>JALMGJ010000044.1:4597500-5197500 GCA_023362775.1 Charina bottae | reverse complement strand
GTACACTCCTAGCCATTATTGATGCTAGGAGTTGTAGTTGGGGAGGCGAGAGACCATTTGACCTGTGCCTCAAGCTCAAAAGGAACCAGAAATTTAGACAAAAAAAAATTTTTTTTTGGTTTTACTTAAAATATTTCAGTTATGCCTGGCCTCAAAAAGTGTAAATTTTCCAGCCTCTCTGGATCCATACAGTCTCATAATTATAGGTGAACAAATGCATAACTGAGATGATTATATATCCTCTCAGAAGTTTGATTTGTGGATATTCCCGGCAACCCTGTGAGGTAAGTTAGGGCTGAGAAAGAATGACTGGCCCAAAGTTGATATCGTGAGATGACACAAGATGTAGATATGATTAAAGATATGTCCCTGTGGCTGAAAAATCAGCGCCATGTCCTCCTGACCTTTTGTAACATTGAGACATCCTTCTTCATTATCTGGGTTTTTAGGCTGTTCCAGTCTGACTCCGGGTGGCTTACAATTTCTCCATATGGTATTTAAGATTACAAGCATATATAATGTATCATAAACAAAAATATTTCGTAATCAATAGCTTACTTTCTCATCTCATTCCATCTCCTGAAGCCACTTCCTCAGGAGCAGCTGTCCTGTTCTTGAAGGCCCTATAGAGAGCGAGGTCTCCACTGGCCTCTGAAACACCCACAGGGTAAGGTAAAGGTAAAGGTTCCCCCCGCACAGTTGTGCAGTCATGTCCGACTCTAGGGGCCGGTGCTCATCTCCGTTTCTTAGCCGAAGAGCCAGCGTTGTCTGAAGATGCTTCCGCAGTCATGTGGCCGGCATGACGCATGCGGAACGCTGTTACCATCCCACCGAAGTGGTACCTATTAATCTACTTGCATTTGCATGCTTTCGAATTGCTAGGTTGGCAAGAGCTGGAGCGAGTGTGGGAGCTCACTCCGCACGCCGGGCTAGGGATTCGAGCCTCCGAACTTGCGATCTTCCGATCGACAAGCCTGGCGTCTTACCCGCTGAGCCACCACGCCCCACACTCACAGGGTAGGGTTGCCTTTATTCCTGGGGCTAAGCTCTTCCAGTGGAGGGGGAACACCAGCAAGATGGCTTGCCCTTGTGAGTTACAGTGCTCAATTTCATTATTGCCACTTTTAAGGATAGAAAGCAAAATGGGGCGGGGAGAGGTGGGGCTGTTGTTTTCAGTAGCAGGTAAGCATCATTCATGTGGGTATGAGTGCCGAATTAGAAACAGCTCCTTGGCTCACCATAGGGTGCAGATAGCACCTCAATCTGAAAGGACACATTGCTCAAAGAGCTGCTGATGCAACCAACAGGATATCGTAATTAACTTTACTGTATATGATATGGAGGCCCATGTATCCCAGGCTCAGGGAAAATAGCATCAACAACTGGGGAAGAGAACATGGGTGGAATCCAGCACTCAAACCATGTGTTTACACTGGCTCATAGTAATAATACGGCTCCAATCTGTGCTGCTTGAATTAGTTAAAAGGAATCGTGTGGAACCTTGGAAATCTCATGCCTACGTGGTTTGGTCTACTTCACATTTTCACTGAATGCTGCAAACTGTCCTTTCTCCAATCCAAGGGGAAAATGGAAGGGTCAGGTGATAGAATCCCGGTGATTTTGCTTTCCATTCTATTCGAACAATTGTGTCTTGTTCTTGCTCACTAAGCTTCTGGGAAAGTCCCTTTTTCTTTTTTTTTAATTTAAAAGTCTCTACACGTCAACCTTTCCACAGAGCATACAGTATATGGTTACAGATTTGGACCTCTGACTTTGATTGCCAAATCTGCTGCTCCCTCTACTGTATTTATTCAGCCTGCCACTTTCCCACAGAACAGGTGGAAACCCTTAGCGGAAACCCTGCCACTCCTTGCTTCCTTTCCATGTTTTTAATGACAGCTTGTTTGCTCTTGTCTTCCTCCTTCTGAGCGTTTCGTTGCCCAAGGCATACAGTGTATGGAACAAGGTTTATCAGATAAAAGGGAAATAATTAGAAAAGTTCCAGGGAAAATACGTATTCTCCCTCTGGTTTGAGGTAGAACTGGGTTTAGAAAAAGAAGAGTTGGGGGCTATCCAGGACACCGAACTTTGGATGCTATATAATTATAGGCTGTCTACTCTTCTATCCATCTGCACTAGACATTTCCCTTTTGGGGGAAGCAACATTGTTCAAAGAGTAGAGAAGGAGTAAGATATAGTAAGGTGAAGAAATTAAAAATATCAGAAAAAGAAAAGGAAATAAAGCTAAATCTGGTTGATGTCAACACCGTTCACCATACTTCTCCAAATCTTTCTATCCTAGCAAACCATGCTTGCTTCCGCCACTTCCATAGACCACTTCATACATAGTCTTTTGTTCTATAAACTACTGACCTCTTTCTTTTTCTGGATCTTGTCAACTTTCTTACTCTTCCCCTTCCGCTTGACCCATTCACTCTTCCTGCATATATTTGTTTTGCAATTAAGTCCTTATTAATCCCCTCTATATGATCAAATCACCTGAATATTCTTCTTTCATACCAGGTACTCGTTTTTGTATTTAATCTACATTCATCCAGCATCCACTCATTCTTTATCCTTTCATGTATACTACACATACTTCAGAAATGCCTTATTCTCGGACTTCTGGTGGGAAATGGCGGACTGACCAGCTGTGCCCACAAGATCCATGGGCAGAACTGGCATCATGGCAGTTTTTTTGGGCTCAGGCTGGTTTCTCCTGAAGCCCAGAGCATTTTTCCGGATTAAGGAAAACGCTTAGAATTGACCCATTCGTCCTCCAGACGGCGAGTTGCAGCCAGGAGATCGTAAACAGCGTCTGCGATCGATGGGTAAGACTTCGCCGGGAGGCTGGGACATCACCATTTCCGAGCCGTGCTGCAGCCTTAAAGGGACATTAAGTCCAGCCACCCCATTTCTAAAGCACCCAATTTATTTTTTCTTTTAGTATCCATACCCTAAGAGAGGCTTTCTACATTAAGGAGAAACAATCTCTCTTGGTGCTTATCGTTATTTTTGTTATTTTTTTTAAAATAAGAATTTTATTAAGTTTAAGAAACAGATAAAACTACAAAAAAAAACTACAAAAGGAAAAAAACTAAAAAAGTGTGAAACACAAGAAAAAAGAATGTTAAATATTACATACAGAGGTGACTTCTGACTTTGAACAGCAAGAATATACAGCAGTTTCTCTAATCAATCTCTTACTCTATATCAAACCAAGATCACATCATTTCTATAAATCTTTCCATTAACACATATACAAGTCACTAATGCAATTGCTCCTTCCCCTTATATAAAGAAAATTATTTATTTAATTTAATTTATATGACCGCCCATCTCCCCTCATGGGGAACTCTGGGCGGTTCACAATAAATAAGCAGTTAAAATAGAATCTAAAATATATAAAAATGTATACAGTGTGTGTGTGTGTGTGTGTGTGTGTGTATCTATCTATCTATCTATCTATCTATCTATCTATCTATCTATCTATATACAGTATATATATATATATATATATATATATATATATATATATATCAACTTCCCTCCCCCATAAGACAACATCCATTTAATTATTTCCTTCCTATCACTCTATATTTCTGTCCACTATAATAAAAATCAAATTATAAATACATATAAATTGTCTGCTTTTATAATCAATAATACTACAATAATCTTAACTCTCTTAAACCTAAAAATCAAACAATTATTATTATATCTTATAAATCTCTAATAAATCTTGCAAATTAAATAGATCTTAAAACACTTCCAATATATCTTAATCCAAATCATTAAAAGAAAACAAAATAAACATAACCTCATTATCAATCCAGTTATACATTCTTACATTTTTACCCTACTTCAGAATAAACTAAGAGAGTTACATATCTCCCAATTACGCCCAAGGCATTTTTCTTGTAGAAATCAAAAGGCCCAACGGCTCCCCTTAAAAATTCAAACCTCTCAGTAAAAAGGCTCCCATGTAATATGTGGGAGGTGAAAGCGATTCTTTAACAATCTTTACAAACCTGTATCAATTCTTCACCTTAAATATGATGGGCTGAATTTGAAAAATTTATCTATGAAGGGCTAATATGCACAGTGCCTTGATTAACCTAGCCTTTCTACCAGTATGCATGCAAAACTGCAAACTTCTCAGTCAAAAGCTGCTCCCAACACTCATGTTACCAAGATGATTCTCCCCTTAGCTGCTTAACTCACAGTAGATAGGAGTTAACAAGTTAATAAGTTGATACAAAGTTTCCGCATGAAATTGAATCAGTACTAACAAGCAGATCTCAAGGAAAGTGAACAGAAAACTAAGAATTAAAAACGAGAAATCGAACATGTAGGAAGATATTCAATCCTTCAAATTCAGTACAAAAATAATAACAGGAAGGCAATTATTTACTCTCAGTCTTCCTTAATCCTTGAATGGGAAAGCGAGCCAAAACTTTAAAAGATTTTTAAAAGTAATCCTGAAATATCGATAAGCACCAAGAGAGTCCATTTCTTCTTACTGTAGAAAGCCTCTCTTAGGGTTCAAAACTTAAAATATATATAAATTGAGTGATTTAGAAATGGGGTGGCTTGGTCCCTTTAAGGCTACAGCGCAGTGTGGAAATGATGGTGTCCCTGTCTCCCGTCGTCTCTTACCGGATCGTCGCAAACGCTGTTTGTGATTCTCTGGCTACAAGACAGCATTTTGGAGTACAAATGGGATGATTCCAAGCATTTTTTGACCATGAAAACGCTCTAGGGCTGCAGGAATTATCATTATTTTTGTGATTAATTAAAAAATTTTTTTTTTAAAGCTTTGGATTTTGCTTTCCATCCAGTACTAAGGAGGGTTGAGAGTATGTTATCGTCTCTCTGTTATTATTTCTGCACTAATTTTGAAGATTTTAGCATTTTAGCATAGTGTTTCTCCCCCTTGGCAATTTTAAGATGTATGGACTTCAACTCCCAGAATTCCCCAGCCAGCCATGTTGCTAAGGTTGAGAAACACTGGTCTACATACTATTCACTACCCTTCTACCAGGATTTGCACTTCTTAAAATTTCTCCATTTTCCCATCTTTTCTAAACATTCCATTGAAGTACACAAATTAATTTAGTTGCTATGGTTTTTTTGCCATCTATTTATAACTTGCAATTGTTCAATTACATTTTCCCTGTCAAATGCAACTACCTTGGTCTTGATACATTAATGTTCAGATCCATATTCCTTGTGAATACTCAAATATTCACTGCATATCATTCAGGTACTCAGCCAACAACATGGTAACTGCATACAACACATGTAGATTCACATTCCTAATTTACACACTGCTAAAAACATCTCAAGCATTCCTTATATATTTATCTATAAATATTACAGATGTAATGTTTGTATTACTCCCTGATCAATGTTAAATTGCTCACCTTCCATTTATGCTTTAATTGTATCATGTACAAGTTTCATCATATCCAGAAACCAACATTCAGCTCTGTATTTGTGCAAAACATTCCATAATTCAAGTTTATTCAGTATCGGCAAATGAATAATAAAAAAAATCTTTCTCATATACATGCATTTCTCAGGGCAAAAATCTGATTTGCACACCCTTCTGGCATAAGCCAAACTGCACTTCCAAAATTGTGTTTATTGTCACCTCCTGCCAAGCACCTTCCAAGGCACATTTAGCAATCTAATCCTCCTGTAGGTTTTCATTTCATCTTGTGCCTTTTCTTTGGATGGAGGAACAATAAGGATGTTTCCTTATTGAAGGACATAATATGAAGGACATAATATGAAGGACATAATAGTTCCTCCTGGGGGTGGTTAGTGTAATAATATCCTCCTTTTAAGAACATACCATCTTTTTGGATTTTCATTTTTTATTTTTATGGTAGTTTTAAATGCATAAGTTTTTAACTTTTATATTGTGATTGTAAACCGCCCAGAGTCTACCATGGTAGAGATGGGCGGGGATAAATCCAAATAATAAAAAATAAAATAACAGCATTTTCCTAATCATCATGTACAGATGCAGGTTTCACACACACATTACATGAGCCACACAGAGACCTCTATTTTACACACTTCTTCATGCAGCCTTACCATTGTTCAACATTTCCACAACATTTATAACTCATTCCCATCAATTTGTTCTTCTGCATTAACTTTTCTATTATTCATTTAAATTTTATTATTTGATATACCACTGTCATTCTCATTCAGATTATAATGGCCTGTAGGAATAACCTTGAGGAACAGGAGGAAGATCCGCAAGCAAGGCAATGTTCAGATAAACGAAAACTGTGTCTGGGGATGAAATGTACATAATTTGAGAAAGTGTCTCAGACATGACCCTCCTTAGTTCTCACAAAGATAAGGGGAGGGAGGGGGGGGAAGCACATTCTGACTTGCAAGATTCTGTTACTGTAATCTTATAATAAAAGTAGTATTAGCATTCATAACTCTGGCATTCTAGTCTGGTCTACCTTGAAGGGCTGACACAAATCTCCAAATATCCTTCCAGTATTTCCTCATGTTATTTCATCCCAAACCTTTTCATCACTTTTGTTTTTAATTCCATTCATGCTGCTGGAGGTTCCTTGTTTAGTTCTTTCCAAACCCTTCCAAAATAATTTTAATTTCCATCAAAATTGCTTTTCTGTGCCTCTTCTTCTTCTTTTTAAAATCCTTGTTCTCTTTCACCACTTTCTTTGCAACCATCCTTTTCTCTCTGGAAACATATACCTCTCTTTCATCCTTTCTTGCAGCAATCATACTCAATTTTCTATTTAACAGATGAAAGAAAGAGTGGGCATCCATTTGTCCTGGGTATCCAGTGTTGCATTAATTATGGGTTCTCCAAAGTGGTACTCATGGACATCTGCCTTTATGCCTACCAGGATCCCCACCATCCTGATGTTATTCTTATTTCTTTGAAATGGAAAAAAATAAATGGGAAGCTGACATACTGCAAAGAGAAGCACCAGCCTCCATCATTTTTAGTTACAGAATACCTCAGCCCCACAAAAATCCCATAGGCATTCTTAGAAAAAAAAAACATGATAGATTACTGCTCCAATGCTTTACTAACAGGCAAAGCTCCTGGATGTAATAATTTCATGAAGACAGCCATAAGAATCTGTCAACTTTCCAAATGTACCCATTAGTTTAAAACAAACAAGGGCCCTTTAAAGTTTGATTACACTATTATTCATATAGGAACATTTTCAGTATCAGCGTGCATTCAAATACCTGGGTGATTAATTACTGTGATAAGATCAGGTTATGGTTTAAGGTACAATATGCAGCTGATTTGCTGAAGCTAAGAACTTCTGGTTTTGGTCATGATAGAAGAACTGTGAATTCTAGATGGAAGAATGGTGGAACGTCATAAATGAAGGAAGATTGGCATGTACAGTATACCTAGGTGCTAAGAAATGATCTTCAAGATTACATTTTATGATTCTCCCCAACTGATACTGGAACAGGAAACCTCACAGGCAGTGATTTTATTTATTTATTGGTTTATTTGTTTGTTTGTTTTTCAAATTTATATAGCTGCCCATCTCACAAACAAGTGACTCTGAGTGGCATACAAAGAGCTAAAAACAATCAATAAATACATTAAAATATTAAAACCAACTAAAACAAAGAATAAAAGTCGAAGGGATGTTAAAAATAAGGGAGCCATATCACTAGTTCCTTCATCCCCTGGGGTCCCCAGGCCTGCTGGCATAACCAAGTCTTGAGGGACCTCTGAAAGCTCAACAGTGATGAGGCCAGTCAGTGGGGAGAAGATTCCACAACGCAGGGGCCACAGCAGAAAAGGCCCACCGCCTAGGGCCCACCAAATGTAGCTCCCTAGGTGATGGAACCCGTAACATACCCTCCCTGCTGGACCTGGTACAACGGGCAGATGAAATTGGGGTACCTCAAATAACCCGGTCCCATGCCATGAAGGATTCAAGGACATAGCTCTTGATAAGCTAATTTTTGCAGTTTATAATAAATTATAGTTGACTGAATATATAATGTATTTTACATACAGACCATCACTGCAAGAGATATCAAATGTGGAGTCCTTGGTGCTCTCTGAGCTTGGTTGTTGCTTGCAGACATTTCGTTGCCTGACTAGGCAGCATCTTCAGTGCTAGAAGGGAGTGGGGTTTGCTCTCTGTTTATATACAGTAGCTTAGCCTGACAATGTTGATGGGAGTGTAGTTCTCTCTTTGGTAGTTCCTTGATTAGGCTGTTGTTTGCTGCTTGATTGTTTGTCTGAGTTGGTAGTTCCTTGATTAGTTATTGTTTACTGCTTGATTATTCATCTGGTGTTAATCTGGGTGTTAATCTTTGCTTATCTGTGTGTTGATTGCTGGAAAGGAGGTATTCTGGTCTTTCTGTTTCCTTTTTAGCTTTTTTATTGTCTCTTTTGGATCGTATGTAAATGTTGTTTACCTCTATGTGCCTGTTGATGGCTGACTTGTCTAAGTGCCAAGCTTCCAGGAATTCCCTAACACTTTTGGATTTAGTTTGGTCTAGGATGCTCACAGTTTCCCTGTTGAAAGTATGGTTGAGTCTGTCCATGTGTTGTGAGATTAAGGAGTTTACATCGTGTCTTCTGACTGCTAGTTGGTGTTTGTGGATGCGCTCTGCTAGTCTTCTGCCTGTCTGTCCTACATAGTGGCTGTTACAGTCCTTACACTGTATATTTGAGATGACTCCTGTTTTTTCTTCTTGGGCTACTGGGTCTTTTGGGTTACTTAAGATGTTTTGGAGGGCTTTAGTTGGTTTGTGTGCTACAGTGATGCCGTGTGGTTGTAATAGTCTGTTGGTAGTTTCTGTGTTATCCTTTTCATAGCTTGTGTTGGTTGTGCTGTAGTAGGTTGAGTGGTCAGGCACTTTTTGATAAAGTTGAGCAGGTATCCATTTTGTTGGAAGATGTTGTATAGGCAGTTTATACTGTCTATAGGCAGTTTCTGGTGTTCTGGGTGTATGTATGTATGTATGTATGTATGTATGTATGTATTTATTTATTTATTTATTGGATTTATCCCCGCCCATCTCTACCATGGCAGACTCTGGGTTGCTGCAGTGCGTTTGTGCTCGTCTGAATAATGTTCTTACACAGCTTCTCTTGTGGGTGGTTGGGTTGTTACTTTGGTAATGGAGCACTTGGTTAGCATGGGTTGTTTTTTGATAGACTTGTGTTTCTAATTTGCAGTCATTTCCTCTACTGATGAGGATGTCCAAGAAGGGTAGTGTGTTGTTGTTTTCTTCTTCCCTTGTGAATGTTATTCCTTTGAGGATGTTGTTGATTGTTTCATGTGTTTCCTTCAGTTGTTCCTTTTTTATTATGACAAAGGTGTCGTCTACATACCGGTTCCATACTTTTGGTTGTATGCGTGGGAGTGCTATCATTTCTAGACACTGCGTTACATCAAATGGTCAAATGATATCAAATGGTCAGCACTACTCCTGAATGCAATTTAATTGCTGCTGATGGTGGTATGGTGCATGTTTAAGATTGTACATTTTTATTTGTTGGTATGAGCAATTGGGCCTGCTTTCTCAACACATCTGGACTGCATCTGCAAGAGAGAGGCCACACAGGTTTTGAAGGAAAAAAAACAAAAGAGCAATGACATCAGGCACAGATGACATAATCTCCTCTGGGTGAAAAGGGCGATCATATTTTACTTTTATTTGTGAGGTTTTAGTGGAGAACTGGAGAAGATCCATCTTGCTCTGCAGGAGGGTCTGGTCTTTTTTCATGATACAGGCATCTACAGAGAAGGAGTCTGGATAAGACAAAGATGAGAAGGTAACAACTCTTACATTCACAGCAGTTGCAAGTCATTGACTACATAGGTTCATATCCATAGCAAGAGAAATGATGGAAGCATTAGTGGATCTGAGCTCACAGTTTCCAAAAGTACTTGTCTAACACATCCAAGGTTGCTGATATTTCTAAAGCAAGGGTGCCCCAACCAAGGTTCAGCACAGCCAGGATTTCAAAAGCCTTGGGATCGTTCCAAAAGTTGCCCCTAAAGTGCTATTTTTAACATGATAAAAGGAATAAGGTCTTAAATACACGTGTTAGAAGATTTCAAACAAAGTATTGTCGAAGGCTTTCACGGCCGGAGTTCAATGGCTGTTGTGGGTCTTCCGGGCTGTGTGGCCGTGTTCTGGAAGTTGTTCTGGAACAACTTCCAGAACACGGCCACACAGCCCGGAAGACCCACAACAGCCATTTCAAACAAACTTACATATTTTTTCCTTGGCAAACCTCCATTTTCTTCCCATGCAACTTCTCTCAAGTTCCTAGGGGGCGGGAACACCTTTGCATAGCAACAACCAAGCTCTCCTATATAAATGGCCTGTGGGGGAAATACAGGTGTGGCCACCTTCCAACCAGCATACTCTGTACTTTGTTCTCTGTATATGCTCTTGGGAAATAAACCAGCAAACCTCTGTTCCAGCAACTGCCTGCGTCTTTTCATTCCTGGCTTGGGACGAACCTTGGTAAGATTCCTTCTGACACATGGGAAAGAAACTGTTTAATTATATACAGTATAAAAAATGTAGAGCAAATTCAATTACAGTTGATTTAAATGAAATTTGTTTTCATTGTAGTCCAACCATTTCTTTGCCTTGGCCTCACTTGCCTTGTGCCAAAATGCAGCACTCAGCTTGAAAAAGGTTTTGTATTTAAGGTTTTAGGCAAAAGTTAAGATAAATAAACAAAGAAACAACCCTTCCTTTTCTGTTTACGGTTTTCATTGGAAATGTGCACCATCTGAAAGGTTGAGTTACAAAATCGCTACTTGTAATCAGCACAATAAGTTACATCTGTATTGTTTCAGTGAAGCTTTGTCCCCCAATCAGTCTGCCTGAGGGTGTCTATCTTGAGTATTTAATTTGTGAGTTTACTGTCCTGTTATTTTTTGTTTTGTTTTTGCTGTTATATGCTACTCAAAGTCTTTTGGGATCGGAGTGTCTTATAAATATGTATCTTAAACTTTTGTTAATATAAATAAATATCTTAAACTTTTTGTGCCAACGCTTGCAATTTCATTTCCACACCCCAAAGAAGGGCTAATGTGTTTAACCATATTCTGTGCACAGAAATATTATTACTGGTAGTCCTTGCATAATGACGGTAATTGGGACAGGCAACTCCATCTCTAAGTGATGCGATTGTAAAGTGCAATGTCATGTGACTGTGCCGACTTATGACGGTAGTTGCAGCAGCTCCAGTTGCCATCGTTAAGCAAACCCCACACGGTTGTTAAGCGTGATGTCACGTGATCTCCATTTGTGACCTCCTGCCAGCTTCCCCGTTGATTGTTGGAAGCTGGCAGTGAAGGTTGCAAATGGAGATCATGTGACAGTGGGACGCTGCAACGTCGTAATTGTGAGCCGGTTGCTGAGCACCTGAATCACGATCACATGACCACAGGAATGCTGCAATAGCCGGAACTACAAGGACTGGTCGTAAGTCCTCTCATTGTAAGTCCCCTCATTGTAATTTTGAATGGTCGCTGAATGAGCGGTCATTAAATGAGGACTATCTGTAGAGGAAAAAATGCTTTTAGCCAAAATGACAATGTTCCTACAGAACCAGCACATGAGAAATCATGTTGGATTGACTTTTCAGGAACTCTTGCTGGTTTCTATTATTATCCTCTATTCTGTAAAATGTATCATTTCTTCATTTCTTATTAAGGAGAGAATTAAGATGTAATAACGTCTAACTTTTTGCATTCCAGTCTTTTGTTTATGGGAACAAACAAAAAGAGGATATAGACTTTACTGACTTGCAAATCTGTTTACATTGGACTAACGAAAGCATAGGCTTCTGCCCTTTAGTTAGTCATTCCCTGTTCGGTTCTAAGGATAGTGTTACATAGTGTTGGAAGGGTTCGAGGCAACCCGCCCCCCTTTTCCAGCAAACCACCATTTTCAAACCATGTCTTCTCCTGACAGACGCTTCCCATCAAAAAGACTTCCCCAAAATCGGGTAAGAAGTTGGAAACTCCAGGACAAAAAGACTAAGATTAGAAATAGAAGGGAAATGACTTAACCATAAAAGGATCACAATAGAATAATAGGAGAATACCAACATTAGCCATAAAGGAACCTCCTGATAACCCGATCAGATTCCCCGCAAGCTGATCAGGTCAGGAAACTGAGAGAAGAACGGCGAAGAGGCAACACCTTAGCATAAGTCAGGGGTGGGGAACCGTTTTTCTGCCAAGGGCCATTTTGATATTTATAACATCATTTGCAGACCGGGGGGCGGGGTTTGCAGGCAGGAACCAATCATGTGGAAGGGGCGGGGTTTTCAGGCAGGAACCAATCACGTGGAAGGGGTGGGGTTTGCAGGCGGGAGCCAATCACGTGGAAGGGGGCAGGGTTTGCGGGCAGGGGCTCCTAGGGCCAGACCAAATGATTTCGCGGGTCTTATACGGCCCGCGGGCCGGACGTTGCCCACCCCTGGAATAAGATAGGGGACTTCCCCTCAGAATAACAATAATCTAAACCCAATGGGCAAAAGCCACAGCCCTAGCCCTAGCCCTAACCCTAACCCTAATTGACTAAAGAGCAAGTAACTGCAAAACAATAGGGGGCACGACCACAGGAATGCCTCTGATCTTTAATCAATTACACTCTCTCAGAAGTCTTAGAGAGCGCCCCCTTTCTAGAAAACCAACTAAGCGCGATCCAGCTACTAAACATAGTCTCTCATGCTCTTTTCACTAACAATAAGACCCACGTCCCTATATAAAGGGCTTGTGGGGAAATGCAAGTGTGGCCACCTCCGACAGCTGACTTCTCTGTATTTTGCGCTCTCGGACAATAAAGCAATCACCTCTGTTCAAGCAACTGCCTGCGTATCTTCATTCCCGGCTCAGAACGGACCCTGGTAAGATTTCCTTCCAACAATAGAATTGGTTTTTCATTCATAATTCCCTTCTATCTTCTTTGCAGTCAGGAAAAAAATACTGATTTAACAATATCCTATGCAGCTGACATAGCATAATATGTGCCCTATTTTCCCAAACATCAAGCAGTTCCACTCTCAGGAACAAGGCAGTTTAGAACCATGCCTTGTGTAAATATCATTTGTCCCAAATTATTCCCATCTGCCTTGGAATCTGGTTCCCCCATAATTTGGAACACAACCCAAGTAGAAACGAACATTTTGTACGGTTGTGCAAAGCTTTGAAGGGGTGTTCCACGTGTACATCTTTTGTTTTGCTTCTCCTGTGAGTTTGATAGAAGGAAAAAAGGCTATGATCATTTTTAACATCTGTGCCTGAATTAAACCTCATCTGTTCCTCATGTGATTTTGTGCTTCTTTGTAGGTAATGTCATATAAGACCTTGTGTTGAAATGATGTTCCTTAAAAGCCAGAGGGCCTAGGCATGCACTCAAGATGCAAAACAGGTTTAGGTGTTGTTTCTATTCCTGTCAATCAGGGAAGACCGGAAGTAGGAGTAGCTACTGGATGATTAAATCTACCTTCCAGTTAAGGAACAGCGTGGTGCTGAGACAGCATCATTGCCAGCCCTGAAGCGAGGCAGAGCGAAAGTGTTAAGAACTCTCTGCCTGATGCCTTCAGGCTGCTGTTACGTGGCATGAGATTGGCATATTCAAATATGTCTCTGACGAGGCATGCATAGCAAGGTTTCTGGACAAAGGGAGCTGAAAGAGGCCTGGGGCTTTCCCCGGGAGGGGACGAGTTCAAAAAGTATGTGCTTTGTCTGCATCTGGATGCGAAAAGACTTAGATTCTTATTCTCCTATGTATAAAGGGCATTACCTCATACAAAAGCATTTTATTTGGCGGAATAAATGTCCTTGTGTAAGAACTATTTATTCCGAGCAAGCTTTTTCTGTGGGGTTCCTCCTCCTCCTCCACTTCTCTTTCTCCATTCCTGCACATTTCAGTGTGATAATCTGGAAAATGGTGATTCAATTTGCATGCTGATGTTTACTTTTGCTGCATGCCCATCAGTTTGCCTTCAGCTTTCTTACTTTGTCATCGGGCTTGCGGTTTCCCTCTAAAACTTCAGTCTTTTCGGTCATATCGGCAGTTTGCTTTGTACATGGACAAATACAACGTGTTCCGCACAAGTTGGGGTGGGTTATGTAAGCAATGTACATGGAGATGGCTTTTTCCCAACCCTGCAATTTTCTGGAATTGCCTCCTTCTAGAAACTGTCTGGCCTTTTAAAAGAGCTTGGAGATGGATATTTAGATATCTGATCTGACTGAATTCTGTACACACACTGATCAGCCTGGGTAGTCAGTGAGCCCACTGAATTTGGGGTGTCTGTTTTCAATTTTGTCCACCGTCACACTTGGTGGTTGCCTTAATTTTCTTCAAATTGCTATGTGCCTGTATTCTGATCCTGTAAGAATATAGATCTGAAATATGACCATTTGGGCAGCATTTAACTCAAATCATTCTCAAATATTTTCTTAGAGTCCAAAATAAGTTTATTTTTTTCTAAAAGTTCAATCTGACCTACCAATATGTTGGGAATGCAGATTAAGGTCCTGTATCACAAATGAGTTGAGAAGACAAAATAATAGATAGAAAATATACAGAACAAAAAGGTAAAAGACAGTTGTAGCTTAGCTGACCCAGACAGCTATTCATCCTACAATTTACATCTTGAAAATGGATGATCCTTGGATGTCTAGCACAAGCAGAGCAGTCTGGGATCTCACCAGATCAGGTTGCTTCTATCTTTGACTAAGTGCCAGATGATAAGGGGCGTGGTGGCTCAGCGGGTAAGACACCAGGTTTGTCGATCCACAAGTTTGGAGGTTCGAATCCCTAGCCCCGTGTGACGGAGTGAGCTCCTGCACTAGCCCCAGCTCTTGCCAAGCTAGCAATTCGAAAGCATGCAAATGCAAGTAGATTAATAGGTACCACTTCGGTGGGTAGGTAACAGCGTTCCGTGCACGTCATGCCGGCCACATGACTGTGGAAGTGTCTTCAGACAACGCTGGCTCTTCGGCTAACAAACGGAGATGAGCACCGGCTCCTAGAGTCGGACACAGCTGCACAAATGTGCGGGGGGAACCTTTACCTTTTTACAGATGATTTTAGGATTTAAGTAGCTATGATGTGGGTTGATCACAATCATACTATACATGGGCTAATTTGTGGGACAGGACAGACTAAAGAGTATGAGTGAGGTGTGAGCACCAAACAGCAGCTTGTAGAATCTGGTGCCTTCCAAATCTGTGAAGACTACCGTTCCCAAAATTCTTGGGCAAGGTTGATTTACTGAAACTCCCCACATATATCTTGCCTTTCTCATGCATCACGTTGTGAATTCCCCTATTTTTAAGCAAATTATTTTACAGTCGCTGGTTAAGGTTAAGGTCAAGTGTGGGAAACTTATTGAGTAGGATTTTTGTGGTGAATGTGTGGGGACTGTTTCACTAGGCTATTGCTTCATGCAGGAAAATGTAGTATCACAGCCAGCTTGATGTTTGAGAGGTACAGATTGTTGCCAGCCCAAGGGGTACATTTCTTGCCCACCTTGCATTAATGTAAAGCCATGCAGTCTGTTTCTGCCACTGCTTTATATTAGTACAGTGTTTACTTTTTAATAGATATACTATTTTGGACTTAAGTAAAGTAAAGGTTCCCCCCGCACATTTGGCAGTCGTGTCCGACTCTAGGGGCTGGTGCTCATCTCTGTTTGTTAGCTGAAGAGCCAGCGCTGTCTGAAAACGCTTCCACGGTCATGTGGCCAGCATGACGCGCGCGGAACGCTGTTACCTTCCCACCGAAGTGGTACTTATCAAACTACTTGCATTTGCATGCTTTCGAATTGCTAGCTTGGCAAGAGCTAGGGCAGAGCTTTCCAAACTTTTCATGTTGGTGACACACTCTTACAGCAGGGCATCATTTCGTGACACACTCTTACAGCAGGGCACAAGGCAGGCACTAGGACCTGCGTGGAATCCTGGCAGGGCTCAGAGGCCGCGACACACCCAGACACTGCAGCCGACACAGTAACGTGTCCCGACACACAGTTTGGAAAGCTCTGAGCTAGGGCGAGTATGGGAGCTCACTCCATCACACGGGGCTAGGGATTCGAACCTCCAAACTTGCGATCTTCCGATCAACAAGCCTGGTGTCTTACCCGCTGAGCCACCGGTTTAAAAGCTTAGGAACACTTATCTGACATTACTGCAGTCTTTAGGGCTGAAATTCCTGCTATTAAAAACAAATCATACATTCATTTGAATTTCTATCAGAATGTCTTCCACCATTTGTGGTTAAAGAAACAGCTTTAAAATATAAACAAACAAACAAACATACATACATACATACATACATACATATATAAGCTATAGCTGATTTTTCTTTTCTCTTGATCACCCTTCCTCAACCTGCCAATCTCCATGCAGTACTAATTCTGGAAGTTGCAATTCCCAAACAATCTCTGGGGAAGATTGTTTTTGTAAATGAGTCCTAATTGAATAGATTTGTTGGACATCTGCACTGCGCTCCAGATTCTTCTATTGATCTGTCTACCTACCTTCCTTTTGTATTCCATGTTTCTAACATTACAGACCAACAGGCTAATTTACAAAAATATAACCTATCTACAGTTTCAAAACCCCTCTATGAACCACCACTAAAACCAACCCCTGAACACAGATTTGTGGTTATTGTATTGTATTCCTTTTCAAATCCAACTTGCTGTCTTTTTATCAACTTCCCATACAGCAGAAGACACAGTAATAAATTTCTCTGTTTCCAAAGAGATAGTAATAATTCACCTGAAAAACTACAATAATAAGCCTTATGCTCCCCCAAGGTCACGGTAATATGTCTGCACACCAAAAGAGTCACAAATAAGTCCGTATTCTCAATGGGTCCCTTTTTATCATCCTTGCAGAAAGCTGCTTCTGCCACTGCACGATTGCAAAGCTCTGAATGCTATCCGCACAGTTTGAAAGGAGTCATAGGCTACCCACATTACAAATGTGATTATAGATGTGGTTTTATGACTGGAGCCAGTGGAAAAAGCACCCATCAAATTCCCAGTCCCATATTGGATTTGTGACAATACTTTTTGCCTGGGCTCAGAAGCTAAGCATTGTCAGAAATCAATAGGGTTGTTGTTGTTATTATTATTATTTCCTTTTTATGTTTTCCCCTTCTTTTTAAATATTTTAACTTTTGTTAAATTTGCTTCATCTATCTTTTATTTTCTCTTATCAACACACACGCACATATATATACACAGACACACACACGCACATACACACACAAATACACAGAGTAAGTAATAATAGAATGGTGATCTTAATATTAAGTAATACGTTCAAGACTGAAACTATTATCATATAACCAATACTTTGATGTGAACAGCATCATTTTATGTTATACTCAACTTCGGATGAAAAGTTAAATAATCTAATGCTTGTAATATTGACATCCTAAATTGCAATTAAAACTGATAGAGTTTTTACTTTTCTCTTTTTATTTTCAGCACTTTAAGCTTTCTCAGTAATAGAATGTTAATAATTTTTTTAATCATATGATATAAACTTTAGTGCATTGAAATCTGCATTGAAATAATATGATGTATCAAGATTTACTCAACTTAGTCAGTAATTTGAAGGGTATCTGCTGCTGGGGAGGTTCTTATCTTGCAATGCCTGAATGAACAGGCCTTCAGCTGTTGTCTGAAGTCAGTCAGGATAGGAACTGAATGCCCTTTCTCCAGGACAGAATTCCTTATTGGGGTCCCACTGCTGAGAAGGCCGTAGTTTAAATCACCACACTGCTGAGAATACCCATAGGCATTGGAGAGAGAATCTTTTCAGTAGGTCTTAAGCTCTTTAGGGCTTTGTAGACTCAGGTCTCACCTTGAATTGGATATAATAGCTCACAGACAGTTAGTACAAGAGAGTCTTAGGATTGTGATGGACAATAAATCTAATAAACAAATAAAAAATAAAGCAACTTTTTAAGGATTGGTGGTACATTGTCTATTGAGCCACTCCATTTAACACTCTGATAATAATGTTCTGCATCAGCTGCCACTTTTTTCTTGTCTTTGGTGATAACCCTCGAGAGAACATTGCAATAATCCAGTGATAGAGTTATTAAGGCATGAATCACTCAAGCTAGATATTGAATTTAGGAAGGATTGAAGCTGGGAACATCCAAATCTGGACACATTCCCTCCTTTCCACTGAAGTAATGGTTGAGAGCTGCCGAGCTGCTGCCGCCAAGTCGTGGAGAACTGCGGCTGGAGTGGCCGGGGCAGCTTGGGTTGCTGTGGGAGCCCCCCGGATGAGGTTGGAGCTTCGGCGAGAACAGCTGGGGTCGCCGGAGCCGGAGCGCCCCCCCCCCCCATGCTGGTCGTGCTGGGCGTGAATGGGGTGGAGCTTCAGCTGTGGCTGCTGCCGATGCCGTTGTTGTGAGATCATTACCCGGCCTCTCATGTGGAGTGGGGGAGTTGAGTTGTTCTGGCGGCAGTGCTGGGGCTTTGTTTGGCAACGCAGAGACTTTTGCAGACCAACAGATGCCGGGAGAAGCCTCCTAGAAGGGATTTAAGGAGGCAACACAGAGCTTGGGGTGCGGGTCGGACACCCTGGGGTCTGGAACCGGACTGGTCTGGCTATCTCAGCATTTCTTCATGGGACATTGGAAGTGGGGCAGACCCTAGTTAAATGGACCGACCCAGTGCCTGACAGACCTTAAAGAACTGGACTGCGGGCACTGTAACGCCACGACAATCTTGGGCGATGGGCAGGAATATAATAACTATTTCCGACGTTGTGTGGGCTACGGATTACCAGGGCAGAGGCCATCGGGGAAGTGAGCTGAGCCATCCCCTTCTGACCGCCCTAATATAATATAGGCCATTAGTATCCCTACGAAGTGACTGTTACTCCCTCTCAGGTGTGAGTCTGTAGCTTGAATGGGCCTTCACGGACCATATAAACACTATAGATGCCAACATTAGCTTCACCAGAGAAGACACCAAGGACAACAGACTGGCATTCCTAGACTGTGAAGTCCTCATTGGGACCGGTGGCAAGCTAGAAATAGGGATCTACAGGAAACCCACACACACAGATCAATATCTGATGTTTGACTCCCACCATCCACTGCAGCACAAACTAGGAGTCATCAGGACATTGTCACACAGAGCAGAAACCATCCCCACCTCCATGGATTCCAAAAAGAATGAAAATCAGCACCTGAGAACAGCTCTGAAGGCCTGTGGATATCCAAATTGGGCCTTCACCAAATCTAAATCTACCAGACCTAAAACAGCGACAGATAGGGCTGAGACTCAGAGTAAACGAAAGAACCTGGTCATTCCCTACATGGCTGGTGTGTCTGAAAAGATAAAACGGATATTTGGCAAACACCACATACCTGTATATTTCAAACCCACCAACACACTGAGACAGAGGCTTGTACACCCCAAAGATCAAACTCCAAAACACAAGAAAAGCAATGTAGTTTATGCAATCCAGTGCAGTGAGGAGTGCTCTGAACTTTACATTGGAGAAACCAAACAACTTTTGTACAGGAGGATGGCCCAACACAGGAGAAGTAACACCACAGGACCAGAGTCAGCAGTTTATCTTCATTTAAAGGAAAAAGGACACTCATTTGAGGACATTAATGTTCACATTTTAGACAGAGAAGATAGGTGGTTTGAGAGAGGGGTCAAGGAATCCATTTATGCCAACTTGGAAAATCCTTCCTTGAATAGAGGTGGGGGCCTCAGGCACAATCTTTCTCCCATCTTTCTCCCGGCTCTGTCTTCTGTGCCTAGGACAGGGGTCGGCAAACTTTTTATGCCGGGAGCCATTTTGACATGCTCGTGCACATTTTGAAATGCTAGAGAGCCAGGGGGCGGGGTTTGCGGGCGGGGGCCAATCACGTGGAAGGGGGCGGGGTTTGCGGGCGGGAGACGGCGTCCACCCAGCCCAGCTGCCCGGGGTCCAGGGAGATCAGCTCCGGCGGGATCTGTGGCGAAGAGCGGCTGGGGGGGGGGCGGGCGGCGACGACAAGCGACGCGCTTCAGGCTTTCAGCGCTGGAAGGAGGCCCGCCTTCCAGCGCTGAAAGCCTGAAGCGCGCCGCTTGTCGTCGCCGCCCGACCCCCCCCCCCAACGGCCGCTCTTCGCCCGCCCGCGTTGAACAAAGAAGATGATGGAGGGTGGGAAACGAGGCCTGCCCGCTTACCTGCCTGCCTCCCTCCCTCCGCGAGGCCCCCGCTGCCTTCCCGGGGTCCAAGCCGGATCGGGGGCCTCGCGGAGAGAAGCAGGCAGGCAGGTAAGCGGGCAGCCCTGGCCTCCGCCGCCGGGCCCGCCCCCCTCGGCCGCTTCCGCCTGCCCGCGTTGAAGGAAGAAGACGATGGAGGGTGGGAAACGAGGCCTGCCCGCTTACCTGCCTGCTTGCCTCCCTCCGCGAGGCCCCCGCTGCCTTCCCGGGGTCCAAGCCGGATCGGGGGCCTCGCGGAGAGAAGCAGGCAGGCAGGTAAGCGGGCAGCCCTGGCCTCCGCCGCCGGGCCCGCCCCCCTCGGCCGCTTCCGCCCGCCCGGGTTGAAGGAAGAAGACGATGGAGGGTGGGAAACGAGGCCTGCCTGCTTACCTGCCTGCTTGCCTCGCTCCGCGAGGCCCCCCGCTGCCTTCCCGGGGTCCAAGTCGGATCAGGGGCCTCGCGGAGAGAGGCAGGCAGGCAGGTAAGCGGGCAGCCCTGGCCTCCGCCGCCGGGCCCGCCCCCCTCGGCCGCTTCCGCCCGCCCGGGTTGAAGAAAGAAGATGATGGAGGGTGGGAAACGAGGCCTGCCCGCTTACCTGCCTGCTTGCCTCGCTCCGCGAGGCCCCCCGCTGCCTTCCCGGGGTCCAAGTCGGATCAGGGGCCTCGCGGAGAGAGGCAGGCAGGCAGGTAAGCGGGCAGCCCTGGCCTCCGCCGCCAGGCCCGCCCCCCTCGGCCGCTTCCGCCCGCCCGGGTTGAAGAAAGAAGATGATGGAGGGTGGGAAACGAGGCCTGCCCGCTTACCTGCCTGCTTGCCTCGCTCTGCGAGGCCCCCCGCTGCCTTCCCGGGGTCCAAGTCGGATCGGGGGCCTCGCGGAGAGAGGCAGGCAGGCAGGTAAGCGGGCAGCCCTGGCCTCCGCCGCCGGGCCCGCCCCCCTCGGCCGCTTCCGCCCGCCCGCCCGCGTTGAGCGAAGATAATGATGGGCGGGAAACGAGGCCTGCCCGCTTACCTGCCTGCTTGCCTCTCTCCGCGCAGGGGCTGCTGCGGCTGGAGATGGTGCTGCCTCCCTGCTGCGCCGGGCCTCGCTCAGTGCGAGAGCCAGGGGGCGGGGTTTGCGGGCGGGGGTCTATCACGTGGAAGGGGCGGGGGTGAGTTCAGCTGCGGAAGAGCCACACTCAAGGGGCCAAAGAGCCGCATCTGGCTCGCGAGCCGCCATTTCCGACCCTTGGCCTAGGAAGATTAAGACCATTTCACAAGCTCAACAGCAGCATGGTGATCTTAACGATCCTCCTTTAGATAATAAAAGGACTTAAAATAACATCTCAATATAACCATGACCCCAGGTGTAAGGTCACACAGCTACCTAGAAACATATTTAGGATTCCCTTACCAACTTTGCTCAGACTGAAGAAGCTCCTTGGATAAGGAGCGAAACGTTTCCACTGAGAAAATAGAAATCCTCAAGCTACAGACAATTCCACCTGGATGACTGAGAACCTTCATAGACATATCTCAGGTGTGAAGGACGTGAGAGGGGGTATGAGTTTGTATGGAGAGAGTGAGAACACTCATTCCCCTGAGTGAGAGTCAGGGGGTGAGGGGTAGTGTATGGAGCGCCCCCTGTTGACCAGTGAGAGAAGTCGGGGGGTGCAGTGAATGAATGAGTGAATGAATGTGAGAGTGGTGATTGGGCTCCATCAGTGCCGAGAGCTTGAGCTGGTGCACTGGGGGGTCCTTCATCACTTGGGTTGATTGGGTATGAGTGAGTTGGGTGAATGATGGAGGGATACCCGTCTTCAACCGGAGTTCTCGGGAGTCCAGGAGTGGAGGCTAATGGATTTAGAGACTCTGGGGGTTACAGGGCGGGACAGGCCATTGAGGTGGTGATGGGCAGGGGATATTATGATGGGAGTCAGAGGGCGGGACATCATAGGGGAAGACGCCCCCGGTGTTTATTACCGGTGGTGTGTTCCGGCCCTCCGTGCTCATACCACGGTAGAGATGGGCAGGGATAAATCCAAATAATAAAATAAATAAATAAATAAATACCTAGGCCCTGGTCAGCAGACGTGTGGTTGCCCTGATTTCCGGCTGTTGCTATGTAATGCCTGGTCAATTAATAACAAGGCCCCCCTCATTCACAATCTGATTTTAGAGGAGGGGGCAGACCTGGCATGTATTACGGAAACCTGGCTGAGCCCAGAGGGAGACGTTCCTCTCTCTGAGATATGCCCAGCCGGGTTTCAGGTTTGGCACCAGCCGAGACTTCAGGGCAGGGGAGGAGGAGTGGCTGTTGTCATCAGGGAGTCTCTAGTGGCCGTCAGGGGCCCTGCTCCACAAGTTACCGTGTGTGAGATCTTGTTATTCAAGTTGGGTTCTCGTGAACAGTTGGGAGTGTTGCTATTGTACCAGCCTCCCTGCTGCGTGGCAACCTCCCTGCCTGAGCTGCTGGAGGCCATCTCGGGGGTGGCGGTTGAGTTCCCCAGGCTTATGGTCCTAGGGGACTTCAATCTGCCCTCCTTAGGGCAGGCCTCAGAAGCAGCTCGGGAGTTCATGGTCACCATGATGACTATGGGCCTGTCCCAGATTATCCAGGACCCGACTCGAGATAGTGGCCTCACCCCGGATTTAGTTTTCTTGTCAGAGCAGTGGCAAAGTGAATTGAGGGGAGAGCTACATCTTTCCCCTTTGTCATGGTCAGACCACGCCCTGGTGACCTTGAGATTTTCCTATGCCGCTCCCCTCCACAGGGAGGCTGGACCTATTTGATTGGTCCGCCCCCGGCGACTGATTGGACCCGTTAGGGTTCCAGAGGGAGTTGGGGGTTATACCCGAAGATCTGCTGCACGGTCCAGCGGAGGCCCTGGCGACCGCCTGGAATAGAGAGGCAGCTGGGGCCTTGGACAGGATCGCGCCTATGCAGCCTCTCTTGTCCAGTAGGGCCCGAAGCTCTCCCTGGTTTACGGAGGAGCTGAGGGTTCTGAAGAGGATTAAGAGACGCCTAGAGTGCCACTGGAGGAAGACAAAGACTGAATCCGACCGAACACAGGCTAGAGCTGCTATTAAGGCCTACCTTGTGGCGATAAGAGTGGCGAAACATCAATATTTCTCCGCTCTTATTGCATCTGCGGAATGTCATCCGGCGGCCCTGTTTAAACTTACCCGATCCCTTTTAGGGAAAGGGGAGTCGGAAATCCATCTCCAGGGCCGTGCGGAAGAATTTTCTGGGCATTTACTGGATAAAATCGCTCAGATTCGCTCTGGGTTGGACTCCGAGTGTGAGACAGAGTCTGAAGAGATACCCAGGGAACGTACTTACTTTGTTAACTGGGCACGGGTCGAGCCTGTCGGACCCGGGGAAGTGGACAGAGTTCTCCGGACTGTAAATGCCACCACCTGTCAATTAGATCCATGTCCCTCCTGGCTGGTGAAAGCAGCTCGGGAGGTGACTTGTAGTTGGGTCCAGACGATGGTTAATACATCGTTGGGGGAGGGGGTGTCTCCGGCAGCTTTTAAGGAAGCGCTGGTACGCCCTTTCAAGAAACCATCGCTGGACCCTACTGTACTAGATAATTTTTGGGGAAGGTGGTTGAGAAGGTGGTGGCGTTGCAGCTCCAGAGGATTCTGGATGAAACGGATTATCTGGACCCCTTTCAGTCAGGTTTTAGGCCTGGTCATGGGACTGAAACTGCATTGGTCGTGCTTATGGATGATCTTTGGTGGGAGTGAGATGGAGGCAGTGCATCCATCCTCGCTCTTCTTGACCTCTCAGTGGCTTTCGATACCGTCGACCATGGTATCCTTCTGGAGCGGCTCAGGTAGTTGGGGGCAGGTGGCGTTGTATTGCGCTGGTTCGCCTCCTTCCTCCAGGGCCGGTTCCAGTCGGTGTTGATTGGGAGCGAGAGATCCAGCCCATGGGCCCTTTCTTGTGGGGTCCCGCAGGGCTCGGTACTCTCTCCACTCCTTTTTAACATCTACATGAAACCACTGGGTGAGATCATCCGTCTCCATGGGGTGAGATATCATCAGTATGCTGATGATACTCAATTATACATCTCCATCCCGGGGGAAGTAAGTGATGCAGTTTCTACCCTGTCCAAGTGCCTGGGGGCTGTAGGGGCCTGGATGGGGAAAAACAGGCTTCGACTGAACCCTAGTAAGACGGTGTGGCTGTGGATTAATGGCTCCTCGATATCTAGGAAATTGCCATCCTTAGTTCTGGATGGGGTGGCACTGCCCCAGACAGACCCGGTGCGTAACTTGGGGGTCCTCTTGGACTCGCGACTCCTGCTCGAAGAGCAGGTGGCAGTCGTGGCCAGGAGGGCCTTTGCACAACTTCGTGTTGTGCGCCAGTTACGCCCTTTCCTTGACCGAGAGGCCCTTCGAATGGTCACTCATGCCCTGGTTATCTCACATATAGACTACTGTAATGCGCTCTACATGGGGCTATCCTTGAAGAGTATCCGGAAGCTTCAGCTGATCCAGAATGCGGCCGCACGAACTATCTTAGAAGTCCCTTATCGGACACATGCAACACCATTGTTACGCAAGCTGCACTGGGTTCCAGTTTGCTTCTGGGTACAATTCAAGGTGTTGGTTATGACCTTTAAAGCCCTTAATGGCATGGGACCAGGTTACCTAAGGGACCGTCTTATCCCCATTACATCGTCTCGTCCCATCCGGTCATGCAGGGAAGGCATGCTACGGATCCCATCGGTCAAAGAATTCCATCTAACGGGGTCACGGAAGCGTGCCTTCTCTGCAGTAGTGCCTGCTCTGTGGAATATTCTTCCCCCAGAGTTAAGACAGTCCCCCTCGCTCCTGGACTTCCGGAAAAAACTCAAGACTTGGCTTTGCCAACAGGCCTGGGGCGGGAAGAAGAGTATAAACTCTTGGGGATGGCTAATACCTTAGGATGGCCCTAGAATTGCCCTTCCAATGTTTTAAAGAATATACTACCATCTTGATTTTATTATATTTATTGTATTTTTAAATTGTCTATTTTAATGTTTATTTAACTTTATATTTGGATTGTAAACCGCCCAGAGTCCCTTTGAGGGAGTTGGGCGGTGATAAATCGAATAAATAAGTAAGTAAGTAAGTAAATAAATAAATAAATAAATAAATGTTGAGATAAGGAAAATCTCTAAACTATCTGTTTCTTCAGGGGAATGCATCCTTATCCAGAACAGGCTGTTTCCCTAATTTCAAGGTCAAGGGGCTTGTTATTGCTATAGCATATGATCTTGGGTGTTTCTCCCAAGGCACCTAGTTGACCTAGGCAAGACCTGGTTAACACCACCAGAAAAGCCCAGAGCTGTGTGCTAGTCTGGGAAGTCAAGAAAACTCCCCAGAAGAAGACCATAGCAAGCTACCTGTCACCACTATAAGGTAGACTGGACAAAGAAAACAATGCCATATAGGTCTAGAACTACTTTTATTGGAACAGCTATAGTAACAGAATCTTGCAACTCTGAATGAGCCCCCCCCCCACACACACACACACACTTTAGGAGCCTGAGACGTTTTCTCAAATTAGTTTCTTGGAATGGACTCAAGATCTGCTTGTCTGATCATTGCCTTGGTAGTGGATCTTCCTCCTGTCCTTCAAGGCCATTCCATATACCCTCTACACTACCTTTTTACTTTAACTAAGAAAACTCTGTGTGCATATTCATGAAGTTTTCAGCAGTTGAGTCAACTCAAGGGAATCTCCCTTTTCTCACAAGGGACCTTGACTTAGAACAGGGGTGGACAAAAGGGAAAAATCAGAAGTATTAAAAATTGGTGATTTTTTTTTAAATCTGTTCAACTGTGTCCCAGTCCCTGAAGTTTTCTTGGCAAGGTTTTTCAGAAGTGGTTTGCTATTGTTTCCTTCCTAGGGCTGAGAGAAAGTGACTGGCCCAAGGTCACCCAGCTGGCTTTGTGCCTAAGGTGGGACTAGAACTCACGGTCTCCTGGTTTCTAGCCTGATGCCTTAACCACTACACCGTTCTGGCTCTCAAAAGATCATTTAAGGCAATCCAGTTAATTATTTCACATTCAGTCTCTCATGGATTATTTCAGAATTTTGGGCTTCCTCACATGCTCCCTTTTCCTGGGCCTTACCTGCAGTGAACAGATCAGGAAGGAGAGGGAAAGGGAGAAGGAGAAGGAGAAGGAGAAGGAGAATATTATTGGGGGTGTCCATTGGAGATGCTGTCTTGGGTCTTACCTGTTTCTTAATAAGGCTCCTCTTGCAATTGATGATCTGGAGAAGGAGAAATTTTAGTTTGTTTAATTCTCCCTGAGCTGAGCCGAGAAACGTTACCACTTCAAATTATTTTGTTGTGTGACCTAGGGCAATCTTCTCAAGTGTGGCATCCTCCAGATATAATTGGCTTTTCCACCATATGACTATTTGTCCTGATTTCTGGTTTCTTGAGGAAACGTTTATCTCCTGGTTACTAAAAGCTCATAACATACTTCACTAATCTCAGGGTTTGAATAATTGCCATATGGCTTTGCCAATATATCTCTATTTGTTTCTTCAGAAATGTTTTCCATTAACTTCAGAGGATGGCTCTTCATTTCTAAGTAGCATTTAAAAAAAATTTGTTCCTTTTGTCTGAAACTCCTCACAACTTAGTTCTCAAACTTAGTTCTCAAAATTAGTACAATTTTATTCTCTGCTCTTAATAGTTGTGTTTATCATTATCATTCTGTTAACTGGATTTAGTAGCTATAACATTTCAGTGTTTGGGTTAATAAAACCAAAAGACCTGCTTAAATAGGTCTTTTGGTTTATCACACCAAAATATCCATAGATATACTGTAACTGAGGATGAAATTCCTGCCCTGAAAGCCAGTTTACAACAGTTTCTAGGGCAGTGGATTTGAAAATAGCCTTGCTTGGTAGTATTTATTCATTGTGGTTATTTCAGAGTTGCAGTGAGGACATAATGCGATAATAACATATTTGAATCCCATGTTGGCCCTTCGGGTAGGGCTGCAGAAATAAAAATACACAAGATTCCACCATTTCTTAAATGCATACACCCTTAGGCCACTGTGGGGTGTGTTTTCTTTATTGTCTCATTTGGAAAACTGTCTATAAAACAATTTATTGTGAAGAAATTGATGACTGATTACATGAGGGGAGATGCCTCTTTTACAGCTTGAAGATAAATATGTCCAGTGGAAAAGGGTGGGATGACAGAAGCAGCTGTCTGGGAGATGACTTCAACCAGGACAGAAGGGATCTTAATTTAATAAATGTTTGCGTTTAAAGAGCTGGTAATCAGGTTACTTCAGGCTTAAGTGATATAAGACTTGAGCCATCTATTTTTCTGCACAGGTCTTTGTTGGCACCAATTGGGCTCCCTGCTCTCAAATTCTAATGTGCCCATCAGCACATCAGAAGATGGGAGCCCACTTCACTATAGATAGTGAGGTCTACAGCAACTTGTCAATAGCTTTAAGCCTGAAGCCCAATTCCATACCATTAGGGCTGTGTGAGAAACTTCATTAATGCTTTATAAATGTCCATCTTTGAATAATTAAAAGGAAGCTTGAAAGCCATATTTCATCCAATTTGCAAAGCTTAGGCTATAAGATACTGCAAAATTATTCTGAAGTTGATTTCTGTCCTGTAAGGTATTACAGTTAATACTTTAGTGTAAAGACAACCTTTTTGCACTCTGGAGTATTATTATTATTATTATTATTATTATTATTATTATTATTATTTTATATACAACAACATGAAATCACAGCTGTCAGTTCTTTAGTTAGTGTTGGCCTTCATTTGAATCGAGTTCTTCCCAAGAACTTAGGATGCCGTAATGTGTTAGCGTAGTATATGTGCGCATCCAAGCAGTGTGGTCTTTTGTAATTGACAATGGAAATTTTGTCAATGCGCAGATTTTCTAAGTGCAGTCCAAGGTTTTTTGGAATGGCACCCAGTGTGCCGATAACCACTGGGACCATCACTGTCGGTTTATGCCATAATCATTCAATGTCGATTTTCAGATTTTGATACTTTGTGATCTTCTCCAATTCTTTGTCTTCTATTCTACTATCCCCTGGTATTGCCACATCAATTATCCACTCATCATCATCATCACCATCATCAACATCATCTTGGAGGTCCACGGAGAATGGCCAAGTTAGATCAATGGAGTGGGCAAGACCAACTTTCTGGACCTGTTTTGAGAGAAGGTTAGGCTTCTGTGGGCTCTATCAGAAAAGATTTTCAGTGCTATTTTTACAGTAGCACTAGCATCACTAATAACTGGCCTTTTGTTCCCAAATTTGTCAACTTGATTTTGGGTCTTCAGGACAGCCATAAGCATTCATATGCTTTTCTAGACCCATTTGCAGGCAAACAGGGACACAGGGACTCTTGCTCCATTCTTCCATGCAACAAGAGTCTGAAACTTTTCCCCAAAATTTATAATTTTTGAAGCATGTTGTAATGGTACTGGTAGTGACAAGAGTCACAAACACTCAAATGACCCAATATATAAAAACAGTCAGGGGAGAGCAATGGAATTTTGAAAGAAAATAGTGCCAGGAGGACTGTTTGAAGCATGCACTCATGTTTTCTTATGAATAAGACATTAAGATGGTGAAAAGATAAAACACTTGTGTAAGTCTGCCCTTAAGTTAGTTTCCATTAAATGAAGAACAACAAACAGCCAATGTACTAATGCTATCCCAAGTCGTGGTTTTACCAGCTTCTATCTTGGAAGGAAAATGATTTCTTTATTCTAAACACTGAAGCCCTAGTTATTAAAAATAGTACACTAAAGCTCATCATGCAAGCATCAGACAACAGCCCCAGTGATACCTAAGTTGGCTTCTGTTGCCAGTTAAAAGTAGGTATCTGCCATTTAGCCTCCAGGTACTAGAAAGGGTTTTTTTTGGTGTGTGTGTGTGCAGCTGTAAAAACTGCATTGTTCACTCAAGCTCAAACTCTGTAGTGTGGAGTTAATGATTGTTTGTCAACCAACATACATACAGCTGTACATTGAAAAAGTGCACTGTGCCAACATCTCTGCTCTGACTTTCATTGGCATGAGAAGTATGATGTCACAGGAAGGCAGGATGTTTCACTGCCCCACATGTAGTATGTTTTATTCATTTTAAGAGAGCTTCTAACATTAAGCTGTAATTCACTTTTGGCTGATGGCATTAATCTCCCTTAAATAATATATCAGATTAATGTTTCAGGTTTTGTTGTTTTATATAGATTTATAATGGACACAATAGTGGACATTGCTGGTGGGCATAGATGGCCATAACAACAAGGAAAGTGGGGTGATTAGGACAGATATTTGCCTTTTGGTGTCATGAAAAGACAGCAAATATCCATCCTTTTATATTGTTCTACTATCATTTTAAAACCAGGTTAAAGCAAAAGCACCTCGTAGTAACCTATGGCTGCGAGAGCTGGACCATCAGGAAGGCTGAGCGAAAGAAGATAGATGCTTTTGAACTGTGGTGTTGGAGGAAAATCCTGAGAGTGCCTTGGACTGCAAGAAGATCAAACCAGTCCATACTCCAGGAAATAAAGCCAGACTGCTCACTTGAGGGAATGATATTAAAAGCAAAGCTGAAGTACTTTGGCCACGTAATGAGAAGACAGGATACCCTGGAGAAGATGCTGATGCTAGGGAAAGTGGAAGGCAAAAGGAAGAAGGGCAAGATGGATGGGTGATATTCTGGAGGTGACGGACTCGACCGTGGGGGAGCTGGGGATGGCGACAGCCGACAGGAAGCTCTGGCGTGGGCTGGTCCATGAAGTCACGAAGCGTTGGAAGCGACTGAACGAATAAACACAAAAGCAAAAGCAACTTATGCTTATGGTATTTTCTGGATCTTGTATTATGCCCCTTGATTTTTGTCAGGGGAGGCGGAGGAAATATAATTTGCTTCTTTGGCTGAGGCAGTCAGATGCCTTGGACCCTCTCCTGCTGGTAGGAAAGGAGAAAATGGAAAACATCTAATATGTAACAGTATCAGCCAGCAAGGAGATGCTTACTTTTTAATTTTTGCAGAATTGGCCTCAGAGCCCAATAAGTATCAGAGTTATGAATTTTGGCAGGAGTGCCTTTAAATGCTCACCATTATGCTTAACTCATTGATGCCAGCTTTCGGATGGGTTGGCCTACCAAGGAACTTATGGGCTCATTCACACATCCCATCTGCCCCAGTGGGAAGGTGCCCCACTAACCATTAGTTGAGAACACCAACATACATCATCCTGAACCTGCTCCAAGGTGTACCGCTTGTGTCAGGAGCTCATTGAACAGATGTTGTCATTTTGATTAAATTGTGGTTAGGAGTGGGTTTCTCTGCATATGGCATTGCAATGGAGATCCCCTGAGGATGGAAAAGTAGCTAAGTAACTGGAGTCTAATTTCTGTTAAATGAGAATACACTATAACATGTTGTTATAGATCCCACATATCCATTATACAGTGCAAACTTTCAGTCCTAGTTTCAGTCTGAACAGGAGTGTGAGAACTTTGCAAAGAGAAATTGAGACTTTAGATCATAGCTTTCCAAACTGTGTGTCGGGACACGTTAGTGTGTCGGCTGCAGTGTTTGGGTGTGTCGCGGCTGCTGCTGCCTCCGAGCCCTGCCAGGATTCCGCGCAGGTCCTAGTGCCTGCCTTGTGCCCTGCTGTAAGAGTGTGTCGCGAAATGATGCATGTCTAAAAATTGTGTCACCAACATGAAAAGTTTGGAAAGCTCTGCTTTAGATAATAAATGGATGATTTATCGAGAAGGGTAGTCTTCTGTCTCAATTATGATTTACTCCAGTTATCCTTTCTCAATGCTTATGTTTTCACCAGACAGTGTGTAGTGCAGTGAGCTGTTTTCAGCAATACAGGGGGAACAATAAAATGCTTTGTGCTATATGACTACCCCCATTGCATATTCCCAATTTTTTTCCTGGGAATTTAGAAAAAAAAATTCTAATTTAGCCACACAGTTCATTTTTTGGTAGTTGGAGCTGTTAAGAAGGGCACCGATTCAATTCCTGGTTTTCCATCTGGCTTTGAGAGCTTAAAAAATAACACAGAACCATAGAAAACCAAGACTGTCTAACAAACAGATGTTATTCATTAAATGACATGGAAAACATTGTGGCATACGCATAAACCCTCAACTGTAACTGCTATTGCTATGGTACGTTGAAGGCAGAAAAGAAAAACTTTAAGTCTATGCTGTTGCAGCAGCAAAACATATGGAAACATTCAGAACAGAAATGTGTCACTTTTAAAAGTAAGTTTTGGACTGGATCTATGTAGGAATGCCTGGTGCTTTTTTTTTTTAATTCCCAAAGATAATTACTGCATAGTGGCTAGAATTGCTAGGTTGGCAAGAGCTGGGGCGAGTGCGAGTGCGAGAGCTCACTCAATCACGCGGCACTCAGGTCTCAAACCGCTGACCTTCTGATCGACAAGCCTGGCGTCTTAACCACTGAGCCATTGTGCCCCTAATCTTGACACATGTTGGATAATAATCCCCCACTCCTTTACCATCTTTGGAAGTTGCTCTCTCCATTCAGCTATGAATGAATCTGGTCATGTTTATTATAACTATGAAAGACTAGAACCAAAATCTTGCCTGACCATCCTAGATTACTTTTTGGGAGGGAAGGAGGGGCGAGAATCAGATCCCAATCAATAACTTTTGCCCTAAAATGCAACATCAAATTACAAATGTTCATCCTTTGTTCTTTGTTCTCCTATTTCTTTTAAAAATAGAATTTTACTAAAGAAAAACACGATGGAGTTATTTCAGTGTGTATGTAAGCGGTGCTTAAAAGTTTGTGAACCTTTTAAATTTTCAACATTTCTGCATAAATATGACCTAAAATGTGATCTCTTCTCCACCCACATCCTAAAACTAGATAAAGAGAACCCAATTAAACAAGTGAGTCAAAAACATTATACTGGTTCATTTATTTATTGAGGGAAATGATCCAAATTACATACATATCATGTTTTAGGCCATACTTATGCAGAAAAAAATTCAAAAGTGTTCACAAACTTTTAAGCACCACTGTACATGCAAGGACTTCTCACTGCAGACAATCATGCTATGACTATGGATAATTCTTTTTTCCCTTATGGCTCAGCTAGACTTAGAAAATGAATGGCTACAAACTGCTCCTCATAGTTGAGACCAACACACAAATATATTGAGTTTTCAGACAGTGGTGGGGAATCAGAAGTTTGGGAAATGTGCAATACATCAGCAATGGATGTTAGCCCACATCAAGCGATCGGGGGGGGGGGGGGGGGGCTGTGCTACCCAGGAGGCAAAAACAGCACTTCTAAGTGATCACAAATCTTTTAAGGTTAAGACAACACTTCCCTGCCCTGTCACAAATTAATGAATATAATGCAGAATCTTCTGAATTTATAACATCATAATGTTTCCTGCTGCTGTTCTGTTGCTTTTGTTTCTGAATTTTTATGGTTCTGAACTACATAGAATTCTATTTAAATATAAGATCTTGAGATGGCATCCGGAGGGAAGGTCTGCTATGGCTTTGTTCCTGGAATGGTCACTGTTTTATGAATGGAGTTGTTTGTACAGCACTGTTGTTTTTTTTTAATTCTGTGAAGCCGCTCAGAGTTTGACTTCGGTGCAAGAGCTCTCAGTGTATTTACCTAACATCAAAAAAATAAACAATAATAAATTATACAATCAAGAAAAGAAAAATTAAAGAAAAAATAATACTACAGGTATTTAACTAACACATACTCATATTTAAGGGAGAATTAAGGGACAATAATACTGCATCTGTTATCTACCATATGTTCACATATAACAGAGCATTACCGGTCACGTCTTAGCAGTCATGTCTTATCATACATCATCAATAATTTTCTCATGCTACATTAATTGAAAGTTCAACAGAGCAATGGCATACATTATCAATCATTTTATCATGCTGCATTAATTAGGAGTTCAACAAATCAATAGCACAAGGGAAAAAACTGTTTCGATGTCTAGATGTTTTGACATACGGTACTCTATAACGCCGTCCTGATGGAAGAATTTGAAACAGTTTATATCCAGGGTGAGAAGGGTCTGCAGATATCTTCTCCGCCCTACTTTTGACCCTTGCAACATACAGGTCTTCTATAGAGGGCAGGCAGATCACAATCATTCTTTCTGCAGACTTGACTATCCGTTGGAGTCTATGTCTGTCCTGCCTGGTTGCAGAGCCAAACCAGACAGTTATAGAAGAACAGATAACAGACTCAATAGTTCCTCTTGAAACGTAAAATGTAAATGTACAATGATGTAATGGTGGAAGAAGCAGGAGGAGTTGGAAAGGTCAGATGTTTGTTGTCATTTGCGTGGAGTGTGGACATACAAGTGGCATGTAGAGTCTGCAACGGCAGGAGAAGTGGGAGGTTGTGGGGCCATTTCAAGTTGCTCTTTTAAAAGACAGTAAATGCACACACACCACAATACAGGAATTGCAAGCTTTAAAATAAAAAAGCTTTTGGAAGCATTAACAGTTGTACAGTTCTGTAGATGAAAATGAAATATTAATTTCACCACCCTTATCCTCCACCCAATATGTGATCAACCAACCTAAATTTTGTGTGTGTGTGTGTGTGTATGTAAGAGAATTGGAGATAGATAGATAGATAGATGATAGATGATAGATGATAGATTAGATGATAGATGATAGATGATAGATGATAGATGATAGATGATAGATGATAGATGATAGATGATAGATATTTGTGTGTGTGTGGGGGGGGTTGGATTAGGGTGAGGTTCTTGTTTCCCTAGGTCTTTAAGAAAAAGTATCCATGCTAAATTATCTAGGAAAGGGAATTTAGGAGCATTAAAGATGAACACATGGAATTAGTTTATATAAGAACACAACAGGAAATCCTATAAAATACAGACATTCCAGTAATGATAATAAAAAAAAAACCTTCCCACACTTACTTGTGAAATAATGGGCTAAGATTCTGATCACAGTAGCTGGCTTACAGTATAAAGAAATTCAGTGGAGAAGTATGAGAATTAGTACACATTTTCCAGTCTTTACAATGAAACTTCCCTTCCTGCTCCAAATTAGCATGCTAGGAGTTGTAACATCAATGTATTTGGAAGGCATTGTGTTGGAGAAGGCTGCGTTAGACAAATCTGGCCAAAGAGGCATCTAAGGACAAAGGGCAAGAAAATCTGCTGTTACCAACATTTAAAATAGTACTTTACAGTATTTCAATTGCTTAATTAAACCAAAACAGTTAAGATGCCTTTATCATTTTAAGCTGCTTTAATAAGTCCATAGATTTCAGTGGAGATTAAGAAATATATGAAATAGAAATAAATATGACATTCATTTTTTACTGGATGAAAATGAGATTTTAGGCTGGTTCTCAAAAATTAATTTCTAAGCATAAGTTTGCCTTTCATTTTAATCAGCTCTGCCAGAGATGGCCCTTGAAGATCGTTCAGGAACCAAATGGACCCGTATGCTTATAAACAGATGTGAGCCAACAACATCATATTACAATCTGTGGGATTAAACAGTTTCCAGTAGCCAATAGTATGTTTCCAAGTCCAATTCTCGGTAATGGTGTTAGCCTTTAAAACATTTAATGTCCTAGACTGAGAAGCACCTTCTGGTATATGCCCCTTTCCCCAAATTAAGATCAGTGAATGAGGCTATTTTTCAAATTTTAATTTTACTTGCTGCAGCCAGGGCAAGGTTAATTATGCCCACAACACCATCACTCTGATATCACTGATCTCTTCTAATCACAGTCAAACAAGCAGTAAATACAATTTCTTCTTCTGCTTGGAGTACTAAGCCTTTTCATGTTGATTCTCATTTGCCCAGATGGTAGGTAGGTTGGTTGGCTTTTAAAAACAAAATCAGTTTTATTGGGCTTCTTTTAAAAAGGGTTTTCATCTAGATATATGAAATGCTGCTTGGGATATTTTATGCATCTTGCAAATAAATTAATATTTATGTATTTATTTATTTATTTATTAATCAAATTTATCACCGCCCATCTCTACCACAGTAGACTCTGGGCGGTTTACAATGTTAAAATTAAAGTTAAAACTCAAAAATCATTAAAATACAATAAGCAAAACAATAAATAAGAATATAAAAATCCAGAGGATGGTGTATGCATAGAATGCATAGAATTAGTTTCATGTTATTATACATCAGGAAAGAATGTGTCCCCTTGGGAAAAAAGTATTCTGAACCATCTAATTGGAATCAGCAGCTTTCTAGTAACAAAAGCCTCGAAGCCACTGATCTTGAGAGACAAGAGCTGAAAATTAACAAGTGGAAAGCTTGGTTGATACTTCCAAGGACTTTTCCTCCTGCTAAAAGGTTGTCACCCTCTTTAATTTATTTATCACTTTGTCACTCTCTTTAATTTATTTGATGTTCCCTGTCTGCAGGTTGCTTGGCACCTTACTTGGAAACTTCCATAAAGACTTTGCATCATTAGATGATACCAAAGCAGAAAGAATTGAATTATGCTGGTGTTGATGCACAGTTTTGTCTTTTAGTATAGGTGCATATTAATGCATAATTAAGATCCTATTTTTCCCCCAAAAGTGAACTTCAGAGATATTTAATTCTCTAGGTCTCGCCAGTACGTGAAAATAGCAGGCTTTGTACTGCATTACATGACACCTCCTTGTCCAGGGTCGAACCTCTTTGATTATTCTACCTCTGCCCTAGGAAAGTTACATTCAACAAATCCTAGGATGAGACTTAAATACTCAAAATTTCCTTAGGACTATCAGAGAAAGGCCATATCCCAGTGGATTAGTGTATGCAAAACATGTTACATATATGATCCAGGTTCACTAACAGACAGGGCTGGGACAGTCTTGGGCTTTAAAATCAATTTAAAACTGCTGCCAAAAATTCTGTAGGCTGGGGTGTACAACCTTCTAAGGTTAATAGATCCAGTTGAAATGTTCAGAGCATAGAATAGGTGCTCTCACAAAATGGTTATCCAGTTAGTACAGCTGCTAAATCACCACTTAACACAAGGCAAAGCTTACTACTTCTTCTAGCATACAGGATACTCTGAACCACCCCCGTTTATTGTGGTCTTCATTTTTGCTGGATAGGTTGCATATATTTCCAAACAAAGCACTTTTGACTGCGGGCTTTCCTCATTTTTAATTACTAAGATTGTTTCTGGAGCCTCAAGGACATTGTGTAATGGTATGTAGGAAAGATCTTGGGAGATGGGAAGAAGTGATGCTGCCTAGGGAGGGTCCCTTCTGAGCCTCTTGCCCCACCCGCTATCCAGCTGTGGGCTATGCTGTCTCTTATCTGACTGTTCCTAGGCAGCATCTCTTGACCCCATCTCGCTAGGTCTTTCTCACATACCATTACGCACTGTTAGAAATGAAGGTGATGCAAGAGGCTGAGCTTTGCAGGTTGCCATTCATTTATTTTTATTTAAAAGACTATTTAACAACATTAAGAGAGGAAGCCTGGCATCAGGGATGGGGTCCACTGGCATCCCACTGGCTACCCCTGCTGTGATAACACTTAAGCAGCTGCTTTAAGTTGCCTAAATCCTCCCCAAAGGGCAAGTTTTCAAACTTAAGATAACAACATGTTGAATATAAAATTCAGCATAAATAAAAATATAACGTATAACACTCAGTATTTTTTTTTTAACCAGAATGGTCCATTATTTAATATGGAAGTTTAAGAATGGTCCACTGGTTTATGGAAGTTGATCAGTAGGTAAATAAGTAGCTAAATGTCTATTTGATATTTAAAAAGCCAATATAGGAAAGGCACATTTAATAGTGGAAAACATGGAGTGCTTCCTAAAGTCTTTAGGAAGCATTTTATAGTGGTCCAAAGACCTAGCTAAATGTGTATTTTAAAGTCCAGTTGAAGAGGGGGGGGGGGGGGAAGGAAGTTTCTGTGGGAATATGATTTAAACTAGGACAATTACCTAGAAAGTTAAGAGGCTCCTCCCCTGCCATTTAAAATTCAGGCCAGTCTGCAGCAGTATTTCATGCAACAAAAAGTGGGCTATGAAACAATAGTTGTATTTGCATGCATGGAGCAAGAGTAAGAGAAAACTTGCAAAACCTATGCAACAGTGTACATATGCAGAGAGGAGATCAGGACTGTGCATAACATTTCTCCAATGTGCCCTGGAAATATGCATACAATCCACTGCAGAGATCAGATCAATATGGAAAGTTGTAGTAACAGTCGGCCTGATCTGTCTCCGTGTGCTTCTGCCCTTGCACCTTGTTCAACCAGATGCATGTTGCAATTTCAGCTCCCACAGAAGCTGTCAGTCTAGGAAGAAGTGAGAGATGGATGGGAAGATAGGTAGGAGTTGCTCCACGGAACAGGTTCTGTTTGAGACATGTCGGAAAAATGTGGGACTTTCATTTTTACACCCACATATTTAATAACATTGTAAGCATTCATGAGTCAGAGTAGCTCTTTTCAAACACAGGGCCTTTCCCCTCTTGTACTTACCCCAACAGCACAAACATGCCCTGCCAACCTCTTTTTTCTGCCATATTCCCATGACATTGCCTTTGCTTTGTTCCCAGCCCATGAGTGAGACAGACTTAAATTGCCCTTAGCTGTACAGTACTGACATTAAAGTAGTTACTGTACCTAGCCCAGTATTTTGACACATTTCAAGGGTAGTCTCAACCTTCCCTTTGTGAGACTCACAATATATAATATAGTCCAATTCTAGAAATCCCACGAGGGATATGTGCAATTCTTTTATTAGACTAGCATCATGCCCCATTAGAGTTGCGAATGGCTTCCTTTGTTCCCTATCCCTTCTTTTAAGCATTTGGATTTTCGTTCTGCCCCTCCCCTTCCTCTCAGTTTCTTTTCTTCTTTGATTCAGTTTCATTTTGTGTTGGTTGCTCTCTTCCGGCTTCGTATCAGCTGGTGCCGATAGGTGCTGCTTGCTGTTTGTCTTCTTGTGGGCTTGTGTCTCCTCCCCTCTCTCTTCTCATTCTTTTCATTACCCTGTGTAAGGTTGGAGCATCCAGGTGCAATTAACCATTGCTCCTGGGTTTTCCATCCTTACACCTTTAGACTTTTCACCCATTGCTTTGGAAGAAGGGTGAGTACAATGGCTTAAAATAGAAGCAAGTCATGAACTCCAGTACGACTGCATTAGTTCTGAATACTTGTTCCACAGACGTGCACCCTTAATAATAATCCCAGAAATTCATCCAGATGAACACCTTCATCAGTACTGGGTTCATATACTGTGCTAAATCATGAGCAGGTTGCCTTCCATTTAAGAACCTAGCCACTATGGAGGTTTATGGCTTAGGGCAATGTGTGACTCCAGGCTATGACTACTTATTCATCAAGCATGGCTAAGCAAACTACGGTTTAATACAATGCTGACCACAGCCAATGGCCTTTCTCCACTTTCATCTAATCATGGTGCTCCCAATTTTGTATTAAGACCATGGAATGAATTTTCAATAGAATACTTTAGCATATAATAAGAAATAACTGTGCTTGAAATGTTAAGCTCTTCCCTTCTATTTTTAAAAAATTATCCTGTTTTAAGATATTAATTTTTCCATATGTGAAAATAGAAACACTGCACTTCTCGAAAAGATTTCATTGTTGAACAGTCATTCTCTCTCATGCACTAATTATACTACTGATTTATATAGCTTAAAATGTATTCATTAAGACAATCAATTAAGAGATTAAAGTATTTTAACTAAGACATTAATCACTTGTGAAGCAGAATTACTGAAATTAAATGGAATGTTGTATTTGCCAAACAAAGAAATATTAATAGATTGAAGAAAAGTTGACAGCTAAGAAAAGCAGCTAAAGGGAACAGAAAAAAATCCCTTCTCACCCCTATGGGTGGTATGTGTCTTCCTCAACCTTGGGTCCTCTACCAGAGGCCTGGGAGTTTGAGGGTTCTGTGCAGTATCTTAGCTGTTCCTAGCACTGCACTCTTCTGGACAGAGAGCTCTGATGTTGCTCCTGGGATCTGTTGGAGCCATTCTCCCAGATTAGGAGTCACAGCCCTACCACCACTGGGACCACTTTGGCCTTCACTTTCCACATCTTCTCCAGTTCCTCCTTCAGTCCCTGGTACTTCTCCAGCTTCTCATACTCCTTCTTCCTGAGGTTGCTGTCACTTGGCACCGCTACATCTATCACCACTGCCATCTTCTGGTCCTTGTCTACTACCACAATGTCTGGTTGATTGGCCAGTACCTGCCTGTCTGTCTGGATCTGGAAGTCCCACAGGATCTTAGCCCTGTCATTCTCCACAACCTTCTGTGGAATCTCCCATGCCGCTATGTGTTGGACTGTCTCTGAGGCCTCTCTGCACAGTCTGCACCTTGAGTCCTGTCTAGTGTGGTAGACCCCTGCTTCTATGGATCAGGTGCTTAGTGCTTGTTCTTCTGCTGCTATGATCAGTGCCTCAGTGCTGTCTTTTAGTCCAGCCCTTTCCATCCACTGGTAGGATTTCCCAAGGTCAGCCACCTCAGCTATCTGTCAATGGTACATCCCATGCAGGGTCTTGTCTTGCCATGGCACTTCCTCTGCTTGATCTTCCTTCCATGTCTGCTGCTGCTTCAGGCATTCTCTCAGCAGCTCATCTTTAGGTGCCATCTTACTGATGTACTCCTGGATGCTCTGGGTCTCATCCAGGACAGTGGCTTTGACACTCACCAGACCCCGCCTGCCCTCCTTCTGCCTGGTGTACAGTCTCTGGGTGTTGGACTTGGGGTGGAAGCCTCCGTACATTGTGAGGAGCTTCCTGGTCTTCACATCAGCAACCTCCATGTCCTCCTTTGGCCATCTCACTATACCGGCAGGGTATCTGATGACTGGCAGGGCATACTTGTTAATGGCATGGATCTTGTTCTTCCCATTGAGCTGGCTCTTCAGGACCTGTCTTATCCTTTGGTGGTACTTGGATGTTGCTGTCTTCCTTGCCTCCTCATCGTGGTTCTCATGTGACTGTGGGATACCAAGGTACTTGTAGCTGGTCTGTATGTCTGCTATGTGGTAGTTCCACCCCATCAATCTTAACTACCTTCCCTCTCTTTACTACCATCCGGCCACACTTCTCTAGTCCGAATGACATCCCAATGTCCTCACTGTAGATCCGTGCCAGGTGGATCAGTGAGTCGATGTCTCATTCACTCTTAGCATACAGCTTGATGTCATCCACATAGAGAGGTGCTGATGGTAGTTACACTCTTGAACTTGTATCCGTATCCAGTTCTTGTGATAATCTGGCTGAGGGGGTTCAAGCCCATGCAGAACAGCAGTGGGGACAGTGCATCACCTTGGTATATGCCACACTTGATGGCCACTTGTGCGAGCTGTCTTGAGTTGACTTCCAGTGTTGTCTTCCACAGTCCCATTGAGTTCTTGAGGAAGGTCCTTAGTGTCCTGTTGACTTTGTATAGTGCCAGGCATTCACAGGTCCATGTGTGTGGCATTGAGTCATAGGCTTTCCTGTAGTCAATCCAGGCTGTGCTCAGATTGGTCTGTCTAGACCTTGAGTCTCGAGCAACTGCTCTATCTATGAGCAACTGGTGTTTGGAGCCTCTGGTGTTGTTCCCAATGCCCTTCTGAGCTGTGCTCATGTACTGGCCCATATGGTCCTGCAGCTTGGCAGCTATGATGCCTGATAGGACTTTCCATGTTGTGGGAAGGCAGGTTATTGGCCGGTAGTTGGATGGTGTTGTTCCCTTGTTGGGGTCTTTCATGATCAGCACTGTCCTACCTTGTGTTAGCCAGTCTGGGTGGGAGCCTGCTGCTAGCAGCTGGTTCATCTGTGCTGCTAGGCGTTCATGCACTGCTGTTAGTTTCTTTAGCCAGTAGGTGTGGATCATGTCTGGGCCAGGTGCTGTCCAGCTCTTCATGTTCTTGACACGCTGTTGGATATCTGCTACTGTGATGGTGACTAGTTCCTGCTCTGGGAGATTTCTGTGGTCTGCTCTCAGGTCCTGAAGCCACTTTGCACTGGTGGTATGTGTCTTCTCTTTCTCCCATATGTTCTTCCACTATTGTTCCATTTCTGCTGTTGGTGGCTCTGCTGTTACTGTGTTGTTGCACTGCAGTTGGGAGTACACCTTGGATGGTTCTTTGGCAATCAGGGCATTTATCTTCTTGGCCTCTGCTTCTCTAGTGTATCTCCTTAGCCTGGTAGCCAGTGCTGTGAGCCTTGGTTTAGCAGTCTCTAGGGCTTCAGGCCCTTGTATTTTTTCAGTAACCGAGTCTTATCCTTAATCTCCACACCCTTCTGTAGTTCTACCAGCTGACTAACTTCTCTCCAAGTTGCCTTGATCTTAGCCTCCAACCTCATTTTCCAGGGGGGATATGTAGTGCTGTTCTTCTTGATCATGTAGCCAAGCATCTCCAGGATTACAGTGGCTATAGCATATACCAGTTCATTGGTTTGAGTTATAGTGGTAGTAGGGATTGTTGTGAGGGCTCTGTTGGCATCTTCTAGCATACTATCTGATGGTACTTCTCCACTGAGCCTTGGTAATCGGTCTCGAGAGTTGACTGTAGCTAGTTTATCCATGATCTTTTGCCTCATATCAGCTGCTGTGCTCTGTAATTGAGGGGGTGGCAGTGACATTCCAGCTTCAGGTGTTGGCTGCACCTCCAGTTGTTCTTCTGGGTCTTCTTGAATCTGGGATATAATGTGTAGTTGGTCTCAAGTTGTGAGAACAGCTTTCTCTTCACTATGTTGAAGCATTGGGTAACTAGCTGTTTCTCAGTTAGTGTGGATGCAGGTCTTCTGTCCATCCATAGTTCCCTCATACGTTTCATATATCCCCTCTCATTAGGTCTACTGTTGTAGTAGCATTCCATCAATTCCAGGTTCTCTTGTCTCGTCCATGTGTGGTTTGTTCATTTCATACATAATGAAATGTATTCATTAAGACAATCAATTAAGAGATTAAAGTATTTTAACTAAGACATTAATCACTTGTGAAGCAGAATTACCGACATTAAATGGAATGTTGTATTTGCCAAACAAAGAAATATTAATAGATTGAAGAAAAGGTGACAGCTAAGAAAAGCAGCTAAAGGGAACAGATGTATATGTATATGTATATGTATATGTATATGTATATGTATATGTATACACACACATACATACATACATACATACACATACACACACATATACATACAGTATATATATATACATACATACATACATACATACATACATAATATATCAATACTGAAATTGTATGTGCATGTACTTTTTTTAAGGTACATATACATACACCGTATAAAATTTTCAAATAAAAATATAAGAATGTGATATAAATGTTAAAACAGTAATGTTAAAAGAGTAATTACATCCTAATTGTTTTTGCTAATGTTTTTTTTCTATTTTAAGTCTATCTAAAACAAAATGTACGTGTTTTTAATAGGAAGAAAGATCCTGTTTACTCAACAAATTGCTTGCATCCTGCATTTTCAAATAGCTCTCCTTGGCATTTGCAAAGTGGTCTACAGGCATTTGAAGGCAAAACTGGATGTGATCTTTAATCCCCATTACAACCCAATTTCACTTTGTTGCAATGTAATAAACTAATTAGCTTGAAAATCCAGAACTCAAAAAGTGATTTAAAAAAGAGGGAGAGATTTTTTTTAATCACATGGGGACAAAGTTTAGATTAGACATTAGAGTTGCTGGGAGTTGGGCGGCATATACATTTAATAATTTATGATCACTATTGTTGTTAGATTTAATTAACTAATTAATTAATTAAGATTTATTTAAATTAGATTAAATAAAAAAGAGAGCCAGTTTGGTCTAGTGGTTAAGGCACCAGGCTAAAAACCAGGAGACTGAGAGTTCTAGTCCCACCTTAGGCATGAAAGCCAGCTGGGTGACCTTGGGCCAATCCCTGTCTCTCAGCCCTAGGAAGGAGCCAATGGCAAACCAAGAGCCTGAGAGTTCTAGTCCCGCCTTAGGCATGAAAGCCGGCTGGGTGACCTTGGGCCAGTCACTCTCTCTCAGCCCAACTCACCTCACAGAATTGTTGTTGTGGGGAAAATAGGAGGAGGAAGGAGTACTAGGTATGTTTCCCACCTTGAGTTATTTATAAAATTAATAAAGGTGGGATAAAAAATCTAAAAAAAATTAGTAGTACAAGTCATGAGTAACAGGGTTACTTATTATAAGATGGCTTGAATTTGGTTTGATGAGTCATTTTGGGCCATGGAGATGCCATAATTCTCATTGTTGAGGTGAAGAAGCAACATAATTTGTCTTAATGAGTTCTTTCCCCCAAAATTGCAATAGCAGAGTGAAGCAACGAGGCCCTTTGCTCTTAAAAGGCTATTCGTCTCCGTGAAGCAGCTTTAAGGGGGTGGTCTGCTTGACCTTCATCAGAGGGAAGCACCACCTTCAAGATCCGCAAAGTCCTTCTGGTTTATCCCACTGATTTCAAAAGAATTGCAATAATCATGAAAACATGTTAGGACTGGTTATTGGAACTCCCATTCCAAGTTAAACTTCTTGACACTTGGAAATACCAAGGATACTTTTCCAGAGCTGAAAAGTCACTGGAAGTATCTGTCCTTGGAATGACTTCAAGATCCTCTCAAGTGCTGGGAAGAAGCAGTAAGGTTAAGCAGAGAGGGCAAAAATGATTATTTATATGTAAAAATATATGTTGTTTGTTTTCTGGCAACAGATGCTAGTCTGGATCTCTCAGGGTTTTGCCAAAGTTAGCGGGGTGGGTGGGAATCTAAATGCTCTTCTCCTGCATTCATCTCAATTTATATACAGTATGTAGCACCAGGTATGGGTGTATGTGCATACATATACATACACACGCACACTATACTGTATATCTTTAAGAGACTAATACACACATGAATGTTGTGTGTTGCTGCCACTTACAGTATATACTCTATATTGAATGGTTTAGCCAGTTAATCAGACAGACAGTTAGTCTGTCCCTTCTTTATGGACTTAATGTACATCTTCATAGCTAAGGGCTGAGCTAAGTTATATTCCTGCCAGGTTTCGGTGCAGAGTTAAAAAAAAAATCTGAAACACATTTCAACAAGGGCCTCAGTTTCACATTCCAGAGAGCGGAGTACAAATGAGAGAGGGCAATTCCTCTCACGTCACACCTCACTTCTTGGTTTCTAGCCTTGGAGAAGGATGCTGTCATAACTGCTCCCACAAAGACTTTTCAGTTATATAGTCTGTAACATGCTGAATGAAATCTGATGGAACCATGACATTCCAGACTTAGTAGCTTTGGGTGAGTATGTCTATTCCATGCAGGCACACTTAATCCTAACCCCAAAAAGATCATCCAGAGAAACACTTTCACTGTCAAATTGATCCTGGGTTTACATGTTGGACTCAATCCTAAAGTAGCTTGCATAGCAAACTGCGTCAATGCAGCTCTTGTGATTTGGAAATAATGTTTTATGGCTTAGCCTTAGTGCTGTGGGTCAATTCAGTATATCATGGCTTATTCAACAAAGCATGATTAAACAAACTGGCTAAATGTGCTGTTGAAGCCCATCATTGGGCCTTTCCCCATATGCACGTAAACACAACACAAAGATGCCCTGGCAACATGTATGTATTTTTTCTGCTATGCCCCCATGACAATGTTAAATCAGGAGTGTCTGCAGGGTGTGGTCAAAAAAGTCAAGACAGCAGCTGAGAGGCTGTGGTCAAAGCAAGACATATAAAAAACAGGCAGAGCTTCAATCGCACCATTAAGGCCATCCTCTGGACTTTTTTTTTACCACATTCTGCAGACATCCTGGGTTAAAATAGAACTTTTCCCCCTGTTCTGACACTGCCTAGTCTTCAGAAGTACAAAACCTGTTAGGCTTTGTCACTCATGAACTTGTGGAGAAGTCAGGGGACCGGCAGTGACCGGACACAAGTCAGTAGAAGCAGGTTAGAGATTGCCAATGGGGGCAGCACGTTTCATGCCGGTATAGTTTTCCGCCAACTTAAGGACGAATGGACCACCCTTCAACCCTGCTCAATGTCTCAACATGTTCATTTAACCTCCCCAATTGTCACTTCTTTACACCGGCACTGCCTTTTTTGACTTTAGCATTCACGTATTTACTCTACTCAGAAAAAAGTGCACAATGCATTAGTGCACAGGAAGTAGGAGAGAAAAACAATTTCCCAAGCTAGGGTGGGCTTATGGTAAACATTCTGTTTGGCTCTGAATGATACACCATAGGACTGGATCAAACTGTGTCAGAGGAACAGTTTTATGGAAGCTCTTTTCAGGCCATCTTGTTTTACTCTCCCCTGGCCTACCCACTTCACAGAGGTTGGGGATAAGAGAAACCTACCATAAAACATTCACTAAAATCCCATTAAAAGCTTTTAAGTACTGGTAAGATTGGATATCTTTTCCACGAAGAATTTCCCTTTGGGTAGAAGAAAACAAGGAAAAAACACTTTGCTTTGCATATTTCAAAGCTCAAAAACAAACTGGAATTATTTCCTCCAAGGAGAAGGTTGTGAATTAATCACTCAAAATGATCCCATATGGCAAAAGCTTTCCTATTAATTAGTCCTTATTCCCAAATCATTTTAACATCAACTTTTCCATCTCTTGCTATATTGCTATAGCCAAATGTCCATGTCCAATGATTATTAAACCCCAAACTTTAAAAAAAACAGTATCTGCCCCAAACCTCATTTGAAATCTCTACAGGTGATCAAATGCCATCCCAGCACTGAAAACTGAAAGCTGATCCAACCAAGAACACCTTATGCTACCCACAGAACGTATTAATGTCATTTCTGAAACTGAAGCCACTAGAACAGTGTTTCTCAACCTCAGCAACTTTAAGCTGGGTGGACTTCAACTCCCAGAATTCCCTAGCCAGCCATGCTGGCTAGGGAATTCTGGGAGCTGAAGTCCACCCAGCTTAAAGTTGCTGAGGTTGAGAAACACTGCACTAGAAGCTAGTCATAATGTTGGCTAAATGGTGTCTCATTTGGCATAACATGAGAACCCACATTATCAGAGGTGTCTACCAGGAGGGGCTCCCAAAAGTCAAAAAGGCAACCACAGCTGCTTTGCCCCTTCTTATGTGCATCATATGTAAAAAAAGTGGGCATGGCTTTGGTTGCACAATCGCAACCACCATCTTACCTTTTTTGACACCCATCCACATCCCATGAACACCTCTGAGCCTGGTGTAGCAATTAAGAGGTTGTAGTGGCACCTCCGCCACAGATGTTCACTGGGTGACTGTGGGCCAGTTGCTTTTTCTCAGCCCAAACTAATTCACAGGGCTGTTTTGAGAAAAATATAAGGAAGAAGTAGTGTATATGCTGCCTGGAGCTGCCAAATGAAAGGTGGATTTAAAATAAAGTTGATAACAGGAATCTAACTGGTCTGGTCCTTGATGTATGCTGTATTTTGATCCTTCCTGATTTGCCATCTATGGAAACTCCCAGAAAAGAGCATTCTGGCTACAGTACCAAGATACATGCTCTGGTGACCTCACTAATGCATTATTGCACATAAGACAATTTCTGAAAACTCTTTGGAAATGGGTCAGTTTTGACTTTACTTAGTGGGGGTAAACAACAGGGAGTCACCCTGAAATCATTTGTCTTTTAGCAGAATTTAAAATGTTATTTTTTTTTATCTTCAAACACATTAATGAATCTTGATGTGACTTCAGGAAAGTATCTTTCTTTGTGAATCCCTTAGTTTCAATAATCCTGTGTGTTTGTGTGTTTATATGGAATGATTCAGGCATTGATGAATAAACTGGCATAGAATTATATGTTTTGGATAAAGTGCTAATAAGCCAATAAGAAATGCTACTTTATAACTTGCTTAAAGCCCTGGCTTGTAAAAGAAAACAGAACCCAGTATGTGGACCTCAGATATTCCAACCTGATTTGTTTACTTGCTCACATGATGCAAAAAACGAGCCATCTACATGTGCTAGCATGTCATTTGCTCATACAGTGGTAGGTCATTATTGTTATGCACAAATAGAGGTAACATTGCTGATGTTGGTGCTGCTTCAAGGAATCGTTTAGCTTTGCCTTGGTTTGCTGATTATAACTCATGACTTTGGTTGACATTCAGATCCTTCTTCACATTAGTAAGTTAAGAAAAGAGTAGGATTTATGTGCAAAGAAAGCCCATGAGATGAAGAAAACCAGAAACAAAGAGCTATTGAAGATTAGAGCCAAATCCACAAATTCAATATAGATTGACTAATGATTCAAGGTAGAAGAATTCATTCAGAACGTTCACTGGGTGATATAATGAAGGGTGATGCAAAATAAACTCACTAAAACAAGCAGCTGGAACAAACATTCCCAATTCTTCTGTGGCAGATTGGTTTTTTTTATTACCTCATTTTAACTGGCGTTATTCCAGGTTCCAAGATTAATATTGCTCAACTGCAGCAACATAATAAAAGAGAACGTAAGGTAAAGATTAGATACATTCATCTGCCAAATGCGACTGTTGAGTTATTAGCATCACTTCCTACTCTAGTTTTTAAAACTAAATTACTATTTGAAAAAATAAACCTGCGTTTTTTTGTGAATGCAGTACACATGTACATGCTATGGAAAGCTCCTTCATGCTTAGCTTGTGAGTTTGGCATATGTTTCTATGTCCTTGCTGTACAAGAGTGTGATGAGCTAAAGCATAGGATATGATGCCTCCATGTTGCTCCCTGGGCTTATTTGGCATTGATGAGAATCAACAAGTTTTTGGTGACACAGCTAAAATGGACCATCCACCAGCTAAAGAAATGATCAAAATATTTCAAAATGAATGAACTCCAAACAATGAATGTGCATCTCATTCTCATTCTAACTTGAAAAATGTTTTACACATATATGTTACATAATATTTGCTACCCAATTAGCAAATTACTTTTTAGGATCCAACAATACTTCTTAAGTTCTTAACAAATACTGGTTCTTTATGAAAGATAGAGCCAGGACAGTCTTAATTGTATCCTTAAAGCACTTAGTTCCATTGTGATGCCTCCTTTTCCATAATCTGCTTCATTACAACTCTACAGTGACCGCTACAGCCACTACCACCATGATTTCAAATGAGTACTTCCACTGGACTGTCATCACCCCCATAGCCTCATAATCTATATTGCTTTCAACATTCAGTCACAAAGGAATGGGTGTGAATGAGAAACAGAGCCATCACTACAGTCAACAAAATGACCACCACCCATTTTGAATGACTCACGGAAAGTTCTCCCATTTTTGTCCAGTGGACAAGTGCTTAACTGAGAAGCTGCCATCTCCCTCTTTGGTCACATTGTTGAAAGATGCACCACGCGGGGAAGGGTGATAGATATAGGAATCTATCCAGAAACAGATGACTTAAGCAGGGTTTCAGATTCAGAGGTTGGGGAAAGAGGGTGCTATGATCACTTGAGAGAGTGGTAGCTGGGTTAGTGGCTGGATGTTATTGCCCTATATGTCAGGCTATAGGGACAAAATAAGGTAAAGGTAAAGGTTCCCCCCGCACATTTGTGCAGTGGTGTCCGACTCTAGGGGCCGGTGCTCATCTCCGTTTGTTAGCCGAAGAGCCAGTGTTGTCCGAAGACGCTTCCATGGTCATGTGGCCGGCATGACGCGCGCGGAACGCTGTTACCATCCCACCGAAGTGGTACCTATTTATCTACTTGCACTTGCATGCTTTCGAATTGCTAGGTTGGCAAGAGCTGGGGCGAGTGTGGGAGCTCACTCCATCACGCAGGGCTAGGAATTCGAACCTCCGAACTTGTGATCCTCCGATCGACAAGCCTGGCGTCTTACCCGCTGAGCCACCACGCCCCCAAGGGACAAAATACTGCTGGGCAATAGAGTAGACAGTACACCATCACTAGTCCTTCTTGAGCTCCTGCATCTCATTGGAGGGCTGGTATTGGAACCCCCCAAGCTTTTAATCATGAGGGTTTTCAATCTTTATGCTCTGGGCTGTGATCCAGGTGGCACAGGATTTCATGGAGATCATGGGCAGGTATCAGGTGATCTCAGCCCTGACTCATATAGGTAGGGACACACTGGACATGGCTTTTACTTCTGAGCAGATGGCACAGGACCCGGAGATGGTGCATCTTACAATTGCTGCAGGTTTAAGTGTTCTGATATGCATGTGAGCCTTCCTGAGGGTATAAGAGTAGGGATCTAACCTGAGAAAAGATTAGCAAAGCAAGTTTTATAACTATAAAGAAAGATTTATTTACTGGAAATAATATATATAGAGTCCCCCTAGGGGGAGATGGAGCGGTGAATATAAATCAAATAAAAATTAATTAATTAATTAATTAATTAATTAATATTACAGGGATAGACATAGCGTAATATCTAGCTAGCTACATCCTATCAGGAGAAGAGTCAAAAAGCATGTGCTCTGTGCATTTGTGTGTGACTGGAAAGAAAAGAAGACAAAAATGACTTCAGATTAGCAATTCATTAGGCAAAGAACAGGCAGAGAGATAGACAAAAAGAGGACACAAAGTTAATTTCAATCTACACCCTACTGTCCCCTTATGGTCAACAAATCATGGGGTGCTGAAGAGTTTTGGATTAGATCCCAATGTCTTTCCCTTAAAAAAGATTCTGGGTCAATGAGAAGACGTGGCAGGGAAGGACAGGCCTCCCCTCTTTTTGTGCGTTGCCAATGCAGAATCCATTGTGGTAGGATGTCTGCAGAGATGACAGCAAGGACTTTATTTGTCCTTGAAAGAGAAAGGAAAAGAGGGAGGAGAAGAAGGTCAGGAGGTTCCAGACATGATGAATAAAATTTCCCGGGAAGTTGCTTCCAACAAAGCAGCTTTCAGAGCAGGGAAAACAAACCTTGCTTGCAGTAATGTCTGTGCATGAGTACAGCAGAAAGAAGAGTAAGCGCACATAGATGAAATTAAAACAAAAAACAGTGAAGTAAGAAGTATGGCATTCAGAATTAGGAGGAAAAGACCTCAGCAGCGCTTTTCACATGACGTGTATTGTCGTGCATAGAGAGTGCAGTGCTACTGGGAAGTCTTGTTTCCTTAATCTATTTAGGAGCCCAGAATATTAGCAAAACACTCTCTCTGTGGAGAATATGTTTTCTGTCCTTTAACCTAAGGCTACACAATGCACTAGTGTTAGGTTGTTACAAGCTCCTCTTTTAAGAGGACCTGCATCGTCCTGTTATACCCGGCCCATTCCTTCAACACTCAGCACTTCATCTTCATCGACCATTCATTCATTTGCCCCTGGTTTTCCCCAGAGTCCTACCCCATTCCCGTTCCTTTTTCCTTTGACATCCAATTTCTTCCAGCCTTGTTTGCCATTTTCCCTTCTTTATCCATGAAATTGATAGACTGCTGCAAACTGCAGGACTCTCAGTGCTTCACAACATAATCAGCGCAGTTAAAACATTCACAGTATACAAAATAAAATGTCCCTACTAAACTTCAGCAATTAATTTAAAACTAGGCACCAATTCCTTAAAAATAAACCTAGCCAACATACATAAACGTCAGTCAGTTTAGTCTTAAAGAAATCAACAGGATTTAGTTGAAACCTGCAGGACAGGAGCATCATAAAGAGCCCATCGCGGTTTCTACTACCTGTCTTTAAAGGAGCTGCCATTACGTGTTTGTCAGCACATTTGAGTTTTTTTTTTCTTTAAAGAAAAACCATTTATAAGCACGGGGGTGTGAGCTCACATTCGACTCCATTAGAAAAAAAAAACCCCGTACAAATTTGCCTCTAGAAAGCTTCATTCCACAGATATATCACAAAAAGAGGTGGCAGAGTTGTCAATAGCTCAGATATTATGGTTGGAAATAATTGGAGGTGGTTTGCGCTGAAATAGCTTTCTTGGCTGCTGAGGTTTTAACAGCTTAAAATAGATGCTGCAGTGCTGAATAAGGTGTACTGGTGTACATGCAGTAAAGAAGGTAGTGAAAAAGTGCCCAGGTTTTTTTATTCTGGATCACGTAGGCTATTTTAATTTATTTTATTAATTTATTTATTCATCAACTTTTGCCACCGCCCATCTCACCCCAGAGGTCTCATATTTTCAAATGCCTGTCTGCTAATAACCTACCATCCCTAGGACCAATGCTTAGAAAATATTGTATCTGGAGGGAGAGAAGAAAAAGACTGCAACTTCACAGCTATCAACTACTTGTATCAAAGTTAAATCCATGGTTTATTTTAACCATGGTTTGTTGAACATGCCAAAATTAAGCCAGAGTCAATCACATAGATGAGCAAAGCCAGTTTGGTCTAGTGGTTAAGGCAACAGGCTAGAAACCAGGAGACTCTGAGTTCTAGTCCCGCCTTAGGCATGAAAGCTGGCTGGGTGACCTTGGGCCAGTCACTCTCTCTCAGCCCTAGGAAGGAGACAATGGCAAACCAGGAGACTGAGAGTTCTAGTCCCGCCTTAGGCATGGAAGCCGGCTGGGTGACCTTGGGCCAATCGCTGTCTCAGCCCTAGGAAGGAGCCAATGGCAAACCAGGAGACTGAGAGTTCTAGTCCCGCCTTAGGCATGAAAGCCGGCTGGGTGACCTTGGGCCAGTCCCTCTCTCTCTGCCCAACTCACCTCACAGGGTTGTTGTTGTGGGAAAAATAGGAGGAGGAAGGAGTATTAGGTATGTTCGGCATGTTATTTATAAAAATAATAAAGGCGGGATAGAAAATAAATAAATAATAAATAAATTATGGCTTGATTGCCAATTTCTGTTTTGTTATCTATCCCCCCCCCTTTTTTTTTTAAGTTGCTCTTGTTTTGCTCCTCTGTGAGTTGGTTTGAAGCTTAGGTGGAAACTCAAAAGAAACTAGGAATAAGCCAGGAAACCACAAACAAATAATATGCCTCCATTCACACACTGTGCTAAGCCACAGTTTTAATTGGTAAGCTAACAATATACTGTAGCTTCAAACTATGGTTTGTTGTCCAAAAACAGACCACTGATAACCTACTGGCCCCATCTGAATATCATGATAAGTCAAGCATGGCTTAATATAATATGCCAACTCAGCCTATGTTTTGCAAGTCCAATCCAACTTGCTTTTTTCCTTTTATAGGAAGGCGTTTTTAGACACAATCCTTGGTTCTCAGCCTGGGTAGGCAACTGTTTTCCTCTTTGTCTCAGTCAGCAAAATAACTTGGACTTATCCTGATGCTGTACTCCATGATAACCGTCTAAGATAGGTTAGGTAGACAGGTCCTGGGTAGCTCAAGGCCACACAATGTGCCTCAGATCCGAGTAGGCATTTGAATAAAGATATTGTGCCTTTCTGATAACACACAAACATCGACAGAGAAAGCCTAAGTCCTAATAATTCACAAGGGAAACAAATTTAAATGCCGCCAGGTAACCAGAGATAAAAAGTAATAAAGTAACAGCTGGTTGAGATCTTTGTACATCAGGCTACAAAGTGCTGGGCTGAACAGCCAAGCCTCAGATGCTTGTTGAAAGGCAGGCAGGCAACAGAATAAATAGATTAGCCTTCAGGGAGGACATTTCTGGACAGCCCACAAACTGCACACAAAGTGATGCTGTTCCACATCACCACCCACTAAATGTCAGACGATGAGGGAGAATCAAGAGGATGTTGAACTGCGTAACATTGCTGTTTGCTTGACCTAGGGACAAAAGAGAGAGAGAGAGAGAGAGAGAGAGAGAGAGAGAGAGAGAGAGGGAGAGAGAGAGAGAGAGGGAGAGAGAGAGAGAGAGAGAGGGAGAGAGAGAGAGAGAGAGAGAGAGAGAGAGAGAGAGAGAGAGAGAGAGAGAGAGAGAGAGAACGGCAAGCTTACGAAAGCCTGCGAGTATTTGGAGCCCTTTCAGATCAAACTCTCAGCTGGAGGAAAACATGTCTGTTCTCTCTTTCTCTGCTAAGGACAAAAAAAAGGTCCTTGCTGCCATCTCTCCAGACACCCTACCACAATAAGTGCAGTGCACAATAAGAGGAGAGGTCTGTCCTTCCCCGCCACATCTTCTCATCAACCCAGAACCCTTTTTAGGGGAGTGACAAGGGGGTCTCTAGTCTCTTCAAAATGGCATTGCTTAAAAAAAATTGGAATGATACTGCCAGATTTTTTAAAATATCAACTAGTTACTAGAAGCATATGTCTCTTTTCCCGTAACAGCTGCGCTGGTTACCAGTCTGCTTTTAGTCATAGCTCCCACACTATGGAGCGCACTTGCCAAGAGAATGTGGCTGGCCCCACTCCCAGTTGACAAAAAGTCAAGATGGTGCCACAAACCTGTGATCAAAGCTTCAATCATGTAGTTGTGGCCTCCTCTCCCAGTATTCAGGAAAGTGTCAAAAACATGTTTCTTCCACCAAGCTTCTAATGCAGAGCTTTCCAAACTGTGTGTCGCGACACAAAAGTGTGTCGCCACACACAGTCTGGTGTGTCGCCACACAACCCGGAAGCGCTGATCATCATCAGCGGTTCCGGGTTTTCCCGCGGCGACACACCAACGGCGGCGCACAAAAATCCAAAAGCGGAAGCAGCGCTTCCGGGTTTTTGCGCGCTGCCGCAATGGCGGCACTTCCGGGTTTTCCCGCGGCGACACACCAACGGCGGTTGGTGTGTCGCCGCGGGAAAACTTTGGAAAGCCCTGTTCTAATGGCTAATTGAATCAGTTTTAACGATACTGATTTTACTTTGTTTCTTTTTTATGATTATGATGGGGCCCAGATACCTGAGGGACTGCCTATCTCCAACTGTTTCTACCTGCCCGATACGTTCCAGTGGAGTGGGTATGCTCCAGGGCCCTTCTATTAAACTTGCCATAATTATCACTCTCTTTAAAAAGGGTGATAGAACAGACTGTGGAAACTATTGAGGCATCTCCCTTCTAGCCACAGCAGGCAAAATCCTGGCAAAGATCATCGCAAACCGTCTCCTATCTGTATCAGAAGACATCCTCCCTGAAACGCAAAATGGCTTCCGCCCTTCCAGGGGAACAGTGGATATGATCTTCACTGCACGACAGCTTCAAGAAAAATGCAAGGAGCAAAACCGCCCTCTGTACATGGCGTTTATTGATCTGACTAAAGCTTTTGATACTGTAAATCGTACTGCTCTCTGGACCATCCTTCTGAAAATCGGATGCCCTGATAAATTTGTAAACATCTTGCGGCTACTCCATGACGGCAACAATCCTGAATAACAATGGTTCTCAAAGCGATCCATTTAAAGTGGAATCCGGCATTAAACAGGGATGTGTTATTGCTCCAACCTTATTCGCTATCTTCATCGCTATGATTATACACCTTGTTGAAGAGAAACTTCCTACTGGTGTAGAAATTATATATCGAACAGATGGAAAGCTTTTTAATCTTAGTAGGCTGAAAGCAAAAAATAAGGTAATTACAACTTCTGTTACAGAACTTCAATATGCTGATGATAACGTAGTCTGTGCACACTCAGGGGAAGATCTTCAAACTATCCTAAACATCTTTGCAGAAGCATATGAAAAGCTCGGCCTCTCGATTAACATTAAAAAAACCAAAGTGCTTTACCAGCAAGTTCGAACCAATCCCTCTGCAGCGCCATCAATCCAGCTTAAAGGTGTGTTACTAGAAAATGTCGACCACTTTTCTTATCTTGGCAGCCATCTATCTACAAAAGCCAATATTGACGCTGAAATTCAGCATCGCCTGAACTCTGCGAGTGTAGCTTTCTCCCGAATGAAGCGTAGAGTGTTTGAGGATCGGGACATTTGCAGGGAGACCAAAATGCTTGTTTACAAAGCCATTGTACTACCAACCCTTTTGTACGCCTGTGAAATATGGACCCTCTACAAATGCCACCTCCAACTTCTTGAAAGATTCCATCAACGCTGCCTCCGAAAAATTCTGCAAATTACTTGGGAAGATAGGCGGACTAATGTTAGCATATTAGAAGAAGCGAAAACCACCAGCACTGAAACAATGATCATCCAACATCAACTTCGCTGGACCGGCCATGTTTACAGCCACTTACAGATCCACTGTTAAGATTTTACCCTTGGAAGACAATCTTACTCAGCTACGAGTGATCGCCAAGAAGAAAGAATTAATAAAAATAATAAAATATCTGGGCTGCAAAATTTGGATGGTCATTAAATGACCGCAAAGAAATGTGGAATAAAATATCTAGATTCTTGCAGGCCAGTTATGATATGTCTAGCTACAAAAGTTTGGGCAAGCTTCTTTTCTGTTATCTTTTCACCCATATGCAAAATGTCCAGAAAGTGGATTGTTGGGTTTCGTCTTTTTTTAGATTAATGGCTTCTTAATACAGTTTTTGTTATTATTTGTGTTTTAATTAGCTGCTTAATATTGTTAGCTCTTTTGATAAACATTTGTGGTGGAAAGTCAGGATAAAAATATAAGAGACGATCTGGCAGGTCAACTTAGTGCAATGCACCCTAAGCCGATATAACACAATAATACAATACAGTGCAATGCAATGCAATGCAATGCAACATAAGTCGATATAACACAATAACACAATACAATATTAGTGCCACAGACTACAATTAGCATACCAGAAGGCCTGATTAGATATTCTGATATACATTTGACTTCCTGGCTCAGCCCACCTGGAGTTTGGAGCCAGCTTTATTGATTGATTGAGCTTCTGGCTGCCAATTTTCAAACTCAAGAAATCACTCTTGGAAATATTTTCCCAATAATTAATATAACTGTATGCATCAGCTCAGCCAAAACTTCGGGAAAACATATTCTTTTAATCATGGGAAGAATAACAAGGATGTGACAAGAACAGTTTGCCAGCGTCAGTTGAAACGAGAAAGCTGGCTGCTGAATGGAACATGAGATAAAATGCAACTTTTTGTTGATGCTTTGCGAGAAGACTTGGACTACATTTGATGGACTAAGCAGAACAATTCTGCACAACTGATCTTTGTTAAGAAAAGGAAGAAGGAAGAGAGAATCTCAAAATTGGACACTGTATACTGAATTTTCCCCCTGAGATGTGCTGTTTTGCAGAAGCAAGCGGTCGAAATAACCCTTTTTAACCTCATTCAAGAGGCTGTTCTTCATCAACATTGGAGATGCTGTAGTCTAGAGCAGTATTTATCAATCTCAGCCATTTTAAAATGTGTGGACTTCAACTCCCAGAATCCCCCAGCCAGCATTCTGGGAATTGAAGTCCACACATCTTAAAATTGCTGAGGTTGAGAAACACTGCTCTAGAGGGAAGATAATCCTGGGACAACACAGGTTCGCTTCACATGTAAGTAGCACTGGAGAAACACCCAAAAGTACCTTGTTATGTGGTCTGCCTTTCTCTGAGTAGCAAAGGGTTCTGGAGACAGCATTTCAAAAGAAAGATCATTGGAAAAACCTGTGGCATTTTTAAAAAAGTGTTGATTGATCTCACAATAGAGAAACCACATGGATTAAAGAACAAATCCATTATATGAAGTCAGATCCTTAGAAAGAGGAACATAACCCACAACTCTCTCTGTATATAATTTACACATACATGCATGTTCCCACACTCACTTGGCCTTTTTAAAGAAGCTGAGAGGGCCCATAGTAGAATATCTACTTCAGTCCATTCAGCCATCCTGCCATTGTCATTTTCCTTACACTGCATCCTATTTCAATACAATTGTCCTCATCTTTTTGATCTGGTGATGTCAGCAGGAAGATAATGGAAAAATCCCAAACATTGGGCTACCTCCTGAGATTATATTTTAATTGAGTTAATTCATTACCTTGAATGAAAGATACTGACCAATCTGATCATATCAAATACTGAATCATATCTTGAATGGGGCACCCTCCATGCATGAGGACCAGTGCAATTCCTCCTATTGTACCTGCAAAGTCCTGCATGTTTACTTGTGTTAGCTTTGAGGTAGCCTTAGAATTCACATCTGAGAAAGATCACACATATTTGAGTCATTAAAGAAGCATCTGGCCCATTAATATCTAACCTGCTAAACAGTTTGGTCTAGTGGTTAAGGCTCTAGATTAGAAACCAGGAGACTGAGAGTTCTAGTCCTGCCTTAGGCATGAAAGCTGGCTGGGTGACCTTGGGCCAGTCACTCTCTCTCAGTCCACGACGTCAGGCTTGGGCAACAAGCTGGTTGGTCAGTTCCTGTCACAACCAACCAATCAACATTTGGTTGATGCAAAAAAACGGACCCTGCACCTATGGGAAAAATGCTAGGAAGGAAAAAAAACATGTACTGTATGTTATCTTAACTTCAATTACTTTAGTCTTTCAAAATGGCATACAAATATCCTTAAATATACTAGGTTGCTTTACAAAGCTCTTTCATTGATTCACATAGACTTTCATCAAAAGATCTCAAAGAGTCAAAGCTTACTGTTCTGTGAGAAACCAGAATTCTGCCAAGGGGAATGCAAAATAAAATCAAGACAACAGTTTATGGCAAAAGGACATAGTTGTCAATGGTTTGTACCTATTTACAGTTATCAGAAAGATTCAAAGTAAACAAAATAATTTATGGTATTGAATATGTGGTACTGAATAAGACTGACTTTGAAATGGAATTGTGTACACATGATGAACACGTGGTTGCTAAAATGTATAAACTGTTATTGAAATTTGAAACAGAACAAGTGAAAGAATGTATGATAAAGTGGGCCAAAACTTTTGGTTATAATATACAGATGGAACAATGGATGAAAGGATTGAAATTTACACTATGTTATAATCTTAAACAGAACTTTTATAAAATGAGGTACTATTGGTATATGACACCAAGAAAACATCTAGAATGTATAAAGGTACTTCAAATCTATGTTGGACATGTGAACAAGAAGGATCATTTTATCATGCTTGGTGGACATGTAAAAAAGCTACAAAATTTTGGGTTCAAATGCATGCAAAATTCAGAGGATTTTAAAAAATAATATACAACTGAAATCAGAACTTTTCCTCTTGGGACTGATGGATAAACAGTTTGAAAAAGTCATGGAACTTTGTTTTTATATATGATAACCACAGCGAGATTATTGTATGAACAAAAATGTAAAGATTTGGCAATACCTACAACAGAGGGTTGGTGAAGATAATAGAACTTGATGAGATGGAGAAATTGACCTGTTTGATTAGAGAAAAGACAGTATCTACATATATTGCTGACTGGAAACCCTTTATGGACTTTTTGCATAGAACAGAAAAAAATGAACTTATGATCTATGGTTTTGACGATTATTGAAAGAAGAGAGTCACAATGTAACTTTAGAGAAAGAGGTAAATCTACAATTGTACTTATAATTGCTATAAAGAAGATCGGAAGCCACTTTTTAATATCTTTTTTCTTTCTTTTCTATTTTTCTACCTTCTTTCTTTTCTTTCTTTTTGCACATTAGCTTTCCCTTTTATTTCTTCCTTTTCCTTTTTTCTTTCTTTCTTTTAGTTTGTATTAATTTTTACTCTTGTTTTTAAAACTTTCAATAAAATTATATTTTAAAAAACCTATGAATGCATGCTCAAGACAAGATGCATCTCCCCCCCCCCCAGCCCCCAGGGAGCTTTTTGCTGCTTCAGGTTTGGCGGTTACAACAGAAACTTGCAGATAGAAACCTACAGTAACATACTGTAATTCTGCAAGGGGATCTCTAAACTGGGCAGTGCTCCCAAACAGGGACTGTCCTACTAAACAGGGGCACTTGCACACCATGTTTAAGGCAGCAGCTCTGTATGACTCTAATCTTTATCCCTATGACTAATCCTTGAAAAAGAAAATCTAATAGTGCAATCTCTCTGTTCTCGTTTCTTTTCCATTTATTTTTGATAGCCATGATTCAACCCGAAAGCTTTTGCTCATTGACCAGAGACCAAAAATAGGGAAACAAATGTTCTTAACATTTTGCTGAACTCCAGCTCTCAGCAGCCCAGTCGGGGTAAGGAAGAATTGTAATTCAGAAATATCTGGTGGCTTATTAATTTCCAGTCTTTGCCTTAGGCCCACAGAAAGGAACAGCTTTATCAGCTTCAACTCTAGAATGAGGATAAATGTTAAAGCTCAGATCTCTGAGGACCAACACTAGTCATAATCCATGTGGATAATTCCTCTGTTGGACCACAGTCCAGAGACTGAGAAAGCGGGAAACAGTTCTGAAATTCTACAAGCAGTAGCTGATATGAAAAGCAGTCCTGTAACTGGTGCCCCTTTTATTCTGAATGATAATGAGAATTTTGAGAGTCCCTTGCATGGGAGATGGGCGGGGAATAAATTGAAATAATAAATAAATAAATAAATAAATAAATAATAAATTTTTAAAAACCGGATTGGTAAAAAATAAATAATGAACCAATTCCTGAAGCAAGGCATTCTGGAGACCCAAGGGCCTGGCTGGGATTCGGATTGTGACATAGTTATCCTTCAGAATGCATAAACTTGTTAACACCGCCCCCCCCCCCAAAAAACCCCCCACAAATGTGTTATTTATTTATGAAATTAAACTATGGTCTCAATCCAGGAAGATTCTAGTGTGTGAATATTTGTTAAAAAGTGAATAATATAAGTGTGCTTTAGGGGAGTTGCACCTGTGAATGTCCTTGTTTTGTTTTATCCTTTTGCTCAAACTGTATAGCACGTTGCAGAATTTTGGTGGGGCAGATTTATAACTAAACCCAACCACATTCATTAATGTAAAAAAAATGATAAACAAATCTGATGCAGACTGGAATAATCCATGCATTTAATCATAGGGAAGGGATATCTATTCTAATTAAGGTGCAAAGATGGCAGGGTTGGTGTTACTACTTGGACACCTGTCCAGACCTGCTAATTCCCAATGGTTGTTCACTGATGAACAACCTCTCCCCACTATTTTCATTTTTTTTACAGTATTTCCTATCTAGGGATTCCCTTGAGCTCTGCTGCTTTTGTCTTTGAGGTCCGGGGCCTTATGACCATTAGAGTCCTCCAGACATTGGAGAGCCTATCAGAGACTACTTTCTCCAGGCCCTCTCAAACTGAAGCCATCTCTGACAAAACACAATGATTTCCTGCCTAAACTATATGTCAGAATTATATAGCAGAAATCCAACACCTGAGATAATCCTGTGTTTACACAAGGGCAATCCATCTGCAACATTTGTAGCCTCAACACCACTTCATAACTTCCTGCAAATCTGCAAGACAAGACAGTTCCTGCTATGTCAGGGCAGTAGAAGGGAGAGGGTAAATAAAAAGGGTACTTTCTACTTCTCAGATAAAACACAAGGAATGAAAAGATAATTACTTTTCAGGTGGCATTGTGAAGCTAGGATGATGGAAGTAAGATAGGAAGTGACTAGGAAGGGTACTTGAAACAAATGTCCACATCTTTGTTTCCCTATTTTTGGTCTCTTTTGGTCAATGAACAAAAGCTTTCAAGTTGAATCATGGCTATCAAAAATAGAACAGAGAGATTGCAACATTTGCTTTTCTTTTTCAAGGATTAGTAGAAAAAGGCAGAGGAATAGTTTCTGTTTTCTTATTATTCTTCATAATATCAGAGAACATCAATATATCTTCATGCCTCAGTGATAGATCATTGCCTGAATAAATCAATAACTAAATAAATCACCTGAGAATAAATAAAAAGCTGAACAAGAGGAAGAGCGAGAGAGGAAAACGAACAAGCAGAATAATCAGTTTTCTGCAAAAGGCCTGAGTATTAAATGGGTGATAAAAATGTAGAATGAATCCAGAACATGCTCATCTCCTAAACAACTGAAGAAAGATGATGTTCTTCAGAATAAAGAGGAAAGTAACTTGACTTCTACTTTCTTATTCAATGGATTTGCAGTACTAGAGCCACAAAATCTTTCATTTTTCTTCAGAACAGGTCAGATTTAAAGGCCTGTACTTCCTGGGCCTTGATTTTGACCCAGGTGTCATCCACATACCTAAACCAGTGGGTGGGCACCGTTCCCTGGAATGTGTTGAGTGCTTTCTTCTCCACTTCTTTCATGTATAAATTGGCCACAATGGGTGACACAGGAGAACCCATGGCACAGCCGTGTTTTTGTCTGTAAAAGTCACCTCTGTATGAGAAATAAGTGGTGTTAAGACACAGGTCCAGAAGATGGCAGATCTGATTTGGGTTGAGATGGTTTCTCCTTTCAAGGGTGCTGTCCTCTTCTAGTCTCTTCCTGACAGCGGATAGAGCATGAGTGGTGGGGATGCTGGTGAAAAGGGAGGACACATCGAAGGAGACCATAGTTTCATCTGTATCCAGTTTCAGGATCTTTGCTTTGGAAACAGATTCTTCCGAATTATGGATGTGGTGTTCAGAGTGTCCAACTAGAGGTGCTAGTATGGTAGAGAGGTGTTTGGCAATGTTGTATGTTACCGAATTAATGCTGCTGACTATGGGTCGGAGAGGTGTTCCTTCCTTGTGGATCTTAGGAAGTCCGTAGATGCAGGGGATGGCTTCTCCAGGATACAGACGGTGGTAGGTAATCCTATCGATGGAGCCATCATGTTCCAATTGTTTCAAACTGTCTATTACCTTTTTCTTCTAATTGTTGGTGGGGTCTCTTTTCAGTTTTTCATATGTATGGTGATCCTCCAAAAGTGAGGTAATTTTATTGTGGTAGTCTGCAGTGTTTAGAACCACTGTACATCTTCCTTTGTCAGCAGGTAAAATGGTGATGGTTTCATCTTTGCTGAGGGCTGTCAGGGCTCTCCTCTCAGGAGGCCCAGGAAGTACAGGCCTTCACGGATCATATAAACACTATCGATGCCAACATTAGCTTCACCAGAGAAGACACCAAGGACAACAGACTGGCATTCCTAGACTGTGAAGTCCTCATTGGGACTGGTGGCAAGCTAGAAATAGGGATCTACAGGACACCCACACACACAGATCAATATCTGATGTTTGACTCCCACCATCCACTGCAGCACAAACTAGGAGTCATCAGGACATTGTCACACAGAGCAGAAACCATCCCCACCTCCATGGATTCCAAAAAGAATGAAAATCAGCACCTGAGAACAGCTCTGAAGGCCTGTGGATATCCAAATTGGACCTTCACTAAATCTAAATCTACCAGACCTAAAACAGTGACAGATAGGGCTGAGACTCAGAGTAAACGGAAGAACCTGGTCATTCCTTACATGGCTGGCGTGTCTGAAAAGATAAAACGGATATTTGGCAAACACCACATACCTGTATATTTCAAACCCACCAACACACTGAGACAGAGGCTTGTACACCCCAAAGATCAAACTCCAAAACACAAGAAAAGCAATGTAGTTTATGCAATCCAGTGCAGTGAGGAGTGCTCTGAACTCTACATTGGAGAAACCAACCTTTGTACAGGAGGATGGCCCAACACAGGAGAAGTAACACCACAGGACCAGAGTCAACAGTTTATCTTCATCTAAAGGAAAAAGGACACTCATTTGAGGACATAAATGTTCACATTTTAGACAGAGAAGATAGGTGGTTTGAGAGAGGGGTCAAGGAATCCATTTATGCCAACTTGGAAAATCCTTCCTTGAATAGAGGTGGGGGCCTCAGGCACAATCTTTCCCCTATTTTCCTTCCTGCTTTGTCTTCTGTGCCTAGGAAGATTAAGACCATTTCGCAAGCTCAACAGCAGCATGGTAATCTTAATGATCCTCCTTTAGATGATAAAGGGACTTAGAAATAACATCTCAAAATAACCATGACCTAGCCCCAGGTGCAAGGTCACACAGCCACCTAGAAACATATTTAAGGATTCCCTTACTAACTTTGCTCAGACTGAAGAAGCTCCTTGGATAAGGAGCGAAACGTTTCCACTGAGAAAACAGAAATCCAGTTGACATGATTCAAGCTACAGACAATTCCACCTGGATGACTGAGAACCTTCATAGACACCTGTCCATGAGAGTTTCTCAATTGGCAGGGTCTAGGAGGAGGGCCTTCTCTGCCATAGCCTCCGCCCTCTGGAATAAGTTACCCCCAGAGGTAAGGCAGGCCCCCACTCTCCCGGCCTTCCGAAACTGATGGCAAACTTCCATTTTTAGATACGCTGGTCATACGCAATCCGGACCTCAAACTAGGACACAAAGTATACAGAAAACCCACCCATACGGACCGATATCTACACAAAAATTCCAATCACCACCCACGACAAAAGAGAGGCATGATCAAAACCTTGGTGGATCATGCTAATCGAAACTGTGAAACCCAATTTCTCAACAATGAACTTAACCATCTGAATTGGGTCCTACAGGCAAATGGCTATTCCAAGAATGAAATAAAAAGAGCCATCAAACCAAGAAAACAACATCCAACTGAAGAAAAACAGCCCCCCACAAACAAAGTATTCCTGCCCTACATCAAAGGAGTCACTGACCGCATGGGAAAACTGATGGAAAAACACAACTTTCAAACAGTCTTCAGACCCACCAGAAAAATACAACAAATGCTAAAATCAGCAAAAGACAAAAGGGACCCCCGCACCGCTGCAGGAGTATACCGCATACCATGCAGCTGTGGACAAGTATACATCGGAACCACAAAACGAAGCATTCACACCAGGATAAAAGAACATGAAAGACACTGCAGACTACAACAACCGGAAAAATCTTCAGTAGCTGAACATGCTCTCAAGCAAACGGGACACAAAATCCTATTTGAAAACACAGAAATACTGGACAACACCAAAAGCCACTACACCAGATTATACAGAGAAGCCATTGAAATTCACAAACACCAGCACAGTTACAATAAAAAAGAAGAAAGTTTAAAAATTAGCAAAACCTGGCTACCAGTCCTGAAAAACACAGCCTGCAAAAGGTCAACGAACTCAGTCCAACCACCAGGTCATGGGAATACTTCTCACAATGAACATGCTAATCACGCTCATCAGCCACTCGTTAACATTTCAACACAACAAAAAACCCCACCTAATCTCCTATAATTTAGCTCTATAAATAGAACATTGCCACTCTACCTGGGCACAGAGATTTTGCTTCTATCTGTGCTCCTGCCCTCTGAAGATGCTGGCCACAGATGCTGGCGAAACGTTAGGAACCACAACTTCCAGAACACGGCCACACAGCCCGGAAGACCCACAACAGCCATTGAACTCCGGCCGTGAAAGCCTTCGACAATACAAATTACACAAACCTTACCTTGGCTTCTTCATTGCAGGATATCACGTGTTGACCTGGCCGCAATGAATTGGTTGCTGGGGGAAGGGGGAATGAGAAGAATCATTGGCGATCACTCGTAGACGAGTAAGATTGTCTTCCAAAGGTAAAATTTTAACGGTGGATCCGTAAGTGGCTATAAAGGCCAATTCTGGATCCGCACAACCTCCCACAATGAGGGCATAGGTTTCCGGGTGGGAGACGGTCATGATGAGGGTTTGCCTGACGTGCCTTCCTTTTAGCTCTTTTCTCCCTTTCGCCCTGTACTCGTGCTTCTTCAAAGTCCATAGCACCATTAATAAAGGCTGACCTCCAATTGAAACGCTCATGAGTTAGGGCTTCCCAGTTCTCAATGCTAATATTACATTTTTTAAAATTAGCTTTGAGAGTATCTTTGAATCCCTTTTGCTGTCCACCAATATTCCGTTTTCCATTCTTAAGTTGGGAGTAAAGTAGCTGCTTTGGAAGATGGTGGTCAGGCATTCGAACAACATGGCCGGTCCAGCGAAGTTGATGTTCGATGATCATTGTTTCAATGCTGGTGGACTTTGCTTCTTCCAATATGCTAATATTAGTCCACCTATCTTCCCAAGTAATTTGCAGAATTTTTCGGAGGTAGCGTTGATGGAATCTTTCAAGAAGTTGGAGGTAGCGTTTGTAGAGGGTCCATGTTTCACAGGCATACAATAGGGTCAGTAGTACAATGGCTTTGTAAACAAGCATTTTGGTCTCCCTGCAAATGTCCCGATCCTCAAACACTCTATGCTTCATTCGGGAGAAAGCTACACTCGCAGAGCTCAGACGATGCTGAATTTCAGCATCGATGTCGGCTTATGTAGATAGATGGCTGCCAAGATAAGAAAAGTGGTCAACATTTTCTAGTAACACACCTTTAAGCTGGATTGATGGTGCTGCAGAGGGATTGGTTCGAACTTGCTGGTAAAGCACTTTGGTTTTTTTAATGTTAATCGAGAGGCCGAGCTTTTCATATGCTTCTGCAAAGATGTTTAGGATTATGAGAAGAATATTGTTGACTTAAACCATCTACAGTCATGCATAAACTGTTGGAAATGAGATATTTTCTGTTTATGAATCAACTTATTCCAATAACAGCTTTCCATAATGATAAAATTTGTCCTTTAACCTCTTAGTGGGTTAATACAAAGTTTTCACAGTCCAATGATAGTAATTTGAAACCAATTTCACAGCTGTACAATTTAACAAAGATATTTTAGAAAATTATCCACTGAAAGGTAGCTTAACTCTTTTATTAAATATGGGATTATAATTAAACTGGAGAATCTTTAAAACACGTGATTTTGCATATGTTCTGTCAATGAACCTCTTTCAATGGGCATTTTAAGGAGGATAATGATACATCACATTATAAATACAAGGTAAACTGTTCAAAATCTTTGTCTGTATGTGTGTGTGCTTTCAAGAGAGTGTGGTTCCTAACAACTGCCCAACCTAGTCTCTGCAGTTTTCTTGGCAAGAGTTTGGAAGTAGTTTGCCCTTGTCTTCTTTCTAGACTAGGACTAGGACTAGAACTCATAGTCTTCCAGTTTCTAGCCTGGTACCTTAACCACTACACCAAACTGGCTCTCTTCTAAATCATATAGAAGGGAAAACTACTCCTGTCTTAATTTCATCTTCTGTCCTTCATCGGTACTAGCTTGATCCAAGAAGATGCTCAGGGAAAATCCAAATAATCAGTGATGGATATTGGTAAGGGAATATCTTTAGTAATAGGTTTCAGTAACTATGCCTCCTTCGGGAGAGATAATTAATATGCACAATATCGAGAGTCTTGTAGATTTGCTTTGCCAAGACATATATTTTTATCCTATTCAAAACACATAGTCTCATTTGGAACGTCTTAAACCCTCACAGTATCCCAATCATTGCAAGTTGTAAGCTAAAGTTATGAGCAGAAGCAACCTCAAAACTCTGTGCTAAAAAATACAGTTTTCAAATCTAAAAAAAGTAAAGAGCAAAATGGAGTAGAAAATACCATGGTTGTCCAACCTTATTAAAAAGAAAACTATGTAATTATAAAAGAACAGATACTTTGTTTGTTACAAAGTTTAAGGATACATATGGACATCTAATGAACAATATATGATAGAAGAAGTAGTGATACCAGTTTCACAGATGGACGATGGGACAAATACTACTTGCTCTCAAGGATTATATGAACCCAGTAATTGACTAATTTTTAGGACTTATTTATTTATTTATTTATTTATTAATCAAATTTATCACCGCCCATCTCTACCACGGTAGACTCTGGGCGGTTTACAACAAATGTTAAAATTAAAGTTAAAAATCAATAATCATTAAAATACAATAAACAGTACAATAAATAAGAATATAAAAATCCAGAGGATGGTAGGATCTTAAAAGGAGGTCATTATTAAACTAACCACCCCCAGGAGGAACTATCTCTACCTTTGTCCCATGCCAGGCGGCAGAACCAGGTTTTTAGGGACTTCCTAAAGGCCAAGAGGGAGGATGCCTGCCTCACCTCTGGGGGCAAGATGTTCCACAGGGCGGGCGCTATCGCAGAGAAGGCACGCCTCCTGGACCCCGCTAGATGGAATTCCTTTGTTGACGGGGTCCGCAGCATGCCCTCCCTGCATGACCGGGTGGGGCGGGTAGATGCAATTGGGATGAGACGGTCCCTCAGATAGCCTGGCCCCATGCCATGTAGGGCTTTAAAGGTGATAACCAACACCTTGAATTGGACCCGGAAGCAAACTGGTACCCAATGCAGCTCGCGGAGCAGTGGTGTTACATGTGCTGATCTTCTCGCACCAATAACCACTCGAGCGGCTGCATTTTGGACCAGCTGAAGCTTCCGGATACTCTTCAAGGGTAGCCCCATGTAGAGCGCATTGCAATAATCTATATGAGAGATGACAAGGGCATGAGTGACTATTCGGAGGGCCTCTCGATCCAGGAAGGGGCGCAACTGGCGCACAAGCCGAAGCTTTTACATGTTTCACAAGGTGAAACATATAGTTTATGACAATCCATAGGAAAAAAAAATCCCTAGAGAATTTGGCAAACCAAGAGTCTGTTAAGTATGGCCATACCTCTAAGTTTGTTCGTTATTTTGTTCAAGAAATTTCAAGTAGTGCAAATTCCTTTGATGTGCATAATTTTCAAAAGGAAAAGAATTCTAATTTGAATAATTATGCAAAACTGAATTAGGGCGTATTCCAGTTTGAATTGGCTAAGAGTTGGCGTAAGAGAACTAACCAACTCCATGATGATTCTGCTGTGTCTCACAGAATGTTAATGGACTTCAGGATTAGATTAAGCACTGAAGGGCGGTTGACGTTCCTAGAAAATTAAAAAATAATATTAAGAAACCCAACATAATCATAAGATTGAAAGACTGTTCAACCATATTTTTTTTAGTTCCCATTATAATGTATGTGTCTCATCAAACTCAGGAGGAGCAGCAATTTTAATCTTATCTGTTGCTATTTTGTTTGATCATCCTTTTATGAGTTGCTTTATTGCTTTTTTTTAATGAAATAATTAAAAACAAGAAATCAATTCATATTCTTTGCTACGGATTAATTCCTATCAAACCCTAAGAACAAACAAAGAGACAAAATCAGACAGAAAATTTTGGCCTTGACTTTCTGTATACCTATATATACATCTTCTAATGCCCTTGAACCTCAACCCCCCACCGAAAAAGTATGGATCCTGACCATGAGAAAGATACCAACTCCTGTTGTAGCAGAATGTCTTCCACGTCCCTCCAAATTTCTCCACATCTTTGTTAAGTCCTTGTTATATAATTCACACAGGTGTTCATTCATTTGTACTTATTTTTTTTCCTAATGACCAGCTTTAAAACGCCAGGCTGAGTCCTGAAGGCTTCTGCTTACAGGTCATGCACTCACACAATTAGTTAAACTTTCCCCACTGTTTCTCTCTTCCACCAGCCAGATTACAAAGAGATTTTGTTTATATTTCATGTCTCTCAGATGCTCAAACACCCAAATAATGATAATATGAGCTTTCTGTTTGGAAGGAGTCTGATTTAGGAAGCCAGTCTTCCTGTGTCAAGGGACAGATCCTCTTAAAAAAAAAATTCCAGTTAAAAAAACCAAAACAGTCAAATTTTTAAAATACATCTTTCTTAGCTAAACCAAGAAAGCAAGGAGAGAAAGTTTACCGGACACCTGAAACTTATCCAAAATCAATCTAATCTTGAACTGATTTAGAGATTTCTTCTTCTAAAGTAAACATTGATGACCTGGTTATAGGTTGAACCTGGCAGGATCCATTTCATATTTTGAATGGGAATGTGATGAAATACTGTATAAGTAAGCTGCTTTGATTATTTGAAAGCAAAAGCTTGTGGCTGTGATCCAAAGACCTGCAGAACAGCTTCCAGAACCCGTTGACATCTGATTCCTCAACATTTTGGGCCTCCAGACGTTGCTGTACTACAAATCCATCATTCCATATTCCCCATATGGATTGGGAGTCATTTGAAAGAAATTGAATTTAAACACTCTAAATCTCATCAATGAAGGCTAGGTCTGCAATCTTCCTGCTATCACCAGTTTTGGAAGCGAACCAATTTTTGTTAAGTTAAATCATCAGTGTGGTAGGTATCGGTGCAAGCAAGTCATTGTTTTGCTTTTTCGGCTTTCCAACAAGCAGCCACCACCAGCCTATTTTGCTTTGCCTCATGGTTTTTAGCTGCAATGCTTATTGCAGCAATGTTGTGTGGTCTTGAAGGAAACATTCATTCCGATCAACACTGAGCAATAGAATAATCAAGATTTATGGTTGACAGTGTAAGGATCCATCTCAACTCTTTGTGCTAAGACATACTTCCTGCTGACAGCAGCCTTAGGCAGGTATACCATGCTTTGCTGGAGTTGGAAGTGTTGGTAACTAAAGAGAAAAAGGCCTATTTGAATAAATGTTGCCTGAACCTTTTTCTCTTTAGTTACCAACACTTCCAACTCCAGTGAGGATAGGCCAGGTGGCCATAATACAGTCAATGAACACAGCATGCAACCGGTATAATATTTCTCATATGGTGAGAGAAGATAAAAATTAAGAAAGCCCCTTTTTTTCATTTCACTGCAAGAGTTGGGAGATAAGTATTTGGGTAATTTTGCTTTTCCAGTTCTCATTTAATTTGGCCACCATGGGACTTGCACTGCTGAAGAAATGGGAAGAGTCCCTGGCCACCTACTTGTGGGATGACAGTGCAAACAATACTTACTTTTTAAAAGTGGCCTATGCATGTCTGCTCAGAAGTACGTAAGTCTTGCTGAGTCCAGTAGAACTTACTCCTAGAAGAAGTGCACCAGGTATATTAGCTAATCAGGCATTTTTGCTGGCACTGGATAATCCTACAGAGATCTACTCTGAAAAAGCTTCCTGCAATCAATTTCTCTGTAACTACTTTCTATGTAGCCTTAGCTTTCAAGCTAACATGGAAAACAAGCAAGTTTGTCCCTTCTTTATGGCCTTCTGAATGCAGTAAAAATATTTCCTTGTGCTGAAACGAGTGCATTTTATTGATAACTTTCTTTAATTAACTCTTTTCCTCTTTTAGAGGAAAAATTTAATGAAATTAATTTTCATTGTTCTGTTGTTCCTAAATTGAAATTACGAGATGGCTTGATTTTAAATAGTACGGTGTTGTTTCGGAGGCTCCAGAAGGTGTTAAAAATGATATGGCGGTGAGGGTGGTTGTTTGAGGTGCTCCACAGTAACTTTTGAAGTGTGGTTGATGGTGGTGGATGGTGAGATTTTTTGAAGGTTTTGGGAAGTGTGGAGGGCTGTGGAGAGAGTTGGAACGCGTTGGGAGAGGAGAGTTGGAGGGGAGGTTGGAGGGGAGTTGCGATGGGGAGCTCGCATGCGCCAGGAGGGAGAGAGCACGGTGAGCAGAGGCCATGTGGGACTGTTTGGAGGACTGAGCTGGTGTTGAAGACTGGTTTCTGCCCGGACCCCTGATCCCCCGTGGGCTGCACTGGGACCTACTCTTCGATGGGCTTCCTTCTGGTGCAGTTGAGAGCAGCCGGTGTCTGGGAGTTGGATTTCTGAAGCTGTGGCTCCAGCAAGATGGCGCGGGCCACGTGATGGCAGCGGAGACAGCGGGGAAGACAATCTCTCCTGGTCTCTGCCGAGGCCCAAGTCATCCAGGACCCAACTAGGAATAGTGGTCACACTACTGATTTGGTGTTCTTTGTTGGAGCATTGCTTATGTGATCTGGAATTGGTGAACCTATCTTTGGTTCCCCTGTCATGGTCAGATCACACCCTGGTGGCTATGAGCTCCTCTAGGGCCACACCCCTCCGCAGGGAGGCAGGACCTATTAGTTAGGTCCGCCCCTGGTGACTGATGGACCCAATTGGGTTCCAGAGGGAGCTAGGGGTTATAACTGAGGATCTGCTGCGTAGTCCTGCTGAGACCTTGGTTGCCGCCTGGAATAGGAGGGTGACTGGGGCTCTAGACAGGATTGTGCCCATGTGACCTCTCCCGACCCGTGGAGCTCGCCGGGCCCCGTGGTATATGGAGGAACTGAGAGGAATGAAATGGATCAAGAGATGTCTAGAGCGTCACTGGTGGAAGTCGGACGAAGAACGAATTCGACCAAACATGGGTAAGAGCTGCTATTAAAGCCTACTTTGTGGTGATTCGTGCGACGAAGAGGCAATACTTCTCCGCACGAATTGTATCTGCAGATAATCGCCTGGCGGCTCTTTTTAAGGTGACCTGTCTCCTTCTGGGTGAGGAGGAGTTGGAGGTGTACCTGCAGGGGCACACTGAGGAATTTGCAGATTTTCTGACAGATAAAATCACTCAGATTCGTTCCCAGTTGGATGCCAGCATGGATAATGGTGCGGTGGAGATGGCTGGGGTAGGTTCTTGCCCAGTTATCTGGGAACACTTTGACCCTGTGACTCCTGAGGAAGTGGACAGGATCCTAGGGACTGTGAGCTCGGCCATCTGTGTGTTGGATCCATTTCCCTCCTGGCTGGCAAAAGCCTCCTGGGAGGTGGCGTGTGGGTGGGTACTGGCAGTGACTAATGTATCTCTGGAGGAGGGGGTTGTGCCCCAACCTTTTAAAGAGGGTGTGGTTCAAACCCTCCTTAAGAAGCCATCGCTGGATCCCACCCTGATGGACAGTTTTTGTCCTTTCTCCAACCTTCCCTTTTTGGGGAAGGTTGAGAAGGTGGTGACGCTGCAGCTCCAGAGGACCCTGGATGAAACAGATTATCTGGACCCTTTTCAGTCAGGATTCAGGACTGGATATGGGACGGAAATGGCATTGGTTGCGCTTTTCGTTGATCTCTGGTGGGAGCAGGATGGAGGGTGTGCAACCATCCTGGCTCTACTTGACCTCTCAGCAGCTTTCAATACCATCAACCATGGTATCCTCCTGGAGCAGCTTCGGGGGTTGGGGGTGGGGAGCACTGTGTTGTCCTGGTTTACCTCCTTCCTCCAGGTCCGTTTCCAGTCCGTGTTGATCGGGGGTGAGTGTCCCGCCCTCGGCCCCTGCTTTGTGGGGTGCCGCAGGGGTCGGTGCTCTCTCTGCTCCTGTTTAACATCTACAGTACATGAAGCTGCTGGGTGAGATCATCTGTCACCATGGGGTGAGATGCTGAGTATGCTGATGATACTCAGTTATACATCTCTGCCCATGGTGAGTTAAGCGATGCCGCGACTGCCCTTTCCTGGTGCCTGGAGGCTGTTGAGGTCTGGATGGGGAGCAACAGGTTGAAGTTGAACCCTGGCAAGATGGAATGGCTGTGGGTTTGGGGCTCTTTGGTTTCCAGATAATTGCCATCTTTGGTCTCGGATGGGGTTGCACTGCCCCAGACAGACCCTGTGCGTAACCTGGGGGTTCTCCTAGACTCACAACTCCTGCTCAAAGAGCAGGTGGCAGTCGTGGCCAGGAGAGCCTTTGCACAACTGCATGTTGTGCGCCAGCTATGCCCATTCCTGGACCAACAGGCCCCTCTCAGTCACCCATGCCCTAGTCACCTCCCGTTTGGACTATTGTAATGCGCTCTACACGGGGCTGCCCTTGAAAAGTATCCGGAAGCTTCAATTGGTTCAAAATGCAGCGGCCCGCATAGCTTTGCACAAGCCTAGACTTGCCCATGTGTCACCTCTTTTGTGTGAGCTGCATTGATTGCCAGTTTGCTTCCGGGTCCAATTCAAGGTACTGGTTATCACCTTTAAAGCCCTCCATAGCTTGGGGCCAGGTTATTTGCAGGACTGCCTTTCCCCAGTCACATCCACCCGGCCCACCAGAGCAGGGCATGTTGCGGGTGCCTTCAGTCAGGGAGGTACATCTAGTGGGACCAAGGAAAAGGGCCATCTCCATAGTGGCTCCCTCCCTTTGGAACATCATCCCCCCAGATATAAGATTGGCCCTCTCCTTGCTCCTGTTCCGGAAGGCCCTGAAGACGTGGTTTTGTCAATGGGCCTGGGGACCCCAAGCTGCTTTGGAGCCGATCAAGTGGCTGGTATGAATGTGTTTGCTGCCACCAGGGGGGGTATTTATTGTGATTTTATGGTTTTTGATTCAGTAAGCCACCTGGAGTCACCGTGTGTGAGTTGGGCGGTCTTATAAATCTGTTTAATAAATAAATAATGAAATAAATATTCCAAGAACCATCTTGCAGCAGGGCTATCCTATTATATAGGCTGTGGGGAAGTCTAGAGCAGGGCTTTCCAAAGTGCCGCCGCTGGCGACACACCAGCGGCGGTGGCGGCAGTGGCGCGCGCGCGCACGGCGGTGGCACAGGGGTGTGTGCGGCGGCGCGTGCGCGCACGGCAGCGGCACAGGGGGCGTGCGGTGGCGCGCGCGTGGGCGGCAGCGGCAGCCTCCGCTAAAACGCGGAAGCACTGATCCCGCGCCGCTGCTGCTGCCGCTGTGCACGCGTGCGCCGCCACTTCCGGGTGGTGTGGCGACACACCACGCTGTGTGTGGCAACACACTTTTGTGTCGCGACACACAGTTTGGAAAGCTCTGGTCTAGAGGGATACAAGCATATGAAGTTGTTGTGTCATGGAAAGTCCCAGAGCATGAAAACGAACTTCCTCTTATGGTTAAAGAGGAGAGGGGAACTTTGGAATGAAAGTATGCAAAAACTGATTTTAGCAGCTGTTTTTACCCCATCAGAGCTCGGAGCAAATGGCTAATTTTAGCTTTTTAAACTGATCAGTTTTCTCACATGTAACCTTTTCAGTTGGGGCTGTGTTTCTGGAGCAGCAACATGTTGTATAAATGCAAAGAAACATGAATTAGCTTACGTCTGCTAGCAGGATGCAAACTTTAAACTTCTGAAGTTTATAGCTATCTATAAAACTGTAGGGTGTGTGTGTAAGGGAGGGAGGGAGGGAGCGGCTTGTGGCTGTCCAGTATGTTGAACTTCAATTTCCAACATTTCTCATGAGGACAGGGGAACTAACAGGTGTACAGTAGTTACATAATCGATAGTGGATTAGTTACAGCTTCCTTAATTTTGCAGTAAGCAAAGAGAGCCAGTTTGGTCTAGTGGTTAAGGTGTTGGGCTAGAAACCAGGAGTCTGTGAGTTCTAGTCCTGCCTTAGGCATGAAAGCCAGCTGGGTGACCCTGAGCCAATCGCTGTCTCTCAGCCCTAGGAAGGAGCCAATGGCAAACCAGGAGACTGAGAGTTCTAGTCCCGCCTCAGGCATGAAAACTGGCTGGGTGACCTTGGGCCAGTCACTCTCTCTCAGCCCAACTCACCTCACAGGGTGGTGGTTGTGGGGAAAAGAGGAGGAGGAAGGAGTATTAGGTATGTTCGCCACCTTGAGTTATTTATAAAAATAATAAAGGCGGGATAAAAATTAATTAAATAAATAATAATAAAATTGCACCCTACCTTGTTCTTGGAACATTGCAACAGACACTGAGTAACATTCTGTGTAACTCTGAAATCTAAAGGTGAAGTATAATTACTGACAAGCTCTTATTATTATTATTATTATACATAGCTGGAAGCATGTTCATGCAGGAAAATTCAAAGCAGCTCTTATAAAACTGTCTGGTTTTTAATAGACTACAGAGGAAGGGAAATTTGTTTATTTTCATTTGCAGATCAAACAATCTCAACCTGATGAATAATCTATTAGAAGCATAAAGCCAAATGATTGAAATGGAATAGAGAGCATCTTAACTTGGTCAGTAGGAAATTGATGCTGGCATAGCATCTGTGCTATCCATGTTTGGAGTCCAGGCCGGCGAGCTCTGCCTTTCTACCTCTCTCCCCTCGCCCAGGCCTGCGAGCCAGCGCAGCCCGGCGGGCGCCGAGTGGGACCATGTCGAGCCAGGAAGAAGAAGAAGAGGAGCAGCAACGGGCCAAGGAGATCCTGAGGGGATTCAAACTAAATTGGATGAATCTGTGGGATGCAGAAATTCTCTGGCAAGGAACGGAAGACCTCTCTGTCCCTGGAGTGGAGCACGAAGCTCGAGTTCCTAAAAAAATTCTGAAATGCAAGGCTGTGTCTCGGGAGCTAAATTTTTCCTCCATGGAGCAAATGGAGAAATTCCGCCTGGAACAGAAAGTTTATTTCAAAGGACAATGTCTAGAAGAATGGTTCTTTGAGTTTGGCTTCGTCATCCCAAACTCCACCAACACTTGGCAGTCTTTGATAGAAGCAGCTCCAGAGTCGCAAATGATGCCCGCTAATGTTCTCACTGGGAACGTTATCATAGAAACCAAGTTTTACGACGACGACCTCCTTGTCAGCACTTCCAGAGTAAGACTGTTCTACGTTTGAGAGCAGGCCAGGCCAGGGCAGGGCTCAGGCCTGGCTCAGCTCCTCCCCGCCCCCGATTCCCGGTGCCGAATCCCCACCTCCCCCGAAGGCATCAAGTGGACAGAAGACCCTTCCGGAGGCGGACTGTGGAGAGACTTGCACCCTTGGCCCGCCCTCTGCCGTCCCCCTGCCTGGACAAGGCCGCGCTGCAGCGCCTCGGAGCCACCCGCTCAGGAGTTGGGCGAGGGAGGGGAAGGACTCTCTTGGGCACCCAAATGGGCAAGAAGGATCAAGGTTGTAAATGATACCTAGAGTTTTTTTTTGGACCTTTATATGTCTCCGTACTTAGTGGCCTTCTTGGCAGGCCGTGGGTCGGCTCAGTTCTTCATCGGTGGTTTATTTGCTTTAAGTTAACCTTCTCTGCTCCCCGCCTCTTTTTCGTTTTTTAATTCCCTCCCTCCTCTCAATTTAATTGGTCCAGACTCATCTCTTCCACCGTTCTGTTCCTTGAACTTGTAAAATAGACTGCTATCCATGTTTCTTCTCTTCTGGTCAGGCTGGGTCTTTGAGATAGGATAGAAGTATAGCATCTGAGGCTCCTATTATTATTATCTCTGCCTATTGGGGAAAAATATTCTGAATGTCTACCTTACAGTAGCTAAAGTAAAATAAAGGTAAAGGTTTCCCCTGCACAGTCGTGTCCAACTCTAGGGGGCGGTACTCATCTCCGTTTCTTAGCCAAAGAGCCAGCGCTGTCCGAAGACACTTCCGGGTCATGTGGCTGGCATGACGAGCGCGGAACGCTGTTACCATCCCACGGAAGTGGTACCTATTTATCTACTTGCATTTGCATGCTTTCGAATTGCTAGGTTGGCAAGAGCTGGGGCGAGTGTGGGAGCTCACTCCGTCACGCAGCGCTCGGGTCTCGAACCGCCGACCTTCCAATCGACAAGCCTGGCATCTTACTCGCTGAGCCATCACGCCCCCATTACAGTAGCTAAAAGCACATGGCAAATATTTGGAGAAAGCTGGCAAAATTGCCATATACAATTGCTCTTCCCAGACAACCACAATCCAACGAAGTTGCTCAAATTTATTTCTCACCTTCCTGCCCCACAAGATATCTACCAAGGGTGCTTCCACAGTGTCCCTTCTCAAATCCTTGACAGCAGTTTTGCAATGCTGCACAAGGGTCGCCATTCCTATATGCCATCATCCCATGGAGCAGGCCAACATTCTCTCCAATTGACCGATGGGATGGTGCAAAAAATGACAAGCAAACGATGCCTCAAGCTTACCCTCCTTTACTCACCATGTTTGGGATTTGTAATGAAGGAAAAAATGGCCATTGTATAACGAGAGTGGGAAAACTGTTCCTATAGGAGGGAGGGGAAAATCCTTGGAACTGGGAGTGGGACGTGGTAGGAATTCTTCCTATTGGATGCCACTCACATGCAGTTCAAGAGGAAACATGGAGATTCTGTCTTCATACCAGTTACTTTGGAGCAGGAGCTGAGCCAAAAGTTAACCAGCTCTGCTTCCCAAGCCTCACACTAGACCCATAATATTGTGGAAACAAGGGGTGGGCTCATGTCCCATCAGCCCAGCTCTTTTGTATGGGAGGGGGCAGAAGGTATGAAGGGTGAGGAAGAGTAATCCTCAGTAGAATGTGTGGAGGAATATTTGTATCATGCTGGCTGGGGAATTCTGGGAGTTGAAGTCCACACATCTTAAAGTTGCCAAGGTTGAGAAACATTGCTCCGAAAGGAAAACAAAAACAGGCAAGACTTCTAAAGCCAAATTAAACAGGAGTAACGTTGCAATTCAGTAATATGCTGCAAGCCATAGGCTTTCCACTCCAAAGATCTTGTATAGTATTTGCTTCACCGTGCCTGTGAATTTCCTATTACAATTCAAGTGGGCCTTGTGCGGCCTTCGAGCTGTTGCTGAGCTTAGAACCTTTAGCAGTCCATTAATGTAGCACAGTGTTTCTTAAACATTTTGCTCTTGGGAACCCTTCCCACTCTTAAAAATTATGGAGGACCCTAAGACAGCTTTTCTTTGTATGGGTTATATTTATCAATATTTACCACATTAAAAATTAAAATTGATGCATTTGTAGATTATTTACCAAATCATGTGAAAATAACAATATTAAACCCATTAGATATTAACATAAATGAAATATTTTTCATGACCAAACCCTATATTTTTAACAAATAAAAAATAATAATGAGAAGAGTGACATTATTTCCAATTTTTGCAAACATCTTCAATATCTGGTGAATAATTTTGATTTCACGGACCCCTGAGAGGGTCTTGGGGGTCCCCCAGGGGTCCTTGGACCACTTTAAGCAACACTGAGGTAGCAAATCGTAAGAGATGCTGGGCTTTCAGCAAAATCCCTGCTCATAAAATAAAGCAAGGAGGGAGTAGGAAAAGAAAATCAAATAACTCTGCCTTGTTTCAACAAGGCAAAAAAACAAAACAAAAAACAACCAAGTCAAAGTGCTGGTGTGTTTGTGCACGTGTGTGTGTTTGTTTTAGTGGGGTGGTGGTGGTTTTATTTACTTTGTCAGCTCCAAAGGGACCTAGCAATGGAGAGACAACTCAATAGCCGATCACATGGTTTGCAAACAAAAAGTCCCAGGAAAGTCCCTGCTACCTGCAGTTCCTTTGGAGGCAGAGCTGTGAAATAATCTTGGGAGAGCTGCCACCAGCCAGAATAGATGATAGTTGGAAATACCAAGGGCAGACTCAATATAAAAGGCAAACACATATTTAGTGCCCTAACTCTCCTTTCAGGGCAAAGTACATAAATAAATGTTGTGGAACTTACTCATAAATAAAACTGCAACCATAATGTATATAAAATTGGTACGTAAGGCTAAATGCTTCCTTTGTTTTCCTACCACTGTTCTTAAAAAAGAGGAAAAGTTTTAACTAGATGCCAATTCGCTCTTTAGTCAGTCCTAAAAATCTTGAATCTGTCGCTTGGCAACTGCAGAAATTGCAGCTCTTTCCCGCTGGTTTCTAATCTGTGTTACCAGATTAAAATAAGTCTCCAGTCCACACACTGCACAATTGTGGCTTAATATTGTATGATGTTGGAAGCTGCCTTGATTTGAATTGGATGGGAAACCATCAGGAAACCCCAGGAAGGTAGACTAGATTAGAAAGGGATTTTCTAATCTAATCTAATCTAATTTCTAGATTTTTTTAAGGCAATGGCAAATCACTTTTGTATTGTTGTCAAGAAAACAATTGAGATTATGTCCAGGTGGTTATCTGGAATAAAGCTTGATTAGAGGGAGATATATGATAGTTGACAATTTTACAAGCAGATTCTTAATAGATCCTAGATAATGGCAACACAAAGTTATTAAGAGTAGCTGTAAATAGATTACACTTTATTGAGTGTGCCCTGTGATAGAACAGCAAGCTTACAACTCTTCAGGCACAGAGATCCCTAACAGCAATAAACAGGTTCCTGACAAATGTTGGCAAGTATATGCCACTATATAAGGGGCGTGGTGACTCAGCGGGTAAGACACCAGGCTTGTCGATCGGAAGATCGCAAGTTCGGAGGTTCAAATCCCTAGTCCCGCATGACGGAGTGAGCTCCCGCACTCGCCCCAGCTCTTGCCAACCTAGCAATTCGAAAGCATGCAAATGCAAGTAGATTAATAGGTACCACTTCGGTGGGTAGGTAACAGCGTTCCATGTGCGTCATGCCGGCCACATGACCATGGAAGCGTCTTCGGACAGTGCTGGCTCTTTGGCTAAGGAACGGAGATGAGCACCAGCCCCTAGAGTCGGACACGACTGCACAAATGTGCGGGGGGAACCTTTACCTTTTTATATGCCGCTGAGGCTCAAAAAGAGCATTAGCCAATGCCTTTTTAAATACCTTCTCATGTCTTAAGACATTTACATTTTACTACCCAGCCTCTAGCCCTTTGCAAGCCATACTTTTCAGGTATTAGCCATTGCATAAAACATAAATAAATGAAACACGGTGTGGAGAGAGAGATTGGAAAAAAAATCTAACTCCCCAAATAGTGAGATAAACCAGATGATGAGAAAACAGCCAGCTAGCTAATGGAACTGATTACCCAGCATGATCTCCTTATGATCTGCAGCTCCACTACGCTACCCTTTTGAGATGATAACTGAAGATGAATGGACAGGTAGATGTGGGTGCAGATGGCTGGGATTACAGTTGCTGATGGCCATTCCAGCCACCCCACTGGGATGATGCAAATCCATGCAGCTTTTCACATGTGTTGCCAGTAGAAATGACCATATTCAGTACCTGAAGGTCCAGCTAAAAGGCACTCAAAAGTAGCAGAAGACACCAGGAAAAATACCCCTTCAAAGCTGTGGGAGTCACCAGCAATCAGTGGCAACTGCTATCTGTTCAACGTAGTGGAGCAGAGAGCATGCCAGCTAATGGTAACATGGAGCCAAGAGCGCAGACATGCATATTAACTGCAAGATCATGTCCTCCAATCTCTAACTCCTGACATTGTGGCCATTGCCACCCTAAGGATGTGTGGCATCTTACAGCATCACCTACCCCATCTTGCCTGGTGTATCCCCTCACCAATGGCTGGATGACACTACTGTGGACATGGCCAATATGAAAACAGATCTTTGAAATTACCATTTGCCTATTCCAACCCAGGAACACATCACAAAGAGAGTGAAGCCCATTTAGCAGTCTGTTAGAATTACTGAAATGGAGCAGAGCTGCTAAGTTCATGTACAGAAAAAGAATATTGTTTAAAAACAGAGCCCATGAGCATATTAGAGAGATCCAGGTTAGTCTTTCACCTTTAGCCCACCTTAGCATAAAGAAACACGCACTTAGACATGGCAGATATGAAAAGTAAGTACAAAAGAGTCCTTACGTTTATTCATTGCAGGTATTTTCGGTAGATAAATGATGTTCCATTTCTTTTTTCTGTTCCCTAAACTTAGTTAACTCTTGCCCCTCATTGCTGGCAAGAGATGTGTGTAGAAAGGGGGAAAAATCTCCTAGGCCCACCCATGGCCTAAGATGGAGCAGCACACAGCCATGTGCTTTGCTCCTGGTCCAAAGAGGAAGGAGAGAGAGGAAGTGGGAGTGGGAGTTGCCACAAACAGCTTCCTCAAAAAAGCATGGAGAGCTTGCATCCTAGAGCAGCCATCCATATGCTGATGAAGCATGCTGGATTTGCCAGAATCTCCAACAGAAAGAACCATCTGAGTCAAATTAACTGCAGGTTTATGGCCACTGTAAGGAAAAGGCACGTAAGGGGCACCTCTACATGAGGGTTTTGCAGTAGTTCAGATGCTACACACAGACTGGCCTGATTTCACGATATTGGTTGATTTGGGGAGCTCAGTCAACTTATTTCTGGCTCTGTACCAGTTCACTTAAAATGGAGCGAAGCTGGTTTATTCCTTTGCAAGGTGACAATTCTTCAAGCTTGTGGGTAGTCTGTCTTCTCACTGGAGGGACTTCTTGATTCAGCCCATGTCCTAGTTCCTAGTCTCAAGGGAAATATGACTCTCTTCCCCCTTCCTCCTAAAGTTTCATCCTGCTTCCTCTTCCCCATGCTAAACAAAACATGTCTGTCTGTCTGTCTGTCTGTCTAGGCTACCCATCTATCCAACAAATAAATATTTTGGGTGGCAAAAAAAAGTATAAAACATTGAGTCGTAAAAAACACGTCCACAAAAATAATAATTAAAAAAACAGGTTGAGGCCCCCTCAATTAAAAATCTCATTTTCTGTTGACTACATAATATGGATGATGTCTGCATGTTGCCATTCTGTTCATTTCAATCATGTGGCTTGGTCACATTTTGAAAGCATCAACATGAATGTTTTTCTGTTGCTGTTATCTTATCATTCATTGATCTGCGAAGTGTTATGATTTGGAAGAAGTCCTTGCATAATCACAGCATCTAACTGCTGTTCCTTAAAGCAGCCCCTCTTTTTTGTTTAAAACTTCTAGGCAAACTTGAAAAAAAAGTGCAGCTGCTTTAAGAGTCAGGAATCAACTTTGGCAAGCATAAAACCCAAGCAGGATACCTATCACCTATATTATGAGAACTTTATACACAAAGATTGGATTCACACATAAAACTGCTTTCACACCACCAAAGAGATAAACTATATTATGGCTTAACATCATGGCCATAGTGCTGAGTCCTCATAATAATCTGAACCACCAGCTACTCAACTCCATGATAGCCTTGTCTAACATTGTCTGTGAACTCAGTCATTTGGTAGTTAAGAAATACAAAAATGCTCATCCACTGGTGCAGTTCAGGTTGGGTTGCAAAATGACTACAGTAGAGAATTTGGCATGGTATCCATCTCCCCTTCTTTCCTGGAACCAAGCAGGAGACCTTTATTCTGTTTATTTTCTATTCTAAAATTCTTTCAGGAGTTGGTTATAAGCCTGAAAATGCATCATACCTGGATTCAGGATTGTGAATCAACTTTTCTAAGGTAAGGGCAATACAGGTAAGTCTATTTACATCATAACTTGGTGGAGAAATAGAACATCAAAAAATAGGACATAAGAAATCAGGTTTTTTTTAATGTTTTAATGGGATTTGTGGGATGGTTGGGTGTAGAAAATAAGGGGATTAGTGTAGATAAGCATGTATGCTTTAATTCTGATACATTTCTTTCCCACACCTAGAAACAAAAGATAGATCTTTTACTTTGCACCCCCCAAAAAAAAAATTTAGAAAAGAGAGTTCCTGTATTAATCACCTGTTTAAATCTAGACCAATGTAACCAGACAAAAGAGATTTTTTTTGTATCATTATGAGATAAAGGACATTTGTATAAAGTATAATAAATCAGGAAACAGCCATACCTCAGCGGTAAACATTTGCTATGATCACACACAATTTTTTTTTCCAGGTAGGAGACCCTTGTTTTCCACAGTTAAGATGTTTCTTGATCTTTTTCTTCAAAGTGAGAAGGAGTCAGAAGTCAGAAGAGTCTAAATAACCAAAACTGTTTTCACCACACTACTTAATAACTGCAGTATGCTCTTACTAATACTGTAGTCTAGTCACCACTGAGTAGTCACTCTCCAATGCATGCTGGAAGAGATGACAGAAGCCCCTCAAGTTTTAGTTGAACTTCATTTCTTACCAGATGTGGGAGCTGAGTAGGAACATCTTTCCAGCAACCAGAAACAGGATCAGGTTCAAGCTTAAATAGCATGTAAGTTGTTATTTCTTTTACTTTTTTAATGGAACAAATGACAAGACATTAAACATTCAACAAAGAAAGATGTAACTTGTAATTATGCCTAGATTCCTGTTGTATATAGGTATATATGTGTTTGGGTTTATGTATGCACGTATGATTATCAGTCCGAATCAATCCACTGCAGGATGTTTTTAATCCATTCAATCATGTCCGATTCTCAGAGGCTGCCTGGACAAGTCCCTGCGGTTTTCTTGGCAAGGTTTTGCAGACGTGGTTTGCCATTGCCTCCTTCCAAGGGCTGGGAACTGGCCCAGTACAAGTTGGTAAATAGATGTTTTTCCACTTCCCAGTCCAGGGCAGAGAGAGAATGACTGGCTCAAAGTCACCTAGCTGGCTCCCATGCCTAAGGGAGGATTAGAACCTGGGTCCCCAGCTCCTAGTCCAATGCCATAACCATTTAACCACACTGGCTGTCTCCTTCTCTCTCTGTGTGTATGTATGTGCATATGTTTTATATATATGTGACCCAAAGTGACCCAGGAACTCTTATGACTGAATATAGATTTGAACTTTATCCAGATACTTAGCTCTATAATAATCATTGGTTTTCTTTTTAATTCTAGTGTATTAAAATAGGAGAGGGCAGTTTTGGATCATTTCTCTGATCCGTCTTCTGTTCTAGTTACCAAAAATCACAAACTCTGTTTTAGTTGCAGTTAATTTTTTTTCCTGCTCTTTACCATCAAACACCCAGAGCCCAGCTGCAGATTATATTATTTGCATTTTCTTCTTTTAAAGTATAAGGTAAAGGTAAAGGTTCCCCCCGTACATTTGTGCAGTCGTGTCCGACTCTAGGGGCCGGTGCTCATCTCCGTTTGTTAGCCGAAGAGCCAGCGTTGTCCGAAGACGCTTCCACAGTCATGTGGCCGGCATGACGCACGCGGAACTCTGTTAAATACTTTTAAAGTATACCTAACCATTATTTTGAAGAAAATACATTCATAAAGTGAGGAGCTAATCCAGATTGCTGATTTGGATCAAGGTTGTATCTGTTTTCAGACCCAAATATTTTTCACCAGCTTGTATATATTGCCATTTCTTCCCTTTGAAAGCAAATACCATTTGGGTTAGCTATCTGTCTGAAAAGTGGTGGGAGGCCCTGATCCAGGTCAGTAACTTATAGCTGCTACCTCTTCAGAATAAAAAAGGCCAGTGGTAGATATACTTTTCAAGAAGTGAAAGCATACTTGGCCCTCAGAATTTTAAACAAACAAGATCTTATTCTATTTTTTTAAACATAATTTTATTGAAGAATTTTTAACAAGATAAAAACAATACAAATAATAGAAAAGAAACAAAGAAAATAAGAAAGAATAGTGAATAAGTAAGAAAGAAAAATAGAAAAAGCAATAGAAAAGAAAAAGGAAGGAAAAAAAGAAAATAAAAGATTATAAAGAAGCGGCTTCTGATGTTTTTGACAGCAGTTATAAATGCGTTTCCATTTTACACTCTCTCTCTATGGTTACATCATAATTTCCTTCTTTCCATAAGCTACCCTTTCTAAACCCATAAATCACAAGTTCTTTTTTCAGCAAAAAGTCCATAAGGGGTTTCCGGTCACTGATAAATGTACTTGTTGATCTTTCTCTAATCAAACAAGTTAATTTTGTCATCTCTGCTAGTTTGTTAATCTTCACCAAATGCTGTAAGATCTTATTCTAGATTTTATTCTTATATGGGAACAAAATTGCTGATCATTTCAGAATATGATATTCAGTTGAAGCTATACATGTTTGTAAATGATTTTTGTGCAGTTTGTCAGAAATACATACTTACACAAGTATCAGTTTTACTATGTCATGTTCCATATCTATGTCATGCTTACACTGAAAATCGCTATTGGTCTAAAACACGCCTTTAGAAATACTATCAAACTACTTATCTTCTGTCCCATCTCAGCTTAACTATGTGGTTGGGTAAGATGAAAACATTTTTTTTGCTCTTTCCAGTAACTCATATTATTATAATGACGCACTTCCTAAGGAAATAGAATGATCTGCAATTGTATGATTTTCTCCTGTGATCAATTTATATTAAAGAGTGATTTGAATATCTAGCCAAGTACAACCAATACTTCATTTTGAAGCATCCCCATCTTTCCATTTTATGCAGATGTTTTTCGTTATTAAGTGTTCATCTACCCCGCTCCCCGTCTCTAGAATGTCTCGAGAAAATACAGTTTAAACATGCAACAGAACATGCAGAAGATTATTCATATCCTGATCTTTGTTTTTCAAAAACTATGTAAAATTAAAGTTCCTTCACTGTGTTCTCATTAATGACAATCCAGAAAATGAAGTCCCAATACTGTTCTTACTGGAAATACGCAGGCTTGAAATTGGATAAATTTCAAAGGGCAGTGAGTTTCCAAGTTGTGAGGCAGTTACTGAAGAAAACCTCATATGGATAATTTAATCTGGCCCCTGATGTGTTAGGATTTCAGTTTCTAGAATTCTGAGACACAGAGTCTCAGAGTATCAGACTGGAGAAGAATGCCATACAGAATGATGGAATGTGCAAAGAGCAAATAGACTCTTACATTTGATAGGCCCCAGGCCAGTGAAGGAGAATTTGGGGGGCCAAGCCAAATGCCCCCAGTCCAAATACATCTTCCTGGAGCAAACAAAACACTGGCTCAGCTATATGGTGTGCAATTGGGAAACTACCCCCTTTACAAAAACACCTTCCCAGGGAAAGTAAAACTTCCAGTTCAGCCATAAAATCATTTAGAAGGCCAAAGAATAAGCTGGAAAAAGATGCTGGAAATGAGCAGAGCTCTGGGAAAGCTAAAGAATGTAACTCCCTAGAAAGAAAGCATGTTTATGGAATAACTGCCTCTTTGTTCTTTCAAAACCCCGCTGTCTTGCGGGTCCTGCCCAGTTACCTTATGGTTACACCCTAATGCCTCACTGACCGTACTAGGTGCAAAAGGCCTTTGATTTCTGAGAGTTCTCGATCACATCAAGCTGTGGAAAGTGCTCAGAAAAATGGGAATCCCAGAACATCTCATTTTTCTTCATGAGACACTTATATACAGATCAGGAAGCCACAGTACACACAGAACATGGCAAAACAGATTAGCTCCAGGTAATATGGAGTGTGACAAGGATGTATACTCTCCCTTTATTTATTTAACCTGAAAATATATTAAGGGAAGCTGTATTGGAAGAAGATGAGCATGGTTTTAAAATTGGAGGAAGAAACATCAATAACCTGCACTATGCTGATGACACTACCCCGATAGCTGAAAATGCAAAGGATCTGTAAGCCCTAGTACAAAAAGTCAAAGAGCAGAAAACATGGGACTAAAATTAAATATAAAGAAGACCAAACTAATGACAATAGGCAGAACAACCAGCCTTAGAATTGACAATAAAAATATTGAAGTGGTGGCTAGCTTCTGCATTTTAGGATCAACCATCAACAGTAAAGGAACAAGCAGTCAAGAAATATGCCGCAGACTAGCACTCGGTAGAGCAGCCATGAAGGCCTTGGAAAAGATATTCAGATGCAGTCATGTGTATATACCTACAAAAATCAGAATTGTACAAGCCATGGTATTCCCTGTGATACTGTAGGGAAACGAAAGTTGGACTTTGAAGAAGCAGGATAGGTAGGCTGACCATATTTCCTTGAGATGAAAACGGGACCCTAACGCGCAGGCGTGCACTGGTACGTTGGCATGCAGGCGCGCGCTGGCACACTGCCACATAGGCAGGTGCACAGGCAGACGCACAGGCAGGTGCGCTAGTGCGTGCACGCATGCACTCTAACTTTGAAAAAGGGACAAAATGGAGATTTTGTCCAGAACGATGGGACGGTTGGAAAATGTTAAAATAACGGGACGTATGGTCAGCCTAAGGATAGGAAGAGTATTGATACCTTTGAACTTTGGTGCTGGAGAAGACTCCTGAGAATACTGTGGACAGTCAAGAAAACAAACAAATGGATCACTGAACAAATCAATTCAGAGTTTTTACTCAAAGCACAAATGACCAGGCTCAGATTATCCTACTTTGGACACATTAAGCTCTCTGGAAAAGTCTCTAATGCTGGGAAAGGTGGAAGGAAAGAGCAGAAGAGGAAGACCAAAAGCAAGGTGGACAGACTCAGTTACACTGGTGATGAGTTGGGAGACCTGAAGGAACAGGTTGGGGATAGATTATCATGGAGAAAATCTATCTATGTGGTCGCTAGGAGTCAAAAATGACTTGATGGCACATAATCAATCAATCAATCAATCAATCAATCAATCAATCGGGACTGTAACCGCACCCCTCTTAAGGCCCACCTTTACCTCTAGGGCTGTCAATAAACCAATTTGTGCTCCAATATAATGTACCCTGGTCTCTAGTTTTAATGAAATGAGGGAAATATTTTCTACTACAATTGGTGTGAGAAGCGGCATACTCCAGAAACACAGAAGCTTTCATTTTGCTTCAAAATATCACATCTGGGGAATTAGTGTTTGCTTTGGTCTTGTTGGGAGACAGATAGCTACATTGTCCAGTAGGGCCTTCCATGGACTTCTGAATTATTTTAATTTTTTTTCCAACCATTTTTCCACAATGCCCTTTCAACATGCAAGTCTTCCAGCTGACCATTTATGACTCCGTTGCCTTTAGATTCTTCATTTGGTTTATCCATGTAGAGTTCCAAACTACAACTTCCTATTTCATTAGTGCCACAGCTAGTTCCAAACTATGCCTTTTTGTTAATACCAGTAAGGTCTTATTCTGTGCAGACCTAATCTAATTGATACAAATAGGTAACTAACATAAACAGAAATAATTCCTGCTGGCGATGTTACTGTTTCTCTCTGAATATCACTCCAACATCTGTCCTTTCACTAAGTGTTTACTTCATGGACACATTCATCACTTCCTAGGAATCTTAGACTCATCTGTTGCTTCCCACAAATGCTCATGCGGAGCTGAAGAAATGAAATTGAGTTTGCGGTATTTTTTCCAACTTATCTGGTAACTATCTGGGGGAAAATTTCATACAGAGAAAACTATTAGAAAAATGACACCATACAATTATACAGTACTTCAATGACTAGTCTTATCAAGATTTATTTTTTGCTATCTCTCCCTTATTCGTAGTCATACAGACATGGTTGGTCCAATAAACACCATATATTTTGATGGAAATTTTTTTTTGACAAAGTCCCTCACCCTTACAAAGTAATTTACCAGCAGTGGGATTTTTAAAAAAGGCACTCTTTACGGAATGGTAACTGGCTAAAGAATAAGAAACAAGTGTTGGCTTCAGTGAACATGCTTAACCAAATCAATTAAAAACCTAGTAGCTGCATTCAGACATAGTAAGCTTCATTAGTTTTAAGAATGGGTTACTTTTCAGTTGCTTAGTGTGTTGTATGAATCCAACCTGTTTGGCTAATTTATGATTTTATGTATGGTGCAAATATTAGAAAATATGAAAACTGAATAACCAAATATGTTTAATGAAGGAAGAATAAGTGGATAATTTTCAAACTGGAGAGATGTTTCCCCAGGAATCAGTGAGGTGGCCTAGACTGCTGATGATACCAAACTGTTCAATAATACAATCAAGAGGTTTTCATTGCAAAGCACCACAGGAATGAGAAAAAGGGATTTCTATGTTGGAATGGAAAATGAAGTGATATGCAAAAATAAGAGGGTCATTATCACCAACTGTCCTTGAGAACAATTTCTTAAGAGAAGAAGGCAGTTATTCCCACAACTTAGGTTATTAGCATCCTCTACCCAGTGTGGATAATTATTAAAGGGAGAGTTTTTCCAAGGACATAAAAAGGTTTCCATGGTTGTCCAAAGCATTTGCCCCACCATGAGAGATTGTTGAGATCATCCACGTGACTCCGGACAGCTGCTACTCATGAGTAGACTGCAGAAACTGCCGTTTTATGGTCAGTTTATGAGTGGAGTGGCTGAGAGTTGGGATTACATCAAGCTCACACTCACAAAGCAGCCTTATGGACGTTAAACTCGACCGAGCCTTCTATCTTAATCACTTTGTTGGATTATTTTTTTTATTTCTTGTATATTGAAGAGATTAAGACCCTTCGGATTGGCAAGGTTTTACTATATTCATCGGGTGAGTCTCTGCCTCCTTCAAAGACGATGGTGTAAATTTGATTTTAAACGTTTTGAAAATATATGATTTTTTTGTACTATGCAGCAAACGGGTGCTTAGTATATGGATTTTGGAAAGTTAATAATGGATTAAGGGGCCAGAGGGATTTGGAATTATAGTTTTGAATTAATTGGAAGATATATTCTCACGGGAAAATGGTGATTGCTTTGGTATTTTATGATAAGGTGGCCTTGAAGGTTGGACATTACAGGGAGTCAGAGGATAAAGAAAATGGAGCAGAAATCCTTAGTGCAAACTTTTGAATACCTCTCAGCTAAGTTCCTGAAGAGAATGGATCAATTGCTTGAGAAACTGGTCAGAGCATGCTCTACTGAAGTTGTAAAACAACTTGCAATGGATGTCTTTGAAATTTATCTGAAGGAGGATTTAAATATAACACAAATGGATCTGATGGATGACCTATTCCCTAAAGGAGATGAACAGATACTAAACCAGGAAACTGATTTGGATAATTTTTTTCTTCTGGATATACAAAAGAGTTCTGGTAAGGTTTGGAAAGACTTTTTTAGAAGTGACAAACAAAAGGATAAACTTTACCTAATGGATAACTCTGTTAAAGTTCTGAAGGATTTTTGCCTGGATACACAGATGACTAGCAAACTACTTCTGGGACTTTTTTTTAAGGGGTTAAAGAATAATTTTAAAAATTCAGGGAAGGTTTATAAGGTTGACTCTTGAGGGAGTTGGGCGGTGATAAATCGAAAATAAAATAATAAAATAAATAATAAAAAAATAAAAAATAAAAAATAAAAAATAAAATAATAAAATAAAATAAAATAAAATAAAATAAAATAAAATAAAATAAAATAAATAAATAAAATAAAATAAAATAAAATAAAATAATAAAATAAATTAAAATAAATAATAAAATAAAATAAAATAATTAAATTAAATTAAACTAAACTAATAAAATAAAATATATAAAATATATAAAATAAAATAAAATAAATAAATAAGGTTGGCTTGTTTGACCAGGGCTAAAAGAGGAAAATAGTTATATCTGGTTGCCCTTACTGGACTTTTGCTGACAAAGAATGATTGATGAAGCATTTGCATTTGCATTTGCATTTGCATTTGCATTTGCATTTGCATTTTCTTCTTCTTCTTCTTCTTCTTCTTCTTCTTCTTCTTCTTCTTCTTCTTCTTCTTCTTCTTCTATTATTATTATTATTATTATTATTATTATTATTATTATTATTTAAGAGATGAGTTATGGGGAGAAGAGAGATTATGTTTTATTTAGAGATGGTGATAAGCTCCAAAAATTGTTTTTACCTGCTGGGATGAAGGGGGAAGTTACTTCCTTTTTTCTTTCTCTTTTTTCTTTTCTACACTCCCTCCTCCCCTTTTCTCGTTTGTATTTTTTGTAGTTTGTATTGACTTTTATTCTTTTCATTTATAATTCTTAATAAAATTATTTGAAAAACAAGAAAAACAGAACTTGTGGTCAAATGTGAGCAGATTCAAAACTGAAAAGGAACTGACACAATTCATGGTTATTGTAGATGGCCACCATCTAAACAGTTTAAAAGTGGGGGACGGGAAACTTCATGGAAGATTAATATCTGTTTACTACCTTTGGAATCACCAGCAGCATACTTTAAGTCAGAGCTTTCCAAACTTTTCATGTTGGTGACACACTTTTTAGACATGCATCATTTCGTGACATACTCTTACAGCAGGGCACAAGGCAGGAACTAGGACCTGCGCAGAATCCTGGCAGGGCTTGGAGGCGGCAGCAGCCGCGACACACCCAGACACTGCAGCCGACACACTAACGTGTCCCGACACACAGTTTGGAAAGCTCTGCTTTAAGTACTAATTGCTAAGGAGCGCCAGTTTCAGAAGGCATGTTTGAGCTTCTTGAATGTATCTAGTTGTCCACAGTGGGAGACAGAATGCTGGTCTAGATGAGCTCTTTGCCTGATCAAGCAGAACTCTCTTTCTGAAAATGTCAGAAGTCAATCTGTACATTTCTGAATCAGGCCCAAGAGTTGTTTAAATGCTAAGCTGTACAAAGTGTTGAAGGGATACTTCACTTCAATGAAGATTCATGCAAAATAAACCTTTGAAGGTGCTTCCTAAAGCTCCCCCCACTTACTTCTAAAGTGAAGGGCCATGTTGCTTCATTTTGGGTTGACCAGTACCTGTGTTGACCAGTACCAATTGGCCAGCATACGTAGAAACATATTACTAATAATGAAACTGCAAAGTGCCATGATCCAAAGAGCCATATCAATATGAAGTGGATAGCCTAACCTCAGTAAGAATTGTATTGCTCCTATGCAAAGTCTGTTAGATAGATAGATAGATAGATAGATAGATAGATAGATAGATAGATAGATGATAGATAGATAGATAGATAGATAGATAGATAGATGATAGATAGATGATAGATAGATGATAGATAGATGATAGATAGATAGAAGATAGATAGATAGATAGATAGATAGATAGATAGATAGATAGATAGATGTAAAGCACAGCTATCTCACATAGGCCCACTAAATAGTGATCCATAATATTATCTTAAAATCATACAGCTGTAGGTGTCCACCTAGTTTAACCTCCTGTTTGATGAAGGAAATCCAGATTCAGAGCATACCTAGCCAATGATTCCCTCATTTTGGCTTGAAGATCTCTGCTGAACAACAATAGTGAACCTACTAGGGCTGGACTACACAATGCAAGATAGGGACCCCAAGATCTGGCAGTCCTCAATAACCCTACAGACTGGTGACCCAGAAAAAGGACTGAACAAGCAAACTACATTCAGCCATATAAGAGCTATTTTAAGAGTGTTGTGAATTTCCAAAGAGCCAAAGTGGACAGACTTCAACCTAATTTTCCATAGTTCTCAGTTTGACTTTAAAAACTTTTTGTAAGCCATCAGTTCGGATTAATTAGAAAACTTACCTCTTCCTTCCACAGCAGCCGGAGGGGAGGAAAGCTAAGAACAGAGCAAAAATCAAAAGAAAGAGAGAGCACTACATTCTTTCTACTTTGTGCTTATTTTCAATGTCCATTGGCAGGTGGCCTCTCCCCCCCCCTCCCGCAAGGAAATGGGTCCTTGTTGATGTGCAAGTTTCTACCACCAACCAAAGTGCAGCAATAAAGGAGATAACCCATATTGCTTTGGGAGAGTGCTCTAGTTATTATGTTTCTGCAGAACTGGTGTACACTGCAGGAAGTGACTAAGTCTAAGGAATGAGTCATTGTGGTCATGATGGTATGCAGTTGGCAAATCAACTGAAATGGGAAAAGAAAGTTTGCTACAGCTGCCACTTAAGCATCAAGGAGCAAAACTGAATTCGGAAGCTCCATGCTCCTGATTCTTCAAAGGGGAGGCACCTCTACACAGAGCAAGATGTGTTCAAACCTCTAGAAGTCTGTCACCTGGCCATTTTGACTCTGTCTTATCAGGATCCAGCTATAGCTGTGTGTGCTCTGTTAGTTCATCCAGGGAACTCTTCAGAATTTCCATAGCTAGGTATCAGATAACAACGGGTAATAGACAGAATACTGAAACCAGGCCACAAAATGATCAAATGACCTTTCCTACTGTCTTTATGTTGGTGTTCAAAAGAAGAAGAGATTAACTAAAGCCCCGAAGGATTTCACTGGCCCACGCAAATAATCCTGGGAGGGTTCCTCCCTTGTCTTCTCCAGGCTAAGCATACTCATTTTCCTAACCTTTTCTTCCTCTTTCCTCTGAACTCATTTCAGTTTCCTTGTATCTTACTTAGAATGGGATTCAGTACTTCAAAATAGCTTGCCATAAACTGGAACAACTACTTCTCTTGATCAGAAATTATACTTCTACTAATGCAGCTTTAAAAAATCCTACATATTTTTGGTTTAGTCATAAGTTTTCTGCATCTTCCACACACTTTCATATAGATACAAGCTTTTTTTTTGTCCTGGTATAATGGTTAGCTTAAGTAATTTCCATTTGCATGTTCCTCTTTTTTAGGAAAGAATTGAAGCAAACAAATATGTCATATCAGCCAGGTCCTCATAACCCCTTGTTCTTTCTGTCTTCTCATGTTTGTTTTCTTTGTAAAGAAGTCAGTTGAAGCCATGCCAGATGGAAATGACAAAATATTTTCTTCCTTCTGGCTTTAGACAGCCTTAACATAAGATGTTTGATTTTGCCCTTCATGATAAAAATAAGCAGCAATGTTTGCAAATATTTAGAAACTGTGCCTGGTATACTAACGTGTTAGCAGAATTGATTTACACCTGCTATTTTGAAACTCAAAGCATAAGAATACACCAAATCAGCTTCCTCCTACTTTTATTTTTAGTTTTTTAAATTTTTATTTAGTAGATTTATATGGCTGCCTCTCTCAATACATGACTCTGGGCAGCTAACAATATTAAAAAAGATTAAAAACATATAAAAAATACTTGGTGAATTGTGACTGCAGTCCAGACAAATCTGAAAGACACAAGATTGGGGAAGGCTACACTAGATTAAAAAACAAACAATTTTACCAGAAGTCTAAATAAGAGAATTACACAAGGGCTAAAGATTCTAAAGTAATATATTTGGTTCAAAGGTGGCTCAGCGGGTAAGACGCCAGGCTTGTTGATTGGAAGATTGCAAGTTCGGAGGTTCGAATCCCTAGCCCCGCATGACGGAGTGAGCTCCCACACTCGCCCCAGCTCTTGCCAACCTAGCAATTCGAAAGCATGCAAATGAAAGTAGATTAATAGGTACCACTTCGGTGGGATGGTAACAGCATTCCGCATGCGTCATGCCGGCCACATGACTGCGGAAGTGTCTTCAGACAACGCTGGCTCTTCGGCTAACAAACGGAGATGAGCACCGGCCCCTAGAGTTGGACATGACTGCACAACTGTGCGGGGGGAACCTTTACCTTTTTTTTTTTTAAAACATCCTAGGCCTACCAGTTCCTCTTACACTCCCTCAAAAACTGTTCTCCTAACAGAACTGGATAGGGAAAATAATTCCAGACTGTATGCTTTAATGGGTGAATGTGGAAGCAATAATTGACTAAGACAGTGTTTCTCAACCCACACATCTTAAAGCTGTCAAGGTTGAGAAACAGTGATCTAAAAAATTCTGAAGAGTTCATAGTTCTAGAATGTTTAAGGTGGGTATGAATAGTGTGTAGATAAAGGTTGGACCATGTGAAGGTCTAGCATCCTGTTTTTTACCACAGTCAACCGGATGCTTCCAGGAAGTCCACAGCATGAAAACAGGTCTAGACCAGCAACTAATATTTTGCCTTCTCAGTGTCAGGATGGAGGCCGAGTCCGAGTCGGATGGGCCGGTAACAGAAAGAGCGGGAAAGAGCTGGGACGGCGCAAAATTCAAACCCGGAGGTGAATCGGAATCAGAGCCGCTGATTGGGGACAGCCAGGAGGAAGAACCACCTCCACCTATCAGCGCGCGAGAAAGGAGGCTGGAGAGGCGGGCCGAGCAGTGTGAGGCGCGATTGGCCCCTGCACATAAACGGCGGGAAAACCGAAAGAATAAAAGGCGTACGAATCCTGCACCAGTTGCCGGAGACAACTGTTCTAGCTGCCCTATGCCGACGTTCCGAGACTCTGCGCCAGACTCCGATCCCGAGCCTTGCCTTGCTGCCGCACCAGATCTCATGGCCGAGACCAGCCCTGTTGCCGTGCCAGAACCGGAGTTCCAGCCTTGCCTTGCTGCCGCGCTGATCCTGGACTGTAGCCCTTGCCTCGCCGTTGTGCCGGACTGCGAATCGAAGCCTTGCCTTGCTACCGCGTCGGGCCCTGTGCTCAAGCCTTGCCTTGCTGCCGCACCTATTCTGGATCTTAAGCCTTGCCTCGCTGCCGGACCCTGATTTCAAGCCTTACCTTGCTACCATGTCGGACCCTGCACTTGAGCCTTGCCTTGCCATCGCGCCGAGTCCCGTACTCAAGCCTCGCCTTGCTGCCACACCGGTCCCTGACTCCCAGCCATGCCTTGTTGCCACGCAGGACTGTGATTTCAAGCCTTGCCTTGCTTTGCTACCACGTCAGACCCCGAACTCAAGCCTTGCCTTGCTGCCACGCCAAGCTCCAGATCTTGATCCTCGCCTCGCCACCATGTGGCGGTTTCCCGCGCACATGTTGGCCTCAGGCTAGTACAACCCGCGTGCATGGACCATTTGCTTATTTAAAGCATTATTGTGTAATTTACTGTAAATAAATATTGTTATACCACCTCTTACTGCATTGGGTCTTAGTTGGAACAGGACACTGAGGTGAAGGATAAGAAGGTGTTTTTCCAATTCCATTGTCTTGACCAGAGTGAGGAATTCAAGTTTCCTTCAATAGTAACAATCCTTCATAATACTTCAAACCAGCTGGTAGGTATAGGGGCCATACGAGTGGCCATACAGCGTATACAAAATACTGCCTGCTCCATGCTGCTTAGCTCCTAAGAATTCCACTTTTATATCCACTGGCCAAATGTCTTATGAAATTCAAACATTTTGCAGTGAAGAGTTAATCTATCAGCAATAGCATTTCCATAATTGTAACAAAAGGTTACTGACTGTCATGCTTGGAGGAAGAAGTCTCTCTCCCCCACATGCTACTAAGATTCTGTTGCCTTGTCTTATACCATATAACTTAATTTACTTTCTGAGCATTGTATCTTTGAAAAAAGGAATAAAATCAGTGGGCCTATAATTAAAATGTTAACACAAACCTAATGGACTAAAGAAAGAAGGAAATAAGAAGATACTGTATATGCCTAATTCTATGGTATGCCTTCCCAGATAAATCCAAGAGAAAAACACAACAACAACAACAACAACAACAACAATAATAATAATTGATATGCCACTCAACTCCCAGCAACTCTGGGCGGTTGCCTGGAGAAATTCTTCAAACTAGAGAATAGATGGCAAGATACAAAAATCTTCTGTCAGATAAATAAATAAAAACAGGGAAACCTGCAAAAATGTATGTTTTTGTTATCTGGATTTTTGATTTTGTGCATCTACACCACACAGAACCTAATTTGTCATCTAAATGTTAGTGTTCAATCAACATGTATGACAGACTGAAATCAGAGACTGAGAATGGCATCATTGTTTCTAATTTAAAAAAAAATCTGGGGAAAAAAGAGGAGAAGCTGGAACACTGGCCACCAGCCTGGGAAATTATATTATCTAAATGAATGTCAGAAGTGTGGAGTCCTTGGTGCTCTCTGAGCTTGGTTGTTTGCTTGCAGATGTTTCATTACCCAACTAGCTAACATCATCAGTGCGAGTGAGTGTGGGGTTTGCTCCCTTTTTATATACAGTAGCTTGCCCTGCCAGTGTTGGTGGGGGTGATGGTTTTCTCCTCGGTAGTTCCTTGAATGTCAGAAGAATGGGAATGTCAGAAGTGGAACAGTTGTGCCTGGTGGAAACTGCTCCATCTATTTGAACAGCTATTCTTTGTCACTGATTTCCACACGTTGCCTAAATAGCTGCATCTGCAGATACCAATCAGGGTTAACGATACCATTTAGTTGAGGGCACTGAGCACTCAAGAAGAGGCTTCAGGGGACACAGTGGTAATATACGAAGGGACAGCTGTGAAATCAGATAGTCTGTCCCACTACTAATATAGCAGTAAGATACAATTGCCAGACTGGTTGGTTGGTTGGTTGGTTGGTTGGTTAGTTAGTTAGTTTTTTATCCCGCCTTTATTATTTTTATAAATAACTCAAGGGGTAAACATACCTAATACTCCTTCCTCCTATTTGCCCCACAACAACAACCCTGTGAGGTGAGTTGGGCTGAGAGAGAGTGACTGGCCCAAGGTCACCCAGCCGCCTTTCATGCCTAAGGTGGGACTAGAACTCACAGACGCTTGGTTTCTAGCCCAGGGGCCCATCCACACAGGTGAAACAGGCAATCACCTATATAGGGGTCAGGCTACATAAGATATCAACTCCTGGGTGGGGGGAATAAACTATTTTTATGGGGTTGGAATGGAGGCTCCAATTGTAAGGTGTGCCTAAGCAGCTAATGCTGGGGATGTCACTACATACCTGGAGTGTGTGTATGTGTTCCTTTCTTGCTATCAATTTTTACAGCCTTACAGCCAGAAAGCCCACCTCAAGGTCTTCATCAGGGCAAAACGCCCTGGATTATAAACTGACGCAATCCAAATTAGGTTTACCAGGCATCTGGAAAAGTCTGGATTAGTCTGGGATTTTGAAGTCCAGAGCGTCGGGGCAGGGGGGCAGCCCAAGTTTTCCTTCCTGCTTCCCCACGCACTTCGATGGTCAGAAGTCCCACTTTTGGCAGGACATTCCCGGTTTGGGAGGAAACATTCCACCCTCCACCCCCCACCCCAAAATCAGGAAAACGTCTGTCCCCGTTTTCCTCCCAGCCGCAACAGCAACGAAAGCAATAGGCAGCTGGCACAGCAGCAGCGCGGGGAGCCATTTCTCATTCGCTTCTAATTGCTCCTGCGCGAGTTCTTTAAGCGGTGCGGGCGACCGCCGGCGCCGCGTGGGAAAGAATGAAAGTGGCGTGGGATGATCGGGGCGCCTCACTGACCTTTGCTGTCACGAAAAGAGGCAGAATTAATTTCGAAACTACTTGCTGATAGTTTCATGCAGCCTTCATAATTTTAACATTTTGATCTCCCCCCCCCCCTCACACTACCCCCTTTTGGATGTTCGTATCAATTGTTTACTTCTTTTTGTGAATTGATCCCCAAAATAGGACTGGAGGGTATTATAAAAATCTATGGAAATAGATTATGTAAATCAGTGTTTCTCAACCGTGAGGACTTTAAGATGTGTGGACTTCAACTCCCAGAATTCCCCAGCCAGGGAGTTGAAGTCCACACATCTTAAAAGGTGCTAAAGTTGAGAAACATTCCTGTAAATCAATAACCAAACAGAGCAGAAGATAGCTTACCTCCATCTGGTGCAGGCATGAGGGACTCAAATAATGAAATGTTTGAAAAACCAGCCCTGTGGATTTGTTAAATTTGTATTTCACCTTTCCTTCAGGAACTTAAGCCGGTTACATAGTGATCCAACCTCCTCTGTTTTTCACACAACAACCTTGTGTGGTAGGTGTATGCCTAGGAACCTATTAGCAGTGAAGGCAGCTGTTGCAAAATGTGGGTGAAATGCCTCCCCAGGTGATCATCTCTTCATATGCTGAACCCCTATTCTTTGTCACAAGAAGCCTTGAATATTAGTTAAATAGAAGTGACTAGAAAAGGGAGGGGTATTTTTCTACGTGGAAACCGCTTTTGGACTTTTTGCTTGTATCTGAAAAAAATGAAGTTTTGATTTTGGGTTTTGATGATTCGGTTGTTATAGTTTATAGAAATAATGTTGTTTATGATTAGAATTAGAGTAAAAGGTTCATGTATTATGTATTTGTATCTGTGCTGGAGAAGGTCGGAAGTAATTCTTTCTGTATTTCTTCCTAATTATTTCTGCACTTTTTAGTTTCTCTTTTCTCTTTTAGTCTCTCTTCAATCTTTTCTATATTTTGTATTTTATCTATACTTTGAAACTTTAATAGTCTTTAAAAAAAAAGAAAAGGGAGGGGTATTGTGGATCTTTGGGGGGGTCAAATAGTCAAGATGATGGACATGACCACATGATCAAAGACCCATCTATTTTTTACATGCACATAATACATGTTAAAAGAGACTGGGATCACACTGTTGTGCTGCCATATTGAAGCAGCTAAGAATTGATGATCGGGTTCCTGAATCCTGCCTGCGGACACCCCTAGGACCTTTACAAAAAATTATTTATTTATTTATTTTATTTATTTATCAAATTTATCACCGCCCAACTCCCCCAAGGGGGACTCTGGGCGGTTTACAACAAAATGGCATACTTTATGAAACACAAGATGATCATCATCTCCTCCTCCCCCTCCTCCTCCTCCTCCTCCTCCTCCTCCATTTTCTTAGAAGAATTTTTTTTTCTTTTGAAACAAAAGGGTACAAGATTTGACATTTCCAGCTTCCTGGCTTTCTTTCATTTCTCTAGAATTATATTATAATAGAGAAGTTATGATTTATTGTCATATTCATTTGCCAAGAATCAAGCCAAGTAATTTCACAGTTTTTCTAACAAGTGTGTTCTTGACCTCTGATCAAATGTTCTACGAGAAGTCATTAAAATAATACACTTAGTGCAATACAGTAATATCTTTTCCCCAAAGAATTCAACACTGCTGTTCAGCATGGGACAGCAGCATTCTGTAAATGCCAGCAAATTCACCAACTAGGAACAATGATGTTGTTAATGCCAGTTAAATGGGATAAGAAACAATGATCTTTCATTTATAACCATATCTCCCCAAGTCCTGCTGTGCTGCCCTATCATGGAGGGGGGCGTTGTTCTTGGAAGGGATGATTGAAGAACACCAGAAGTGTATGCCAAGGGTATATGATCCCAGAAGAATCACCCAAGGCGTGAAGGTCATCCCAGATGCAAAGCTAAAGCAAGCAGGCACCTATATCAGGCAACAATGCTACAGAAGATGCTGGAGGCAGATGATCGCTTTAGTGACAATGGCAAAGGCATCAATTCATGCTGCGGAAGAGAAGGCAACAGTAAACTACTCATGTACTTTTACCAAGAAAAGTACATGGATAAAAAATAGAAAATGATGGATGATATAGTGCCAGATGATGGGACCATCAGGTCGGATGGTACTCAACATGCTACTGAGGAAGTGCTGAGGATCTTTCAGAGTACTAATGGTGTTTATGATGTGGATAGTGACAGTGAAAGATGAAATGAAAAGACTTCAAACTGACATCTTAGGCATGAGCAAATTGAGATGGACTGGGATTGGACGCTTTCAGTCAGAAGATCACACTGTTTACAGGACATGAAAAACAAGGAATGGCCTTGTTTTATTGTTAGGAAGGGTATAGCAAGAACAGGACTTGGCTAATCAATAACTCAATGTCAGTTAGACTTCATGGACAACCTTTAATATGACAATTATCCAAGTTTATGCTCCAACCACTGATGCAGGAGCAGAGGAGGTTGATGAGTTTTATGATCAAGTTCAGTTTGAAATTGATAGAACATGCAAGTAAGATGTGCTAATTTGTTTGGAGAAGTTTCCCCCCACCCCCCAAGATGGTGTGACACCACCACAAGTCTTCTCATCTCCAACTCCAACATTTTTAAATACATATTTTTAAAATCTTTCCTAACTTTTAACTCATTTCTTTAACCTTCAATTTTTAACTCCCAACTTTTATATCTTGTTGACTGGTGTGTGTCCAGCTTTGGTTTTCTTTTATCCGAGTACTTAATCTTAATAGAAGGAAGAAGACGACGACTCACTCAAACTCTGGGCATATAAGCCCAAGAAAATACCTGAAGCAGCTAAGAATTGATGATCAGGTTCCTGAACCTTACAGCATGCCAGTAAGTGCCGCTGATTTATTTACTATAAGTAATCAGTTCAACGCCTTGGCTGACTCACGAGTGGAGACAGTTCTACTGGCAGAGGCAGATGTTGCAAGCAATCTAGACATGTCTGCATCCTGCCTACTACAAGAATCTCCCGTCTCACAACAGCTAACAGAAGGACTAAAAGATAACAATGCAAGCTTTCCTGTGCCAGCTGGCTCCTCTCAGACTGATTTTATGGTAAATCAGTGTTTAATTATTGCAGATACTGTTTCTCTGATATATTCAAACAACATCAATGAAAAACATGACTCCCTACTATGCATATTAAGATATTGCTCAAAAGGTTCTCTACCAGATCAAAGAACTTGTCTTGACACTCATTGAAACAACCTCAAAATCTTCACAATATATCATACAATCATCTCAAATTATGCTTACCATTTGCAATAACATCATGAATACTCATAAATGGGATTCCTTTAAGAAAACAGCACTCTCTTTGAGTTTGCTGCTACATATCTCAATTTCCCAGGTGGACTTGGAATCAGTGGAACACCTTCCAATGATAGGGGTGCCAGTAGGATCTTACTTACATTTAATACTTGCATAAGTTCATCAATGCTGATTAAGACAAGGAACTACTTGGCCACCTTTCAGAACTGGGTTTTCAAAGATATGACAATTAAGCCTCTGCTGCTGCCTTCTGAATCTGGGCCCTCTGCCAATCATAGCTTTGGTAGTAACAAGCCCGGTACTGTTAACAAGCTGGCTTTTGTCCCAGAGAGGCTGACCGCACCTCAAGCTTGGATGAATTAACTCCTCCATACTCTCCTACCGAGGCAATTGAAACAGAAGTCAGAAAGTCTTTTGCCCTGCTATGCAGGAATGAACAAGACCATGTTCTTCAGAGGTTAGAGGGCTTGCAGGAGGAATTTGAGGAATTCCAATGAGAGGACAGCTACTGTGACTGCAGACTCACACTCGCCTTCAGGCAAACATGAAGATGCAACCAATATAAAGAGCAACCATGATGATAACTGCATTACTCTCTTCAGTGACCTATCAAACCCAACACACCTCTTCCCCAGTGAGCACATAACTACTTCATCTTCTCTTCTTCTACTTCTCTTCGATTGCTACTTCATCTTGCCTATCTAGGAAAAACGTCACCCAAACAGAACAACCATTATCAGGACCCTCAGCTTCTGCTATAGCAGACCAACCTGTGAATGCTCCTGTGCAGACTCATACTACACTGTTACAAGACAAGGTTTACTCCTCTCTGGGGGCACCTCCCCCCAAATACAACTGAACTTTAAGGACAAAAGCTGTTATTCATGGTCCAGTCTCCTGCTTGCTCAGACCCCATCCAACTCTCCAGCCTCCACACCTGCAAGTACCACTGGTTTTGCTACCTGGACTGTTTTCTCTAATTGACAACCATCTTCCTCTTCCACCATAAAACTCCTGTCCTGGAATGTCACGACAAGCCCAGCATTTACAGATTACTTTAAACAATTTCAAGTTCTATTTTTACAAGAGACCTGGTATATAGATCCAATGCGCCGCATGTCTACACTTCACCTGTTTTCTATTTTGAACAACTTGCTTTTGCTATTCCCTGAAAGTTGGTCAAACCAATCTGCTTCCAATAAGTGTGTATTTCCCACCCTATACCGTATTTCTCAAATTAATAGGGGATTGTGCTGTTTTGAATCTTGGCTCTTGAATTTAACCCCTCCATTTCCAAATTCTATAGTAATAATAGCTGGTGATTTCAATGTCAGACTGACAAGTAATGATAAGGCTGTCTTGCAGCATCACAGTGTCCCATGTTCTTCCTCAGGTGAGGAGACTTCCCAGAAATCTTAGGATTCTGGCATTAATACAGAAGGTTGGAAACTTTTCTTACTGGCAACAAAATTTGACTTAAAGATTCTTAAGGGATATGTGCTGGGGGACCCAGAGGGTGAATTCAACTTTTGGGGTCCTAGAGAGGTATCAGCTGTGGATTACATGCTAGTTACCAATGCCTTTGACTTCCATTGCAAAGGCTTTAGCGTGACCTTTCACTCAGAGAATGACCATCTGCTGATAGTGGGGTGATTTTTTTTTAGAATTTTTTATCCCGCCTTTATTATTTTTAGAAATATCTCAAGGTGGGGAACATACCTAATACTCCTTCCTCCTCCTATTTTCCTCACAACAACAAACCTGTGAGGTGAGTGGGCTGAGAGAGAGTGACTGGCCCAAGGTCACCCAGCCGGCTTTCATGCCTAAGGCGGGACTAGAATTCTCAGACTCCTGGTTTGCCATTGGCTCCTTCCTAGGGCTGAGAGAGAGTGATTGGCTCAGGGTCACCCATCCGGCTTTCATGCCTAAGGCAGGACTAGAACTCTCAGTCTCCTGGTTTCTAGACTGGTGCCTTAACCACTAGACCAGATTTGAGCCCAAGTTGCTCATTACCAGCCTATGATTAACCCCCTACAGACAGGTACCTTAGACCTGTCTGGACAAACAGACTATCTATGATCTCATCTTAATTATTTGTTGCCCCTGTGTTGATATGAGACAATCTAAATGTACAACCAGTGATGCCCTTGAAATAATCTCATTTTATCAGGGGATCATTAGCCTTGCTCAAAAAAAAATACTGCCTACTCAGTCCCCCTCATTACATTGATCTAACCCCTGGTCCAAACCCTGGTTTGACAAAAAGTAACACAGCCAAGGTGTTTGGAGGTGACGGACTCGACCATGGGGGAGCTGGGGATGGTGACGGCCAACAGGAAGCTCTGGCGTGGGCTGGTCCATGAAGTCACGAAGAGTCGGAAGCGACTGAACGAATAAACAACAAAAACACAGCCAAAGCACAGGTAATTCTTGGTTACAGGAATGCCTGTATCTATAATGACTCTCCCTCATATGAAAACTTCTACACACTAAAAAAGGACTATAAGAAACTTTTAAAAGAAAACAAATCATAGTTACACTCTTGAGAATTATTGGACCAGGGTCCAATAAGCAGTACTGAATAAAGACAATTGCCTGTTCTGGTGATTTGTCTTTCGATTTTCACCCACAATAAATGCTGACAGCAATGATAGTCTAATTTATTTATTTTATTTATTAATCAGATTTCTATCACCGCCCATCTCCCTCCTCCAGAGGGACTCTGGGCAGTTTACAACTAGATAATAAAAACAAGAAACATAAAATATACATATAATATATAAAATACCATTATTAAATAATTGTAAAACAAAATTAAAATCCAAGAGGCAGGAATAGTAAAAAGATCTAACTCAATCCGATGTAGGAGAGGGGCTCTCTAAGGTATTAGCCATCCCCAAGAGTGACTATTTCTTCCTTGGCCCCAAGCAAGGCGGCAGAACCAAGTTTTCAGGTTCCTCTGGAAGGTCAGGAGCGAAGGGGCTAATCTCACCTCCGGGGGCAAGTTGTTCCACAGGGCGGGAGCTACTGCAGAGAAGGCACGCCTCCTGGACCCCGCCAGATGGAACTCTCTTGCAGATGGGGTCCATATCATGCCTTCTCTGCATGATCGGGTGGGGCGGGTAGATGTATTGGGGATGAGGCGGTCCCTCAGGTAACCTGGCCCCAATAACAGTCTAATTCCCCTTGAGTCTTGGACTGGATATTTCTGTAATTTATCCACTGCATCTGAAGGCAGTGAACTTCCTACCTAGCTATTTGATGGACCTCTCCCTGAATGGTGCCCAGTTTCACCCCTAGAGGTTCAGAATCTAATTTCTCAATTGGAAAGCAGTAAAGCTCCTAGTAACGTTTTAATCTTACCAGAAGTCTTAAAATTAAACCTTACATGGTGGGCGTCTGTGCTTGTTCCCCTGTTCACAGCCATAAATAATTCCTTATGTCTCCCTAAAGATTGGCTTAACTCTACTATTATCCCAATTTACAAGAAAGGTGATAAATGTGACCCTGCAAATTATCAACCAATTAGCCTTTTATCTGTAATTAGTAAATTATATATTAGATTTCTATATTATAAACTTCTGGACTGAATGTCCTATGAAAACATTTTGCCTCGGAGCAAGATGGTTTCAGGTTTGGACACTCAACCGTGTATCAATATACCTTACTACATCACTTAGTTGAGAAATATTACAATCAGCCCAAAGGTGCCCTCTATGTAGCCTTTATAACTTGAGGGCAGCCTTTGATTCTATTCTGCCAGAGCGACTGTGGAGGAGATTAGCCACTACAACAATGGACTGCCATCTTCTTAGGCTAATAATGCTATTACACCACAGTACAACCGCTCAAATTAAGGGTAATTTCCTTGGTGATTTAACTGAAGCCATTTTTACTAGCACAGGTTTTAAGCAAGGCTGTATCCTTGTCCCACTATTATTCAACTTTTAGATTAACCATTTTGTTGAGATGTTTGCTAAGCCAGAATTCCATCCTCCCTCCGTTGCCCACTGCCCCATCTCTATTCTCCTTTATGCTGATGATGCAGCCATACTGTCTGTAACCCAAGTAGGCCTCCAAAGATGCTTTAAAGCTCTATCATTTTACTGCTCTAGAGAACACCTTGAAATAAACTACTCTAAAACAAAAGTATTGGTATTCTCTAGGAAACGCTTTAAGGGTTCAATTAGATAGACAATAAATGGCAAACTCGTCAAGCAGGTAAAATCCTTTAAGTATCTAGGCATCTATTTTCAATCTTCTACCTGCTAGTCTATTCAAACAAGAGAGTTTCTAGTAAAAGCCCAAATGGCATCCCTTTCAATTACTAAATTTGCAGGTCAATTTGGTAACAATTATGCCTCAGTAGCTATTAAACTATTAAAATCCAAAGTTCTGGTTTTGCTGCTATATGGTACTCAGTTATGTATTTATAAGAAATATCCTAGTTCAGAAGCAATCCAATCAAAATTCTTGAAAATCTTACTACAAGTTCCGTATTCAACTTCCAATGCCCTAACATTTCTCGAATTAGTCTGTATTTCCTTTGGGGCCTGATTAAGACTTTGTTGTCTTAGATTCTGGCTGAAGCAAGTCTACAGGGGAACTTCCTTAGTCCATGTTACCTTGCTGGATAGGTTCTCTTCCAACCTAAGAAGAGAAATTAATGATGATTTGGCACATTGCGGTCTTGCCTTGTCAGCACTGCCTGATTTGGGATGTGATAAAACCCTGACAGAACTAAAGCAGAGGATCTGGGATCTAGATATCCAAAATGACAGAGCCAAAGTCTCCCATTCTTTGATTGCTCCTCTGCAATCAGAAAGCCAGAAGACCAGAACACCTCTTGGCCAGCAATCAACAACAAGATATGCAAAGATTAACAGCAAGATTAGCAGCAGAGGAGCAATCAAACAACACAATAGACCCTAATCAAGGAACTATTAACTCAGTCAATCAACCAAGCAGCACACAACAACCCAATCAAGGTACTACTAAGGAGAGAACAACACCCCCACCAACACAGGCAGGACAAGCCAGGGTATATAAACAGAGCAAGTTCCACCCCCTTTTAGCACTGAAGATGTTGCCTAGCCTGGCAATGAAACGTCTGCAAGAAAACAACAAGGCTCAGAGAGCACCAAGGACTCCATATTAAGGGAAGCTGGATTGGAAGAAGATGAGCATGGTTTTAAAATTGGAGGAAGAAACATCAATAATCTGTGCTGACGACAGTACTCTGATAGCTGAAAATACAAAGGATCTGCAGGCTCTAGTAATAATAGTCAAGGAGCACAGTGAAAAAATGGGAATAAAATTAAATATAAAGAAGACTCATGACCACTGGTACAAGAACTAGTGACTGGTGTGGCAAAAGTGTTCAATTCCATTTCATGAGTTTTTGTATTTTGAAATGGATCATTATGCTTCTCAGTTCAATAGGTACATTGAATCCATATTATGTTCCGTAGTGATTTCAGACCTTTGTCCTTAAGGGCTTTAGAGAAGCTTGGTTCATAATGAGGTGGTTCAGGCAAAGCAGAGGAAGCAGTGGCCTTCCTTCAGGTCCTCCATAAAAGAAAAACAGCCAGCAGAGAGAAGAATATGTGGTGTTTTGAACAAGTTATAGCTTTTTATTGGGGTGGAGTGACTGTATGCGACTGATCTTATCAGGAACGATCAAGTGCAGATATTTTTGGAAAGGATGGAACAAAGAAATTACATTACCCACTGAAGTTGATTTTCCTGGAAGTAGCGATGTTGAATGAATTGTTATTGGCTGTACTTGTGTGGACATCTTATTTCAGCCTAGAGAAAATCTTTCCTGGAATCCAATCCTTGGCATTCAAATGCTTATTTATTCTTTCTATTGTTTGTGTCTTGTTTCAGTATTATGTAAGACACTTCTCTTCAGTCTATTCTGGCTCTAGTTGCATCTGATTTGAGTTCATTGTTAAATACTTGAGGTCTGTCTGCTTCTGAGTAATAATCTACTATATCTATGTATCTCTGTTTTCCTTGCTTTTTTTTGTGATTGTTACACATACCAATACACACAGAGAGAATATAGTAGATTAAAGTACATTAAAAAATTTCCAGATCCATCTACTGGATAATAAATGAAGTAGCAGCATTGCAAGGATGATGCCTTGTCTTCGAGCTTGCTTCTGGAAAGAGGCAGAGACCATAGGCTTCCACTGTTCAGAATGGCTTTTTTTCATGTATTTTGTCCTAGTCTGCAGAAGAAGAAAACATGAAAAAATAACTTACAGTTACAATCTTGAAGCATCTGATGCTATGTGAAATTACATAACAATTCCTATATAAGTAATTGCAAATCAATCAACAGGCACTGAATTTCTGAATGAAGCATTTTGCATGGGCTTACTGATCAGAGTTGTTCTCCTTCGCTTGTGATCTGTATCAGATTAATTGTATAAAGATATGGTTCTGTTCTTCTCCATAATCTTAGATTTCTGCTGATCACTTGACATTTAGATGTTGTCCCATGGGCAACTACAAGGAATATTTGTGGTGCTAAACAAAAAGGGCATAGTTATGTCTATTTAAAATAAAAGGAAAAGATTTGATAAACAATAACAACAAACTTTAATGCAATCAGTGGACCAGACAAGAACAGATAAACAGAACAAAAGATACAGCTACAAGTAACAATTATATAGTAAATAACTATAACTGCAATAACCTAGAATAAACACTCTTCAATGAAATCATACTTCCATCAACACATTTCTTCTTCATTCTAATGTTATATTTCAATTAGTATTTAATCTAAAATGGAAGGAAAATGAATGCAATCATTACAGATGTTGTCAGTTCCAGTGAAAAATACGCAGTACAGAGGAAAAAGCTCCACAGAGTTGCCTGCCTATTCAATATATGGAATTCCTTCAAGGGTAGGAGAATCCCAGAATAACTTCCTTAAAGGACTTGTGTGGGGTGTATGCTCAATCTTGCCCAAGAAAGGGCATATAATTAATTACAGGAGGGCTAAGACAGGTAGCTGGTTGAAAATGTTTTTTCTTTCCCAAATAGCATGCCAAACTGGCTGGATGAGCAAGATAAACAACTATAAACGAACACATTAACCCATTGTCTTTGCTTTATTAGTGGGACTGTGGAATCCTATCTGCTAGGGACAAACAGGTGATAGCCCAATACAGTGAGCTCAGTGAGCTAGCAGAGACCTCTAGGATGTGGGCATCTGTAGGGAGATAAGACAATAACCCTGGTTCTGTCCAAAAGATGCCTATTTTCAACCAGAGCTCCAGGGCAATCAGCCATATTCCAACTTCTGAAAAAAGACTCAGTATACCATTATTCATTGAAGGTGGCAAAATGCTAACAGGTAACAAGACAAAGGTAGAGCTACTTGGCTCCTCTTCTGTCTCATCTTCTCTAGTAGAAGTGTGGGTGAATCTGTGAAGAACAGAATGAAGAGGCAGGGCTGAAGCTGAAGATTGATAGACACCTGGCCAGGGAATATTTGTTATTCTGAATGAATTTAAATCTTCAGGTCCAGATGAATTACATCCTAGGACCTGATGTTCTAGCCAAAACTTAGCATGTTATCTTTGATAAATCATGGAGAAAGAATGAAATACAGATGACAGTAAGAGGGCAAATGTTGTCCCCATCTTCAGAAAAAGGAAGAAAAAGGATCCAGTCAGACTGACATCAATACCTGACAAGATTCTGGAGCAGATCATAAAGAAATCTATCAAGTATTGTTTATAAATCTCAGGAAACAGGAATCCCACATCCACCATTGGGTCCAATTCAGGGCACCACATTTTAAGATGATGATGATATAATAGCATTCTTCAAGTACTTGAGATGAAGTCACAGAGAAGATGAAGACCTGTACTTCATCGTTCCAGAGTGACAACATGGAATAATGACTTGTTACAGGAAAGCAGTTTCTGACTGAATATTTGAAAAATGAAACTCTTTTGTAATAGGATCATTTTTACAGTGGAGTCCGTTACTTTTGAAAATGGTGAGCTCCTCTTCACTGGATGCATTCAAGCAAAATCTGGATAGCTATCCATACAAATTTGGATTCCTACATAGAGCAGGAGATTGGACTAGGAAATCTGGCTGGGGAATTCTGGGAGTTGAAGTCCATACATCTTAAAGTTGCCAAGTTTGAAAAACACTGGACTAGGGGGTCTAAATGGCCCCTCCTAATTCTATGATGCTATGATTCTGTGAGTAGGTGGGATTAGTACAATGAAATGGACAAGGCCTGAACAAAAACCAAATTTGTTGTGATTTAATTTATATGAAAAATTAATTAAAAGAGAGTAACATTAATCAAATAAGTTAGCAATGCTAACTTAATACATTTCCCCTTGCAAATGACAGTTTGGTGACAACTTTTGGAAGCCCATCTGTTCCCACATTTTGGGGGAAGTGAGGGGAGCCCTGAAACTGGCAATGTCTACATCTACAACTGGATTGAGTTGAGGCCTAGAGCGGGTGTCATGTCTCTCCTTGACAAAGCATGTGTCTGTAAATGAAAGAATAAAACATTTTCAGATGACAAATATAATGGACAGAGAGATTGAACTGTAAAAACAGGAAGGCCTGGCTTAAAATATTGTACCTGGGTCATCTTTGCTAAGCTACTGTATCTCCTTGCTTTAGCCCATCCTATCCCATCTACATTATTGGAGCAAAATGGTCCTGTTTTATTTACTACAACAGAGCTACATAGTCAGGCTTCTTTTGACAATGTTAGATACTGAAAGACCACAAATTGTCTTGGCAAGTTCAGCAAGAGTCCCCTGATGCTCCTGAAATGGCCACAAGGGAAAAATGCTTCTTTGATAGCCATTTCTAGGAGTTCTGTAGAACAATCAAGAAGGAGAATGACATTAATCTTCAAGTGGCCATCTGGTGAAAGCCAGACGTAAGGTTTCTCATTCACTTGACAGGTACACAAAGACCATCCCTAATCTAGCCCACTTATTACCGCCACCTGACAGTCAAGTGGTTATACAGTAGTTCCTTTTAATGTGATATTTAAAACCTCAAGGAAATGTTAGATTGCTCAGAAAATTGCCTGCGTGAACACAGGGGAAGTGTGCTCTACTGTTTACCATTAGCTTGGAGACTGTGGTTTGCAAGAGTCTACATGTTCATTTGTGCTCTTGCTTAATTTGATTTTGAAACTCTAAGAATATTTTCCTGTCATACAAAATTGAAAGGAAGAGTAGAGGCCCAGTCACCTTTCTGGACATTAGAGGGGCTGAAGGTTTGGGCTCAGATCATTTTTGTGTAGGGTCTACAAGCTCATTCATAACTTGATCCACAGTAAAATATAATTATTGCCAGTGTGCACCATAGAAAGTAGCCTGGATGAACTTCAAGGCTGATACAGAATTTATGTTGATTTTTTTTCTGCTTGGATGTAAAAGTTAATGTTCCTCCCCAACATAATAAAGGCAAACACGACATATTTCAAAAGAATGATTTAAGTACATAATATATAATGGATATCTTTCTTTCCTTCCTTCCTCTTTGTATTTCAAAAGCGTACAGGAATCTTAGACTATATTTAGGTTTCCAGAAATCAGAATACTGTATTTTGCAAGGAAGAAAAAAAAAAGACATTTTCCTAAGATAAAACTTCCTTAATGGCCTGTTGAATTTGGAAATTCAGAAACCTTGGGGAACGATGCTCATGTTTATTACTTCTAACAAGGCCATTGTTTTAGAATTCATCCAGTTAAGGATCCTCTGAATAGGGTTACCAGACTTCCAGCAAAAGGAAGTCCTCATGTCCTCCGTCCGGCTGGTATAGCTTTAAAATCAAAATATTGTCAGGCTTTTTGAGTATCTAACAACTACCTGAGCAGCTTTTCTCCACACCCAGAGATTCCCTAATAAGTTCTAACCTCAAGTTAACAAGTTCTGCTCTGTGACCTTAATTAGTTGATTGGTACCCTCTGGCCAGCTTGTGCCACTGCCTAAAATTAACAAGACCTTAATCCAGGTCTATGAAGGTTCTCAGTCATCCAGGTGGAACAGTCTGTGGCTTGAATCATGTCAACTGGATTTCTATTTTCTTAGTGGAAACGTTTCACTCCTTATCCAAGGAGCTTCTTCAGTCTGAAGAAGCTCCTTGGATAAGGAGTGAAACGTTTCCACTAAGAAAATAGAAATCCAGTTGACATGATTCAAGCCACAGACCTTAATCCAGGGTTTTTTAACCAGGCTTCCGTGAAACCTTAGGCTTCCACGAGCGGTCACTAGGGGTTTCTGGGAGATCACGATTTATTTTAAAAATTATTTCAAATTCGGGCAACTTCACATTAAAGAGGTAAGTTTCATTCTTTATTTTTAGTTTAAGAACAATTTTTAGTTAGTACATATATACAGGCCTACACATGAAACGAATATACTGTAATAATTTTGTAACTTCTGGCCTATATTTGAGCCTGAATGCCCAGGGGTTCTCCAAGGCCTGAAAAATATTTCAAGGGTTCCTCCAGGGTCAAAAAGTTGAGAAAGGCTGCATCAGTTACACACGGAAGGATTTTGCCTCCTAACCAGCTCCAGCAACTTCCTGCCATTGAAAAACCAGTCTTTCTGATGCTGGAAAAAGTAATTTTTGTAGGCCTCAGTACTTTCCCCCCACCCAGCTTTTCACTGTAATTTTTGTTGCGGATGCCAAGAAAGTTAAACAGTTAACGTGTCGTCCTATTCCCCCCATTTGTCTTCTAACCCTACCTCTGAAGCATTTGCTCCATTTGCTTTATTGTGGTTTACATGGAAAACTGAAATAATGTTCAGGGTCCACATTTTGTAAGAGGTTGTTTTTCCATTTAAGCAGGGCAGGGAGTGGCACACACTATATCCTGACCAGCCACTGCTAACGACAAAACTGGTGCTGCTTAGCTGCTCGGTAATGGGAACAGGAAGGATAGGTGAGTCCAGCATCTGCTCGACATGTCATAACTTGTTGTCCTCCCCAATAGGAAGGAGAGAGTCTCTCAGGTAAGTTGGGTTAATTATGTTGCTATCAAGGCACCAGAAGATGACCAAGCTTCTTTTCCAGAAGACAATCAGTGTTGTCTGGAGCACTTCTATCTGCCGGTCTTCCCTTGTTAGAGATAGGATTTCAACCAAGCACGTCTCACAGAAGCTTGAAGGAGGAGGCAGCCTCTGCTGTAACCTGATCTCACTTGCTGTGTGTGGGAGGGGCTGAATCCCAGTTTCCTGTTTCCTGTTCCCTTCTCTTTCGCTCTCTCTCTGCTTGAATCTCCAACCAAGGAGGATGGACCAGCTATGGCTCCCAAGTTACTCATACTTCCATGCAGCGAGGCCACATTAATGAAGATGGTGGGTTTGGTCAGAACCACTTGCTTGCACGCATGGACCGTTTCTACTAAGGAACTGTGAGATACAATAAACTTGTAAACTCTTTTTTATGTAACTTTACATTTAACGTGTGAAGTGTGTTTATTTTGTGTCTTGAAATGATTAAGCCTTGTGCAAGTTTATGGGAACGCTTCTACTCTGCTATATACTAATAAGAAGCTGCGTGGAGTTCCGATACTACCATATCAGAATTCCTACAGTTTTACCTCCTGGAATTCTGTTCAGACTTAGGTAATAGCCATCTTCTGTAAGGACCTCGTATTCTTCACAGCAATATCCCCAATATCTGATTCTCTCACTCTGTAAAGATTGAAAGACAAGTTGATAATGTGGAATGGATTCCGGTGTAGTGAGTTTTCTCCTGCACAGATGTTAGGACAGAATATCAGAATTCCTACATCCCTAAGCCTGCCATTCTAGAGATGGCAGCTTGTTCCTAAGGAGTCAAGTTAATAACATTTAAGAAGAGGCTAAAAATGGGGTTACCCAGCTGCCACTATTTTACAGTGACCTCATGATATTACGTGGTGTTTCATTTTATGGAAGCTGGTGGAGACTGAAATTTTTAAAATAGGTTATGTGTATTCTATTGGTTAATGATTTTTATTTGCATATGTATTATATCAATCAATCGAAGAGAATATTATATCAATGGACTACATATGCCAGTTAAACCGTAGCTTGTTATATCTATATAGGACATGCACCATCTAGACTTTAGCTTGTGGAATTAAGATGGTTGCTGTGTTGAAGAATAATATGATTTTAAAGGTATTTTATTTTGCATTGGTAGTTTTTGGTGTATATCTTGTAATGCACTTGGCTATAGGTGCTACATAAATAATTTACTACCACATTTTCTACTGCTGCTACAATGAGGTACAGATAGCTTCGTACCAAAGGTGAGGCCTCCAGTGGGCAGGACAATAGGGAAAGAAGGTGGGCCATACATGACACATGTGGATGGGGCCAGGATTCTGTTGTTGTTTTCTCTTTTTTTGTGCTTTGGAGATGGGAGTTCAGAGGGAATGTTAAATAGCTACCTGATGTGGCCTGCATAGAGCTGTGTGACCCCTAGATGGCAGCAAAGAGATATTGAAAAGTCTAACTCTTTGCTTCCATCTAGTGGTTTGCATTTTTACAGCTCAGAATTTGTAGTCCTGATATTAAGGATATTTTAGGGATTAAAATATTTTGGGTTCCCTATCTAAAAATGGCAAGAAACCATGGCTTGCATTGTTGGCCATTTTAGTTGGAGGTATCTTCAAAGGCAGGAGAAATGGAGTTGAAAGGTTGCATGAAGCCATGAGGTTTCAGATTTCTCACCCTCTGGTAAGTGGTAGGAAAAGGGCCTCAAGCATTGGCATCAGGGACCTGCTGGGTCAGGGCTTGTCCAGGGTTCCCAAGAGCAGTGTTTCTCAACCTTAGCAACTTTAAGATATGTGGACTTCAACTCCCAGAATTCCCCAGCCAGCATATAGTCCCAGAATGGTGGCTGGGGAATTCTGGGAGTTGAAGTCCATCTATCTTAAAGCTTCCATGGTTGAGAAACACTGCCTTAAAATATCATCACCTGATAAGGTTAGAACGTTATGATGACAAATGAGGAAGTGGAAACTCAATTGGATTCCATCTGGCTTCTCTTGCACTTAAATCTGGCTTCTCTTGCACTTAAATCCAGCAAAAAGTGCCCTGGCATCATTTTTTTTTCCAGTCGTGTCTACCAGACATTGCTTTCATCTCATCCCCAGCTCATGAGTGAGAGAAGTTTAAGTCCTTTATATATCTCTTTTCTTTTTCTTTACTCTATACATTTTCTTTACTATATACCTTTTCCTTACTATATATATATTTTTTTCAGACAGACCGATGGACAGACGGACAGGCAGACGGACGGATGGATGGATGGATGGAGGGGTGAATGGACAGACTGACAGACTGACGAACGGACAGACGGGCAGAGGGATGGACAGACTGACGGACAGATGGATGAACAGACGGATGGATGAACAGACAGACTAACAGACAGAATGAAAGAAGACAGACACCGTGAGCCCTCATCGTATGAGCTGTTGCAAACCATGACCTTTGACCCTGGGGTCCTGACCTTTGACCCTAGACCCAGACCTTTGCAAAGACCCAACTGTTTTGAGAAGGCTCTGCTAGAAAAGGTGGAAGGAAAGACAAGAAGGGGATGACAGCAGCAAGGTGGATGGACTCGGTTACAGTGGTTGAAGTTGAAAGACCTGAAAGACCAGGTTACAGACAGCTCATCATGAAGAAAAGCTATCTATGTGCTCGCTAGGAGTCGAAAACGACTTGAAGGCACATCATCAGTCAAGCTCAGGTGATATTATGGTTAGTCATTGTTAGCTGTTTGAAGTAGTATTTTCTTTCTTATTCCAACATTGTCCAAGGACAGCCTTCAAAAAGTCTGTTAAACTTTGTCAGCTAACTGGGAATAGAGGTAGAAGAGACAGGATAGAGATCAGGAATGGGGATGGTAGATTTTATACCAGTATAGTTTTCTGCTGACTCAAGAATGGTGGAAAGCATTTCAATGCAGCACTGTGGAAAGACTCTGCACTACTGATATGCTTAATCATTTTTTTAAAGAATAAATTACAATTTGCAGGGCTCACATGTTATGCTAATATATAAAATTTACAACCACAGTGGCTGGGTTTGCAAGTGCATTACACGAATGCCAAAGTATTATGGTTTAATGCAATTTATAATCCCTCCTCAAACTTTTGAAATTGCAGCCTTCAGACTGCACTGTTTGTGTCTGAAAGCTCAAAACTGGGCTATGTCTTTTTCTCTGAGATTTACACTGAACCCTACATGCCATCAGCTGCAAATACCTGCCCTTTAGGATTTATAAGGGCTACACCACTTTTGTATTTAAACAAAATATAAAGGGCCACCCGAACCCCTCCCCCTCCCCCTCCCCCTCCTCCTCCTCTTCCTCCTCCTCCTCCTCCTCCTCCTTCTCTCCTCCTCCTCCTCCTCCTCCTCCTCCTCCATTTCAGTATGGTGTTTTAAGTCACGTAGACTATATGAACAACGTGCTAGTTTGGAGAAAAGTTGGACCTTTGGGTTTCAGTGGAAACACATCTGTGGCAATGAAAATATTATTTATGAGGCCTAAAGCCAATCTTACCTCTGAGCCTTCAAAGTTGTTATGCCCCCTCAAGCAGCAGTTAAATTGAGAAAGGAAAAACCATACAGGGCTGCTTTTAACCATCTGTGGTCAGGAGAACAATTTACTCCTAGATTAAGGAGAACCACTGGCACCTCTTGGTTTCTGTTTGTGGCTACCCCCTACTATCCCTCAATCCCACAAATGCCTCCAAAGCCACACCTTTCTGTAAATTCTTTTAAAAGAAATTCCTGAAGGCAATGCAATGGCCAACAGACTGCTAAACCGTGCAGAAGATTATGTTTGTCCTATTCTGATATTGAGGGATTCAGAAGACTGGCTTCCTTTTTTTTAAAAAAAAAAAAGCATTCCAATGGGATTTTTAAAAATAATAACAAGAAAAAAAGGACCATAGTCCTCTTTCTGAAATGCTGTTCCTCCTCCTCATTTAATTTTATTTTCATAGCAGCCTATGACTCCCAAGCCTATGCTGATAATAGGAGATGAGGAAACCCCATGGCCAAGCTTGACTTGCTTACTCTCGCCAATTTGGAGTGCGAAAGAGCCTTTTCCCCTTATTAGCTGGACATTTCTGGGTCTCATACAGTATAATGGGAGGAGAAGGGGAGGGGGAAGGATAGATACGTTCAGATGGTGCAGCTTACCCCCTCCCCAAACTTAGTTTTGTCCTCCATTATTTCCACGCCTCTCTGTTGTGGAAGGATGCTCTGGTAGCCAGGATGTTTGCAAGTAAGCAATTTGTTCTTCAAGGAGACAGTCCTTCCTGTATTGCAGACAAGGGAGGAAGTCCTTATTAAAACAATGCAGCTCTTATCGTTCCTTTTATTAAAATGTGTATCTTTTAAATCTGCTATTCGCTTAATTGGGGAAACTTGTTGATGAATAAAAATATCTTGATCAGATCAAGCTAGTCAATTAGTCAAAGTTGCGCCTTCTACCTGAGGCAGGAACACCTTTTGAGTTGCGTGCCAGCAACAATTCTCCCAAACTTAAGTTGATTTAATATATTTAATATAGTTAGTCCCCACAAATTCAATCATTTTAGATCATTTTCCCTTTCTATCATTTTAAAAATTACATTTCAGTGCAAAGTTGTAAGGATGATGGATAAGACTTTTGTAACCACCTACAGCCTTCAACTTATGTAAAACTGGCCTTTCATAGTGATACTCATCATTCTATGGCTGGTTGCTTCTTTTGAAATGATGATTAATTTTGAATTAGTTAATTAATTGAATGAGCACCGGCCCCTAGAGTCGGACACGACTGTGCAGGGGAAACCTTTACCTTTACTCTTAGCTACTGGCAGGGAAAGTGGTAGGCCTTACCTCTTATTAATTACATAGGGACGGATCATTTTGTTTTGACTATCAGAGTTTAGACCAAGTATTTGAATCAGCAAGTCTGACACCAATTTCCTCTTTTGCAGTTTGATTAGAGTATTACCTGCCATCTAGTGGATATTTCTGTGATTGAAAGATAAAAAAAAAGATTCTGTAGCACTGCAATCTTATACACATTTAATACTTGGGAATGTATCTCATTGACTTTGGTAGATCTTTATGTCTATGTAAACATGGGCATGATCATCCAACCACTGTTGCATTGAAATAACAATATTATAATGATGATAACAATAATAGTCATCTTCATTTAATTGTGCAAAATGCCTAACCACTAAATGTAAATGGATCTGTTTCATTAGGTTTCATATGAGCTCTTTCCCCTATGATGGTACAAAATAATAAACTATTTAGTAATAAAACGTTTTTACTTTTGTTCCAGATTTGGAACAATGATGGGGGCTTAATTCCAAATTATACAGTTTTCAAACTGAAGGTTCTAACAGAGAGATTCAGACTTGAAGTAGGAGCTTCCAGGTTGATGTTGATTATTATTTTTTAAATGAATACTAAACCAGACTTCAAAAGCTCTTTATATAATGCAAGGGTGTCTCTTAGGCACTCAATTAAACAGGATCAAAAATCCTATTGCAGGGATATTTGACCTCCATTCTGCTTTTGTGCATAGGATATCTACATCCGCTTTCCCTAACCTGTTGACCTCTTCTGAACTTTGACCACAGCTCCTGTTTTAACTTTTGAGAGAGTGGATGTCCAGCTGAAATGGTCTGAAATAAGCTTTCTGCATCTGAAGCATAATCTACTCCACATCTTGTGAAATACAACAATAGAAATTTGCAGGGTATATGCAAACTACCTTTCAGATAGGAATGCCAATGTTCCTGTAGCCACTTGCTCTGCCAAATTCCTGTCATCGTTGTTCTGCACACACAGATTTTTAAAATATTTTTTTAAAAAAACCTCAATTGGCACATACAGTATGTATGTGTATGGGAACGGTGTTGTAATAAGTATAGCCAGGAAAGTTTTAATCACCAGATTGCAGTGGTCTCAGTTAGATGAGAGCCCTCGCATGGTTGCACTTCCGATTGAAAAATTGGAGGGCAGCTACACACAGTGTGGTGTATTAGTCAACCGAATTGTCTGCAAAAAAGATTTGGAGCCAAAGGTTTGGATTTCAGTGTCCACTGTCTAGTACAGTGTTTCTCAACCTTGGCGACATTAAGATGTGTGGACTTCAACTGGGGATTTCTGGGAGTTGAAGTCCACACATCTTAAAATCACCAAGGTTGAGAAACACCGGTCTAGTATGTTATGCAACTGATCCAATCCTAGGTGTCCCAATATTTAGTATGTACTGGAATTTGAAACATATTTTATTTATTAAATAAATTTTATTAAAAGTTTTACAAAGAACATAAAGACTAACACAAACTAATAAGAAGTAAAAGAAACAAAGAAAGCAAGAAAGAAGAAAGAAGAAAGAAGAAAGAAGAAAGAAGAAAGAAGAAAGAAGAAAGAAGAAAGAAGAAAGAAGGAAAAGTACAAAAAGAGAGAACAAAAAGAAATAGAAGCTTCTGATTTCTTCTGTGACAAATATAAGTACAATTACAAAATGAACTCTTACTCTATGATTAGAAAAAAAACCCTCACTTTTTTCTATTGTCCAGGTTTTTTTTTCTAATTATCAAAAACACAAATTGTAAGTGCGTTTTGTTCCCCTTCATGCAAAAAGTCTATAAGGGGTTTCCAGTCAGCCATAAATGTAGATGTTGTTTTTTCTCTAATCAAAGAAGTTAAATTAGCTAAATTTGAAACCTATTTATTCAGGATTCTGTGGATGATGCCGTATTGACTGGTGAGGTTTAATGCCAGACTTCTCCAATCTGCGATCCTCCAAATTTAAGTCTCAGCATTCCCAGTTAATTCTCAGAATTCTGGGAATTGCAGGCCAAAGAAATCAGAGAGAATGCCCAATTGGGAAAGGCTGTTCTCTGTAATTGTTAAGAATAGATGGCTCTGTTATGATTGACATTCTTGTTCTCTCCACAGGGTTGGTATAGTATGTATGTATGTATGTATGTATGTATGTATGTATATTTCATTCCTCTTATATATATATATATATATATATATATATATATAAAGGAAGCTCTGGCGTGGGCTGGTCCATGAAGTCACGAAGAGTTGGAAGCGACTGAACGAATAAACAAAATATGTGTGTGTGTGTGTGTGTGTGTATTCATTCCTCTCTTAATAATTACTTTTACCTTTTTATAACAATTGTTGCTGTTTTTATTTAATTGTTGTACGCCGCCAAGAGTTGCCTTGTGTGAGATGGGCAGCCATATAAATGTGAGCAATAAATAAATAAACTCAATCAGCAGCTGCTGATACCGGGATGAATTTCTTTAAACACTTTCTCAGTATTGCCTTCCTTCCTAGACCTCCTTGTCCTTTCTTTGCCTTTAGGTGGATTCCAAAAAAGCAGACACAAACAAGGAAGGGTCCAAAAGCAATGGACTGCTGTTGCTGTTCCAAATTAACAAGAAGGAGAAGGAGAAGGAGGGAGGGAGGAAGGATTCACAGCAGATGGAATGTGAATTGGCAAGAGAGTTGGAAGAAAGTTGGAAGAGAAATTCCCCACCGCTGCTTTAGCAACCCATATCTGCTAGCCTTACTCAGAGGCTTCTTACCTGTTAGAGTCTAGTGATGGAGTCCAGTCTTTTTGCTGAACCAGTTAACTATTTGCAGGAATATGATCCTGGCACTCTCTGTCACACATACTGTATATAGTCATAATTCTTTTTAATCCCCTTTGCAAGCCAGCTCATGCTGGAACTAGCTCTAGGATTTCCCAAGAAGCCATCTTGGAAAAAGCAAGGACAACTATGATTTAGCATTTCTTTTTCCCACCAAGTCTTTCTCAGATGAAACGTCCTCTTCCCCACCAACCCCTGCCCAAAAAATCATTCAAATCCCTTACTTTATGTCCAGCTATGGGGAAAACTGTGGCCATTGGATCTGGAGGGCATTTCAAGTTGAATGGAATATCGAATTTTGGGGACTAACTGGGAAAAGGTTGTTTGGGGCAGATAAATTCTCCTCTCCTAGTGGCATGGTCCCAACCTAAATCACGCAGACCTACTAACTTAATTTGCCATTGGAATCACAGATCTCACACTGTCCTTTCTATTCTGGTCCTCATCCAGGGGAACGTGGCTGTCATTTCCTGAAGTGAATTATGCATTGTGTGGAGAAGGACTTCCTTTTGCTGACTATTTCTGTGACTCTCTGGGTGGAGTCTGAGTCCTCTAGGAGGTGAGGTAGGGGGAATTCTCGGTGCTCTTTCCTTTTTGTGTTGTCATCACAAGCACCTTTGCCCTCCTACAGGAATGCTGAATTGCTGGTATGTTGCAACATAGTTCTTCTGGATTTTTTTCTACATGAATCATGTTGTCCTTTGAAGACTTCTACGGTTCTTATTTAGGACAGGATGTGTCCGAGCTCGTTTTTTCCCTCTAGGCAATGTTTCCTTGTGAAAATTAAGGAATTACAACTTCAGGAGGATCATTGCGATGTTTTATCACTTCCTATTATTACATTCTCTCTGCCTAATGCTATCTGTGCAGCTATGCATCCTGGCATGGTAGGGATGGATTGGCATAAAACACTGCGTCACAAACTAGCCCTCCATATTTTTGCTGGCATTTTCATTTTGCCCAATCTATGTGGTGACTGTGAGGTTCAGTATGTCATAGAAAACCAGAAAATTGGACAAAGTGAATCATAGATAAACACATTGCGCAAGTCTAATCTGATATTATATAATCAATATATAATCAATAAAGATAATCAATAGAGATAATCAATAGAGGGCAAATAAAATTACAGTAATGGTTTTACAGAATTATAGAGTTGGAAGGTGGCGATTAGTGCCAATTAGACCATCAAGTCTAACTTTCTGCTCCATGCAGGAATCCAAAATAGTGCATCTCCAAAATGGCGGTTCAGTCTCTTCTTGAACACATCCAGAGGAACCCATCACCTCTCTGGATAATTAGTTCTACCGTCCAACTGTTCTTCCTGTTAGAAAGATTTTTTAAATTTATTTGAAATCTGCCTTCCTATAATTTAAATCTCTTATTCTGTGTCCTTCACTGTAGAATGATAGAACCTTGTTCTGGGTGATTTCTTCTCAGGTGTTTGAATTCCTCTCCTTAATTTTTATTTTTCAAGGCTAATGATTCTCAAGTCTTCCCATCTGACTTCATAGCAAAGCTGTTTTTATTATGGCCAACGGACCAGAGCTCAGAAACTCATGAGAGGACTTAGTTTCCCTGATCATTACTTGTTATGACTAGGCTGACCATATTTCCCTGAGACGGAAATGGGACCCTAACACGCGCAGGTGTGTGCGCCGGCATGCACGCCGGCACGTGTGCGTGTGCGCAGGCAGGCATACCGGCACACGCGGGCGCACGCATTCCATCCCTTCAAAAACGGGACAAAATTGAGTTTTTAAAGAAAAAGATGGTACAGTCCGGAAAAGGTAAAAAAAAAGGGACTGTCCTGTTCAAAACGGGACGTATGGTCAGCCTAGTTATGACTCTTCTCTGAACTTGTTCCATTTTTCTCTGAATCCTTCTTAAAGCATGGCAGAAATGAACACAAGACACAAAGTAGAGCTTGACCAATACAGAATAAAGTGGAATTATCATTTCCTGTGATTTGGAAACTACACTGCTGATGATTTGATCCAAAATTGAATTTCCCCCCCTAGCCACATCAAAGTGCTGCCTCTTATTCAATTTGCAGTTAAGTATGTATTCTAAGATCTTTTTCACCAGTACCATCACCAAGCCAGATATCCCCCACTCTATACCAGCTTATTAGAATTCTGTTTCTTAACTACACAACTTTGCATTTGTCTCAGCAACATTTCATTCTGTTATTTTCAGGCTATTTTCTAACTTATCAAGATTTTTTTCAATTTTATTTCTGACTTTTAAGGTACCCACCCAATTTTGTGTTATTTGCAAATTTGGTAAGCATTTCCTCCACTTCTTTGACTAAGCCTTTAAAATAAATATTAAAAACTACAGGACCCAGGACTGAATCTTGTAGCACCCCACTCGATACTTCATTCCAGTTTTATGAGGAATAATTGATGGACACACTTTCCATGTGATTCTCACACTTTCCCCTTTATGAATGCCGATTAAGTATAGAAAATTTATTTCTTCCACTTGAAATAGTCCTTGTGAGATCATTGTATTTTTCTTTTGAAGGAATGACTCATACACTGAGACTCCTTTTTTAAACAAAACATTTTAATAGCAGTTAATTGTTGGGGAAATTCCACGTTAAGGTTACACCACAAAGCTTTGAATCTACCTCAAGTCAAGCCACGCAGCTATCATGATCCACAGACCTGTAGTTCACTGCATAAGGGAAATATAAGCTGGGTCCAACTTTTATGAAAGGAAATGGGAAGTAAAGAAAGTTATTTTTATTTTGTGGTTGTGTAGAAAGATATTAATCTAAGATTTAAGAAGGATACAGTGTGCTCGCTCTCTGTTTTATGAGAGACTCACTCAGTGCCCATTTATAATGCATCTTCACAACCACCAGGAAAGGGATGGGAACCCTTCGTCCTGTGTAATGGTCTGTGGGAATATCCTTGAGACAGGAGGAGGAAGAGCCACAGCCAGAGCAACAGTCAGATAAGAGACATCTCAGCCCAGAGAAGGAATAGGGGTGTGGAAAGCGTCTCAGAAGGACCCTCCCTAGTTCCCTGGAAAGTAAAGGCAAGAGAGGGGGGAATTGCTTTCAAACTTGCAAGATTCTGTTACTGTACAATAAAGGTAGCGTTAGTACTCATGGTTTTGGTTTCTTGTCTGGACTACCTCGAAGGGCTGACATTCTGTGAGAGGTGCAAGTCTATGGGATCCACAAAGCATGGTGAAGCCAAGGGAAGCATGGGGTTGGGATGGGCAGCCTAGAGCTTGGGGATGTATGTGGTCTCCAGCCCCCTTCCCTTTTTTGTAGGTTGGGACCCCTCAAGTTTTCATTGCTAAAATTCAGCAGCAAATCCTTGAAGCAAGTTGGAGCAATGTTCTGCTTTTGTTGTTCTTTTTGAGAATAATCCCATGTCCTGGACACTGGTGTGAAAAAAGGACTCTATCGTTCCTGTTCTGCTCAGTGTTACAGAGTGTTACAGATTTGAGACTTTGCAAATTAAGAGGGTAACTATATATATAGAGAGAGCCAGTTTGGTCTACTGGTTAAGATGCTGGGCTAGAAACCAGGAGTCTGAGAGTTCTAGTCCCGCCTTAGGCATGAAAGCTGGCTGGGTGACCCTGAGCCAATCACATTCTCTCAGCCCTAGGAAGGACCCAATGGCAAACCAGGAGACTGAGAGTTCTAGTCCCGCCTTAGGCATGAAAGCCGGCTGGGTGACCTTGGGCCAGTCACTCTCTCTCAGCCCAACTCACCTCACAGGCTTGTTGTTGTGGGGAAAATAGGAGGAGGAAGGAGTATTAGGTATGTTCGCCGCCTTAAGTTATTTATAAAAATAATAAAGGCGGGATAAAAATTAATTGTGGTTGTTGTGGGTCTTCCGGGCTGTGTGGCCGTGTTCTGGAAGTTGTGGTTCGTAACGTTTCGCCAGCATCTGTGGCCAGCATCTTCAGAGGGCAGGAGCACAGACAGAAGTGCTCTTTCTGTGCAGAAAGAGTGCTTCTGTCTGTGCTCCTGCCCTCTGAAGATGCTGGCCACAGATGCTGGCGAAACGTTACGAACCACAACTTCCAGAACACGGCCACACAGCCCGGAAGACCCACAACAACCATCGAACTCCAGCTGTGAAAGCCTTTGACAATACAAAAATTAATTAATTAAATAAACAAACAAACAAACAAACAAACAAACTATATCCCCATAAAGAGCCAGTTTGGTGTAGAGGTTAAGGCACCAGGCTAGAAACTGGGAGACCATGAGTTTTAGTCCCGCCTTAGGCACAAAGCCAGCTGGGTGACCTTGGGCCAGTCACTCTCTCTCAGCCCTAGGAAGGAGGCAAGGGCAAACCACTTCTGAAAAACCTTGCCAAGAAAACTGCAGGGACTTGTCCAGGCAGTCTCTGAGAATTGGACACAATTGAACCAATTAAAATACACACAAACACACACACACACACACACACACACACACACACACACATACAGAGTTAAGGGGGCACTCTTTAACTTGGAAGTACAAAACAGGATTAGTGGTGCAAATGGTATAAAACTTTAGCATAGGTTTATCTGTGGAAACTAAATTTTGGTGCAATCAGCACATCTCTAGATACTGTTCATTTTAAGATGATTCATAATTTGTAACTTATAATTTTTATAGAAAAGGACATTGTCTGAAAAAACTTATTATTTATTTATTTATCCATCCATCCATTCATTCTTATTTAATATCTCACTCAGGTACAGAATTCTCTCAGTGCTGAAAATACAATGACACCAAACAAAACTATACAAAAATAAACATTTCAGCAACAGGAACAGGAACTAAAGAATATTTGTTTCTTTAAAAACAGATATTTAAAATGCATGAAGTACATGGATAATTCCAGAAATGGTACCATCTGCAGAGAAAGCATTCTATATTAGGGTAAGCAAGACTTTTTCAAGTTGAGCTCAACTGCTGGTGACTTCATGAACATAACCATGTAGTACAGGTAGTCCTCACTTAATGACTATTTGTTTAGCAACGGTTCAGACTTATGATGGTGCTGAAAAAACAAACTTACAACTGGTGCTCACACTTACGACTGTCGCAGCATCCCCACGGTCATGTGATCACAATTTGGGCGCTTGGCAACCAGTTCGCATTTATGACCATCGCAGCATCCCGTGGTCACGTGATCACCCTTTTCTACCTTTCTGGCCAGCTTCTAGCAAGCAAAATCAATGGGGAACTGCATGATTTGCTTAATGACCACATGGTTCACTTAATGACCGCTGCAAAAAAGTTTGTGAAATTGGGTTGGATTCGCTTAATGACCACTTCACTTAGCAACTGAAATTCTCAATTGTGGTCGTTAGGCAAGGACTACCTGTATATGCTTAGCAACAATACAAAAGCAGTTTGCCACTGTCTTTTTACTGGAGTTTTTTTTTACTTCCTAGTTTAGCCTACAGCCTTGAAGATCTTCTAACCTTGTACTTACAGTAGCTACTGAGCCCAGACATGGTACTTCAGATGCTGCCACCTGCTGAAACATAATCAGTGTGCCACCACCAAAAATTCTGGTGTGGTTGTTTTGTTTACCTACATACCACATGCATTCTTCACTTGGAAGGAGTCCTTCATGAACTCTTCAATGTCTATTGTTCTTGTAAAGCAGTGATCCTGCAATTGAGAAAGGACCCCTGAGGTCGACAGGGAATGTTGCTGTATCAACCAGTCCTGTTACTGATGTTATGGATGCTGACGTACAATTTGATTACATAGGGACATCTGGAAAAAACCAAAACAAAAGAATGCTGCCTCAGAATATGGAAGATAATGTAAACCAACAAGGTGTCCTTTTCGGATATTTGCCATCTGGTGTTTATACATCATATTTGTATTTTTTATGTATATATTATTTATATATATTTATCTTTATATGTATTTTGTATTTTAATGATATGTTGTTTTTATTGTTGTGAACCGCCCAGAGTCATCCTGTACGAGTTGGGCGGTCGAGAAGTCTAATAAACAAACAAACAAACAAACAAACAAAGCTGAAAAAAATGGGAATCAGTTTCCCAAGACAGCTGTCTGTGGAATCAATTCTGCTACATATCACAACTGTGACTTTTATCTGAAAAGCCTTACACTTTTAGGAGCATTTTAAAGATTACCTCTTTTAATCTTCTGAATGGCTCAATTCTCTCTCAATTTTTTGTTTAATGTTATCAGCAGTGAGGTGAAATTTAAGTTCTGTCATAGTGGTGATTAAAGTCTTATAAGCATCTCTGGTCCCATGCTTTTGGTACCAACATTCCAGTAATTTAATTTTTTGCTCAGAAGCATCATGCAAATTCTCCTGGTCGATCCCATCGATCTGAGCCGTATGAACACCCAGTTTCCGAACAAGCATTTTGACTTCGTTCAACTTCATCTTGTATGCAATATCAGCAATGTGAGGGCTCAAGTCAATATCTGCGAAGGAAAATAAGAAAAAGTTCATGGAATTGTAGTAACCAATGATGTATAAATGAGTAAGCAACATTGTCCTCAATCAATGTTAAGTACGATTCAGAGACATCCAAATGATAACAAAGTGAAAAGACTTTGACCCTAACAACTAAGATACATATTACACAATAGAAGTTCAACTAATTTTCAGCAAGAATTGTTCCCATACATACAACACATCATGCAGCTGGGCAAATATAATCATTTACAGTTTGGTTCCTAAGGTAAGGTAAAGGTTCCCCCCACACATTTGTGCAGTTGTGTCCGACTCTAGGGGCCGGTGCTCATCTCCGTTTGTTAGCTGAAGAGCCAGCGTTGTCCGAAGACGCTTCCATGGTCATGTGGCCACATGACACGCGCGGAACGCTGTTACCCACCCACCAAAGTGGTACCTATTAATCTACTTGCATTTGCATGCTTTCGAATTGCTAGGTTGGCAAGAGCTGGGACGAGTGCGGGAGCTCACTCCGCACGCAGGGCTAGGGATTCGAACCTCCAAACTTGCGATCTTCCGATCAACAAGCCTGGCGTCTTACCCGCTGAGCCACCACGCCCCTGGTTCCTAAAGGAGGCCTAAATGTCTACAAATATTGCAAATTAGAAAATGTACAAATAGAGGGAAGTTAGAAACCTAATAGTTTTTTTTTTCATTTTCTTTTTTCTCTTTTGCTACTTGTGGTATTTTAATTCTTGTTAAATTTGCTCCATTTATCTATTTTTTCCTTTTATTAATATGTATTTTACAAGACAATGGATATTTTAATATTAATTAATTAGCTTAAGACTGAAACCTTTATATATAACAAATACTTTGATGCAGGGGAGGAAGGTACATATTGTTAAGGCCATGATGTAACAAATGGCTGTCGAAACTGGACTATCAGAGAGGATGAACAACAACAACAAACTTGGTGCTGGAGATAATTGTTAAAAAAGCCATGAAACAAAATCTTAAACATTTTGGATACCTAATGCAAAGGCAAGAATCATTAGAGAAGGTTCAAAAGCAGTTTTTAAAAAAGGCCAACAAAAGACAAGGTAGGTAGCTACTGTCACTGATGACAGAAGGATGAGCTTATAAGAATTCAAAGATGCAGTTCCTGACAGAAATACTCTTGAAATATTATTCATCAACTAATGAAGAATCAGAAGAAACTGAATAACAGAATAACTGTGGCAGCAGTCTAGATACAGTTAATAATAGATATTTATTAATCTATATGATTAATAAATAAAATTGTGCAAGGTTCAGAAACATAAAAAAGCTACATTGGATAGAAGTATCTGTGCAACTCCTACAGGTTTCTTTCAGGATCTGATCTGGAAATCTTATTCCCAGTCACTCATCTGGACACATGCAGCCAGGAGGGATGTGTAATGGAGCCTATGATGTCCCACTGAAACTCTCCACGTCCCCAATCTTCCCTTTCCTCCAAATCTGCTCTTTCAACTATTCCATGGTCAATCACAGAACTTTGTTGTCAAAACACCAGTTAACCACTGCTTTGGTTAGATGAGGTCACTGATCAAACACTGAATAGCCATGCCAGAATGGCTGCTAATTTTCTCAAGTCTTGAGGATGGCATTTAGCAAGACAATGTCAGTGAGAGGAGAGAGAACTGTGGCAACCTTTGTTGAACTGCAAAACTGGTATTAGAAGCTGTATGTGGTTCATAAATTGCTCAGTGGGATAGTTGAGAGGAAGCAAATGTTTTTATTTGGAGAAAATTCTAGAGCCTAGGTATGAATACTAAGAATACTAGCTGTGTCCAGGGAAGAACTGCAATGCTGAGTTTAGCAAGCAAGCAGATTCATTTAGGGTTAGGAAGCACTTCTCCCTTGAGATCATTTGCTTCCAAGTTGTAAATTATATTAGAAGGTCATCACAAGTGTGTATGAATTGGGCTTAAAAAGAAACTGGAAACCAATTCAGTGCTGGAGTTATCATGGCTAGGGCTACCATACTCGGATTGCAAAAATCAAGAGAACCATGAGATGGCAGCAAAGTGTTACTAGATCTGGTAGCCCCAGTCAAGGCAAATGAGATGGACAACTTACAGTACCTACTACACTCTGCATCAGTGAAAGGCAGTCCAGTCCAGAACAAACGTTAGTGGTGGAATGATACAACTGAGCTGTTACTAAAGCCCAATTTATGCCCAAGCATAAAAGCAAGCACATACAAACATACAGTGCAATGGCTGTTGTGGGTCTTCCGGGCTGTGTGGCCGTGTTCTGGAAGTTGTGGTTCCTAACGTTTTGCCAGCATCTGTGGCCAGCATCTTCAGAGGGCAGGAGCACAGACAGAAGCGAAATCTCTGTGCCCAGGTAGAGTGGCAATGTTTTGTTTGTTTTCTATTTATAGAGCTAAGTTATAGGAGATTAGGTGGGGTTTTTTGTTGTGTTGAAATGTTAACGAGTGGCTGACATTTCAACACAACAAAACATTTCAACACAACAAAAAAACCCCACCTAATCTCCTATAACTTAGCTCTATAAATAGAAAACAAACAAAACATTGCCACTCTACCTGGGCACAGAGATTTCACTTCTGTCTGTGCTCCTGCCCTCTGAAGATGCTGGCCACAGATGCTGGCAAAACGTTAGGAACCACAACTTCCAGAACACGGCCACACAGCCCGGAAGACCCACAACAGCCATCGAACTCCAGCTGTGAAAGCCTTCGACAATACATACAGTGCAATGATTGTGTTTTGGTTTTTTATGTACCTGGATACTTGACTTCCTTAAGTTCCTAAAAGGAAACAATTAAAAAAATAAATGAATGAAATCCACATAGCCAACCTTTGCTTCCTGTTACTTCTATAACACACCCTGTTAGTGCAAATTCCCTAAAGCGAATGCTACTTTTCATCAGTAGTAGGCAAAATACACTATTTTGCTCCAAAACAGTGAAGTTTCACACCATATCTGAAGAACACCAAAAGCAACATCCTCAGGTTGAATTTGACCCTTTTCTTTGTAATAGAAAAGTTGGGTCCTGACGTAATCACATTATCAAACAAGGGGGTGGCTCTGAATTCATAGGAAATTGAAAAGATTTACCAATTATACTTCAATCCCATCCATTTCATTGGATTCAACACATGTAAGTGTCATGTAGATGTCTCTGCACAGATAGTCATCACAACTGATTGGGCCCAAAACCTCACTCAAGAATGGGAAAGGACATCTGGAGGAAAGCCCCCAAACCATTTCGCATTTTAAAGATAAGAACCAAAAGGAAGTATCAGCAGTAGAAAAACATCATTACCACCAAGCTAGACACAAGCCAGCATAATATGTAATTGTTGGTTCAATGTCATAGTTTTCCCCCACTGCCCTTCTTAGTTCTCTGGATTACTTAAAAAAAGGAGACTCACATATGTTTCACCGTTAAAGTCCATTTGAATTGGATTCTTTGGCATCTTCCGCATTTTGTGCCCTACAATGGAACACAAAGAAGTATTTGCTAGATGGTTTTCAGATAACCAGAAGTGGCTTTTTTTTATCCATTCAATCATGTCCAATTTTCAGAGACTGCCTGGACAAGTCCCTGCAGTTTTCTTGCCTAGGTTTTTCAGAAGGTTTTTGCCATTGCCTCCTTCCTGGGGCTGAGAGAGAGTGACTGGCACAAGGTCACCCAGCTGGCTTTGTGCCTAAGGCGGGGCTAGAACTCCCGTTCTTCCGGTTTCTAGGCTGGTGCCTTATCCACTACACCAAACTGGTTCTCGTCACCAAACTGGCTCTTATGCTTGTACTAAATGTGTAACCCCACAATTTAATGTAAAATAATGTTATTTAGTAGCTTTGTACTTCTGAAAATTTCAGTTTTCTGTCTTGTAGTGGGAGCCTGCTACTATTTGTATATTATAGTAGAGATAAATATTTTTTTTTATTATCTGGGTAGGACTGACAAATTTGAGGACAGGTTATCTTAGTGTGCTAAAGATCCTAATATTGTCTTTATATTTATTTGATGTGTACATTCACAAACCAGATGACCCTATTTGATTTTCTCTGGGTACTTATTATATGTAATATTTTATCAACTTTTCACCAAGGATTGGTACAGCTTTCTGAAACAGTAAAACCATATGAAAACAAAAGTTAGTAATATATCTTAACTGTAATAAAAAAACGTATCACTAACTGGAGCTTTTTTCCAGAGGACACAAAGCGTTTTCTTTTGTTCTTTTCTTTCAAATGTAATTACGGAGTTGCTCTAACAATGAGCATAAAAGTCTTGCCAAATCCAAAATTCTAATTTTTTGGGAAAACACAGTATGCCTGTCTTAAAAATATTAAAAAATTAAAAACTAAATTTTTTTAAATTTTTTTTAAATTTTTAAAAATTAAACATTAAAAAAATAAAAATTAATACAACCATAACATATCTTCTATTTTATTATCTTATCTACACGTAATGCTTTATCCTAATCATAGCATAATTTGAACAGTATTGGTTTGGTTGTGTGGACTGGCTTCTTCTTCAGACAGTATTTCTTGCTTGTGGTAAATTTGTAATTTCAGTGAGCTTTCTTTTCCCCTGGTTTCTGCCTTCTGACCTGTTCTTTGGCCCTGCCCCAGGCACCAGATCCTTTTGTTATGTTTTGTTTTTTGACATCGTAGCACTATGGTCGCCTCTGAATCCTTTCACTTTCAGCAGTATTTATGGGTCTGCCTATATTAACCAATCAGATCGTTCCTAATGTGATCTTTTGTTGAGTTAATTTCAGATAAAGAGACAGTCCAGGAAAGAACCACTTTTGGTCCCTGGGCAGGAGTCATAATTATTTTTTTTTTCCTTAAAGAAAAGCTGAGACCTACAAAATGAAGGGTTATTGAGAAGAAGCAGAGTGCGTCATGTATGCCAGTAGGGTTGGAATAGTCTGCTTGCTTGCTTGCTTTTCTAGAATTTGTGATGTGCTGGGTTCTCAAACTTACTTTAGTTTACTGCAATTTGCCACCTTAAAAAGGCAGGATGCTGAAAACGGATGTTGGGAGAAGGATCCAAACATTGAAGTGAGATGGCATATATGGCCCTGGGACTGCAAGTTTATTTTATTTTATTTTTTATTTTATTTTTTATCCCGTCTTTATTATTTTTATAAATAACTCAAAGCAGCGAACATACCTAATACTCCTTCTCCTCCTATTTTCCCCACAACAACCCTGTGAGGTGAGTTGGGCTGAGAGAGAGTGACTGGCCCAAGGTCACCCAGCCAGCTTTCATGCCTAAGGCGGGACTAGAACTCTCAGTCTCCTGGTTTGCTATTGGCTCCTTCCTAGGGCTGAGAGACAGGGATTGGCCCAAGGTCACCCAGCCGGCTTTCATGCCTGAGGCGGGACTAGAACTCACAGAATCCTGGTTTCTAGCCCGTTGCCTTAACCACTAGACCATTGGAACTTGTGGCTGCCTCCCATTGTTTAGGGAGATTATCTGTGCCCAATTCCATGTTGTTGAAAGAGGAGACAATTGCATTTTAAATGTCGAATGAAAGCTTTTGGGGAGAACTATCCCTCTGCATATTTGCTGACTTTTCTAAAAACAACAATAAATTTAGAGTATACTGTGATTTTTAAAGGAAAGTGAGCTCAACTTACATAAAATCAATAAAATCAGTCCCACACTCCCTGTGACAGCAAGAGGCAGAACTATCCAATGCCGTTGGAAATTCTCTGTGAAGAAGAATATTTAATAAAATCATATTTTCCAAATCCACATGGGTCAATTTGCAAACCAAGTGTGATAGTGACTCTTCAGAAGATTGGCCAAGAATTTGCAAAATCCGGGGGGTACATTTGGTGAACATCACTGGTGTGGGTTTTTACCATTTTGATGTGAGAAACACATGAAAAGCGTAATTTAACTCTTAAGACGGGTTTTCAATCGTTTCGAAAATGGGTGGCAGGCCAAACTGCTTGGTTCCATTCAGTTCACCCTGTTTGTGTGTAATATTGAGCAAATTAATAAGGGAGCAGATTTCTGAAATTCTCAATGGGCAGAGGAAGAATGAAAGAGGCAAGAAGAAGGCGGGTGAGATGGTGGGATGAAACTCAATACATACTTCTTTGTGCAAACTGTTGTTCATTAATAACACTTAATGACATTCAAGGGTGGCTTTGATGCCTTCTGGGAAAGACTGACAGAGGATCCAAGCGTCCATCCATAGAGAAGACGCAGCACAGCAGTGTTCATTAATTCTCCCTTCTCCTCACTGCCTCTGAGGCCATTCCAAGGGTTTTGAATGGGAAGCAGTGTTGGAAGGCACCCCTTCTTTCAGAGGTGGCAGAAGTCCATCCAGCACAAGCTTAAAGGTAAAGGTAAAGGTTCCCCCCGCACATTTGTGCAGTCGTGTCCAACTCTAGGGGCCGGTGCTCATCTCCGTTTGTTAGCCGAAGAGCCAGCGTTGTCCGAAGACGCTTCCACGGTCATGTGGCCGGCATGACGCGTGCGGAACGCTGTTACCTACCCACCGAAGTGGTACCTATTTATCTACCTGCATTTGCATGCTTTCGAATTGCTAGGTTGGCAAGAGCTGGGGCGAGTGCGGGAGCTCACTCCGTCACACGGGGCTAGGGATTCGAACCTCCGAACTTGTGATCTTCTGATCGACAACCCTGGCGTCTTACCCGCTGAGCCACCATACCCCCTTAGCACAAACTTAGATCCAACCATATTATTGAGTTTTAGTGACAGACTGATTTTGGTTTCCACTGCTTTTCAGGTCTCTTTTGCTTGCTATTGAAAGGAATACCTAAATGGTAGCAGGGGCTGGGGTAGTAACAGCAGAGAGTGAGTTTGGACAGATGGGCTATTAGAGCTGTTATGGGCTGAAACCTGGCCTCTTGCATATCCAAATTCAGTTCTTCCCATTGGGTTTCAACAGGGAGGGGTGTCAACAAAAGTCAAGATGGGGGCCATAACCATGTGATCAAAGCCCCACCCCTTTTTATGTGCATCACAAACAAGGGGCGGGGCTTCCATCATGTAGTTGCGGCTGCCATCTTGACTTTTTGGACACCCCTGCAGACACCCCTTGTATCCCTTCCTTTCTGGAGCTTTAATCAAACATGTCGATAGTTACCTTTATTTCTGCATATCGTGTTTTGGGTTTGGGTGCACTTTTCTACAATGATGCCATTTTCACACCTACAAATAAAGCAGTGGATAATCATGGAGAGATTCAATAAGAAAAAGCTGTTCATCTGATCAAGTTCTTCCTTCCTGAGTTTTGGTATATTATTCTGCAGTCCCTTCAGCCTGATGGGTCAAACTGGTGAGAGGTGCAATGAAATGCTTGCTGACAAGGAAGGTTCCCACAATGTCCATCAACTTGTGGAGAGGAACACCAGCAGAAAAAAAGTAAGGATTGTACACTCCGTTCTTTGCTGCCTTCTCAGCTGGAAAACAGAACTTCTGTGGCAACCAGCATCAGTCTTAGGATTTGGCTTACCCTGCCAGTTGCTGATATGAGTCAGGAGATTTGGCAAAGTATAAATTCAATGAATAAATAAATAGCATTAAAACCGTGAAAGTTACAGCAGAGCCCTTGCCATTAAGAAAAAAAGTTATATTTAAAATGACAAGAGTGATGTTGTAACACTCAGAGAAAAGGCATGTTTTGTTTGATAACCAAATATCAACCCATACGTCAGGGATAAGGTCATATCTCTGGAATTCCCCAAAACTGAAGCACTCCAGGTTTCACATGATAAAGAAGAAAAATCAGATTATGCCAGTAGGAAATGAAAAAAAAAATCTTATCGGATTTTATTTTATTATATTTGCACAGCTGTAGCTATGACCTTTTTTAAAACCAAAAACCAAAAACCACAGACTGGCCTGAAATAGTGTAACACGTGACACAAAGTGATATTGATATTCTCAACCATCAACCAATCAATATTTTATTACGGTCACAGACCAGAATTACAAATAAAATACAAATTTATACAAATACAGGTGCATTAAAATAAAATAAAACAAAACATAATAGTAATGGTGGGATCATCAATGGGCAATCAAAGTCTGCCTAATTTTACAGACAGTATAACAAAATTTAGCTACGTTGAAGGAAACTGAATCATACTGATCAGATAGCAACAGCTGTACATAAAAAAGTTCAGAATTCCCTGGGGTATTTTATCTAATAGGGAGTTATCAAATGGGTCCGTGAGTCCTTATAGAAGGTACAGTAGAGCAGGACATGAGCCCTAGTTTCAATAGCCCCTTGTCCACAGGGGCACAATCTCAGCTCATATGGAACTTTTTTGTATTGGCCCTGCAAAACTGCTGTGGGAAGAACATTACAACGTGCTAGAGTTAACGCCCTTCGGAATTTGGAGACAGTTATATAATGTAAATATCTCGCCGGTTTATAAAAATGGGCTTGACCGCTCAGGAAAACGTTCTTAGTTAGAGCAGACAGGTCCTGCTGGACTTCCAGATCTTTGATACGTTGTTTAAATGCACTAAGTCCACGCTCATAACCCATTATTATTCTCAACCATAATGCGCCACCTGGTGTTTGGAAACGATTGTGCATCTTCTGTCTCCAAGGTAAAGACAGATTGAAGGTAGCATCTCCCAGTATATTATAAAACCTACCGTTCTTTCTGGATTTAGAAAGACAGCAAGATTTAAGATTTAGAGAGAGTAAGGCAGTACTTATCAGAGAAAGCGAGGCAGTAGCCTTATATGGTAGAGATGTAGAGTGACAGGAAAAAGGAGGTGTTGGATGGTCTGTCTTGTACAACCTAAAGTACTCTAATATAATGGAAGATGCTGAAGGAAAAGTTGGTTATCCATCTTGTCACCAATGTCTATAGAAGCAGAGGGGCCAACATCTTGTCCTTCATCTTAGGCAGAAAAATACCTAGGGTCATCTATGTATCTTACAATCTTCTCACATGGATAATCCATGTATATTTGAGACCAGAATATTTATTTATTTTATTTATTTATTTATTTATTATTTCAATTTATTCCCTGCCCATCTCCCTTGCAAGGGACTCTGGGCGGGTATAGAATAATTATAGAGAGCTACATTTATATGACTATGGCTCAGTTTTCATGCCTGACCTGCCAGTAAATGTTAATGTTCCAGGCCCTTAATATTATTCAGGATCTGATTTCTTGGCAGAAGTTTTTCTGATACATGACTAGATTAGTTCCTTTATTGCAGACAAGAATGATGCCATTATTCACACAAACGATCTGCATCCAGTACACAGCCAATAAAGCAATATAGGTCAGGGCTTCAGCATTCAAAGTCTAGGCATTTCCTTCTGCTTGTCTTAAGTCAAAAGATAATAGGCCTTTATCTTCAAGGCCATGTAAAGACATTCTCTTGAGCCTGAAAAATCACTACAGGTAGTCCTTGTTTAATGATGCTAATTGGGACCAGAAACTCCATCGTTAAGTGACTCGGATGTAAGTTGAAAAACCATGTGACTTAGCAAAAAGTGCTTAGCAGTGGCAGTTCTGGCAGTCCTGGTTCCATCTGTCAGCCCTCCCAGGTAAACCAGACAGGAAACCCGACCAGATGAGCTAATTCTACTTTATTGTAAGGCTACATTAACAAAATCTTGCAAGTCTGAAAGTACACTTTTAACAGCCTGATCAATTAGGGCGGTCCTTCCTAAGTTTCTTTCTCTCACCATTAAGCCACTGGGGGCTTCTTCCTCTCTTGTCAAATTGTTTCTCACACAGCATCCCTTCCCCTTGTCCCTCAAGGTCATTCTCACATACCATCACATCATCATTAAATGAGGACCATGCAGGTTATTAAGTGAGGACCTCACATGACTGCGACTTCTGATTTCCTGCTGGCTTCCCCATTGACTTTGGTTGTGGGAAGCTGGCAGGGAAGGTTGCAAATCACGAAAACGTGACTGCAGGGATGCTGCAACAGCCGTAAATACAAGGTCCAGTCATAACTATCACTTGTTTAGCGCTGTCCTAAGTTTGAACAGTTGCTGAATGAGTGGACATTAAATGGGACCACCTGAAGTTCCTATCTGATCTGCTTCAGTCCTAACACAGCTTTCTTTTCTATTTCCCTCTTCCTTTCCCCCCTCCAATGGTTGTAGACCGCTGGAGGGTGGCTAGAGGTTACCCTCCCCATTTCTACCTCCTTGTCAGCTGGTGCCACCAAGGTATCTCTCCCCCCCACACCATTTTAGGGATTTATAGCCCTCTCTCCTCCAGCCTGAGAAATGCAGGGATTGGAGAGGATTTCCATATCTTCATTGGCTGGAGTTGACTATATATCTCCCCTTGTATACCTGTCTACCTCTCCCTGATTGAATAGGTTCCCTACTATCCTCACCTGATTGAACAGGTGTTCCCCATATCAAGGCCTGATAGAGAATAGCCAAATTTCCATTGACTCAAAAAGGGGAAAAGAAATGGCTTAGAATTTAAACCTGGGGGAGGTACACAGTTATGGAATATGTGCGTGTGTCATGTGTATGTGTATCTATCAGCTTGATTTCTGGGCTCTGCAGTAAGAAATCTCTCTATGACTTCTTGTTAACAATAAAGCAGCTTTTGAGATGTTCTGCATATATGAACCTTTAGCTAATTATTAAAAGGAAGGTTGAATGTCTGGCGAAGAGAGATTAATTGTCACATCTGGACTGAAATCTATCAGCATCTAGTTTTGTCACTTTTAGTAGTTGTACAGAAAACTTACCCATGACATGGATCACAGTGGCGGCAAGGTTTAGTCGAATTGCAAAAGAAACCTGGCTTACACCTACATATTACATTCTGGTTGATGGTACAATTTTTTTCAGTTTCCAACCCTTAAATAAATTGAAACATTTTGTTATTCAAATTATTTTAAAAACCTCATTTTTAAATACCTACCAGGCTTTGAAGACCAGGCACCCTCTCAAGGAAAACAATGCTGTTCTTCAAATACATAAGGGTTTTCAAACAAAAGGCAAAAGAATTATGCTTTGCGCTGCCGCTGGCCATGTAATATGCACATATTAGTGACAGATTTTGACTGAATGTTCAGATAAACTTTTAAATCAGGAGCACTTCACCCATAAAACCAATCTCTACCTGAAGCCTTGTCTGTGGTTGGACAGACGTCTAGTGAAGGTCCTCTAACTCTGCACTTCCTACATCAAACCAGGGCTTGAACGAAGTGGCTTTCAAGTTGCCCTCCAATTCTAGGATTGTAAGGTTTTAAAAATGTTCAAACCTGCATGAAACCTCAGTGACTTGAGTATGTATTTTTCTTCCAGTTGACATAAATCAGGACACAAACATGCTTATCTCTTTAAGTTGTATTCAGGGTACAGGTAGTCCTCGCTTAACAACCACAATTGGGACCAGAATTTCAGTTGCTAAGTGTAGTGGTCATTAAATGAATCCAACCCGATTTTACGACCTTTTTGACGGCGGTTGTTAAGCAAATCACCATGGGTGTTAAGTGAACCACGTGGTCGTTAAGCAAATCACATGGTTCCCCATTGATTTTGCTTGCCAGAAGCCAGCCGGGAAAGTCAAAAATGGTGATTGCATGACCATGGGATGCTGCAATGGTCATAAATGTGAACTGGTTGCCAAGCGCCCAAATCGTGATCATGTTTCTGCAGGGATACTGCGACGGTTGTAAGTGTGAGGACCTGTTGCAAGTCATTTTTTCAACACCATTGTAAGTCTGAACCATCACTAAACAAATGGTTGTTAAGTGAGGACTACCTGTAATCTGTTTTTCTGCACAGGAACCCAGCTGGTATTCACAGATATCTGCAGCTTGTGATAGCCACACTGCAGCTGGACTAAATCCATGTCTGGTTTTCTGTAATCAAATGAACTTAACATTCTTTTCTCCTGAAATACATGGATGTTGAAATAAAATATTGTTGATTGTACATACCATATTCTGCATCACAGAGATTACATCGTAGACAAGCAGTTTTAAAATTATATTGATCCATATATTCTTTACCCTCTAGGCAAGGTATGCAGTTGGTTTTACGATTCTCTGTGCAACCTGGAGATTTGGCAAAAGAACCTGTAAAAGAAAATGTTTCAGACAGAGGCCAGTAAAATCCTTCTGAACAGGGATTTGGGCTTGGCAAATTTGGGCCAGGGGGGGACATCTGAAATATTGAAAGCATCCTGCAAGCATTCTCACAGAATGGCTGCTGTGAAACCCATAGGTAATCACAAATGGCACCATCATTTATTTATTTATTTTATTTATTTATTTAATTTATTCCCCGCCCATCTCCCATACAAGGGACTCTGGGCGGGTTACAATAATCATTGGTGAGACTGTCCCAATCCGCTAGCCTATTGTATTGCCAAGTGTCCAAGACTTGATCAGATGCTCGAGCAATTGGTTCTTTTAGATCCAGAGATAATAAGCACGCCAGTGGAAAAAGAAACTTTAGCTTTATTATAAACTTTAGCAAACAAAGTCAAACAGAAACACAGTTTAAACAGATTACACAAAGCATAACAAGCATAGCATACAGAAAGAAATACATACATACCAAACAAGGTGATACCTTTATTCTCTTGTTGCTACCAGGAACTTGGCTAAGATAGCAGAGAATAACCCCAAAAGGAATGGCTGTTGAGTCCCACAGCACCCAGCTGAACCTGTATCAAAGTTCCCAAACTCCAAAGACAATCCTAAGGTTTTTATCAAAGCCTGGCTCCCAAACCCCGTGACCAAGCCCAGACTGACCTTGACTGGGATTCCTTCTGGGGCCTGGCACCTGTCCATGACATAATTCCCAGAGCCTGGGAAGCCATCAGATAAGCCAGTGCCTAAGCATAAACAATTTCTTATTATCCCCCCGCTATTCCAAGCCGCTAGAAGGGCGGCTGGAGGAGTGAACTTATGCTTAAACTTAACAAGCTGGTGGTTTTCTCTCCCCCCACTTCCAACAAAGATATGTTCTGGAGGGCTGTTGGAGGAGTGGGTATATTCTTCTTCTCTTCCCCCTCCCATGCCAAGCAGAAATAAAAACAAGCCAATTAAACATCAGTATAACTCAAAATAAACTCTAATCTCCTAGGTGTGGGGAAGGGAAATCAAAACATGCCACTTAACTCCTCGAGATACAATGGTCTTCCGCAGGTTGCCACTACACCTATTGAGAGTTTTTCTACCCTATCAGTTTGTTTGTTTGTTTGTTTGTTTGTTTATGTGTGTGTGTGTGTGTGCGCTCGCGCACTCTGTATAAGGCAGGCAGGATGAGGAAACTGACTAGAATTATACTTTATTGAGATAGGTTACAGTAACAGAATCTTGCAAGTCTGCCTGTGTTTTCCCTGCCCTCCCTTTTATAACCCAGGGAGTTGTGGGGGAGGATGGGGAGTCAGTCTGAATCAGCACAGTGTAGGGGTTAAGGTGCTAGGCTAGGTTTGGAAAGACCCAGGTTCTAGTCTTCCCTGAGGCACAGAAGCTGTCTGGGTGACATTGGGCCAGTCCCCCTCTCTCAGCCTTAGACTGGGAAGTTGTAATGATCTGTGGGAATATCTTTTTCTGTTCTAAATATGTCTCTGCTGGGGTTTATCTGAGTCTGTCAGCCTTCCCAGGCAGACCAGACAGGAAACACAACCAGATGAGCTAGTACTACTTTATTGTAAGGCTACATTAACAGAATCTTGCATGTCTGAAAGTATAAATCTCCCACCGCCTCTTTTACAGTCTGAGAAGTTAGGGAGGGTCCCTTCTGAGCCTCTTTCTCCACCCATTATGCAGCTGTCGGCTATGCCCTCTCTTATCTGGCCATTCCCTAGGCAGCATCTCTTCCCCCTGTCTCCCAAGGTCTTTCCCACATACCATTACAGAGACCCAGAGGCATTCTGGGAAATTAAAATGATGCCCCAAACTAATACATTGTTTTGCAGCATGCTTCCTTCCCAGTTATTATTTTAAGGACATGCATTTAAATAAAGTAAAACCAGGTGGGGAATGGAGCTTTGCAAGCCTCAAGTGAGACTCCAAGCCCAAGAATGCCCCCTTCTTGACCATTTCAGATCTCCTGACTCACTTGGACCTACACACAATCATCTAATGGAATAAATTGTTGGAGAAAGCCTTATTAAATACATGGGGCTTAAACAGGTTACCTGTTAGTATCTTATTTGACCATGTGGCTTAAACTGAGTTTGCAAAACAAGATTTATTGATAAATTTTCTTTTAAGAGGATTACAAGAATGTCACTTGATCCGTCAGGATGAAAGATGGGTATGACAATCTTCCCATTTATTTACTACTACCATTTATTTGTCCATTTACTACAGGAAAACGGAAGAGAAAAAGGTGCTGCTACTGACATGCCTCTCCCTCCATCCTTTCATTCAGTCACAGTACCACGTATATACATTGTGTGTTAATGCTTCAGCATTTTAGGAAAACCTTTGAACGGTCTTAAGGAGAGATTCTCAAAACTGGTATATATATGTAAGCTTATGTAATATGTATATATGTAAGCTTATGCTTTGTGTCCTGAAAAAGGTGGATGGGCTCTGGAACATATTGGCCCTGGACTGCAGAAGAGAGCCACCATCCACTGTATTCTAAGTGGTCTAAACTCTTCCTTATCATCAGGGTTATCTGTTAACTTTTCTTTTGTATTGCCAGTAGAGCCTTTTCTATTACCTCAATTTACAGACTCTGGAGTTGGTCCTCTACTGATGTTAAAACCTGCTAAAGCCTACCACAGAGACCCAAGAACTTCAATCTCTGGTTTCACAGAATAAGATCACAAGGCTTTACCAGCCAAGCTAGTTTTGTTTGTTCTTCAATTGCCACTGCCTTCTATCAAGTGCCAGAGAGGGGCCTGTAGCCCACTGTTCTGTATAGCTGGACTCTTTTGCTCATGGTACAATAGGATGCCTGTTTAACTTGTTTATGGGTTTTCTATTAACTGTGTTTTGTTCCTCTACACATCAGCATTTAGCCGCTTATGAAGTAAACCTTTTAGCTACTCCAAGTGTGACTTCAAAGTGGTGTATGACTTTGAACCCGGCAACTTTGTTTCCTAAGATTACAGATGGAAAGAAGTCAACAACATGACTGTTTGCAAACCATAACCCGATGAAGGACGCTTGCTCAGGTCTTACCAATGTGCCCCTACAGTATCTTGTCTTTGAACTCTTTTTGGATGGGTCTTCTCTTTTCAGTTGACGGAGTCCAATTAATAGGGGCTGCAATTTCACCTATTGGGTACAACCCTTGTCACCTTCTTTGGGGGGCCAAACAGCTAAACTTCTGCCTTGACTCAAGCTTGTTCTATTTGCAGAGATATCTTCACTGACTTTTGGTGTTTGCTATGCTACAGGTGCCTATGGAAGCTAAGAAGATTTTTCACCACCTTAAGCCACCATATTGCTCTCAATGGCCTGGATTGCTTTACCTTTGGATGCACTTCCCCTTTTCTGAGGAGATTGCTAAGAAGGCTGCTCGATAATCTTGTGTCTTTCAGTCTTTGCACCTGTGTTTCTAGTTCCTATGCTGTTGTTTATAAGAAATTTCTTTCAGATGCTGAAACTGCTGCTTGCAATGTCTCCATGCTGCCTCTTGGAATGGTTCCTTCTGGATGGTTCCCAACATTCTGTCTCAACAACGACATCTAAAAGGACTTTATAACACTCAAACTATTGTACACTAGAGCTTCTTCTAGGTCAAGGACTCACAAAGAGTGGTAGGGGCTTCCTACCTTCCATCTCAGTGCTTCTAACTAACTGCCAGACAGTTTTATCCTTCCAAAAACAGCACAAACACTCTGGAAGACAATGAGGGCTACTGCCCCTCTAAGTGACTGGATCCCTCTATTCCAGCTGGAAGAATTTGTGTTGCTTAAAAATTCCACCACAAGACTAAGCAACCATGACTTCTGTTAAACTTTTGTATAATCTTTTTCTGCTACACATGGGGGAGGGACTAATGGGAAAAACACAAACTCTTACTACATTTAATTTCGTTTTGCATAAACACTCCAATGTCTTAATCTGTTTTTAAAGGGCATTAACAACTCTGTTACACATCCAAAACACTATCAAAGATGGGTCTGCGAGCTGCCACCCAAACACATCATCAAATGGGTGGGGCCTGTCACCTGGAAACATACATTTTGTCACCAGACCATCCTCATAAGAAAACGGGGGGAAGTTGTGTTTATTTCTAAAAAAAAGAGTGTTGTTCATAAAAAATACAATCAATCCCCCTAGTAAGGTAATGGTCCTCACTACCATGCCCAGAGAGCACCACCATCTGGTGCACGATAAGCATATCGTGCATTAGAAAATGGGGGAATATATGGCCCCGGGGGCAATTTAGCCCCCCCCCCATAGTTTTGATATATATTTAGCATGAATAGTTTCTATCTATGTGGTTTTAGCATTTGTAATATATAATATTTATTTATTTGTCTTATTTATACCCCGCCTATCCCCTCCCTACTGGAGGACTCTAGGCGGCTTACAATGTTATATCAAATCCAATTATACAGTTATACATCATCAGTTATTACATTTTACAATTTGTTACCGCGCGACAAGGAGAGAGGAAGGGAACCGGCTCTTCTGCTGCAGGCATTGGACTGCAAGTCCCAGAATGCCTCGCTCCGCGCCGGCTGCTGACGTCCAGGAGCTGGTATTTCCGGATCCGTCGTCCTCCGTCGTCATCATCGCTCCTCCAGGTCTTTCTTGGATTGAGGACGACCCTCCGCTGGACGCCCGCAAATTGTCCCAGGTGAGTGGTACCCATTTATCTACTTGCTATATTAGCTTTCGAATCGCTGGGTTGGCAGAGAGCTAGGGCTAGTGACGAGAGCTCACCTCGTCCCGCGGTTTCGAACTGTCAACCTTATGGTCGGCAGTCTAACGGCTCAGCGGTTTAACCCGCTGAGCCACCGCGCCCAGTGGTGTAATAAACTTCTCCTTATAGTTTTAGCATTTCTCCCAATCCCTAACACTCTAATTAAGTTGTAAACTCATAGATAGCCTGTCTGTTTAGAAGGGGCCCCACTAGCCATAAAGTAGAGAGATAACAGGAATGGAATGTGTTAAGAACAGGATGACCCAAGGTTTTCTAACTTCCCTTGGAAGATCAAAAGCATAGCCATCTGAGAAGATCTCTCTCTGCTCTCTGATAAAAGGCATATTTTGCTTAAAACTGCCAAGGGAGGAAACATACAAAGTTACCAATTATTTTCTTTCCGTACATACATCTGGAGAATGCCAGGATGTCAAAAAGGGGAGGTAATGTCTGTGGAAGCTACCTGATTGGTTCCTATGCTAAAAATGTGAATTTCTTTGTTCTCTGTCTATATAATCTATTAACTCCATGTTGGGGTGTGTGTCACACCCAGCTTTTTGGCCAAATAATAAAAGCTGTTCACCTTTGAAACCTCTGTCTGAAGTCTCTGTTTGGTAGCATGGGATCTCAGATTTTTACAGGAAGGCTGGCCATACACTGGTACAACTCTCACTTCAATAAAAACAAACATAGGTAGTCAGATTGGGTTATGGGGAGTCATGTCTGAAGCCTTCAGTCTGAGTGAGAGACTGCATGCATGCATAGCATGAAGGAGTCAAAAAAAGTCAAGATGGCTGTGACTGTGAGATGAAAGCCCTGAGTAGCCACCTTGAATGTTTTGACACACGTTCCCTCAGTAGTGATCAGTCAAAGCGCATCAGAAGAAGGACGTGGGGCTGCTGCAGTTCCCTGGAATGGACAAACATTATGGTTCCTGCTAAAACTCCTTAATAGTCATTAAATTTGCCAGGATAATGCTGGTGGAGGAGGGCTCTCTTTCACTGCTATAACCAGAAAGAATGAGAAGAGAGAGTGGCAATAAATCCTGTAGCTCTTCTGATAAAGAAGGCCAGTCTGCTAGTTAACATAATCAAAACCGTATGGCAGAGTTTTCATCATGCAAAGTACATCTGGGTGATACTGTTCAGCCTTCAGGACATCTAAACTCCACTAAACGCCTTCCTGGTTCTTCACTAGAAATTTGGATACAGTTGAAATTGAATTCCCAAGTTTTAGTCACTAAAGCAGGGCTTTCCCAACTTTTGCTGTTGGCAACACACCAACGACCGGCCCACAAAACCCCGGAAGCACCGGTGGCGGTGCTTCCGGGTTGCTGCCGCGGTGGCAGCGGTTGCCCCTTCGAAAGGGCAGGCTCCGGGGACCCTGAAAATGCCCTCGGTTCCGGCAGGAAGGTGAAAAGCCTCGCTGCGCATGCGTGCACACACTGCCGGGCTTCCCAGCGCACAGCTGACCGGTGCGGGGGGGGGGGCGGGGTGGAAATTCTCCGCGCTGATCAGCTGTGTGCCGGGAAGCCCGGCAGCATGCGTGCGCGCACGGCAACGCTTTTTGCCTCCCTGCCGGAACCGAGGGCATTTTCAGGGTCCCCGGAGCCTGCCCTTTCGAAGGGGCAGCAGCAGCAGCGGTGTCCTGGAACACGGAAGCAGTGATGGCCCGCCGCTGCTGCCCCTTCGAAAGGGCAGGCTCCGGGGACCCCGAAAATGCCCTTGGTTCCAGCAGGGAGGCGGAAATTGCACACACATGCTGCTGGGCTTCCTGGCGCACAGCTGATCAGTGCAGAGAATTTCCACCCCGGGTGGCCCGGCAGTGTGCGCGCATGATTTTTGCCCCCCTGATGGAACCGAGGGCATTTTCATCAGCGCTTCCAGGTTGTCACGCAACACACTTGGGGCCCCCAGGCGACACAGTATTGTGTTGCGACACAGAGTTTGGAAAGCCCTGCATTAAAGTAACATAAGCTGGAAACTGGGAGACCACGAGTTCTAGACCTGCCTTAGGCATGAAGCCAGCCGGGTGACCTTGGGCCAGTCTCTCTTTCTCAGCCCTAGGAAGGAGGCAATGGCAAACCACTTCTGAAAAAACTTTTTCCAAGAAAACTGCAGGACTTATCCAGGCAGTCTTTGAGCATCGGACATGATTGAACAGACACACACACACACACACACACACACACACATATACACACACTATTTTAAAAGTTTTTTTGTGAGCTGCCTGAAACTATAGAAGGGTCAAATAGTGGTCTTCCTTACAGCGATGTTAATATGTGCTTTCTTCCAGGCCACGAGGCAGCACAAAAATATTGTGACATACTTTGTGCTGTCCTTGCTACCACACCCTATCCTGCCTCAACGTCAAAACCAGCAATGGGTGTTGCCTTTACAGATTTAATTGGGGTCAACCTGAGGAATGTGATGGGTGGAATCACCAGGTATCATCTGCTGGCAAGAAAGAAAACAGCAAAAGGAACATCTACCCCATTCAGTTGACTGCAAATAGAAGATTCTTTGTATTTGTGGGATGTGGAAGAGGCTTTAACTTGCATTCCACTGAGTAGAAATGCATTTCAACTGCTGAGACGCAACCTGGCAAGATCTGAAATTGAGAGGGCAAGGCAGGAGCACACAGACGATGCATGTGAGCAGGCCAGCATGTGTAACCCTGTGCCTTTTCTATTTTAGCTGCTCCACTTTGTGAGAAATGTGTTAGACTTTTATAGCCCAATGAAATAAATGCAGGATATGGATGGGTCATGCATGCCATTGGAATATAGTCTCATTGGGGTTCCACTCTAGCTAGTCAATGATGCATGGATGGATCAGGAAAGTGGAGACTGGCCTGCTCATCTTGGCAGTAGGGACCTACTGCTCTTGGTGACCCCTGCCTTCCGACTAATTTCATGCATTCTCAGAAAGACTTCTAAGCAACTCTAAAAAGAGCAATCCTTAATAGCAAAACAGTCACAAAATCCAGATTCTTTTCAGCTGTCCACAGTGACATCAATCTTTTTTCTATTTCTTTATGACAATACTTACCAGGCTCACAAAGGTTACAACAGATGCCTTTGAATTCATATTGCCCACTGGGACACTTCAGCTTAGTGTGCATTCGCTGTGTCGTAAGTACAGAACCACTATTCTGTAAGGATCTGGCAGCTGTTAAATCAAGAATCTGTAACAGAGGGGGGAAAAGAGTATTACTGCATTGTAGCTTTGGGTCTTGGGGACAGTGTTATTCTTAGTGCTGTATTACTAACTGTAAAAAGGTAAAGGTTCCCCCCGCACTGTTGTGCAGTCGTGTCCGACTCTAGGGGCCGGTGCTCATCTCCGTTTGTTAGCCGAAGAGCCAGCGTTGTCCGAAGACGCTTCCACAGTCATGTGGCCTCATGATGTGCACGGAACGCTGTTACCTACCCACTGAAGTGGTCCCTATTTATCTACTTGCATTTGCATGCTTTCAAATTGCTAGGTTGGCAAGACCTGGGGCTAGTGCGGGAGCTCACTCCATTACGTGGGGCTAGGGATTCAAACCTCCGAACTTGCGATCTTCTGATCGACAAGCCTGGCGTCTTACCCGGTGAGCCACCACGCCCCCTATTACTAACTGTACTCTGGTGTAAACTTACCTCTAAAGCTATTTTGGAAATTCCTTAGCAGAGACTAAGTTAATAAAAAGTGGAAAAATGAGTGACATGAGCAGAGGATAAGAACACTGATAGGAATACGGTGATGGCTACAATGGTTCTGATGGCACCATTTCATTTATTTATTTCAATTTCTAGGGTGCTCAACTCCAAAATGACTGTGGGCGCCTTCACAAGTTAAAAGAATATTATGCAGGATAACTCCCATCCAAGGAATAGAACCATGCTTCCACACCTTCTTCCAGCTTAAAGGGGACTACCCAACCATTTATTTATTTATTTATTTAATTTTTATCCCACCTTTATTATTTTTATAAATAACTCAAGGCGGCAAACATACCTAATACTCCTTCCTCCTCCTCTTTTCCCCACAACCACCACCCTGTGAGGCGAGTTGGACTAAGAGAGTGACTGGCCCAAGGTCACCCAGCCGGCTTTCATGCCTAAGGCGGGACTAGAACTCTCAGTCTCCTGGTCTGCCATTGGCTCCTTCCTAGGGCTGAGAGAATGTGATTGGCTCAGGGTCACCCAGCCAGCTTTCATGCCTAAGGTAGGACTAGAACTCTCAAGTCTCCTGGTTTGCCATTGGCTCCTTCCTAGGGCTGAGAGAATGTGATTGGCTCAGGGTCACCCAGCCAGCTTTCATGCCTAAGGCGGGACTAGAACTCACAGACTCCTGGTTTCTAGCCCAGCACCTTAACCACTAGACCAGAGCTTTCCAAACTTTTCATGTTGGTGACACACTTTTTAGACATGCATCATTTTGTGACACACTCTTACAGCAGGGCATCATTTTGCGACACACTCTTACAGCAGGGCACAAGGAAGGCACTAGGACCTGCGTGGAATCACAGCAGGTTTGGAGACAGCAAAGCACAAGGCAGGCACTAGGACCTATGTGGAATCCTGGCAGGGCTCGGAGACAGCAGCAGCCGCGACACACCCAAACACTGTAGCCGACACACTAACGTGTCCCGACACACAGTTTGGAAAGCTCTGCACTAGACCAACCTGGCTCTCCATGTCTTCTATGTCATGTAGGGCTTTATAGCACCTTAAGTTGCACTGAAAGTCAACTGGCTACCTGTATCTAGAAGGGATGTTACACAGGCATAGCAAGGCCTTCCCATCACTGCTCGTGCTGCCACATTCTGGACCATCATAGCTTCCTTGGTCTCTATGGGATGAGTCTATCATATTTTCTCCCCTGACACAAGAATACTTGGATGGGAAAAAAGCACTTCCATAGGGAAAAATAATTCTGTTTGAATTTGGAATTTGAATTTGGAACATCAAATGGATAGACAGCCTTTGGGGTACTCTGAGATTGCCACTGTGGAGACCAAGAGTAGGCCTTATAATAAACAAGGACCAGGTTTAGCCCTAAGTAGTATGGCTGTGCCTATCCTTACAAAAAATGCTTCAGAATGTGCAGGTGTACGTATGAAGAATCTCTTTTTGAATCATTAAAGCTGCTGCATCTTTTCCCAGACTGGGATGGCGGATTTGGAAACGGTCTCCAGCTGTCTCCACATACATGTTTTCTCTGGGGGGGGGGAACATGAAGGAAGTGGCTGTGCATTCACATGCATGCAATGACAGCCGGAAGCAGTTTCCCAGAGCCAGTTTGGTCTAGTGATTAAGGCAATGGGCTAGAAACCAGGAGACTGTGAATTCTAGTCCCGCCTTAGGCACAAAAGCCGGCTGGGTGACCTTGGGCCAGTCACTCTCTCTCAGCCCAACTCACCTCACAGGGTGGTTGTTGTGTGGAAAATAGGAGGAGGAAGGAGTATTAGGTATGTTCGCTGCCTTGAGTTATTTATAAAAATAATAAAGGCAAGATAAAAAATAAATAAGTAAGTAAGTAAGTAAGCCTGGAAAAAAGTTCTGGCTGTTTTAATTATTTGAAAAGAAGTGCCAAGCATCTCTTCCCAAGGATTTGCACAGCGCTCCTTCATAAACCCTGTGTCCCTTGCCGTCCTATCTCAAAATTCATGTAAAATTCAAAATTTACTCTAGCAGTATGGGGGGCAACTATACACATCATATCCTGTACAAATTAATCCCTTCAGAGTCAAGATGGTGGCCATGGCAGTGTGATGGAAGCTCGCTTATTGTTTTTGTGCCTTGCACCATCATGGCTGCCATCATGAGGTTTTTTTGTTAGAGATATTGGGTTTCAACCAAGCATGTCTCACACAAGCTTGAAGGAGGGCTGCAACCTAACCTTACTTGCTTTGTGTGGGAGGGGCTTGAAAATCCGATTTCCTGTTACTCTACTTCCTTTCTTTCTCTTTTCCTGCTTGAATCTCCACATGGGGGGATGGTCATACATGGCTGTCCACGTTGCTCATACTTGCATTCGGCAAGGCCACATTAAGAAGACTGTGGGTTTGGTCAGAACCTATTGCTTGCACACATGAACCATCCTCTGCTACCATGAAACTGATCTACAATAAAACTGTAAGCTATTTTTCTGTAACTTTACATTAACGTGTGAAGTGTGTTTATTTTACTCTGAACTTGATCGAGCCTTATGTGCAGGATTATTACAGGACACTTTTTTTACTCTGCTAAACTAGATAAATGCTGCGTGGGTTTTTTCTGTTATTAGCATTCCAGAATTCCCCAACATTTTTGACCCCACCGTGCAGGCAGCCCTGCGTCCATCCCTCAATCAACAGTGCTACAACAAAATGCCCTTTTCTTTTATTCAATTAAACATGATCTTTTTTATTTCCTAATGCAAAGGGAAGTTACAGCTGAGAACTGTTCAGGTACAAAGGGCTTTTCCCCTCACAGAACGCCAGGTAGTTTCTTAGGGTGGGGCTACGTAACTTCAAACCAAGGGTGGATACATGCATTTCTGAGTGCTACCCTGCTACTCTGAGTGGAAATGTCCTTTTTCATAGAAAGCTAGTTCATCCAAAAGTGCTGATGTCTCCTCCCTGGGGTGCTACTTTGTTTAAATGCAGGGACTTTTTCACATGAAAAAGCAATCAAAAGTCCCACTTTTGAAATTAGAACTGGTCAACCAAAAATGACTAAAATAGGAATCTGAATGACTGAACCTAAGAAGATACAGAGGTACTTTCTCGTCAACTTGAGTTTAACGGCATATCATCAGAACTGGTAGTGATCACTTTTTTATACCTCTCCCATCCAAAGACTTAAGATTAAAAAAAATAAAGTTAACACTGAAAGTAATAAAAAAAATTAAATTATTATAGCTTTGAATATTATATGTAGACAGAATGTGCAGCACCTTAAACGAGAGCTTATTGTCATGTGTCTGAAAGATATTTGCCCAAGATGCAGAACAATATAAAACTTTGCCAACTTCCTGTTTACAAGAATGAACTCAGAATTACATCATAAATTGTTGCAAGCAAAATATTCTGAGGTTTTACCTTATCCTTCCTGGTCATTTGAAAACTCTCAGATGGTTTTAGTTTTCTGGCAACAAGCGTACTTGAGGTAATAAAAGCAATTTGATATATTGCCTATGTCTGACAGTTTGTGAATTTCTATTTCGAAAATTAAAAGAAGAAAGCTTTAATATCCCTTCTTGAACTGTTCAAGACACAATCCTATCAGTACCTTTTTCTTCTTCTTAAAAAAAAACCAAGATTGTTTCTGCGTAAAGTTACTACTCTTGTTAAAAGCAGCAGATAGAATAGTTTCAGCTACACAATGACAGTTAAAACAAGCAATTGAATTTCTGGTACCAAAAAGTACACCTTTTAATGAAGGTAGGAAGCACTGCGTGTGGATAAATACTTACGGGGTAGATGATTAAGAGAAGGAGCAGCTCGAACATGTTGCCTTCAGGCTGGCTCTGCCTAGAGCTAATAGAGAAAGCAAAAGAGGAACGTTTTAGGAGAATGAAGGCTTCATCTTGATTGGCAGGAGTGCAGCTAGAAGGTCAGATGAACGTCAAGGCAACACCCACCCTCTTCAGAGCTTATGGTGTTCTTCTAAGTCAGGGAAATTCCAATCTGCAGGAGCTCAGTGGCCAACAGTACTACCAATGCAACCAAATGAATTCCCCCTTGCATCTAGCCAAGAAAGAGGTATCAAGACACATCATTAATACATTGTAGAGGGCAGAGGGAATGGCCTGGAAGGATAGGAGGAAGAGCTACTACTAAGGCAATGATCAGACCAGCAGATCGTGAGCTCATTCCAAGAAACTAGTTTGCATAAAGGTCTCAGACAGACCCCTCCCTACTTCACATGAAAATAAGAGGATGGGGGAGCACATTCAGACTTGGAAGATTCTATTGCTATAGCTGTTCCAATAAAAGTAGTCCTGACCTATGTGACATTGGTTTCTTAGTCTAGTCTACCTTATAGGGTTGACATCTATAGAACTGACCAGTCCTGTGGGGATAGGTTAGAAAGATTCAAGAGAGAAAATTGCTTTCCCAGAGTTTCCATCTACCAGGGACTATGGGCTACATGGGACTGCCTTAGACCCAGTCAGATTCTTTTGTCAATCACCATTTACCATGGCCAATGGCAGCTTCCTCTACTCCTTCTGTAGGAGAGTTTAGGGAAAGCCAAACGCAGAGGCCAGCAGCCACCACAGCTTGCAACCTTAGCCAGAGCCAGAGGCCCGTAACTTGGCTGAAGCATGACCAGAGTTTGCAAGAGTGAACGGTTGGAGTGGCTTCTTAACCCAAAGCAAACCAACAAACAAAAAATGACTTACAGCAGCCAAGAGAGGGAGATGGAACCGGGTGTGGATAGAGGAAGTTGAAATAAACGGGGGGGGGGGGGGGGGGAGTTCCATGGGGCATGCAGGTGTATTAAAAAGTCAAGAGGGCAGCTGCAACTGTGTGATTAACTCCCCACCACTTTTTAAGGTACATTGACCCTGAGAGCAATAAGAAGAACAGAGACAAGGAAGGAGTGAACATTGGTTGCCTGGGTTGAAGACTGAACTCACTACCCAGAGCATTGGTGCTGTCTGGAAGGGCAGGGTTAAAACAGCCCCTTCCTCTTCTTAATGGGAGAGCATATCCCATCAAGCCTGTGGGTGGGTGAGGAGAAAAAGGAATTGAGCTAGGAAGATGGCAGAGAAGCAAGAAATAAACCTCCAACCCAAAGGCTAGCAAGACTTACCGTAAAAATAACTATAGTAACTATGGATTTTTTTTATTAGTATTTTAGTGTTTGACTGAAATTGTGAGCTAAAGAATGTATATTTTATAGTAACTATGGATTTTTTTTTATTAGTAGTATTTTAGTGTTTGATTGAAATTGTGAGCCAACTGCAACGAAATTTATTGTATTGTGCACTTGGTGTATAGTGTATAGTGGGATGACAATAAAGCAGTAGTAGTAGTAGTAGTAGTTGTTGTTGTTGTTGTTGTTGTTATTATTATTATTATTATTATTATTATTATTATTATTATTATTAAATGCAGGACTTAGAAGGTAGACACGGGAGATATATCTACAGTTCCATATCTTGCCACTAGAGGGCCATATATATATCTCTGCACAAAATAAATATTTTATGTTAACAAAAACAATTGTGGCCTCTTAAAGATTGAATGGTTTGATAGAAAACTAGCCAATTTGGAATCCATTCACCAAGATATTTGATTTGATTTGGTTTTGGCTTAGCATCTTGTGTGGACAAAGCCCCTATGGCATAGCTTTCCAAAGTGTGTGTCGTGACACACTACTGTGTCGCCTGCGGTGTCTTGGTGTGTTGCGCTAAAACCCGGAAGCGCTGATGGGGGGAACCGGAAGAAGCAGCACTCCCGCCAATCAGTGCCGCTGCTGCTGCCGCTGCAGCAACAGTGGCGGTGCTGATTGGCGGGGGTGCCGCTTCCTCCCATCAGCGCTTCCGGGTTTTAGCGTGTCACATCAGGACACCGCAGGCTGCGCCGCCGCCGCTGTTGGTGTGTGTCACCAACGTGAAAAGTTTGGAAAGCGCTGCCCTATGGTTTATTCAGCAAACCACAGGTAAGCATAGCTTAAAACTACAGTATGTTTGGATCCAGTCTTTGTTGTTGTTGTTAACAGATTTGTCTTCTTGTGGCTTATTTACACTTGAATGAGGGCAAGTTTTCTGATTTTCACAGGGGTAAGAGAGATGCCTGAGAGCCTTTATTCCACTGAAAAAGCATCCTAAGAATGGGGAAAATATGGAAGGTCTACCTTTGATGTGAAGGATCATTCTCAACTTGCGGTCATTGTTAGCATCCATTGGGCAGGTATATTTTATATTTTATATTTATATATATTTTAACCACTCCATAGAAAGAGAGCTAGGTTGGTGTAGTGGTTAAGGCAGGGCTTTCCAAAGTGCCGCCGCTGGTGACACATGAGTGGTGGTGGCGGCGGCAGCGTGCACGGCGGTGGCGTGGGGGGGCGTGCGGTGGCGTGTGCGTGCACGGCGGCGGCACAGGGGGGGCGTGCGGCGGCATGCGCATGCATGGGGGGTGTGCGGTGGCAGCGGCTGTGCACGCGCGCGCCGCCGCTTCCGGGTGGTGTGGTGACACACCACGCTGTGTGTGGCGACACACTTTTGTGTCACGACACACAGTTTGGAAAGCTCTGGGTTAAGGCATCAGGCTAGAAACCAGGAGGCTGTGAGTTCTAGTCCCGCCTTAGGTACAAAGCCAGCTGGGCCAGTCCCTCTCTCTCAGCCCTAGGAAGGAGGGCAGGGCAAACCACTTCTGAAAAACCTTGCCAAGAAAACTGCAGGGACTTGTCCAGACAATCCCCAGGAGCCAAAAACTGGCTTAAGGCAAAGAAGAGGAAGAGGAAGGAATCAAAAGACCGACTTCGTGGCATCTTTGAGAAACATCTCTCTGCTTATATTGTAGAAATCATGTTAATAAAGCAAGCTCACCATATTTTCAAGCTGTTAAACTGGGACTAAGGTCATGATCAGTGAGCTCATTCAGATAAACCAGGGAGGATAAACTTTGGTCTTCTTTCAAAACATACTTCTCCTCTGCCTGTGCAGTGAGATTAAAGCTGCGCCACTCAGGCAATGAAGAACGTGCATTTAGCCAACTGATGCAATGCACTTCTCCTTTGCCTCTGCCAGCAAAGGGATACAGTACGCATTTAAATGGCTCAAGCTGTGTTCTTCCAAATAGGGACAACATTGTGACACAGAGCTAAACCCTCATTCTCCCTTTGCAAGCCTGTTGAGTCCTACTTTCTGGGACATTTTTGCAAACTGGCCAGGAAGCTCATGCTGCAGCACAAACCAGAACAATCTGAGTCAGAACAGGACATCTGATAAGCCTCTGTTAACGTTAAGAAGGGAAGCTGGGTCTGTCTTCTTCCAATAGGTCTATTTGCTCCTGCTCTGGCTGAAAACATCTTTGGATGCATTTTAAGAAGGGAGGGGCCGAAAACTTATTTAATAAAGCAGACTGATTGGTGGAAGTGGCTGTGAGCAGATGCTGAGAAGGGCTGTATCAAAATGGGAAAGTTAAATGATGGGTAGGTTTAGGATTTTATAACTATATAAATGTTATTTTTATTGTGATTGTAAATGGAATATTTATTATTTTATTTATTTATTATTCGAATTTATCACCGCCCATCTCTACAACAGTAGACTCTGGGTGGTTTACAACGATATGATAAAAACAATTAAAACTTAAACAACTAAAATCTACTAAGATAATAAATAGAAAAATCCAAAGATGGTACAGTAAGTTCTTAAAAGGAGGGTATTACTAAGCCAACCACCCCCAGGAAGAACTATTATTTCCTTCGTTCCAAGCAAGGCAGCAGAACCAGGTTTTTAAAGACTTCCTGAAGGCCAGGAGCGAGGGTGCCCGTCTCACCTCAGGGGGCAAGATATTCCATAGGGCGGGTGCTATCGCAGAGAAAGCATGCCTCCTGGACCCCGCTAGATGGAATTCTTTTAGTGATGGGATCCGAAGCATGCCCTCCCTGCATGATCGGGTGGGGCAGGTGGATGTGATTGGGATAAGACAGTCCCTCAGATACCCTGGTCCCATGCCATGTAGTGCTTTAAAGGTGATAACCAACACCTTGAATTGGACCTGGAAGCAAACTGGTACCCAATGCAGCTCACGGAGTAGCGGTGTTACATGTGCTTATCTTATAGCACCCAGAACTACCCATGCAGCTGCATTCTGGACCAGCTGAAGCTTCCGGATACTCTTCAAGGGTAGCCCCATGTAGAGCGCGTTGCAGTAATCTATATGGGAGATGACAAGGGCATGAGTGACTGTTTGGAGGGCCTCCTGATCCAGGAAGGGGTGCAACTGGCGCACAACCCGAAGCTGTGCAAAGGCCCTCCTGGCCACGACTGCCACCTGCTCCTCGAGCAGGAGTCGTGAGTCCAGGAGGACCCCCAAGTTTCGCACTGAAACTGAACGGGGCAGTTCCACCCCATCCGGAGTTAAGGATGACAACTTCCTGGAAATCAAGAGGCCATCAATCCACAGCCACTCCGTCTTACCAGGGTTCAGCTGAAGCCTGTTGTTCCCCATCCAGGCCCCTACAGCCTCCAGACACTGAGATAGGGTGTCGACTGCAACACTTACTTCACCCAGGACGGAGATGTACAACTGGGTATCATCAGCATATTGGTGATACCTCATCCCGTGGTGACGGATGATATCGCCCAGCAGCTGCATGTAGATGTTAAATAGGAGAGGAGAGAGAACTGAACCCTGTAGCACCCCACACAAGAGGGGTCGAGGGTCAGATCTCTCCTCTCCTATTACCACTGATTGGGAACAGTCCTGGAGGAAGGAGGCGAACCAGCGTAAAACAATGCTGCCCACCCCCAACTCCCTGAGCTGTCCCAAAAGGATACTGTGGTTGATGGTATCGAAAGCCGCTGAGAGATCCAAGAGAGCGAGAATGGATGCACTCCCTCCATCTCGCTCCCGCCAGAGATCATCCATAAGCGTGACCAATGCAGTCTCTGTCCCATCTCCCGGCCTGAAACCTGACTGAAAGGGGTTGAGATAATCCGTTTCATCCAGAATCATCTGGAGTTGCAGTGCCACCACCTTCTCAACCACCTTTCCCAAAAAGGGAAGGTGGGAGACAGGACGAAAGTTGTTTAAAACAGTGGGGTCCAGGGAAGGCTTCTTGAGGAGGGGGTCCACCAGTGCCTTCTTAAAGACCGCCGGAAATGCCCCCTCCCCCAAAGATGTATTAAACATCAGCTGGACCCAACCACATGTGACCTCCCAGGCTGACTTTACCAGCCAGGAGGGACACAGGTCTAGATGACAAGTGGTGGCGTTTACAATCCGGAGGATCCTGTCTACTTCATCAGGCCCAACAGGATCAAACTGTTCCCAGATAAGAGGGTAAGTACATACCTCTGGCATCTCCCCAGATTGTGCTTCACGCTTAGAGTTTAACTTGGAATGAATCTGAGCGATTTTGTCCTGCAGATGCTCAAGAAACTCTTCCGACCGGCCCTGTAAATGGGTCACCAAGTGCATCCGACCCAAAAGGGATCTAGTAATCTTAAACAGGGCCGTCGGGCGGCATTCTGTGGATGCAATAAGAGCGGAGAAATAATCACGTTTCGCCGCTCTTACCGCCACAAGGTAGGCCCTAATAGCGGCTCTAGATTGTGTCCAGTCAGATTCAGTCTTCATCTTCCTCCAGCGGCGCTCCAGACGTCTCTTAACCCTCTTCAAATCCCTCAACTCCTCCATGAACCACGGGGAGTGACGGGTCGAACGAGGCAAGAGAGGTCGCATACGCGCAATCCTGTCCAAATATCTTGATTTTATTGGGTTTTTAAAAATTATTTAACTGGTGTTCAGTTTTTATTTGCTGTTTTTGTTTTTATTGCGGTTGGACCATACCCTAGTAGGGATGCATTTTAAGTAAACATTTTTGTCTTAAAAACGGTAATAAAGCTGAGAAAGAAGGGCCAAGAACTCTTCCTTATGGCTGTGTTCTCTCCTGATGCCAAGCTCGGTTCTGCCTCAATGACAGGGCTGGCAAATGATGCTGTTCTTACAACTTTAATTCAAGACAGGCTAAGGACAGTAATTGATGCCTGTTCCTGGTGATATTTCCCCCTCCCACCAGTACCAGTGGGAAAAACTACAGTATCAGTCATTCTCCTTAATGTATGTGATTGGGTGTGACTGGGTGACCATGGACAGAGGGTTTGGCTATCTTTCAGATTGGCTGAGGGGTAGGTTGGCAATGCAGAGGTATTTCATGCTGGGAACCTAGCCTGGACTATCTCTGAATATAGGTCTACCACTGTGCTGCATGAGTGATAAACCCTTGTAGAAAAGAGCCTGGTGACAAGTCACATGCATGGAGGAGGAGCGTGGGATGAAGCAGGAAGGAACTCTTTCTCTCTCCTTCTCCATGCCACCAATACTGTATGGGAGCCAAGATATTTCTGAACATGAGTCTAATATATTTCTGGGAGAGTCCCGTTTCAGAAACACTGGTCAGGAATTGTGTAGGTGCCACCTGTTAAACCAGGTGTTTGGCCCCTCTTGAACACCCCAGTGTTAGAGATATCGGGTTTCAACCAAGCACGTCTCACACAAGCTTGAAGGAGGAGGCAGCCTGTGCTGTAACCTTATCTTACTTGCTTTGTGTGGGAGGGGCTGAATCCCGGTTTCCTGTTCCTGTTCCCTTCTCTTTTTCCCCTTTCTGCTTGAATCTCCTACCAAGGAGGATAGTGCAGCTATGGCTGCCCATGTTGCTCATACTTCCATTCAGGTGGGCCACATTAAAGAAGCATGTGGGTCACGTCAGAACCTATTGCTCGCACGCATGGACCATTTCTACTAAGGAACTGTGAGTTACAATAAAATTGTAAGCTCTTCTTATGTTACTTTACATTAACGTGTGAAGTGTGTTTATTTTGTGTTTTGAACTGATTAAGCCTTGTGCAAGTTTATGGGAACGCTTCTACTCTGCTACATACTAATAAGAAGCTGTGTGGAGTTCTGGTATTACCATCCCAGAATTCCTACACCCAGTACCCAGCGACGGAAAGGAAAGGAGCATAGTTGCAGCAGCTTAGAATGGCCAATAGGAACTGGACAGGACCTTGGCCTGACCACATCATCATTAGCGTCACCTATGAAAGGCTGTAGATTGTGTGCATGACAAGACTTGAATCAGGAGAAGAAGGAAAACGCTAGTTTAAAACTGGAACAGCTGAAATAAAATTTAAGCTGCCTCCACGGTGGACTGAGCATGAGGTGAAGGCAACGTCATGAAGACAGGTCCTTTTGAAACAGTTTGTGGTGCATCTTTGCATTGCTGTTAGAGGATGAGCCCCTAATTCATGTTTTGTGGTGTGCATTTCCAAGAATTGGGCAGCTCTAACGATCCCATTCCTCCCATTTCATGTCCTGCTGACTTCAGTGTCCATGCAATGGGGACAAATCTGAAGATGGAAGACTTGAAAAACCCTGTATGACCCTGATCATACAGGCTTAATGTGGTAGAACAGCCCCTGTACTTCCCTCTACTATGCGAATAGCGGAAGGAATGCCCTGGCAATAAGACACGACCACAGTGAGGGTATAGCCTCACTTTTTATCTGATCTGGCTCTGTTCATGCTTGAACAGACTGAGGTGTTTAAAATACATTGATCTTAAGATTACAACTGCTTCAGCCCATCCTTGTAATCCGCAAGCATAACTTGTGTATCCATGAAGCCAATGCAGCTGAAAAACCTCGAAGAACAATTTTGTCCTTATTTGGTCCCTTTGGGTCAAGTGAGGTGCTTAGATTCAAAGCAAGTTGCTTTCCACTGTCCTGCTGGAGAGACTCTACATGGGCTGCCTCTTGTACAGCTTATTATTAAATCTCTCCCTTCCTCCTTTCATTTATAACCATATATTAAAATCAGCTTGATTGTCTACCATGGAACCAACTTTTCTCCACAAATAGCTTAAGCATTCCCTTTGAATGGAAAAGTAATTTGGCCTGATGCCTGAATGTACTCACAGCCAATCACCGCAATGTTAACCATAAATGTAAATGTATTTGTAACTCAGAATGCACTGAGTAGAGCAACTTTCCTGAAACTAGTCCTTTCCCCAATTCCTAGCCAGCCATTTGGAGAAGGGTCATCTATGGTTTTAGCTGAAGCCACAAGATTTCATTCTTGATGCCTTCCTACTTGGTGTGAGCTTTACACTGTACCCTAATACCTTTGGGGTAATCTCCTAACAGAAATGTGATCCCCCCCCCCTTTTTAAAAACATTTACAAGCGACTCTTTAGCCTTGACTCTCAAAGCAGCAAATGCCATTTCTGTGTAAAAATACCATCAGTTAGCCTGATAGCCCACAAGATAGATCAACTAGCCTGTTGTCCATAACAAGTACTCTCGTCTGCTTTGACCATGTGGCTGAAAATTCTGAAGGCTGAAGTCTAACACATCTAAAAGGTACACATAAAACAATAACAGTAATGTACAACTGCTATGGGAAGGAAGGAAGGAAGGAAGGAAGGAAGGAAGGAAGGAAGGAAGGAAGGAAGGAAGGAAGGAAGGAAGGAAGGAAGGAAGTCCTTTAGGAGTTCATCAATCACCAGATTGGAATGCATCAAGTAAAAGCAGCATAATATGCAGCCCTTTATCCTTTCTGTGAACTTGGCCACTGACCATTTTTGGAAAATGAGAACTGGGTACTTACAAGATGGTTGTGTTTTATTCATTTAACCAGTATGCTGCCAAATCTTTACAGACTCCTGACAGTATACAGGAACAAAAAGATACAATAGATAATTAAAACATCCATCATTATAATAATCCCCAACAACCCAACTACCCCAAACAGTCACAGAATGCAAAATCATCTTAAACAATTTTTTAAAAAATGACAGAAGCCCAAATGGTTAATCCATTGGTGGCAATGACTCCCTTTGCAAAGGGGCCAATCTCATTCCAGGGGAGGCTGTTCCTGATGTTGGTGGCATGACTGAAAAAGGCATGTTTTCTAGCCTCAGCAAACCCCCCAGCCCCCCCCCCCCCCCGTTTGCCTTATGAAAAAAGGCCCCTGCTAGCAGCTTTTCGTTGAAAAAAATCCAGCTGCTGTTCTACAAATGACTCAGCTCTGTGGGGCTTGGGTTCCAATTGAGATTCGATCTTCTAAATTCATTGCAGGATGCATGAGAGGGAGGGGAGGAGAGAAAGTAAAACAGATGTCCTTTTAGCCACAGATCATTCTAGTCACATAGCACAGTCAAAACCGGACTGCTGTTCCTCATATGACACATGATAGTTTAGGGTCTATGATTTATTCATTCTGATTCATTTTTTTCCCTAGACTTTTGAAAGAAGTCCGGCACATTACAGCTGTGAAATGTTTATGACCACAAAAAAAAAGTTTCATTTCCTGATTTTCAGTGATCAGCAAGAATAGAGTGGAGTGTCCTTTTCTGATCTGCTGGCAATCCTACCTAGATTAAGCCTTTAAAATTATGGTGACAGCATCCCGAGCCTTGACATTGGTCCCACATAAATATAAAAAATATAAATATAAATATAAATAGCCCCTTTATATTACTTTTTAAAGCCCTAGGTATGAAGTTAAATACAGTTGAAGGGATGTGAAATCAAACATATTTACAGTGTATTACATTTTAAAACTCTAGATGTGAGGTTAAACATGATAAATTGCAGATTCATAAAACTGTGTAATCATTAATATGTTTGCACAAAATACAATGGATATGAAACATAGTTGGACAAAAAAAGTATTATTTTTATAGCAATGTCACACTGCATTTCTGTAGAATACCACTTCATCAGGGTACTGAAAAAACAAATTAAATGACATAATATAGGAAATAAGTTTCAAATATATCTAAAACATACCTAAAAGTATCTGGAGAAAATGTGTATATATTTTATATATCTCCCAAAAGTGTATGTGGGAGGAACAGATTGAAGAGATTGAAGAACAAATGCAGCATATTAAAAATATCAATAAAATGACACAGATGATTCCCATTAAGAATACCACTGTGTATTACATATTCAGATGAAATAGCTGGTGCAATAAAAATAGCTTAAGATCACTTTGGGGACCCAATATAAAACTGGCAATTTGGATTTTCTTTCCAACAAATATTCCAGTCTTATTCCAGAGTTTCAGAATTATGATTTCTTTATATAATTAGAATGATGATGTAGTTTTAATACATGCAAATGTGAACTGGGCATACATTACAAATTATAAATTAAATAAATAAAGTTGATCATATATGAGTATGAAGCAAGAATCTACCCACATATATTTTGAGACTATGAATTGTACCAACAGGAAGAGTTTCCTGAGATCAGGGCTCCTGCTTATTAGTGCATTGTATCTTCTCCTAGCTTTTTCTCCATTCCACTTAAGCATAAGAAATTCTGATATTGGAAGCACATTACAAGGAAAAGCACACAATTCTGGCTCTTAGAGTAGAAACGATTGTTTACTAGATACCATCCCTTGTTCTAATGAAAGACCAAAACTCTGTTCAGATTGTTGCCTATTCAGCTCTACTACTGCTTCTGGTTGGCTGCTGTGAATCTTACAAGAACCAGCCAATTGGAGCTGCAGGAAAACATATCCATACAAATATGTCTAGAACCATCACATCTGGTTTGGCTAGATGGCCACAAAGAGGTACATATAACTCTCTTGGCTGACATTCAGTGGTTGATTGGATTTTTGCAGTACAGATACAGTATGATAGTCATATACATATTCTCATGTGTTAGAGATCGGGTTTCAACCAAGCATGTCTTACACACAGACAGCCTCTGCTGTAACCTGATCTCACTTGCTGTGTGTGGGAGGGGCTGAATCCCTGTTTCCTGTTTCCTGTTCCCTTCTCTTCCTATTTCTGCTCGGATCTCCTACCAAGGAGCATGGCAGCCATGGCTGCTGCCTCACGTTGATCGTACTTCCATCCAAGTGGGCCGCATTGGAAGCATGTGGTTCACGTCAGAACCTTCTTGCTCGCACACATGGACCGTTTCTACTAAGGAACTGTGAGTTACAATAAAATTGTAAACTCTTTTTTTATGTAACTTTACATTAACGTGTGAAGTGTGTTTATTTTGTGTTTTGAACTGATTAAGCCTTGTGCAAGTTTATGGGAATGCTTCTACTCTGCTATATACTAATAAGAAGCTGTGTGGAATTCTGGTACTACCATCCCAGAATTCCTACATCATGCATGATCTAAACATCGTTTCTACTTAATGGGACTGAAGTTTGGACAGGGAATAGTGGACTTCCTAGTGACAGGAAAGCATACTTCTCCCCAGGGACACAAAAAGGGATTTTGGCCCTAAGGGTGAAGCAAAGATTATTTTGGCCAGTCAGGAGCAATGCCTGTTCTTCTTCTCGAGGAAACAAAGGAAAACAAGCCCTAGTTTCAATTGAAGAGAATCAAAGCCCTAGTTTATAAAACATGCAAAACCATGTTGCTTTGGGGGATTTTATTTAGCAGGTTGTGTGAAGCCATCCAACTGAGGTTTATTCAGTAAGGTATGATGCGGGATCCCAGGTAAAGCCGTTCAGGGAAGGATCAGGATCATGCAGTGCCCAAGCCACTCACTATGAAAACAAACCACAGTGTAACACTGTATGGAATCCCAGATTTGTTTCCATCATGGTTTACAGAACAAGCTACAATGGCTGGAATCACTCAGCCAAAACCAACCTCCTTTTTGCTGCAGGGCCAAAGTGTGGAATGCTAATGTGGGAGGAAGTTGTCTTGCATTGTGTCTTTTTCTGTAAGATATCATGGTAAAAACAACAACACCACCCACCAAAAAAAAACAACAAAAAAAACAAACCCTACCCTCTCTTCAGTTGCTGAAAGTTGGGGACACTTTGCACAGTGAGACAGCCTGACTTGCCCACACAGTTACAACTTCAAAGTAGTGGTAATTTCCTTTTGGTTCCACTTCCTGTTTTCTCCATCTCCTTTGTTCAGTCAGAGGGGCTATACCAGAAGTTCTTGCTTTTGTGCTTTACAAGCTACATCTCGTGTCCCCAACAATGTGCCCACTGACCCTTCTTTGGAGTGTGCCAAGCTCCCTGCCCTGCTTAATTTAATTACAAAAAAGAATAAATGGGAAACCAGCAGGCAGTCAACCAAGAGACCAGCTTCAAGGAATCTGGACTTTGAAGCCTGCCCCATAGACGTCGGAGGCCTTCTTAGGAAATAAAATGGGGGATAGCCCAGTCTAGTGTTTTGTCTGTCTTCAAGTGATGGCCTCAGGGGCGTCTCCAGGGGAGGTCCAAAAAGATGGTGGCTGCGATCATGCAATTAAATTTTCACCTACTTTTTATATGTGCCACATACGTAAAAAAGGGACGTGTTCAATTGAGGGGTTATGGCCCTGGATGGATGTTTTATCATTGGCAACATCTATTATGGAGGCTTTTTTTGAGAGGGCCCATCCCAGGGTCTCAAAATTCCACTTACCAAGTGGCCCCCAAAAGTTGGGGATCCCTGCCTTAAAGAATATGACTGTATTCAAGTACTGTATCTCTTTTTTAAATTATTATTTATTAAATTTCTATTACCGCCCATCTCCCCCGAAAGGGGAACTCTTTTTGGCTCATAATTCTTCTTTCTCTCCTGTGAAAAAACTTAGAACAATTTGCTCCCTGTTGACTTTTAGGAATGGTGCTTGCAGGCTCAGAAGCCAGCGTGCATGCAGAGAGAAACCTGATTTTTAAATGAAAGGGATTAAGGCTTTTTTGCATGATCACTCAGTTTCAGGAGGTGGTTCTCAGAGGCACTGAGTCAACAGCTTTGCCTTATAAAGCAAAGGCATGTATTAGGTCCCCCTCCCCCGCCCTTTTCTGGTGGAATGTTTTGGATCCAGCTTCATAAGGAAGCTAAATCAGACAGTATTTCAAATTTACTGAAAAGGCATTTTATTCTAACAAGAACCGTGTGAAATATGCTTTATAATAACTATTAATTCTGGGGAAAGAGCTGAAGAATTCAGAATTTTGCATGCTTTTCAGCTTATTCGGGTCCTTCCAGGTAGTCTGGATTAAGACTCCCCTCACCCTGACCACTGGTCAGGCTGATGGGAGTTGTAGTCAACAACAGCTGGTGGGGAAAAAACTGGTGGAGGGGACACTGCTCTAGATTGAAACACATTTGTTATTCCTAGATAACTCCACATAGAATTGCAGGCAGCCTACGTATATATGCATTCCTAATTCCCAACAATATTAGTTTTGTCGAAGGCTTTCATGGCCGGAGTTTGATGGCTGTTGTGGGTCTTCCGGGCTGTGTGGCCGTGTTCTGGAAGTTGTGGTTCCTAATGTTTCGCCAGCATCTGTGGCCGGCATCTTCAGAGGGCAGGGGCCTGTCTGTGCTCCTGCCCTCTGAAGATGCCGGCCACAGATGCTGGCGAAACATTAGGAACCACAACTTCCAGAACACGGCCACACAGCCCGGAAGACCCACAACAGCCAATATTAGTTTTAATAACTCGAGCGACTACTAGCATGGATTTCATCTCCAAGTCTGTTTATTTCTGTATCAATTGCTAAGGTGAAATAAAGAACATATTAATCCCAGAATTAATGTGAGAGCCTCGGAAAAATCCATTCAGTTCAGCAAATTTGGCAAATACATAAACATTTGGAAAACTTTTTAAGAGGCCCCTGGACTTCAGGTGGTGTGAAGAAAGATGGTAGGATAAAAGCAGTCCCACTGCACACACCGCCCGAAGGAGCTGAGCTCGGCCACATCTCAAGATCCTGCAGTTGCCATTGGTGGGAGATGCTGGGATTTTTACTTCAACTAAATCTGGTGGCAAATGCTGGGATTTACTTCAGAGTAAACCTAAAACTCTCCCAGTCTTGGATCTATAAAATGGCAATATGGTTAATCCATGTTTTTGTAACATGTTAGATTATGAGCATCGTTTTCTTTTTCTTTTGGCTCTTATAGCCCCTTTAGTCATATGTTTGATATGGCACCTGCTCTGCATTACCGTTCTCCTCGGTGCCACACAGTTCTAAAATCAAATCCCAGCTTTGCCTTCCTGTTGTGCACAAGGAGGCATTAATCTCTCCCGCAGTTCTACGGCTTGGTCCCAACCCCCTAGTCTGTGAATGAGATCTCTCCAGGATGGCGCCGAGGCAGGATTAACGGCTCCTCTCCTGCTCCGTTGACAGCTACATACGTATAGTACACATGGATCTTGCCAAAGCATCCGCTCCGTGCCAGAAGCACCAACTACCCCAGGAATCTCTCAGTAGCAGCTAGCCTGGATTTTCATTGTGTTTATATAGCAGGCAGGCAAAGTCTGTCCTGGCTTTCTGAGCTGCAGAAAGGAATGCTGAGTGGAAGAGACCCAGCAACCAGCAGCCACCCAGAGCCGAAGGATTTGTGAAGAAGCCCCTATATGGTTCTGTTTGACAGAGAGATGGAGACGGAGCCCAGGTTTCCTCCTTGTTTGGCGAGCTGGTGGGAGGAGACGGGCCAAGAGGCTATATAATTGGAGAATATGCCTTTTCCCAGTGCACCATCCCAGAACAGCACGCCCAGAGCTGAGAAGGGTAAGTGGCATTGAACTCAGGACAGAGTGAAGAACATGGAAGGTGTCTTCTGAGTTAAGAATTGGGGAGACCCTTCAGAGGTGTCTCCAGATAGAACAGTAAATGTCTGAGCTGCATAATAGAGCCAGTAGGTTTTGTTTTGGGTTCAGGAGGCAGAAGCGCAGCTCCTCCTCAGCCAGAGACTCTGCAGATTTACCTGGAAGTAAGTCTGACTGAACTCCAGGGAGACGATTTGCAAGATACATAGGATTGTGTGGATTGGCACCACCCAGTTAAGCATCTTTAACTCCTTTAAAGATTTAAAGGAGACTTAACTCCTTTACAGATTTAAGCACACTCCAAACTGTTTTCTCCCACTGAAATCAATGGGGCTGAAGGAAGATTTACTGCATTTGATTCTGCAGTTGCCTTATTTCCATCCTTATTCTTTTATTTCCGATTGAAACTGCAGAGATAGGTTTACAAGCTTAGCACAACTGAATTTTCTGTACAGTACAATCTTACTTTTTACATTGCTCTTCATGTGACATCCTGATGGACAGCTCCCCTCCCGCCTTCATTTTTGAAACTGTAACCCCAAATCATGAATTTATTTTTTCATTGAGGAGCTGAGAAAGATCTTCCATTTTTGACAGCTTCTTTTCAAACCTTCACTTACATTCCCAAATCTGGAACAATCCAGGAGCCTGGGATCTAAGTATATATAGTAGTTGAATTCCTGGTTGCATTACCAAGAAGATGGGGGCTAACTTTGATTTCAGCTGCTTAGAGGGCCTGTGTAAGTAACAACCTGTATTTGTTTATTTATGTTTATTTTGTATGGAAATGCCTTCTATGCTATTTAAATATGAGAATGGAAGCCATTCTTACTATCCCTAGGTGGAAGTTCACTAGAAGCAAACATATAAACATGGCAAGTTTAACATCACCCTATTACTACTTCAGTGACAGCTAAGATTAATTCTAAGCAGTAGATGCTGCAAAAAATAGTTGGAGTTGGGATGCTCATGGGTGCCAACCACAGACTTGTAATGAGTCCAGACGTCTCGTGTCTGGCATGATCCAAGACAGATGCTTTTCCTATCTACTTTTAGTAGATATTCAAAGGCACTCCCCCCACCCCCCAGAGAGAGAAGGAATTTGCAATGGATGTATATGAAGCTCTACTCCTCTACATCCTATTAATTAAAACACAGAGATATATGAAGAGGGATAAATGTTATTTGACTCTGTGCTACAATGTTTAATATATTTCATCAAAGTTCTTATTGTTTTATTGTACATGCTTTTGGTAAATTGGACATAACTGTAATACGCTTGATATTTTTATTATCAGTGTTGTTATTATTTTAACTATAATTAAATTATTATTATTGCTATGAATAATAATAATTAATAATACTAGGAATAGTACAGGAGTTGCGGTTCAGTGAATCAAGACGGTAGTAGTACTTATCCTTGCTTTTGTTCATTTAGATGTTGTTCACTGCACTAAGTCTTTTCTTTGATTTTTGTCTTTGGGTTCACTGCCACTTCTATTTCTTAAAGACTGGCTTCACAAATGGTAAAATACAAAGCCATAACCTGGCTTGTTTGCTTTAGGTTTGCTTAGCATGTCATGTGAACTCAACCACTGAGATCTGTAAACCATGATAAGCCATAATTTTGATAATGGATTGTTAGTCATGAGTCATAAATCATGGTTAGTCATAAGTCATAAACCATGGTTTACAAACCATAACCCTGGATTCATAGTCACTGCAAACAAATTGTTTTATGGCCTAGCAGACTATGTGAACATAGGGGCATGGTGGCTCAGCGGGTAAGACGCCAGGCTTGTCAATCTGAAGATCGCAAGTTTGGAGGTTCAAATTCCTAGCCCTGTGTGACGGAGTGAGTTCCAGCACTCGCCCCAGCTCTTGCCAAGCTAGCAATTCAAAAGCATGCAAATGCAAGTAGATGAATAGGTACCACTTCGGTGGAAAGGTAACAGCGTTCCGCTTGCATCATGCTGGCCACATGACCATGGAAGTGTCTTCGGACAACACTGGCTCTTCGGCTAACAAACGGAGATGAGCACCGGCCCCTAGAGTTGGACACTACTGCACAAATGTGCAGGGGGAAACTTTACCTTTACTAGACTATGTGAACACAGTTTATGTGGGGGCACCACAAAACCCAGACCCTTCCCCATAGTTACACATTTTTGCAGAATTCTTGGCCAATGGGGATGAATCTGATCAGTTTATGTTGTAAAGAGAAAACATTTCAGATATTAAATCTGAATTTGAATTATTCCCCTTATTCCTGAACTGATTTTTTTGATGTGCTTTTCAACTGTTTCTTTGTAGATTTTCAGTTATATTACTATAATATATCACATGTTTTGTTTTGACATATGTAGCTTGTTTGGCTGGAAAGTGGCATTGTTGCTGCTGTTATTGTTGTTATTAGTTCCAGTAAGGAATGCCTTAGGGCTACCAGATCTGGGTTCCAAAAATCAGAAGACCACAAGATGGAAGCAAAGAAACAGAGAAAATTCTAATTTTTTTCTGCCTTCTAGTGACTGTCCAGATGTTTGCAGCTTAGATCTGGTAGCCCTACTGACTGCAACCAATTAATTTATAATAGAATTTGCCTTTGTTGTTGTATACCATGACTGCTGGGGTGCTGGGATCGTGCTTAGCTTATAAAAAACTCTTCCTCTCTTTTACTGTAAAAGAGACAAAATTTCTAAAACAATTAGAAATTATTTGCAGAGCTTACCCAGGACAGATGCATGGTTTAGGTTTAGTGCTGAGTTCTAGGCTCTGCAAGTTACTGTGAGTTTCCTGGAGCTTTAAATGACTGCTTGGCTGTCATTAAAAGTCTTGCCTTAAATGTTTGGTTTCCCTGAATTTCCCTGAGCTCTGGTAGTTACTAAATATGGTTTTCATTTAGAGTTCCCCTTGCTCAAGCAGAAATCCAACATTCCCTTCTTCCCCCTCCCTCTAAGGATATTTTTTCCCTTTTTGGCTCAGTTGAGTGGAGTTGAGTTTGTGGAAAGGAACCCTTGACCTTTTCTGCTCTGCTCCAAAAACAGGCTTTTTAAAGGCTTTGTTTCCTAATTAGGAAATAGTTTGTTCCAAATCAGCCAGAGGTTTTCAGCCTAGGTGCAGATTCTGTGTTTTTAGTAAATGCTTATCTATAAATAAATAGCCCCTATAAATGCATCTTTTCCAGCATTTCTCTGGAAAATTCTAGGATTTTTTATTCTTTCCTTTCCTTTTTTTTGATAAAAACAGAAAGAAGAGAAAAAGAAAGAAAAATTTGCCTAAGAATTTATCCTGAACTACAGTATACATTCTCATTCAGTTTTACCCTCTCAAAAAGTAATGCTGAATAAAAAACAATTTTACTACAGAATATCAAACACAAGACTTTTTTACACATTACATTTTGAGATGTCTGTCACCTGCAAATATGACAAAACATTATTTGCAAATTTGAGATTTTTACTAATGCATCCATAAACTAATTCATTTGTTCCATTGTAAGGTGTGGAAAAAGGCCTTGATATTATATTTCATTCATAAATACATATTTCTTATCTCCTGACTGAGAAAACATTTGTATCGAGTTCTCTCACACAACCAAAGTTACACAATCGATCCGAAGGCACATGTGAAGTGAGTGCTATAATGTAGCAACTTTGTTAAACAATTCGGGAATTTGATGGGAAGCACACTGGAATCTCATCGCTTGACTGTGAATCTTTTAGGGAAGAAAATGTAGTAAAAATCACTGAGAATGGGTCCTAGGGGGGAGATAAGCTGTTCACCATCCTCTCCATGTGCCCCTATTTCCTGCCTCGCAATCCGCACCCTTTCCTCAGATGCAATTCAGTGGGATCCTCTTCCTTTTGAACCTCCATATCACATGTCTACTGTGGGGAATCAAGCCCATTATAATCAATTTGTATGCATTTGATAGCCAATTATCTTTCTTTAGCAGATTCTGGTGATCAACCAATCCCACTTTTTGGTTATTTCTTTTAAATGCTAAGCATGAGAGACTCAAGAAAAATAAAGCCAAAAATCTTAATTGGCTACATCCCTGGCTTCTGAGGTGTGTTATCCACACATTTTGAATCACAACTGAAAGCCTGTGGGATGTCCTGCCTGTGATGTTGGATAAGGCCTGAGATTCAGCCAAGAAGCTCATTAACTGTGCTAGGCTGGCTGTGATCTGACAGTCTACTTTTCCTCACAGTATTTTCAAATACATGCCCATCCCATTATTCTCTTTTGGGATAAGGAGTATAATGCAAAGTGCAGGAAACATGTAAGAAGTAGTAAGCTAATGAAATTAGAGGCAGGCCTTGCATTTTTATTTTTATTTTTTTTGTAAGGATGAAATGGGGAGAGGGAAGAATTAGATATGATGCCATGAGCTACCATCATCATCATCAAGACATAACAGTGAGAAATTTGTATATTGTACAACAAAAGTTGAGATTATCAGGAAAGATACATTCTCTGCACTCAGGGACCACATTCTGTTCTTTTTCTGTAAATGTTGTAAACCAAACCTTAAAGATGCACTTCATTCCTTCTGCTTCTTAAAATCTGGATTTAGGGGCTAACAAGCTGCGGGGGAGGCTTTAATCTTTCTTTATACACTGGCTCCAATACATTTTGGAATCCCCACATCTGCCCTTTACATTTCCAAAAAGTGTAGCTTTATCCGCAGAGTAATCGTTTTCTCTATGCTCAGGTTACCTTACCTAGGCTGCAAAAATCAAGAAGATCAAGCAAAGAGATAAAGCATTCTGAATCTCTTTGCTGCCATCTTGTGGTCATCTGGATTTCTGCAGGCCAGGTATGGTAGCTTGTTTCTGCTTGGGCTGGGACTCAGATTGGTGTAGCAGGAGTTGTTAGTATGCATTCACTGAGTAAAGAGTAAAACCAGTTTTAAGTTAGGGAGAGGAAACCTCCAGAGTTTGCTGAACTACATCCCCCAGCATTGGCTCTTCTGGCTAGAATTACTCAGATTGCATTTAGGAATATTGAGTGTCTGAAGTGCCTCATCTCTGCTTTTAGTCATGAAGTGATGGTTTGCAGACAGTAAAAGAGAGGAAGAGTTTTAAAAATTTCTTTACTGCTCTTTGCCTTTCCTATGGCTATTAAAACAGTAAGTGAAGTCACGCGACATGTTTTAGCCCGTCCTTCTCCCATCCTTTGTTGGCTGAAAATGTTGGATATTTGCATTGGGTCTTCTCCCTTCTCTTTGTAGGACAATACCTGTGTGGGAAGTCTGAGAAAGTGACTCCAGAAGATGTGTGAGGAAGAGGACAGCACGGCACTGGTTTGTGACAATGGCTCTGGGCTATGTAAGGCGGGCTTTGCTGGCGATGATGCTCCCCGGGCTGTCTTCCCTTCCATCGTGGGACGTCCGAGGCATCAGGTGACTGAATGATTCAGTTGCTTAGCAACTTAGAGGAACCCAAAGCTTCATTGGAAAACTTGTAGACACGCTAAACTCCATGCCACAGTCCTCCTGTGACTTATTTTAGATTAGTGCAGCTGATATAAACAGGACTGGCTTTCAGATTCTTGAACAAATGTCTTAGAAGTTAATCATCTTTCATGGGAAATTGGCAGCCTCTTTTAACTTCTTCAAATGTATTTTATTTTTGTTGTTGTTCATATTAATCAAGCCTCCCTCTCTCCCCATTTCTTTTATTCCCAATTTTTTTTTTAGCTGAGATACAGTGGAAGAAGTGAATCAACTAACTGAATAAAAAGATTTATACCTGCTATTGATTACAAATAACCAATATATTTTTAAGCGGTATGAAGGGAGGTGGAACAAGCACAAATGGTTATAAAGATGGGTCTTAGGATCACCAGGACAGAAAATATAAAATAACAGCAAATCTGATAAAGTACTTAATTTCTAAATAGTCCCTGTTGTTATATTTCAAAGCCATTGCCTGCGAAGATTCTGAAACTGCTGAAATGTTTAACAAACTATATGAGATACATGTTGGATGCATCATCCCTGTCCACCAAATTGTTTCCTTTGTGGGGCAGATTAGAGGAGGGGTCCTCCTATTCTGCTGCTGTTATGTATAGGCTGACCATATGTCCCATTTTGAATGGGACAGTCCCATTTTTTTAACATTTCTGGACCGTCCTGTCGTTTTAATATAAAAGTCTATTTTGTCCCGTTTTTTAAAAAACCTGTCAGGAACTAGCCTGTCCCTGCCGCCAGCCGGAACCGAGAGTCGAAAGTAGCTGGAGTGGAGTGAAAGAGCCAGAGCAGCTGATTGGAGGGAACCCGGAAGAGGAATCGCCTCCGCCTATCAGCGTATGGCAAAGGAGAGGCGGGCTGAGCAGCACGATAGGCGGAGGCGATTCCTCTTCTGGGTTCCCTCCAACTCCCACCTCCTTTGCCGCGCGCTGATAGGCGGAGGCAATTCCTCTTCCCGGTTCCCTCCAATCAGCTGCTCTGGCTCTTTCGCGCCGCTCCAGCTACTTCCGGCTTTTGGTTCCTCTTATCCCGTTTTTGTCTCAAGGAAATATGGTCATCCTAGTTATGTACATAAAAGGGTCAAAGCTGGAATAACCGAAGGCCCCTCCCTTTGGGATTGGCCCACAGAGTATGATTTCCATTGGCTCTGAAAAGTTCTGTGCTTGTTGATAGAGATATATAGCTACTCTAAATTCTTCCTTGTTCATGTTCCTCTCTTTCCCGGCTTTTGCTTGCCCTCTGTCTCACTTTGCCACTTAGCTGATTTCGATGTTTAGCTGATTTTGATGTTTACCGGTTTTTAATAAACTTCAAGATATATTTTTTGCTCGGTGAACTGAGTGGAGAGTGTGATTGCTCTGATCTGGATATAGGGATTGACTGGGAGTGTGCTCGTTGCAAACTAAACTGGAAATCACCCACAGCAATTTTCCAACAATACAAAGGTCTGCTGAATTCTTCTGGTTCAGTGGGATGAAGAGTACATATAGTCACTTTTCAAGATAGAGTGATTTTGAAGCATTATAAATAATAACTCTCTCTTTTTCCCCCCACCAAAAGCTGCAATCTTAAATACATTTATTTGGAAATAAATCCAGCTAAGGTAGCTGGGCATACTTCTAAATAAACATGGGACAAATACGCAAGGTAAACAGAGCTTGTGGACTGTACAGTGTTTGCTCTAGATGGCTCTCTGCTTGTTTTATCTCAGTGAATTATTTTTATTCTATTCTTCAGCCCAAAAGGAGTCCCAGAGTAACTTATATTACAATCGGTAAGGAAAAGATTGATGTCTGTCTGCAGGACTATCTAAATGACATGATACAGGAAGGATGAAAAATGGGGAGGGAAGAGGAAAGCAAGATCTAAACCTGAGTTTAATTCTAATTATTTCAAAATAATTTGCTGGGTGCAGTTCCGAAGAGGAGCCCTATGCAGCTATTCATTCAACTGGCCTGGTTGAATGGCCCTCTTTTTCTCTATTATGGTTGCTGTCTAGTGACAGTTCAAGGAGGAGCCTGATTGGCTGAGTACAAATTGAGTTGATTGCTAAAATAGTGATGAGTAATCCATATTGGATTTCAGGTTGCAAGGCCCACAAGAAGCTAGAGAGCACTTCTAGTAAATGGTATGGGAAAAGCATTTATTCAAGAAAGCTATTATTGAAAATACTTCAGATTACATTAAGCTAAATGGATCAGCGCTGTTGTGATCCAGGACAGTACAGCTTCACATGCTCAGCTCATATAGAAATATATATATACTGTATGTATGTGTGTGTGTGTGTGTGTGTGTATTTATTTATTTACTTATTTATTTCCCTTCTCACCCCTATGGGTGGTATGTGTCTTCCTCAACCGTGGGTCCTCTACCAGAGGCCTGGGAGTTTGAGGGTTCTGTGCAGTATCTTAGCTGTTCCTAGCACTGCACTCTTCTGGACAGAGAGCTCTGATGTTGCTCCTGGGATCTGTTGGAGCCACTCTCCCAGCTTAGGAGTCACAGCCCCGAGTGCTCCTACCACCACTGGGACCACTTTGTCCTTCACTTTCCACATCTCCAGTTCCTCCTTCAGGCCCTGGTACTTCTCCAGCTTCTCATACTCCTTCTTCCTGATGTTGCTGTCACTTGGCACTGCTAACACACATATATATGTATGTTCCTATATGCTGTGTTCAGATATTGTGCCAATGTGGCATGCTTGGTTTTGGTTTGGGTGTTATCTTTCTTTTTTTTAATACATTCAATCGTGTCCAATTCTTGGAGACTGCCTGGACAAGTCCTTGTAGTTTTCTTGGCAAGTTTTTTTGGAAGTGGTTTGCCATTTCCTCCTTTCTAGGGCTGAGAGAAAGTGACTGGCCTAAGGTCACCCAGCTGGCTTTGTGCCTAAGGTGGGACTAGAACTCACAATCTCTTAGTTTCTAGCCCAGTGCCTTAACCACTGCACCAAACTGGCTCTCGGGTGTTTTGTGCACCTAACCAATTGTGAGTCACTCAAGGAATCACAAGCCATGGCTTAATGCGAGTGGGAATTGGATCATAGTTACACTGTGGGGAAACGTGCTGCTATAGAATGATATGTTTGCTTTCTGACCCTGTTTGCTTCTGAGGCAGATGTGGTCATGAGTCTTTTCCTCTCTTAACTCTTAGGGTGTGATGGTAGGCATGGGACAGAAAGACAGCTACGTAGGCGATGAAGCTCAAAGCAAGAGAGGGATCCTGACACTGAAATACCCCATAGAACATGGCATCATCACAAACTGGGATGATATGGAGAAGGTATTTAAACTGCAAGTTTGACAGTGTGTAGGATTTAATGATGTATATCAGCAATGACTTCATGTTATGACTTAAGTTTCACAATTTTATTATGCAGCATAATGGCAATGGTGTTTTTAATTTGTTGAGCGCCATTTACATTTATTTGTTTATTTTATTTTTATTTTCTATCCCGCCTTTATTATTTTTATAAATAACTCAAGGCGGCGAGCATACCTAATACTCCTTTCTCCTCCTATTTTCCCCACAACAGCAACCCTGTGAGGTGAGTTGGGCTGAGAGAGAGTGACTGGCCCAAGGTCACCTAGCCGGCTTTCATGCCTAAGGCAGGACTAGAACTCTCCGTCTCCTGGTTTGCCATTGGCTCCTTCCTAGGGCTGAGAGAATGTGATTGGCTCAGGGTCACCCAGCCAGCTTCCATGCCTAAGGCAGGACTAGAACTCTCAGTCTCCTGGTTTCTAGCCCAGCACCTTAACCACTAGACCAAACTGGCTCTCAGTTTACATATCTTTTGTTGAAGGGTTCTTTTTTCATTCTCTGGAAACTCAAAATACAGCGTGTTGTTCTTGGATTTCTGGGTAATTGTCCAGGTGGTGGGGTTGAGTTAGAGGCGTTTCTCATGATGCTAATAATTCCTTTTACCGTTTATTCCAGATTTGGCATCATTCGTTCTACAACGAGCTCCGTGTGGCTCCTGAAGAGCATCCAACCTTGCTTACAGAAGCACCTTTGAATCCAAAGGCTAACCGAGAAAAAATGACACAGGTAAATGGTGTGTAGTATGATGATGTTTTGCTAACCTGTCCAAGTGGTATACACCTGTGGAATTTGATCCCTATTTATATTTTTGGGGAGAAGCATGGAGCCAAGACATCCAAACAATACTAATATCTTGCTACTAGGTTTCCTTCCTTCCTTCCTTCCTTCCTTCCTTCCTTCCTTCCTTCCTTCCTTCCTTCCTTCCTTCCTTCCTTCCTTCCTTCCTTCCTTCCTTCTCAGGTTTACTGTACAAAACCCTGTATTCCTCCTGAAATTCTCTCAGAGTTTTGAATTACTTGTTTATGGAGTAGGTCTAACAAGACATCATTTCTTCCATTCATAATTTTTCATCTTTGTTCAGGCAAGTGAATTTCTCACAGACCAAATTCAGATGAAAATGTTTGGGCCTTAATCAATACTGATGGTTCAGATTTCATCCTGGCGTCCTTGCTGCTTGCTTGTGAATAAGTTTTCCCATATTTTTTACTGTAATTGTATCCAGTCTGCACAACTATGACCTAATAAGCCAAAGAGTGCCCACCAGCCTCATCAATCAGGGATGGGCAACCAATTGGCCCCATATGGCCCACAGAGCTTTCAAGAAGATTGGTGCTATGATTTTCCAGTAGAAAATTTAAGAAGGCTTAACACTCCTTTAAAAGTAAAATAGTCAAACAAAAAGAGGGAAAAATTGATGAACTGCCAAACATGGCTGAATGGCCTTATTGGTAATTGGTAATAATTGTACAGAACTGTGGGATTATGGGAGGTGTAGTTCTATACCTCTAATAAGCATCTACTGTCAATGATCTACCTATTAAATGCAGTCACAAAAGATTTTATAACATTGCAAGCCCAAAGCTTGGTTTTGAAAAATCACATACAGATGTTCAAATTAATATAAGTCAAGGGAAGGATTTATTTATTTTTTCTATTATTCTCAGATTATGTTTGAGACATTCAATGTCCCAGCCATGTATGTTGCTATTCAGGCTGTTCTCTCTCTCTACGCCTCTGGACGTACAACAGGTAAGAAAGTGATACTGCTTTGGGTCTTCAGAACATGAAGGAGAGTGAGTTGGCTTGAAGGCAATCAAAACCTGTTTTGTGTTACCTCCAGGGATCGTGCTTGACTCTGGCGATGGTGTCACCCACAATGTGCCAATCTATGAGGGCTATGCTCTGCCCCATGCCATCATGCGCCTGGACCTGGCTGGGCGTGATCTTACCGACTACCTCATGAAAATCTTGACAGAACGTGGCTACTCATTTGTTACTACTGGTAAGGAAATTACATATGATCTTCACTGACAGACTGCTGAACTGGTTCATTGTATGAGGTATCTATAATTGGTGCCAAATTATCTTAAAGGAAAATGTGTTGTCTTTTATAATGTTCTCTTGACAAACCCACAGCTAGTTTTTCAGAAAACTCTGGACAAGCCCCTACTTACAGTCTGAAAAAAGTGGAGCAGAAATTGGCACTTATCCAGATGCAACAAATTATTTTGTGCAAATAGAAATTCAAATTATAGTTTGAATACTTTGGCACTGGTTGAGAAATTGTATTGCTAAGCTAAGTATCCTTACATCTGAATCGTTGTCTGCTAGCCAATGGAGACTGTGCACATAGTATCAGAACTGTACAGACAATCCATACTCCATCTTTCAGACTCTGAACTAGGGATCCATGTTCATAGAGGGTTGTAATCAATAGTGTCTATCCTAGCAGAATGGATTCCTTATTATCCTTGCACTACTGCACACCAATTCCAGGGCTTAGGAGAACCTTATAGAGCAGTTTGGTGGTTCAAGGGTGTGGAGAGGAGGAGGAGGAGGAGGAGGAGGAGGAGGAGGAGGAGGAGGAGGAATTCCATTGCACAGGAAGTTGGATGTATTCCAAAATACTGCTTATATTTAAATTCTGAAATATTTAAAATTTGATAGGAAATCTATTTTTTCCCTCTTCTGTTTAAATATTGAAATTGAAATACCTTGGTTGCCACATAATATATACAGTAGCACAGGTTTTCCTTTCCAAACTGCCAGTTCCTGAAGTTAGACAAGCCTATTCAGAATGATTAATCCTGACAAATTAAAGGAAAACAAAATTAAAGATCTTTGCCAAATTCAGAACATTTGCTGGGTAATAAATTTAGGATAAAAATGCCGAATGTTGAATTGGTTTAAAATCTCTCTTTTCAATCAGCATAAATATTAAACTATAGCTAAAGCAAACACCACAAGTCTGCGTTTCTTCTTGTATCTGATGGACCAGGAGTTCACACCATCTCTTCTTCAAATTTCATCTACAGCTGAGCGTGAAATTGTCCGTGACATCAAGGAGAAGCTCTGTTATGTTGCCCTGGATTTTGAAAATGAGATGGCCACTGCTGCTTCTTCATCGTCCTTAGAGAAAAGCTATGAGTTGCCTGATGGTCAGGTGATTACGATAGGGAATGAGCGTTTCCGCTGCCCGGAGACCCTCTTTCAACCCTCTTTCATTGGTAGGTTGATATATAGTGTTTCTTGGACAGTTAGTTTATATACCAGTGTTTCTCAACCTTAGCAATTTTAAGACGTGTGGACTTCAACTCCCAGAATTCCCTAGCCAGCATTTTATATATACCGATATAAAACATAGCTGCTGCTCCTTGAAAGGTAATACCTACTTCACCTGTATTTTATAATGCAGTTGGAGAACCTTTTCCAGATACTTTTGGACTCCAGCTCCAATTCAACCAAGCAACCTGATCAATGATCAGTGATGATGGGAGAGGTAGTTTAAACAAACCTATAATAACCTTATATTGTCTAGATGCTGGGTTTGAAATAATAGTAATTCTGAATAAATTAATTATAGCATCATTTATGTTCAATCTGACATCCTCCCCATATTTTAAGATCTCTGGAAGCCATCTGGATAAGGCCCTTCTTGAGACACTTAAAGATTTTGAAGTCATCTTTGCATTGCACATTTGTAATTCAACTGGACTGCACTTTGACATCTACAGTATATATAAAAAAACCCATTTGTTCATCCAGACGTCTGATACTCAGTGCATCATGCAACTTTCTTAAATGTATAAATCTACCTGTAATTTCCATGCAATTTTATTTCTAATTTTGTTTGCTATATTTGTAAAAGGTTATAAATTCTTTCAACATTTGATTGTTAATCATTTTGGGGTGGCAGATCCAAGGATTTAACAGGTTTAATTCCTTGTTTAAGAATATTTAATAAGTGTTCCTTTTGAAATACTCATCAGGCATGGAATCTGCTGGCATTCATGAAACCACCTACAACAGCATCATGAAGTGTGACATAGATATCAGAAAGGACCTTTATGCAAACAATGTCCTATCTGGTGGGACCACAATGTATCCTGGCATTGCAGATCGTATGCAAAAGGAGATCACTGCCCTGGCTCCCAGTACTATGAAAATAAAGGTATTGTTTTATTGATCACTGCATAATTCATAGTGCCAGAGATGGCTATGTTTACATGGTATGTCAGGGTTCCTAGAGATGAGGAACCTGCTGTGTTCCAGATGTTGGTGAACCACAGCTCTGAACATCCTCACTACTAGCCATGCTGGCTAGGACTGTTGGGAATTGTAGTTCAGCAATATCTGGGAGTCAACACTGACTTGAAGGCACATACACCTCCCCATACCAAACATTTTTCTTAGTTCTACATCTGAATTAGGAATGTGTATTGGAAATGCATTTTTTGTTTGATTTGATTTTAGAATTTAAAATTAGTTTTACTTTCCTTTGGAGGGGATCCTTTTATTTTATCTTATCTTGCTTTGAGTAAATTGGTCCCAAGCATCTTCGGCATGAGATGGACTTTATCTCTCAGTAGCCATATGGGGGGATGCAGCAACATTCACTCAAATACAAGTAAATGAAAACCCTAACAGAATGCAGTGCAAAACACTAACATCCCAGCCAAAGAAATCTGAATGAAAATAAATGTGAAAGATTACAAATTGTAATTAGTACATTTGGATTTGATTACTCATCACACCAGTAGTGACTGGATTTAACTTCTCAGTATCATTCTTTTTTAAGTACCCATCATGTTTCTTTATCTATCATAGTGAATCTCATAAAAATGGTTCCAATTTTTGCAGAAAATCTATGTGCAAACTACACTGCTTTTAAAAATAGAATAGAAATGCAATCAGAGTAGTTTTTGCAAGAATCTAAAGTAACCAAGTATAGCCTTTTTTTTCTGTCCAAAATGTGTGTAATCACACCCTCAGATGTACAGCAACATCAAGAATAACCACACTTGCTTGGGTTAGATACATAAGTATATACAGACATGAAGTCTCTGTTACCAGTTTTGCAAAAAAATGGCTTGCTGCTTTCAGTGAAAAATGGAGTATGCATAATTTGTAATATCTCTGCCTGAAGTAGCTTAACTAGATCCTTTCAATCCTTTTTCTCCAGATTATTGCTCCACCTGAGCGCAAGTATTCTGTCTGGATTGGGGGATCTATCCTTGCTTCTCTTTCTACCTTCCAGCAGATGTGGATCAGCAAACCAGAGTATGATGAAGCTGGCCCATCTATTGTTCACCGCAAATGCTTCTGAGTTGCTTCCCCTTCTGTGAAAAATATTCTTATACTTTCCTTACAATTAGCTGTGTTTTCAATAAGATGTATTTGAAGTTTTTAGGGGGCAGAGGAGGAAAGAATAAATTGTAAACATGCTTTTCAGGTGCTTTGAATTTTTATTAATAAACCTCAACTTTTTCATACTCTACTTGGAGTAAATAGTATTCCTTCTCCTCTGGAAGAAGAAGAGTGAGACACAGCAGATCAACACTACACTAGCCAATATTCGCATTACAGGTCTATGGATAGTGCAAAAAGTGAATCTTGATGATCAAGGGACGTTTGTCCTTATTTTAATCAACTGTAGGAGAACACACAAAGAGAACAGCTATTTTTACATTTAAGACATAGATGGACACTGATTGTAACTTATGGATCAGTAGAACTGTATGCTGTTCCTCTCTAAACCCCCTGGTTATACCTACATGGTTTTCAGTTCTCCATATCCTCTGACTTCTACCTGCTGTTACTCAGAAAAATCAGAATTATTTTAAGTTTCTTTCTTCTACACTGAATTTATAGGGAGGCAACACTGGCCCCTGAATAACACAGTAGCAGCTATTTGGTACTGAAGCTAGTTTAATGGAAGGAGCTAGTGTTTGTGAACTCACACATTCATAGTTCACTATGTCATCTGAGCATACTCTTTCTGTGTGTTTCTCAGCAGACTCTGCTCTGCTCCTGTTGGCTATTCTGTTCTCTCTTCCATATTGCCTATTCTATTTAATAGCTGCTGTATTTTCAAACATGCTGTAAACCTTCGCATCCCACTCTTACACACCCCTGAATACCTATAGGAAAGGAAAACAATCATATACTCCAGAGGAAAAAAGAGAGAAATTTTGCAAAGACTGTCATTGTGTCAAGTTCACTTTATTGTCATATTATTCCAATAAAATAACATACCCGGGTTGAATGCCACTGTGAACTTCATTTTGACTGTACAAGAAAATAACTTCAAAATGGGAAAAGGGCAATAAATATCAAACCGTTAAATTTAAAACATACAAATATAAAATGTCAGTAACTTGGAAAACACTAGGAAAACCTGGCAGCCTTGTTCTCCTTTGGCCTTATATTTTACGGAAGGCGTTCTTCTATCTGTATCACCTCAGATCCAGTACAGTTATTTTTATCTCTTTTCCAATGACATGTTTGCAGATCTGCAAAAGAAAACACCAGATTAATCGCAGATTATCTGTCATTAGCTGCTGCAAAATTAAATGACTTAAATCTGCAACTATTTAAGGGAAATGTGGATTTATTTCACTGGGATATTCACCTGAGGGTGAGGTTTCCCCTGAAAATCCAATTAGGACACTGAATGGCACATTCCCAACCCAACCATGCTCTGTTTCTCCTTCTTCTGGACAAGGTAAAGATTCCCTTGAGTCAAGCTGGACTCCTGGTGATTTCATGCACACATCTATGTAATTTTCTTGACAGAAGTATGAAAGTGATTTGCCATTATCAGCTTCTGGGATTTTTTTAAACTCCGCTTGATAAACTGACATTTCCTGGAGACTTATTCAAGTTCTAATGGTCTGACCTTGCTCAGTATTTTTGAGATCAGCCAACATTATCTAGGCACTGCCACCTATTTCCCAGACTTCTGGTCAGTGTAAGCTTAACCATATTGCTCATCCAGTTCGTTGGTATCCATGATTTAACAGAGCTAGTTCTTCTGTTAATCTAACTTTCTCCATTAAAAAAATGAGGACACTGGGATGTAAGAAGGTAATTTATTCTTTTACTAGGATAATGTAAATAGTTTCATGGGACAAATGGGTGTCGTCCAATCTTGGTTTCTAAGGTGGTAGGGGGAGTGATTTGACTTTGAAAATGGGTAAATATCTATTTAGCAAGTTTGGTGTAGTGATTAAGGCACCAGGCTAGAAACCAGGAGACCATGAGTTCTAGTCCCGCCTTAGGCACAAAGCCAGCTGGGTGACCTTGGGCCAGTCACTCTCTCATCCCTAGGAAGGAGGCAATGGCAAACCACTTCTGAAAAACCTAGCCAAGAAAACTGCAGGGATTTGTCCAGGCAGTCTCCGAGAATTAGACATGATTGAATGGATAAATATATATATATATATTAAATCTACAGTATATCTTCATTATTATATGGAAACAGACATTCCCCCCTCCCCACATACGTATCAAACAATCCTGGAAACAATGTTATTTTCTAATACAGTATATCCTTTTCCAGAGGCATTCTTACATTTTCATTCTGAACAGCTGATTTGACTTTTACCTTTACAGAAGCTTAGAATATGAACAACAGAGGAATAGTGGGGAAAAGAATCTTTTTAATAAGATTCTGATTTTGCCATCTTGGGTTTTAGATTTTATATTTTAGAGTTTTTATTATATTTGTATATTTATATTTTTATAATGCATCTTTTTAATTGATATTTAACTCTTACTGTTTTAATTTGTTTGTAAGCTGCCCAGAGTCGTTTTCGAGATGGGTGGTGGAAAAATACAATCAATCCATCCATCCATCCATCCATCCATCCATCCATCAATAAATAAATGGCCCTCAGACCATCTTGTTAGCAAACTATGAATTCTGGAGACTGCACTGCAAAACATCTGGAAGATGCTGGGTTGTGAACAGCTGCTATAGCAAATTAGTATGTCCCACTTTAATTTCCACATCCTGCATCTGAACATTGCTCCCCTCGCTCCACCTGCAGAACTGCTGAACTCTTCACTGCAGGAATGTTTGAATTTGTTCCCGTTTGCAATTTTCCCCTCCTTTCCAAATGAACAGATAAACTGATGTATGAAATGAACAGCCTTCAACACACATCTATGTATTGTTGGACTAATCTTGTTCCTGGTGCCATTCTTTTCAACAACTCCTCCTGCCAAAATCTAAACCAACTTTCCCTGAGCTGCTGGTGATAATATGAATTGGACCATCTGGATGCACTAGATTGGAAAATATAAATTTTAAACAATTACTCTACATTTGTACTCAGACATATTTGAATAGTAGTGGAGTGTATATAGAGAACGTTGGAAATTAATATGCTACCCTTACATTAAATAGCCTAGGGTCCTTGGTATGAGGGTGAAAGCCCTTCTTTTTACAAGCAGAAACTTCCAACATGCCAGCATTAGTAAGTCTGAAGATTCCCATCCTAGAAAATAAAAGAAAGATTATGTTTAGGAAAGCAGCTCAAACCCAACAATTGTATATAGCAGATAAAGTTGATCTCAGTTGCACAAGGAATACAGGAGCTTCATGGAGTTTGCCTGAAGTGTGTTTTAATTAAATTCACAGCTGGCTACTAATGGAGAGAAAACATACAGTACTGAGAGAAGTAATTTATGCAAGTCAGTTTCTGAAAATTAATTGTCACCTTCTTGACAAAGCTGTTGCTACAATATTATGACAGCCAAACACTGCCTAATGTCCTTCTCATGCTGAGAGGCTTCCTTGCAAAGATAATCTCTCTCCCTGAATTAAGAGAGTCATTTCTATAGCACAATTGCATCACATATGATTTAAATAACACCTGAAATATTGGGCCACAGGTCTACAGTATTTTGACTGCTTCAGCAAAAACGTTAAAATGACAAGTAAAATAATATCCTGCTTTTGAAAAATACACAACTTAAAAACCAGCCAAAAATAATTTTATTTGATTTATCATACGCTTCTTAGTTTAATTATTAGATCAAGACTAAATACATTGCACGTTCCATGAAAGAGGTAAATCCCTGGCATTTTTAATATAGAAGGACCTCAAATAAAAAGACTAGAGAAGTACCACAAACACAAAAGAGTAACTACCAGTTAATGAGACATTTCTGAGCTATGCTAACACAGGCAGGCTGGAGCACACAGCAGGATTCACAGAGGTGTTCCTTCTGTGGTCCAAGAAGGAGAAGGGAGAGATCTATTAAACCCGAATGTCTGTGCAACTACCCCTAATATTTTTTTCAAAGACTAAAAATGTGGGACAGGGCATCTGAGAACCTCAGGGTCAACAATAAAACTGTCTTCAGGTTTAACAAAACAAAGAGTGAGCAGTGTGGGAAGGCATAGAAACAGCAAAAATAAAGAACATTTGGGAATTAAATTTGCTTCTAAAAATATATCTGTAAAGATCAAAACTCACACAATATGCATTTCGACATTTTTCCCCCGCCTTGCCTTCTTGAACGTTTTATAGGTGACGTAGCATAGACATAATAAACTAATTATCTGAATGGAGGATGGAAAAGGATGCTCAAACTCACTCATTATGTTTTGGCGAACAAACAATTGCAATGGCCTCTGGCAGCATCAGCTGGTAAGAACAATGCGTATGAAGATCAACGCTGGATAAGAACGCAGTCTGGGTTGGATGGGACTGCAGAGAAAGGCAACATTTTATATAGCATGTGACTTTTGTTCTGTTTTACAAATACAGTAGAAAGAAATCGGGATTAGCTGCACCCACCTATTATTTATTAAATAAATATAAATAAATAAATATTTATTTTGTTATCTCAAAAATCTGGGCAGCTATCAACAGTTAAAAACAACATAAACAACAACATAATAAATACATAATTGGCAGCTAGGATAAAACCAAAACACCATCAAATCAACATTGACATAACCACTTCACGGGTTCCTCAATACAACCCAGCCCCCATCCATGGGGACACAGACATGTCTTCAAGGCCTTAGGAAAGGCTAACAGGGTTTGGGCCAATCTAATCTCTGGGGGGGGGGGTGATGTTCCAAAGAGCGGTCACCATGATGGAAAATGTTCTCTTTAGTGTTGACCCAGGGCAGTTTTCCATGTTGTTGTAGCTGAAGGAGCTGCACCTAAATCAGCAAGTTCTTCTGCTAGTCTCAAAGCCACTTCCTAAGAATAGTTATCTGGTTTTAAAAGAATTGACTGGGATTTAAGGAAAAAGGGGGAGCAAGGCAACCACCAAATGCTTACTTGACTAATATGTTTAAATAGGTCTCAGGAATATTGTTTCTCTAATACTGGAGTGGAAAATCTTGAATCTGGACTATTGTTGTTGTTCAGTCATTTAGTCGTGTCCGACTCTTCGTGACCTCATGGACCATAGCACGCCAGGCCTTCCTGTCCTCCACTGTCTCTCAGAGTTTACTCAAATTCATGTTCATTACATCAGTGATGCTATCTAACCATCTCATCCTCTGCTGTCCCCTTCTCCTTTTGCCTTCAGTCTTTCCCAGCATCAGGGTCTTTTCCAGTGAGTCCTCTCTTCGCATTAGGTGGCCAAAGTATTTGAGCTTCAGCTTCAGCATCTGTCCTTCCAATGAGCAGTCAGGGTTGATTTCCTTTAGGATTGACTGGTTTGACCTCCTTGCAGTCCAAGGGACTCTCAAGAGTCTTCTCCAGCACCACAGTTCGAAAGCATCAATTCTTCGGCACTCAGCCTTCCTTATGGTCCAACTCTCACAGCCATACATTACTACTGGAAAAACCATAGCTTTAACTATACGGACCTTTGTCGGCAAGGTGATGTCTCTGCTTTTTAATATGCTGTCTAGGTTTGCCATAGCTTTCCTCCCAAGGAGCAAGCGTCTTTTAATTTCATGGCTGCAGTCACCGTCTGCGGTGATCTTGGAGCCCAAGAAAATAAAATCTGTCACTGCTTCCATTTCTTCCCCTTCTGGACTATAGTATCCTCCTAATCTGACTGGTCTATGAGGTCACGAGGAGTCGGAGACGACTGAACGAATGAACAACAAAATCTGACCTCCCCTCCCTCATTCCATAACTCACATCTTCTCTTCTTCTGGAGTGATCTTATTTGGACAACACTTTTCAATATAAAACTTTCTCAAGCCTACTTGTGTCATGGGGGACACTTCTGAGTGAAGAAAGGGTACAGTTGTTCTTTCTTCATGGTGCAACCTATTCCACCAAATCCAATCTATGTCATGTGTTAGAATGTACATATGCATATAGGAAAGCAAATGTGTTTTTTTGTGTATGTTTGTAAAAATGCAAAAGTATGTCTGCATGAGAGAAAGAAAGCTGATCTGGTCTACTCAGCACTCCTACCAATGGCATGCAGCCTTGAACATCAGCTTGCATGCAACCTTACACTGGAAGAGGCTCCCTTTTCTTCTGCTGCAAAAAATGTCTATCACAGCATATTTATCTCTACCTACATGGATCCATCCCAGTGTGAGAAGATCATGTTGGTCTTGAACACCAAATAGCTCTTCCACATTCTCCATGTCACAGTAGTCTGGTCCTGCAGACTGTTTGGGTACGATTACATGAGTAATAGTGAATTCATTATGAGTCTGTAAGACACAAGCACAAGAAGATAACTTTTGGACTTCAATCCCGAGAACAGCACTGGAGTCAACCAAATGTTTAAACTATTTATTTCACAGGAGCTGCGCTCATTTACACCGGTTGATGCCAAAGAATTATCAAAGCAACAGGCAAAACAGGAACAGTGGAGGTCCCTGTTCTAGGGAGGCTCTATATACTGCATACAGAAAGGTTACAGAGAAAAAAAATATTAGAAACTGCCTTACCTTTATCCATATCAGATCATCGGTCTCTCTAGTTCAGTACTAACTGATTGATACCACCAATATTTACCATCCCTACCTGGAAATTCCAGGAATAAATCTTGTGGCCTACTAAAGAATTTTATATAGTTACAGTATATCGTCAGTTATAACAGTTAGGGGACCGTGGTGGCTCAGTGGACGCTGAGTCAGAAGCCATTAAGGCTGACAGCTTGGCAATTCGAAACCCAGAGCATGAGCCGCGTGAGCTACTGGCAATTAGTCCCAGCTTCTGCCAACCTAGCAGTTCAAAAGTATGCAAATGCGAGTAGATAAATAAGGTACCACTCCAGTGGGAAAAATTACAGGGACATGAAAGGAGCCTCCTCGGGCGTCCCCCGCGCAACGGTGATGTCACCGGCAAATCCTTTCACTACAAAAGCGCCTTGGTGCTTCTGACACGGAAAAAAAAAAAGTCAGTTACTGAAGTCTCCTGAAGGATATACATCTATCTCTTGTAAAGCTGGGAGATAAATACTATTTTTTAAATAAGTGCTATTATTTCCTTATTTATTCTTACTATTTAAATCCTATTTTCCTACCCAGAATATATAACTGTAAAAAATCAAATATAACTCCTTAAAATCTCATAAAAGCAGTTTTAACAGTTCAAAGTAGAAGTGTACAAAGTGTTTTGCGGTGAAAATGTTTGAATTCAGAATACCCCATTTCAAATACAAAACAGCTGCTTTGAATGTATGATGGACTTTGCATATCTTAGAAGCTTTGCATATCTTAGAAGTTTTTTTAGCATTAACAGCTCTGTTCTGAGTGTAAAACACAACTTGTTCAAAACACATAAAAATACTGTTTTAATCTCAAGACAGCTACTTTTCATTCAAAATAGGACACTTCACACTCACAATGGGGTGTTTCAAATTCAAAATGGTTTGGTTCAAAATATTTTGTACATCTTAAGTTGTGCAAAGCACTGAATTTGGTCTGCACTATTATTTGGTTTTTTTTTTTTACATTACAGAGGTGGTCTATGGACACACAATAGGGCTGTTTTAGAGCTTCTATAATCTGAAACAGCAGCAATATTCTCAACTTCTCTTCCTGGACTAAGGAGAACATTTAGAACTGCTGCCTCCTTCTGTTCAGATAAGGAACTGGTTATTGACTAAAAAAAACCCGCCAGTTACGATCTGTATGAAGAGAACAGCCCAACACAAACACATGACAAAGAATGAAAACTATCAAACAAGTTATGACATTTAGACAGTTGGAAGTTTTTTCATGCCTCGAACTCCAGGAGGGTTCAAATAAATTCATCATCGGGGAATGCAATTAAATCTTTGCAGTATTAAAGTTTGAGGCCATGACTATATTGTAGTTATTATAAGGTTCCTAGGACTGTGTCTATAGGGATTTTGGACCACTAGAGGCCATTCAACTCTGGGGATATGCTCCCTATTCCCAAGATCTAGCTAGCCCCTACTTTAGATATTTTTCAGAAACTGGTAGAAACATGTCTTTTTCAACAGGTGTCTGGAGATTTAACATCTATGCTTTCCTTCCTAACCAGTTGGCAGTGGGCTATTTTATATTTTACTTAATTTTTGAGAGTTTGTAGTGGCAATGCGGAAGACCATTGTTATTTCGAGGAGTTTAAGTGACATATTTTGATTTTCTCCTTCACACGAAGAAGCTTAGAGTTTATTTTGAGTTACACTAATGTTTAACTGGCTTGTTTTTTATTTCTGTTTGAAATGTGGGGGAGAAGAGAAAACCCCAAGATTGTTTTTGTTAAGCACTAGCTTATCTGTATAGTTTCCCAGGCTCTTGGATTAAACAGGAACTCCAGACCCTGGGAACTATCCAGTCAAGGTCAGATTCTGCAGCCTCTGTACCATGGAAACAGCATCACGAGGTTTCAGGGCCAGACTTTGATAAAAACCTTAGGATTGCCTCTTGAGTTTGGGAGCTTCTGCACAGACCTGAGCGCTGGGTGCTGTGGAAATTGAGCCGCCCTGTGGTATCTCCGCTGTCTTTATTAAGGGGCTCCTGACAGCCTATGGGAGATTGGGTATCAACTTGCTTGGTATGTAATGATTTTCCTTTCTTTATGCTATGCTTTTTATGCTTCTGTTTAATCTGCCTAATCTGTGTTTCTGGTTAAACTGTGTTTCTGTTTAAATTTGTTTGCTTAAGTTTATAATAAAGCTTAAAATCTCTTTATCCACTGGTGTGCTTATTGTCCCTGGATCTTGTTATCTCCCATATAGACAACTGCAATGCACTCTACATGGGTTAGAGTGAAGAGTATCTGGAAGCTACAGCTGGCCCAGAATGGGCCATCTTTGGTGTCCCTAGAAGGACACATATAACACCTTTGTTACGCAAGCTGCATTGGGTGCCAGTTTGCTTCCGGGTCCAATTCAAGGTGTTGGTTATTACCTTTAAAGCCCTACATGGCATGGGGCCAGGTTACCTGAGGGACCGCCTCTTCCCCGTTACATCAACCCATCCCACCCGATCTTGCAGAGAGGGCATGTTGTGGACCCCGTCAGTAAGAGAATTCCTGTTGGCGGGGTCCAGGAGGCGGGCCTTCTCTACAGTAGCGCCTGTCCTCTGGAACATTCTACCCCCGGAGGTGAGGTTGGCCCAATTGCTCCTGGCCTTCCGGAGCAATTTGAAGACCTGGTTCTGCCACCTGGCTTGGGGCGAGGAGTAGGCATGTTTGGGGATGGCTAGTACCCTAGAGTGATCGTTGCATTCAAGGACTGAATTAGATCAGCCGCCATTGGATTTCATTTCTTATTTTTATGTACATTCATTTTAGTTTTAATTGTATTTATATATTGTAATTTATATATTGTAATTTATTGTTTTATTGATTATGCTGTTGTAAACTGCCGGTGAGAGGAGATGGGCGGCGACAAATCAAATCAAATCAAATCAAATCAAATCAAATCAAATCAAATCAAATCAAATCAAATCAATCAATAAATAATAAAATTGTCTGAGCACCTGATCACTGCTTGGACACTTGGCAGAACAGAGTTATTATAATGTTTTTGAGGTTTATGGTTTTTAATTGTTTCCATTACCTGTTAATCACTTAGAGATATGTAATGGTGGTAAAGAAATACTGGAAATAAAATAAATTTAAAATTAGACAGACTGATTCCTAATGGGATACTTTTCTAGTGACCAGATGTGTCCCCAATTTGGATTACATGTGGAATCAGGCATGGCATCAACTAAAGCTCAAGCTCAGATTTATCGTGTCAACTATTGGCTCAAACAAATTTCAAGAGGTATGACTGGCCCTCCAAGATAGTTTCAGGCTTCAGGGGGAAATCATTACATTGTTTTCTAAACCACTGCAGCCCAATATCCCAAAGTTTCATAGACTCAAATGGTTCTTTAATCAAGTAAAAGATATTGAATTGTTGAAGTGCTCCGAGCTGTTCTTCCTCTTACAGGTAACCAGTAACAATAACAAAGTCTTCCCATTCCCCATCACATCAAGGAAAATCATTCTCTGTAACAACAATCTCTTCCTACTGGGTGGGCCACCATCACGTTACTGATCTTCACAGCCTTTTTGAAATGACCAAGTTTTTAGTGGTCTTCCTAAATGCCAGCAGTTTTGGTGCTGATCTGGCCTTGGGCAGAATGTGTTCCAAATGCCAGGCAGGGCTAAGATATAGCACATTAATTATCTTCAAGTTTATCAGAATCCAGAGGTTTCTAGAAATGTGGTCAGCTTCTGCACTATTACTATAATTCAATGTCAACAGCTGCTTAAAGCATGAGGTAGAAATCACTGGCACCTTAAGCACGGGACAGAAATAATTGGCATAGCTTTGTAGTAATTTCATTAGATGTGGCTGATTTTTTTTGAGTTTTTATTTTACATTGTTTGAGGCTGGTTTATAAATATCAATATAAATAAAAAATAATTATCAAATGTTTTACTTGAGTAGAAGTCCTATTAAACTCAGGGACGTCTACTCCATAGTTAATGTATACAGGACAGAGTTGCTACAGATGGGGTTTTTAAATATCTCTTTAGCTATAGTTTAGCTATAATTATTTTAATACACATACATAGATGTCCTTGGGTGCTGGGCTGAGCATTTCAGACGAAAGTCATGGTTTAGAAACATTTTCACTGCTAACAATAGAAACATTATTCAACAGCAGACAAAATCTGAATGCTAATATCCAAGTGATATTTGCTAGAAGCTTTTCTTCCCCCCTCCCAAGCATCTGATATAACACACCAATCACTGTCACTATATGAAAACTAGAGAAACGCAATACAGAATCATAAAAAGGAAGCTGCACGCAGCAGGAAGATAGCTGAGTAATGTTAGAGGCTTTCCAGTGTCTGAGATAAACTATTTTGCAGGAAAGCAGCAAGCAGCAGATCACAGTGAAGTAAGATTTTCTGAACAGACCCTCACAGCTTTTCGATAAAATCAGTTATCACAGAGTACACTTATGCTTCAGATCTGCTTTTGTTGTGCTGTCAGTTCATTTCGGTTAAATAGAGTACCATTAAAAGTGCCTTTCCCATACAAATGTGAAGGTTTTATTGTACCAGTTTTCCACAGAGAATGCCACACGTTTCTATTCCTCTTGCTGTATTTGCGTCTGCGAGCAGCAAAAAATTGTGACAAAGATCACTGGGCAGAACCACATTTCGCAGTCCTTCAGCAGCATTGTCTAACAAAGAGAAGTGAGAGTGACACTTACACAGAGGACTACAGTGTGAAATGTTCTCATACAACATAATCTGAAAAGCACTCAGCAGACAGTGTGCTGCTTTAGAGCTGGTGCTTCAGTGTTCAGCACTACAGCAGATCCAGAGAGACTACATCTGACTTGTCCTGATCAAAACAACCATTGTTTTTGTGCCTGATGCAGCTTCTCTTGCCTCATGGCAAACCAAACATACTAAGAAATGTATATTTTGTAAATATGTCCAAAAATGATTTAGTGAGCCATAAATCCTATCCATGAAATAACACAGAAAGGTAAACGACAACAAAAAATGTACTTTCTTACTCTGAACAGCACTTAAGGTAGCAGCTGGCTTTAAGGCCCGACTGATCGGAGGAGACTGACTAGCAGAAGCACCACTCTTGTTTGCTAATGTTTTGGGGAAAGTATTGTTCAGGTGTGCTGAAATGCTCCCATCTGTCGGCTCTGATGTAACTGAATTATCCTTAATTTTCTGACCACGAGCTAATTCTTGTTTTTTTAATTGATCTTCAAAGAACTGAAACTGTTCTGTTTCCAGTTGCTGTTGACGGATCTGCGCAATCCGCTTCTTTTCTGCTTCAATCAATTTCTGTTGCTCTATTTTTTTCAGTAATTCAGCTTTGCATTTGTTCTGGAAAATAGAATACATTAAAAGGACATGTCATCAACTAAAACAGGGTTAATCCAGATGAGAAAGTCTAATGCGCTTAAAAAACATGAAGCATGATAGATCTGAATATTTTAATATCTTCTCCATCTACCAAGAAAATGATGGAAAATAAAGCAACATCACTCTCCAGATGTTGGTAACTCCAGCAGCCCCAGCTAGTGTGGCCAAGGTGCAGACTGCTAACAGCTGCAATTCAGGAACATCTGGAAGGCTAAAGGGCCAAGTTTCTACACCTGAAATAGATTTTAAAAGCAAAGCATATGGATGGGGAAGATGATTAATTATTCTGCCTAAAGAATTTATCCAGCTAGGTTTATTCTGATTATTGAAGTTTCAATAGCAGACTTGAAGAATTCAGTACCACTCTTATGTCAGAATAATTATTTGCCTACCACCACCCCCGTTTTGCAAGTTTAATTAGTTCATCTTCATTCAAAACTTTGCCATCATCATTTGTAGTTTGAATTTGGGAAACAAAAACAAAAACTTACATCACAGATACATATTAGACAGCTATATCAGGAAAGGACTGCAACCTCACTTAATAAAATCAAGCTACTAGGCTCATGTGGAATAAACCTGAAGAGTTACACTGCATTTTAGAAAGTTATTCTTATTCATACAAAAAGGGCCACAAGAAAATATATTTTGCTATTTACACATGCATCTAGAAGAATCCGTTTCTTGGTGCATATTTTATACTGTACAACTGTATAAAGACAGTTATATAATTGGTTCCTCTGTCTGGAACACAGCAGCAAAGATTGGCAAAAGAAGTGACTACATTTTCAACAATTGCTGACACTGTTCCATCTCTCTGGCCAGAACAAGGCAGTCCTTCCAATGGTTAGATGACTATGGATTGTATGTACCCTTATCTCTTATGCTGGCAGTGAGACTTTCATCATCAGCTCAAATGGGTACGCAGGGGTGTCGGTAGATGGGGAGTGACAAAAAATCAAGATGGTGGTTGCACCTGCACAATCAAAGTCCTTTATGCATGTATGTGACATTGCATGCACATACAGTATGAAGAGGAAGGGCTTGGATCACACAGTTGTATCTACCACCTTGGGTTTTTGTCCCCCTTCCCTCTGACAATACCCCCGTGTGTGAGAAGGAAAATGTCAGCCTTGCGAGGTAGTCCAGACAAGCACACCCAGGAGTACTAGCTCTATCGTTATTGTAAGGTTATATTAACAGAATCTTGCAAGTCTGAAAGTACATCTCTCTCTCCCCCCCACCTTTACAGTCCAAGAAACTAGGGAGGGTCCCTTCTGAGACATTTGCCACACCCACATTCCTTCTGTGGACTCAGCTGCCTCTTATCTAGTCTGTGGCTGTTCCTCCTGTCTCCCAAGGTCATTCCCAAACACCATTACAGAAAAGGACTAGCATCACTCAATGGAAATGTTTGGGCTTCAAGATCTAATAACAAATGTTTGTTTCTAATATTACCTTTTTCTTCACTTGGATACTTTTTAGCAGGGTGATGATAAAGCCACATCAACTTTCTCTACCACCTGGGCATTTAAAGGCAAAAGCAGCCACTTTGTCCACATCAAAATGAATGATAGCAGTTTTAAAACTGCAGTCTAGTTTATAGCAGCTTTCATCACATAAAGTTACAATTTTGCTTTGGCACTGCTATTCAGAGAATGTATTAGAGATTTTATACATATCTCTATGGCTAAAAAAGTAAAAGATACCTTGTCTTGCATATATTCCTGGTATTCTGCATTGTATTTCTTTAACAACTCCTTCTTTAATTCATCAGTCCTTGGAAATGCTATATCCTTTAGTTTCTTTGTTAGAAAGAAAACAAGAGAAATAAAATGCAATATGTGTATGTGTACGTGTACACACACAAACACACACACACACTTTTGCTTTCCTCATGTGCCAAATAAACAGCTTAATCCTACAACTGGAATAAATGGTTCACTAATACAGTATTGAATTAAAAAGCATATATATAGGCTCAATGCTATGAAACAGCATTAGTTGCAGAGTGCTTATCCCAATTAGGTTGACATTCAATGGCAGATTAATCATTCCTCTGCTATTAACACAAGGAATATGCAACTATTTTACCTTGGGTACTAAGGATACATCCCTAAGATTATAGACTGCTAACATTCAGGATTTGGCCCTAACTCTCTTTTTCTTAAAGCCCAATTCATCATGCTAGAGCCTAGCATCAAAAATCAAATACTGATTCTGACTCTTGAATTTGTACCCTAACAGACTCAATGAGAGCATGCAACATCCTCAGACCATTGCCAGGGCCTATCTGTCATTAATCATTCTTTGAAAAGAGGGGGAAAATCCCCTGGATAACAATTTATCTTTAAAAAACCACTCTACCTTCATAATATCCTGTTTCTCTGGAACTGCACATTGCTGGTAGTCTCGATGACATGGCAGCTTTTCTACAAACAAACTGGAAAACACACACACATTTACCCTTTTGCAAGTCTGATGAAGAATACTAGTGCTTTTCCACTGAGACAACTGCAGAGTACATAAATCATATGAAGCTAGAAGCAACATTCTTTCTTTTTTTTTCATTCACAGAAGCTTTCTGTATCTTTGAAGTTTAAATTAACAACACTGCTATTCTATGGTTGGGTCATTCAGGCCTGAAGACCAAAACAGAATATACAGAACTTAGAAGAGATAGTTTTCTACCATGAAATTTCATACAACGTGGCCCTCTGAAACTGCTCAGGGAAGGGATCATTTCCCCCTCTGCTTCCTTCTAAAAGCAAAAATGGCCACATCAAAGCTTCACTTGGCTACATTTGAGCAGTTGGGAAAGATGGATGGGCAGAAGCCTCTTCCACCTCGACCAGACAGCAATTGGAAGCACCAGAAGAGGCCTTCAATGGATGGGAAACGCCTTGGAGATGCACACTGTGTTACCTCTGCACCCAATAATACAAACGGTGAAGTGCCTCATCAATGCAAAGCACTGCTCCCTTGAAGGCATAAGCCGAGAGTCTTGTGATGGCAGTGGCATATAAATTTGATAGATAAATAAATAATGCATAATTGTTTGGAATCACATTATTTATTATGGTGCAGTGTCGCTATTTTTAGTGGAACTCTTCTGAAAGAAATGGCTTGTAAATTATACTCAATGCCACTTTCGAAAGGTATTTTTGCATGTCTACATCTTTCTTTTCACCATATTCCTCTCCCCTCTTCAAGTATAGTAAGCACCACTAGCTGACTCTCTAATATTTTTATTCTTTCTTTTCCTCAAAGACTAGGGATACTAGATGCATGGCACAGTAGCATGCCTGACTTTCCATAGCCCCACAACAGTCAACTAATGAAACTGAATTGGAACAAAGAATTTTCCCAGGGATTTTTCATAATTGTAGAGAGAGCAAACATATCCACAGTTTTGATGATGATTTCCAGTTTATGGTAATATTTAACTCATGATCATTTAGCAGCTACCAGATTTAGACCTGCCATTCTCAAGGCTAGACAAAGCTTCATATTCAGTTTCTGAGAAGTGCTTCAGAGCACACAAAGTGCAGCCCCTGTCTGCAACCTTTCGAAGCAGTTGCATCTTTTCATGGGATTATTCTGCCGCTCTCTGCAGCTGCCATGGAATAATGGGAGAAGACGTGATTGCTTCCAGACAGTTGCAAACTAGTGCTTCTCTCATGACCTCACATGCTCCAAAACACCTTTCTGAAATTGAATCCAAAGCACTGCACAGTCCTAGTCAGTATATAGTATATACTGTATACTAGTATACAGTATATTAGTCTGCTAATATTGCATCAGGGTAATAAATAAAATACATATAATTTCTAAATATTAAAATATGCATTTACAAACTGAGACCAATCCTTACGTTATAAACTTATTATAGAGAACAAAGGCATTTTCAAGATTTCCTTCTTGTAGATAGACAGAAGCCATGCGCTCCATCTCCACTCCAGATCTAAAGTAGCGTCGTGGTGTAATGTCTTCATTGATTGTGATGTTACAGCCAAGCTTGCTTAAGGCACGAACACGCTCTTCTGGGCTCAAGGAAATATCTGTGTGGTCAGGAATAGCTGCTAGTCTTTTCTGTTAAAACAGAGATCACAAATTGCATTTTATTTTGACAGGTACTTTTATTCAGGTATGCTTTTAGTCAAGATATGAAAGTGAAATTGTGAGCTAGAATTAAAAGGTGCACCCCATGCTTTTAAGAAGAGGTTTCATTGTGCTTCCACAACCCCCCTGCAAAATAAATGAAGATTATGCTAAAACATCTCCACTGCATTGTGTGCATGCATGCACACACACACACACACACACAATCAAAATCATAATTTCCTTGACACTTATTGCTACTGACATGCAACAAAAATAATGCCCATTGTGTTGCATTTCCCTGGTTTTTCTTTTCTTTTCTTCCATGTTGCACTTATGCAAATGCATTTTAATCATAAACCTTTCAGTCACTACTTTTAAAATCAATGTGAACTGTTCTATTATTCTCTAATAGAGAGGAGTGTGAGTGATACGAAACATGATTCATGCTGAAACAAGGCATAAGGATAAAGAACTGTTGTTGAAAACAATGTCTTCATCTCTCTTCTTCCTCCTTTCTTTTCTTGAGAATATTTATCTGTGTCAATGCATGATGAAATACTGCTACACTAAGAGTTAGCCTGCCCACACAAACATCAGGCAATGAAATGGAAGGGAAATATTCTCACTGGGATATAGGTTCAGACCATGCGTCATGTATCACCAGGTACTGGGACACAGAGGAAGAGAAAATCAATGTCCCCCCATATCAGCAACACCCACATATTTTCCACTGTGTCTAACTGAACCTCTAGTTTGGTCTAGTGGTTAAGGTGCTGGGCTAGAAACTAGGAGACTGTGAGTTCTAGTCCCGCCTTAGGCATGAAAGCCGGCTGGGTGACCTTGGGCCAGTCACTCTCTCTCAGCCCAACCCACCTCACAGGGTTGTTGTTGTGGGGGAAATAGGAGGAGGAAGGAGTATTAGGTATGTTTGCTGCCTTGAGTTATTTATAAAAATAATAAAGGTGGGATAGAAAATCAATAAATCAATACATCATTAATAATATTGTAATTTTTAGTGAAAAGCCTAAGGAGAGTTTAAGGGAGCATTTTAGAGTACAGTAATTTAACAGTACAGGTGGTACTAACAACCTCGCTAACAACCACTTGTTCAGCAACCATTCAAACTTATGACGGTGCTGAATGAGTGGTAGTTATGACTGGTCCTCATACTTATGTCAGTCGCAGCGTCCCACAGTCACATGGTCACCATTTGAGACCTTCTTTGTTAGCTTCGTACAAGCAAAGTTAATGGGGAAGCCGGCAGGAGGTCGTAAATGCTGACCATGTGACATCCTCACTTAACGATGGTGCGGGATTCACTTAACGAAGTGCCAGAAGTTCCATCACAATGCTTTACGACGTCACTTAGCAATGGAAATTCCAGTCCCAATTACCATCATTAAAGTAAGGACTACCTGGAAGCATAAGACTGAGAAACAGAAGTATCACAGAAAACCAGAAAAGGACAACATTATGCATCATAGACTAAGTGAGACTAACTTAGATGCACCTTCACTAGATTTGGGGAATCAGTGCATCACAGGACATATTTGAATTTGAATAGAGTGCTTGTTCTACAGAAGCTAAGCAGATGTGCTGTCTGATCAGCAGTTTTCTCTACATTATACAGCATTCATCCTTACCAAGGAACTCACAGTGAATGGTTGTTCCATGTTGTGTCAGCAACCCAGCTTATTTTTTCTTTCCAATCATGTCATCTAGTCACAAAAGAGAATGGGAAAATCTATAGTACTCAGTACAGATAGTAAACTGCAGAGATTAGTAGCCATTGGAGAAGTTCCAAAGAAATATAACCAAATGAAATCAAATCAAATCATTTATTCATGGTCAAGAACAGTAAAGCATAAGTTTAAAATTTAAAATACAGAAAAACCAGTCCTGAAATAATTAATAATGAGAAGAGGTTATCAACCAGCTTCTGCAAGCCCTCTAGTAACCATAACTTCAAACCATCACTAAATGAGGCAGTTGCTAAGTGAGGACTACCTGTAAGGAGGCAATGCATAGCCCTGTTTGACTTGGCTGAGGATAGGGATGGGGGTGGTTAATTCAGTGTTACATTTGCCTCTTATCTGCACTGTAATATTTTCATGTAACAGAATTACAACCTGTGAAAGCAACAATCAACTGAGGTTGTAGCTAATTTCCTCCATAGTATCAAATCAATGAAGAACTTAAAGGGTGCCTTTGGTAGGGCTGGAGTATCTGATCTAAAACCTGCTTGTTCATAAGCCAAGATATTCTAATCGAAACGTTTATGATATAAAAAATTTTTATGATATAAAAAATCAAGGACAGAGTTTGTTAATTATTGACAATAAACTAATTGGGCAATAATTGGCAGGATTTTGCCTATTGCCTTTCTTGTATATTGGAAGAGTGATAGAATTAAGCCACTCTTTAGGGAGCAATAAAGAGTTATTTAATGGCAGCAAACATGGGGGCTAACACAGAGGCCAACCAATCAGGATTTATTTTCAGCAATTCTGGCAAAATCGTATCTCTACCTGGGGCTTTGCCACTTTTCAACTGAGAAATTGGTTTTTGGATCTCTGATTGTGAACCTGGGGCCAAATGGGATAGGGGTCAGATAAAGAGGGTCCAAGACAATCACCACCAAAAGGAACACTGAGAAAGTTGCCAAAATATCTCTTCCAGAACTCTAAACAGATGAAATCATTGGCACTGGAGCTAGGTTTATCTGAATGTGAGAAACAAGACGCCAGAACAGATGATCATCCTAATTTGTTTATTATTTTATTTATTTATTATTTAAATTTATATGACCGATCATCTCCCCCAACGGGGGACAATTTGTAACTGCTTGTTGGAGCCTTGTCATTTTCACTAATGAGTCATTTTGGGTTTTTTTTCCCTCAGAACCTTTTAATATTCCTTTCTTAGTAAATGAAAAATTTCACAAGACGGAGAATCATGATAGAACTGGGTATCTCTATAGGCTGAAATTACCATAGCCTTGGTTTGAACATAATTCTTATCAAACCAAGGTTTGGAATGCTTATTGCTTATTAGAGGGATAGCGGGATGGAGTTTGATTAGACTTTAAATAGTCATGAACTAAAGCAGTAATTTTCTGAAAAGTGACAAACATTTCATGAATATTGCTGGTCAATAATAGGTGATCAGTGTCAAGGTGGAAACCAATCCTAAAGTTTCAAGAACGTGGGGCAGAATCATCATGTAGCTAATCATCAAATTAGCATGTAGTCTACAATGGAGGTTCCTCTGGAGCCCCAGAAGGTGTCAATTTTGCTGCCCAGTAAAACAAATCTCCACTCCACCCCACTCCCATATCAATGCCTTTTTCTTTAGGTTTCCAAGGAGCCAATCCAGGTAGGGAGAAACATGGGAAGTTCAAGTGTGGGAGCAGGGACTCATGACTGAGTCCCATCCTCGCATTAAAATCACCTGCGATTATTAATACTGAATTTGGAAACTGGGTTGTTAGATGTTGATTTGAGAAATAAGACTATGAGATTTTAATAGAAAAAGTTGGAAGAACCCATTTTTAAGGGGGAAGCTATAGCTAGAGTTCACATATTAAAGCCAGTGAGATGTCAGCATACAACTTAGTATACATTAAGATGCATATATCCCAAGAGCACAACCTCCTTTCAGACTGGGTCTAGCTGTGAGGAAATAAGAGATAACCCTTGAAGATGTGAAGGTCCTAAGGCCCAAGTCTCTTGAAAGAAAAGGATTTCTACAGTAACTGATATAAAAAAAAACCATGAATGCAGAGTTGATCCATTTACAGCGCCATACTGCAATGTTGCAGGACAGTAAATGCATGTTGGGAATTAGTGGCAGTTATTCAAAGGAAATATCTTGAATATAAGAGGCAAAAGCAGTCACTGGCAATAACCGTTTTGTAATTAACTCTGACAAAGCAATATTTGTCTTTAGCAATGTGAGGCATCTACATAGACTGAGGTTCAAAAGTAGCCTAATGTATTTTGGCTCCTAAGACAGAAAACCAAAGTACTGTCCACTAACATTGCAAAATCAATGCAATTACTATATTTTTGAAGGACACAATATACTATTGCAAAGAACCATGCAAAATGGCATTTTAAAGTATTTAAAATGATTATATTGCTGACAATTGGCCAGTGCTTAATAATGAATTTATTAAATACGTAAATGTGTTCAATTTCCAGCCTGACTCCCTACATTATTTATTACTATGCCACTATCTAAAGAGGCAAGATTTTATAACAGATAGTGTCATGTAAAATATTAATTAAACAGGAAAGAGGCTTTTTTTTTTGCTGTTTTCAGGATGGGGGGTATAATATAAACCTTTATTAGTACTAGCAGCCTTGCAACATTGAATATTAAGGAGTGCAGAGAGCTCTGGATTCAACCTCCAAAAAGTGCTTCAGAGCACACAGGAGGACAAACATACAGTAGCTCCTGTTTCCATGCTTTTCCCCCAGATGCACAGCTTCCTTCTCTTCCTGTCTTCTCCACTGTTCTTTTTGGAGATGAAATTCAAAGGACTTCACAGTCCAGCTGAATGTTTCAATGTATTTTTTTAATGTATAAACTATACTGTCATATTATACACTTAAAAAAAAAGGTCCCCCCCCCCTTCAAGATCTCATTGCTTTTGATTTCCTTTCAGCCTCAAATCTGCAAAGAAACCTCTTTTATCATACAAAGCAAGGTGAGTTCTTCACAGACCATGTGGCTCTTTTGCATCTCTCTGAGCCTCCAAATATGATGTGGCTGAATTATGGCAGAAAACTCCAAGAAAGGTCAGCGGTGCAATTTCCTACTACCTTTTAGCAGAAAAATAAGCTAATAACATGGTGTGTGTGTCTTAATACATCCCAGATCTACCACCACACCTCATTCCCAAAATGGGGAAACAAACTGGAAATCATGCTTCTAGCATGTTTGGTGAAACCACCACCAGTAACTTGCCTATTGTGACCAGTCTCCCCTAACATCTTTAAAATTTCTATATAGGTATAGCCTCTAATGCAGGGCTTTCCAAACTGTGTGTCATGACACAATACTGTGTCGCCTGGGGGCCCCAAGTGTATCGCGTGACAACCCAGAAGCACTCATGAAAATGCCCTTGGTTCCGGCAGGGAGGCAAAAATCGCAAATTTTTGCAATAGTGCTGTGTATATTTTTAAGAAATAAATAAGGAAGTAAACAACACAGCACACAATATAAACTTTCCAGAGAACATCTGTTATCCTAAATAAGGTCTTCCTCCAAAAATAGTACAAGTATCAAACATACAGAAACCAAATAATTTAAGACTGGAAAAAAGGCTGACCAGGTAACCCATTTGACCCACATATCTCTCATGAAAAATTCAATATTTACTCTATCATTACAGAAAAATAGAAACAATCCTTTTGAAGCCTATTGTCTCACAGAAATACCATCTATTTTGCCACAATTTATGAAGAAACAAATCTGAGTTTGGCCTATTACTCATCAAAGTATCTCTCAAATAGAAGCCAGATATTCAAAGTTTATTCATAGTAATGAATAATAACCCGCTCCTCCTAAAAAGATTCTAAAATATCTTGTCTTTTAAAAACCGTTTTTCCAAGATATTTTACAGTTCTAGATCATATGAGAATTATTTTTTCCATATCATGTGCAGCAGATCTAGCTGGAGTCTTGATTCCCAGCGATCTGTGACAGCTGCTTGTGTAATTGCTCTTCTGATCAAATCTATGCTTTTGTAGCAGCAAAAAAGATACCCCAAAGAACAAAATCACTTGGAAAACAGTGATTGTATGGGTTAGTAGATATTAAAAGTTCTTCAGTAAGATTTGAAAGATGAATTATTTCTTGATTCATTCAATCCTATACTGACCTACTTCCAAAGACTCAAGGCAGTTTACAATATGATTATGTGCCATATGATTATGTGCATTGACTCTTAGTGTCAGCCTTACTAGGCAGACCAGACAGGAAACAGATGAGCTAATTCTACTTTATAGTAAGGCTACATTAACAGAATCTTGCAAGTCTGAAAGTACAATTCTCTCCCCGCACACCATCTCCTTTACAGACCGAGAAATTAGGGAGGGTCCCTTCTGAGCCTCTTGTCCCACCCACTATCCAGCTGCGGGCTATGCCATCTCTTATCTGACCGTTCCCTAGGCAGCATCTCTGGGCCCAGTCTCCCACGGTCTTTCCCACATACTTAGCGACCACATAGATGGATTTTCTCCATGACGATCTGTCCCTAACCTGGTCTTTCAGGTCTTCCAATGGTGCACCCATTGCCTCTGTAACTGAGTCCAATCCACCATGCTGTTGTTGTCATTTTCCTTACTGTGAGGTTGGGGGGGGGGGGGTAAAGCCAGGAGGATATGTTTCTCAGTAATAGCCTCACTGTTATGGAACAGTCTTGAGAAGTCATAGTAGCTCCACATTATTGTCCTCAGCTAAAAGAGAACTCTTCTGGATGGATGTTTAAATTTAATTATTGACAGAACACCATATATACTGTATGTCTATATTACTCTAAGTTGTTCTTTTCAATTTTTGTAATTGCTGCATTATTATGCTGTAGATACGTTATGTTTCTATATTTTGTTGTTATCTTTGCAGACTACTAGGAGTTGCTTGATTGTAGCAATTCAGAAATCAGGAATTAGATCAAAGGAGATAAAAGAAAATGGAAATAGAATATAAAATATAAAATAAAACAAAAATTACTTCACCATCTTATAATTTTTTATGGAAATTGCTACAGATAAACTCTATTGATGATAATAAGGTTCCAATCTGGGAGTAGGAAAAGTGATGCCTCTCCATCATAACATATTTGCTTTTTTGTTAAGAGGCAGTAAAGGTAGGCCTGCATATAAACTATCATAGAAGAGCCAATGGAAAATGCATGAGTTATGGTCTCAGGTTCACTCTGGCTTCCAGTGACATCATGGGAGGTTTGTGATGCTCCGATCCTTCAACTGGCAAATTAGGCTCCGACACAATTCTGTAGGCTATGTAAAAGCTTTTATTTACAGCGAGCGATCTGGATTCACGTCAATGAACCAAGTAAAGCAGGTATACAAAAGCTTACTGTTAAATAGGTTCCCGTTCCTCCCTCCCATCAAATGCGTTATCAATGCTGTCTTGCACCCTCTCATTCGTGTTCGGAGCTGTCCCGACAAAGTGCTGATTACCTTTCCTAATCCACACTACGTGCTGCTTGTCTGCCTGACAAGTTGCTGTTACATTCTTCCTATTGATTGCTTCTGGTGCCCTAGCTGAGGGATGTGTTAAGTGGTTTCTGTTCATGTCAGGATGGTATGGATGCCATCATGACATTCTGCCTCCCCAAGATTATTCTCCCCCTCTCATTGTGGTTTATTTGGGAATTTAGTGTGAAACTTTTTCTTGGGTGCGTGTACGTGTCATTCTGCCACCCACTCTCTGTGTGCATTATCAAATTGTTTCCACTGAATTAAATATTGCAGTTTTCCTCTATGTAATCTGGAGTCTAGAATTTCTTGTACTTCGAAGTGTTGTTCCTCATCTATTATTGTTGGAATCAGTTCTGCTCTCTCTGGGTGCCACTGATTTGAGGGTTTGATAGGTTTCAGTAGGCTACAATGGAATACTGGGTGAACTCTCCTTACATTTTTTGGGAGTTGCAACTGTACTGTCACTTTGTTTATAATTTTCGTAATTGGAAAAGGCCCAATGTATTTTGGTCCCAATTTTTTGCATGGTTGCGTCGACTTTAAAAATTTGGTGGATAAGTAAACTTTGTCTCCCACCTTGAATGGCCACTCTGGTGCCCTTTTCCTATCTGCAAAATATTGCATGTTTCCTTGGCTTTTGTTAAGGCTTTCTCAATCATTGGCCATGCCTCTGTAATGTGTTGTATCCAATTATCTAGAGGGACAATATCAGTTTTGCAACTTGGTAACTCTGGGAAAGCTAGGAACTCCTGTCCATTTACAACTTGAAACAGAGAGAAACCCGTGCACTGATGTACTGAATTGTTGTATGCCACTTCTGCAAATGGAAGTAGGTCCACCCAATCATCTTGTTGATAATTAACGTAACATCTAAGGTACTGTTCTAGTAATTGGTTAATTTTTTCAGAAGCACCATCCGTTTCCAGATGAAATCCACTGCTTAGCCTTGTCCCGCTCCAATTATTTTTAAAAATGCCCTCCAGAATTTGGAAGTAAATTGGACGCCTCGGTCGCTAATTATTCTGTCCGGACATCCGTGTATTCTGTACACGTGTTGCACAAACATTTTTGCCAATTGCCCTGTGTTTGGAATGCTTGTACAAGGGATAAAATGAGCTTGCTTAGAAAACAAATCTGTTACTACCGAAATGACTGTTTTTTTATGGCTTTCTGGTAAATCTACTATGAAATCCATGGCTATTTGTTTCCATGGTTGAGTGGGGCTTGCTACGTTTTGTAACAATCCTCTGGGTTTGCCTCCCACTCGTTTCACCATTGCACATGTAGGGCAACTAGCTATGTACTCCTCCACGTCTTTGTGAAGAGAGGGCCACCAGAATTGCCGCCTGAGTACGTGTAAAGTTTTAACAAATCCAAAATGGCCAGCTGACTTTGCGTCATGGCTTCTTTTCAGAATTGCCTTTATTAGGGATTCCGGTATGTATAACCGTTCCCCGTACCACCAAAGTCCTTGTTTTTCCGTTAATTTAATTTTATTGTCCTGTAACCATTTGTCAGTTTCCAATTGTGATTGCAACTCATTGAGCAAATCCCCTTCCACTGGCAATTCTACTTGTTTGCCCCACCTCCTAGTGACTGCTACCAATCCCGTTTGTGCTTGTGGGATGATTGAATCTACTATCTCCTCTCTCTGACTGTTGTGTTGTGGTAACCAGGATAAGGCATCCGCCAAAAAGTTCTTTTTACCGGTTATGTACTTCAATGTGAAATTGAATCTTTGAAAGAACTGTGCCCATCTAACGTGTTTGGCACAGCATGGAACCTGGAAGAATGCTCATAAAAACTTAGACTGGACAATATCTAAGAGCTGTGAATTATTATAGGCACATACCAATGTACCACACAACCTTTGAGATACACTTTTAGCTTTATTAAGCTGGATGGTGGCATATATACCCTTACTCCCTTTAGAATGAAAAAAGCCCAGGATTGTTTTGGCAGAGATGGCTCTAATTTGTTGCCGCCAAGTTCCAGAGGCTTGAAAAATTATGCCAAGATATTTACTGTAAATGCTAAGATTTGTTCAATGTTATTATTTCCAATTTGCCACTGATGTTTATAGCAACTAGGTTTTCCTGAGAAAACCGTAATTAGGGTTTTGAATTGATTGATTATAAGCCTTTCTTCCCTACAGAATTCCACAAAGGCCCGCAAACTTCTCTTGAGGCTTACCTATATAAGCAAAAGCACTGTTGCATCATCAGCATATGGCAGTACTGCTAAATGTCTATCATTAAATTTAGGAGGCAGGACTTTCTTGTTTAAGGTACCTACCACTGAATACACACAGAAAATAAACTGGGGGGGGGGGGGGGCTAGAAGACAACCCTGTTTCATTCCTCAAAGTATTAGTATGTCTGCAGTAAGGTGGCCAGCTCTATCTCATCTAACTTGGGTGTCTGTATTTTCATGCACCATTCCAATTAGAAAAGTAGCTGCTGGTCCATGGATGTGAGAGACAGCTTCCACCAAAGACTGTCCCTTGGAACAGAATTGAAAGGCAATTTTAGGTCAATAAAGGCAACATATACAGTATGGGGTGATGTTGCCCATGTGTGTATTTTTCTATTAGGAAGAATACTAATCTACTAAGGATCTGCGCTTCCTAAATCCTGCTTGTGGATGAGCTAGGAAGTTCTCCTGATCCAGCCAATCCAGTAACTTACAATACAGGAAGTGGGCATATAGTTTGGTCAACAGACAAATTTTGCTCATCAGCAACTTCTTTCAAATGTCATATGTTCAGTATCTTCTTAGAGGTAATAGCTAATATTAATACAGATTTTAAAAAGTGATATGCCCTCAAATCTAAACAGGGCATAAAGAGGCTAAGAAAATCATTATCAGACTGATCATGCAAATCTTCAAAAGAAAACAAGCTGTATCTGAAATAACCAGTTACAGAATCAAGACTAGAAAAGTTATTAATACTATCTCAATATAATGCAAATATTCCATTGATTTTCAAAGCTAAACTTTGGCCAGCCATAGCAGAGTACCAAGGAACATGACTGTCAATTTGTAATGAAGAATTTACTTTCATAAACTTGTTTTCCATAGATTTCATTCAGATAAATGGATTGTTCTAAACATTCCCTTAGACTTCTATATTCTAATCAACTCACAGCCAACAGATGGAAAGGCCTCTTATATAATAGAAAAAAAGCAATAGTATTTCAAGTGATATAATATGACTGGTAGGTACATTAAGGTCCTTTTCCATCCCAACTCAAAACCAACATAACTTCTGTTCAAAAGAAAAGTTTCTAGCTAATACACTTCCCATTTTAAACCGCACAATACTTAATCATAGCTTTTCCATCATATGACACCAATACATTAAAAACCCACATAACTTACTTATCTGATTTTTATTTCATATGCAAAGAGCATGCATATTCTACTGCAAGATGACATATGAAAATTATCCTATTCTGTTTTTACACCTGCAATTAAATTAGAGAATGAGCTAATCTAACATCAAAGAGTATGTTTCATGGCAGAACAAAAACCTGAACACTGAATGCCCTGACCAAAATCTAATTTTATCCGATATTCTATACTGTCTTTAGCTTACCTTTATGACTCCCAGGAAGTAACTTCTGCCCAAAAGTTATTCTTACTTTCTTTTTCAATTAAAAATTAGTTTTATGGATCAATTAGATTTCATTTGTTTTGGACATATGCAAGTAATTTGTTGAGGCATATTCAAAATGTGGAGCTGTCTTAATATACGGTATGCACAGAATGTACAGCAGAAAGCTATTCGTGCACTGCTGCACATTTTTGCATGTACTCAGCCAATCACAGTTGGTTTTATGACTGTCTGTTCAGGCAGGCTGAGAGGCACAATCCCAGTTCCCCTTCACAATGAAAAACAGAAAGTAGAAGATTTTTACTCCCCCAAAGGAACAATCAGTGTTTCGTACAGTTGTATGAAGCCCTGGAGGGCTTAATTTCTACTTTCAATTAGAAAACAGACTCGATGCAGGCAATGATATTGAAGATACAAGTCTGCATGCCAAAGAGAGTAGAGGAGGATATTGTGTGATTGTCACAAGCAGGGCTTTCCAAAGTGCCGCCGCTGGCAACACGCCACTGGCGGTGCGGCGGCGGCGGCAGCACAGCAGCGGCGCCACAGGAGGGCATGCGGCGGCGCAGGGGGGCATGCGGCGGCGCGGGGGGGCATGCAGTGGTGCACGCGCGCACGGCGGCAGCGCGGGGGGGGCGTGCGGCGGCGCAGGGGGCGTGCGGCGGCGGAGGGGTGTGTGTGGCGGCGTGCGCGTGCACGGTGGCGCCGGCAGCGGCTGCCACTGTGCACGCGCGCGCCGCCGCTTCCGGGTGGTGTGGCGACACACCACACTGTGTGTGGCGACACACTTTTGTGTCGCGACACACAGTTTGGAAAGCTCTGGTCACAAGTATGTAAACACTACTAGTAGTATTACAACTATCAGCAACTGCTTCTACTGATGGTAAGATCCATGACTATCAGTTCTGAACTTAGCACATGGAAATATAAATGATATTCCTTTCCTCAGCCAGTTTCTTACAGGCTGGCTATTTCATTGGGTGCACAGCATGCTAAGGCTTTATAATTCAACCTTCAATCAGGCTTCAAATTCTGCCAAAATGTATTACAAATTAATCCCAAATTCCACATTAAAAAAAATGAAAACTAAAACTAAAGTACCAATCTGGTATATTGCCCGCCTGGCAATAAATCTTGGACATCTTTTGTTTACTTGTTTTAGTAAAGGAAGTGGAATATGATTATGGACAAGACTGCAGAAAAGCTTCAACAACATTTATATTTATTATAAAATCCATATCACATAATACATTTTATAAGACCCACTCAAAGATCAGTAAAAATGTGCATGTCTTCAAGATTTCCAGGTCAGTAAGAAGAAAAAAACAGCAGAGGAAAAAATAAAACATCCATGGTGCTGAAATCAAAAGTCCTGCTTGGTCAGGGTCTTGCACAGAACATAGAATACAACTAAATATATGAAAATTAGATTCTAACTGATACTATGTTGGTTTTAGAGTGAGCCATGATATGAACGCATTACTATATAAAATACAAAATGATTAAAGATACAGTGATGGATGATGGGCCCCTCAGGTCAGATGGCACTCAATGTGCTACAGTACTGAGAAAAAGCTGAGGATCATTCAGGGTACTAATGGTGTTTATGATGTGGCTAGATCAGGGGTCAGCAAACTTTTTTATGCCAGGAGCCATTTTGACAGTTATAAAATTTATAATATCACTCGAGGGCCAGGGGGCGGGGTTTGCAGGCGGGGGCCAATCGCGTGGAAGGGGGCGGGGTTTGCGGGCGGGGGCCAATCGCGTGGAAGGGGGCGGGGTTTGCGGGCGGGAGCCAATCGCGTGGAAGGGGGCGGGGGAGGTTTGGAAGGAGAAGGGAAAGAGGCTCGACTGCTCCAGTCGCTTCTCTTCCGGTAAAGCTGGTGGGGAATCCAGCGCGGGAACGGGGTTTGCGGGCGGGAGTTTGCAGGCCAATCGTGCACACTTAGGGCCTGCTGCCGCCATGCCTGCTGCTGCGCCTGCCCCCGCCACGCCTGCCTGGGGAAGAGCCACACTCAAGGGGCCAAAGAGCCGCATGTGGCTCGCGAGCCGCGGTTTGCCGACCCCTGGGCTAGATTAAAGCCTTTGGGATGTCTACTTGCTGATACTGCTAATTACAGTGGGAACATGGAACATAAGAAGTATGGACATGGGAAAACTCAACACAAGGAAAGATGAAATGAAACGACTGCAAGTTGACATCTTAGGCATCAGAAAGTTGAGATGGACTGCAATTGGACACTTTCAGTCAGAAGATCACACTGTTTACTACTAAGGACATGAAAGACAAAGAAAGAACAGTGTTGATTTTATAGTTAGGAAGTGTATAGCAAGAACAGTATCAATTGGCTACAATCCAATTAATTACTGAATAATATAAATAAGACTTCATGGACAACCCTTTAATATTATGACTATCCAAGTTTATGTTCCAATCACTGATGCAGAAGAAGAGGTGGTTTATTAGTTTTATGATCAAGTTCAGTTTGAAACTGACAGCTGTGCTGCTTGTGGTTGGAAACTGGAATGCCAAAATTGGAAATATCAAGGAGGAAAAAGTTGTTGGACTGAATGGCCTAGGAAACCAAAATGAAGGGGAACAACTAATTAATATCTGCCAATCCAATGATTTCTTCATAGCTAGCATTATTTTCAAACAAACAAAACAACACCTATAAGCATGGATATCACCAGATGGAATACAAAGAAATCAAATTGACTGTATTATTGGTAGAAAAAAGTGTAAGGGCTCAGTTATAACAGCAAAGATGTGGCCAGGGGCTGACTGTAGAACAGGTCTTGAATTGCTCATGTGCAAACCCCAAATTAAGCAAAAACAGAAGAAGAAAGCCAACTAGTTTCAATGATATGATATTGAACATATACAAACTATTTTCAAGGAGAACATCAAGAATTGCTTTGAAGTCCTGAACCTCATTCATCAGGGACCAGAGAAACTCTGGAGTGAGCCATGATATGAACGCGTTACTATATAAAATACAAAAGGATTAAAGATATAGTGATGGATGATGGGCCCCTCAGGTCGGATGGCACTCAATGTGCTACAGTACTGAGAAAAAGCTGAGGATCATTCAGGGTACTAATGGTGTTTATGATGTGGCTAGGCCTTTGGGATGTCTACTTGCTGATATTGCTAATTACAGTGGGAACATGGAACATAAGAAGTATGGACATGGGAAAACTCAACACAAGGAAAGATGAAATGAAACAACTGCAAATATGTTGTTAAGGATGACTGTGAAAAGAAACTGCCAATAATCAAGAAACAGAAGAAAACAAACTGGATGTCAGAACAAACTGAAACATTTCTGGAAATTGTTAAGAAAAGAAGCCAAAGCCAAGAAAGACAATGATCTCAGGAATGAACTTAGAGTAATAAAGAATTTCAAATAACTGTTAGAAGAGACAAGCAGCAGTATTACAACAACATCTGCAAAGACATTGAAGATGGAAACAGACATGGAAAAATGATATCTGAACTCAGAAGGAGGTTCCAACCTCGAATTGGTAAGCTAAAGGATGCCAATTGACAGATAACAACTGATTCAAAGAACATCAAACAAAGATGGAAGGATGATACTGAAATTCTGTACAATAAAGATGTCAACATCCAAGATAACTTTAAAAGTATTTCCTACTTAGGAGAACCTCTAGAGTTAAAAGATGAAGTTAGATCAGCACTCTGGTCATTACCAAGTTGGAAGGCTACAGGAACTGATGGAATAGCAACAGAAATATGGCTAGCAACAGAAGAAGAATCAAAGATGATTAAGGCATATCTAACTAAGATATGCCAGCAAATCTGGAAAATGACACAGTGACCAAGGGTTTGGAAGAGGTCAATTTACATAACAATACCAAACAGAATGGGTGAACTATCATATAATATCTTTAATTTCACATGCTAGCAAAATAATGCTTAGGATCATGCAACACAGATTAAGCCCTACATGGAAAGACAGATGCCAGATATTCAAACTGGCTTTAGAAAAGGCCAAGGATCATGACACATTATTGCTGATGCATGCTGGATAACTGAGAAAGCCAAGGAATACCAAAGAAAAGTCAGCATCTGCTTTATTGATTGTAGAAAAGCCCCCGTTGGGTTAATCATGTCAAGCTGTGGAACGTGCTTAGAAAAATGGGAATCTCAGAACATCTTACTGTCCTCATATGAATCCTATACACACCTCAGGAAGCAACAGTACAGAGAGAACAAGGTGAAACAAACTGGCCCCAAGTTGTTATAGGAGTAAGACAAGGCTGTATAGTTTCCCCTTATTCAACCTACATGTGGAATATATCTTGATGGAAGCTGGATTAACTATCAACAGTAAAGGAACCAGCAGTAAAGAAATACACTACATATTAGCACTTGGAATGGTGGTCTTGAAAAAGGTATTCAGATGCCAGGATGTATCTATACCTACAAAGGTCCGAACTGTATAGCAATGGTTTTCCTTGAAACACTCTATGGAAGCTAATGCTGGATTTTGAAGAAGTGGGATAGAAAGATTATTGATGCTTTTGAACTTAACAAATGGATCATTGACCAAATCAACTCTGAATTCTCATTCGAGGCACACCAGGCTTAAATCACCATATTTCAGACCTAGCTCTCTGGAGAAGTCTATAATGCTGGGAAAGATGGTAGGAAAGAGAAGATGGACTCAATCATAGCAGCAAGGGGTGCACCACTGGAAGACCTGAAGGGTTGGGGATAGATCCTCTTGGAGAAAATCTGTGTGGTTACTACAAGTCTGCATTGGCTTGATGGCACATATTCAATCAAAACAAAATGACTGATGTGTGTTTTTCTTCTTTCTTTTTCATTTTTGTACCTTTGAGTCAGTTTTGACTCCTGGCAACTGCCTGGACTAGTCCCTGCAGTTTTCTTGGCAAGGTTTTTTAGAAGTGGTTTGCCATTGCCTCCTTTCCCAGGGCTGAGAGTGACTGACTGGCCCAAGGTCACTCAGCTGGCTTTGGGCCTCAGGCGGGACTAGAACTCAAGAGTTTCCTGGTTTCTAGCCTGATGCCTTAAGGTAAAGGTAAAGGTAAAGGTTCCCCCCGCACATTTGTGCAGTCGTGTCCGACTCTAGGGGCCGGTGCTCATCTCCGTTTGTTAGCCGAAGAGCCAGCGTTGTCCGAATACGCTTCCACGGTCATGTGGCCGCATGACACGCGCGGAACGCTGTTACCTACCCACCGAAGTGGTACCTATTCATCTACTTGCATCTGCATGCTTTCGAATTGCTAGGTTGGCAAGAGCTGGAGCTAGTGCGGGTGCTCACTCCACACGGAGGGCTAGGGATTCGAACCTCTGAACTTGCGATCTTCCGATCGACAAGCCTGGCGTCTTACCCGCTGAGCCACCACGCCCCTTGATGCCTTAAACACTATACCATACTGGCTCTTGAAGTGGATGTTACTTTATTTTATCTGTATGTTTTTTTGCCTGACTTATGAAGGTTGGGATGTATACCACTCAAAGTCATTCATGACTGAAGTGGTTTATAAGCCCAAGAAAATGAAGAGATAAATTATAAACAAACAAAGCAGGACTTCCTTTAGAGTATTTGCTTCTCAAACCTGGTAATTTCCAGATGACAGGCTTTCTAATTCACTGAATTCCCCAGCTAGCACAGCCACTGCTGTCCACATAATTGGAAATTACTACAGTAGGAAAAACTGCTCTAAAGCTGCTTGATTATGAACCAGATAAATGGTAAACCAGCCTTTTAATATAACGCCCTGATGTTACCTGGATTTTATCTCCATCCTGTGAAAGATGGAAAACAAATGTAGAGAGAAAGCCAGTTTATTTTTAAAAGTAACAAAGCTGTAGATAATGCACAAGGTAAAATTTGGCTTTACACATCTAATGTAACAAATGAAAACACGCATACATGTCTAAAACATAAAGCTTTTACCATTAAAACTGAATTTTACTTGTTTATTAAAAGCATCTGCCTGACATCATCCTCTGTACAGTAGTCTAGAATCTTATGATCCTGAACTCCTGAATTGTTCAAGATGATTATCTCCCTTCAGATTTAATCCAATCCTAGTCCTATCAGTCATGTTAGCAATTACATGAAATAATGTATCCTTTTTTTGTGGATCCAGTGTAAAAATGGTAAACATTGCGTTATGTAATATGATATAATAACATTTCTATTTCATTGGCCTTTTAAAACATATTATTGCAAGAGAAGATATGGTCTGTTCAAAATTTTATGAGGAGAAACTAGGCCAGCATTACAAGCCAACATTTTCCAACCAGGCACTATCCAGATGTATTGGAACTTTCAGGGCATTCTGGCAGCTTAAGTTCCAATGCGTCTGGAGGGTTTACAAGGGAGGCGGATACTGTTCAGTACAGCATAACTGCATGGAATCAAAACTTGTTTTCTTTATATTCTAGCAATGTGATTTCTATCTATCATTTTGAATCACCTATGATAAAACAGGACAAGAATCATTGCTAAGCCAGAATTTACACTTTAATATGTTAATCACTCTTGAATCGAATAGGAAATAGAATACAGCTTTAATTCTGCCAAAACATAAAGTCACAGAGAACTGTGAAGTCTCTCTCCCTCCCTCTCTCTCTGTATGTGAGCAATTTATGATTATCCGTTTCAAATATGGCCTTCCAGGCAATTATTATTCTTGGATCTTCTCAACGCTGCTTTACATATTACCCTGATTTCCTTTTGCTCTGGCAGGCATCGGATTGCATTCAAAGGCATCACGGTAGAAACCACACGTTCCTAGCAATCAATAGATGCCAACTGCTGAGGGCAAGCAAAGAGAAAGCCGCAACCCTGAAGTGAAGAATGAGCTCAAGAAGAGATGCAGTAAATCTTGAGTGAGGCACCACCTGCCTGAGTAAGAAATCATAGCAATTGTTAATCCCAGGGGGTTGGATAGGCCCCCTGGGGCAACTACAGCCGTCGCCGGTCCTGTTCCAGGCTGATGCATGGGGTGGGGGAGAACCCTCGCGTTAGATAACCACAACCCCAGCCGACGGTTCTCCCCGCGCCCTTGCCGCGCGATCTCTTGTCGCTGTGATCCGGCTGCACCAGTTTCCCACAATTGGGGAGGGAAAAAAGCAGCTTTCTCTTAGAAGCCATGCCCACTCTATCCCAACCCCCCAAACGCCACACTCATAGGCACTACCAGCGTAGCGCCAGAAAACATCAGAAGCTGGCGGTCCTCGCTAGGTGAGACGAAAAGCTCGCCTCCGGCCGCAGCCAACCCAAGGCTGCCGGAAGCTCCAGGCGTGGCGACGAGCAATGGAGACCGCCGCTGCCGCCGCTACTACACACGAACCCATCAGAGTTTTCCCGCAGCTCCTGTCTCCTCCCTTCCTTTCCCGGCGACATCTCTGCGCAGCAGAGCCACCCCTGTCTTCCTGTCTCCTTACACCGCCACCCCATCCCTCGCACTCAAGAAAGATACACAAAGGAGGCGGGCGGCGCCCTGAGGCTCGCTTACCATTGCGGCGACGCCGACGCGCAGGGTGCCCAGATTCGCGCCGACGCGGGGAGGTTGCCCGCCCGGCGCTCTTCTTGCTCGGATGAGCTGCTGCTGCTGCTGCTCCGCGCGCCACAATACCTAATGAGAGGCCGAGGCCGGCCCAGCAGCTGCACCCACTCGCCTGGCCTCGCCACCGCCGCTTCCTCCCCTGAGTGGTGCCAAGCCGCCAGGGACGGCGCGCGCTAATTTCTTTCAGCGCCCGGCTTCGTGTCTCACGCGAGAGGCCGCCCGCCCCGGCGGGGTCGCGCCGCGGAAGGAGCCCCCATTTCTCCCCTGGCAAGGCGAGGGGGTGGCGCAGCGCGCGGGCTTATAGTTACACCGAGCTAACGGGGATGGGGTGGGGCAAAAGGCGGACGCCTCAGAGGAAGGGATCAAACAGCGGACTCGGCGGAGCGAGACCCATGTTCGCCTCTTAATATTTTCCCCCCTCCAGCCTTAGGCAACCCAGGCTGGCCTTGGGTTACCACGTCGTGGTGGAAGCAAAACTTTTGGACAGCCACGCAAGTTAGCCCCTGCGTGGGTACCACGCAGGTATATATGGTATCAGGTAGATGAGAGGAGCAGCAGCAATTTATTTATTTATTTATTTATTTATTTATTTATTTATTTATTTATTTATTTATTTATTTATTTATTTATTTATTTATTTTTCAAATTTATTCCCCGCCCATCTCCCACGCAAGGGACTCTGGGTGGGTTACAATAAATAAAAAATTTAAAAACTATACAAAATATCTAAAAACACAAGCATAACATAATAAAATAAAATCCAAGATGGATTTGGACCCACAGAATAGATCGTGGAGGTACGGGGCCAGCCAACCCCAGGAGGCACTACCACCTCCGTTGTCCCAGGCCAGGTGGCAGAGCCAGGTCTTAAGGGCCTTCCGAAAGGCCAGGAGGGAGGGGGCCAGTCTCACCTCCGGGGGCAGGATATTCCACAAGGTGGGCGCTATCGCAGAGAAGGCACGCCTCCTGGACCCCGCTAGATGGAATTCTCTTGTTGAGGGGGTCCGAAGCATCCCCTCTCTGCATGCACGGGTGGGGCGGGCCGACGTTATCGGGATGAGACGGTCCCTCGGGTACCCTGGTCCTATGCCATGTAGGGCTTTAAAGGTAATCACCAACACCTTGAATTGGACCCGGAAGCAAACTGGCACCCAATGCAGCTCGCGTAGCAGGGGTGTCACATGTGCCGATCTTCTGGCACTCATAACTGCTCGCGCCGCTGCATTCTGCACCAGCTGAAGCTTCCGGATACTCTTCAAGGGTAGCCCCATGTAGAGTGCATTACAATAGTCTATACGGGAGATGACAAGGGCGTGAGTGACTGTTCGGAGGGCCTCCCGAACAGAAGCAATGCTTCTGATGTCAGCCCTTGGAGGTAGACTGGACAGGAAACCAAAACCATGAGAACTCTACCTTTATTGTGAGGTTACAGTAACATATCTTTCAAGTATGAAAGAACATCCCTCTCCCTTCCAACTAGGGAAGGTGCCTTCTGAGATGCTTTCCACGACCCCATTCCTTCTGTGGGCTGAGCTGTCTCTTATCTAACTGTTGCCCTGGCTGTGGCTCTTCCTCTTCCTGTCTCCCAAAGATATTCCCACAGCCCATTTCATCTGGAGGGTAGGCCCATCTCATTCCCTTTTCCAGGCCAAGTTATGTTCCTGTTAATCCGTGATGTTACTGGTTCGTATTAGTTTTTTTAAAAAATACATGCTTACCCTGACTTCCCTCTATTTATTTATTTATGTGTGTGTGTGTGTGTGTGTGTGTGTATGTACCCTGATTTCCTTCTATTAAAATCACTGTTAAAATACATGAGAATTCAGAACATAAATCACCTGGCGATCAGAAGCAACGAAACACTTAAGGTGATATGGGTATAATTCAATATTGTAGCTGAAGGCAGACTGGACTGGGAAGGTGTTCACTTCCTTCCAGACCATGCAGAAACCTGAGAAAAAACAAGCTATTTATGAAAAGGCAAATGCACAGTGCCATATCTCTCTCTCTCTCTCTCTCTCTCTTCTCTGTCCTAGCAGGTATCCTTTCCAACTTTCAGCCTTGGTTCAAATTAGTTCACGTTTCCCACGTACGGTATAGCCTGGTAGTTTCTGAAGAATAAGTGTGGTCTGGCTTGTTTGCAGTTGGCAGCAGCAGTTTCAAAATCTGCAACCAGTGTCGTGAAACCAGGGGATTTCATCCACAGGACACCCCAAGCAACAACTTGATTCCTTGGGGTCTTTCTCCATTCCCCTGGCAGTGAGAGAATATTTTCACTTGTCACCTGCACACATTGGAATCGGTGGCATTCCTATCTGCCATTTTTGCAAACAATTTCTTTTCTCCATATACAGTACACTTTCTTGCAATACCTGTTTCCCTGCCCATAAGGGGTTGTACTCTGAAAGACATTAAATGCTATCTGCTGGCGAGGTTTCCTCCCTGTTTGTGTAATGAATGCACATTCTCCACCCACATCTTTTCTTTTTCACACGGGAGGAAGCCATTCATCGCATCAGATTGTAGACCCTTGGCGGGCAGGCGGGGGTGGAGAAGGAGGGTAGAATATATGGGTTTTTTCTTGTTATCTCCAGTACAGTTTTTCTGTTGGAAGACAGCAAATGCAACAAAGTACTTATTTGCCATTATATTTGTTCATTAGATCTTTGCTAAATTTCTGTCTCTCTCTCTCATGCACGAACACACACACATACACACACACACACATTCATACCGATGCAGCCAAGATATTGCCTACTATTTAGTAATGGGTTTTTTTCCTCCAAACTTCTTTAGAATTTCATCTTTTAAGTAACCTTATGTAAATTTCTAGAGTCTATAATTTACATGAATCTATCAGTTATCTTTATGTGGATGGATGCCCAAACATATACATTATATTGAATGTCAGCAGTACATAGATCAGTACATACTCTCTCTTTTTGAAGATCTCATCAGCTCTATCCAACCACAGGTTTCTCACTCTTCCTATCTTCTTCCTCAAATCATTTATTCTTCCTTCATATACTTGTTTTATAATTCAGTTCTCCTCCTCTCTATTTGACTAAACCACCTCTATGTATTTTTTTTGCACAGATTATTCACTTTTGTATTCAATGTGATGCTCACCAAACAAACACCAATCTCAACCATTTGTAGGTTTCTCAGTGGCCTACTTTTTTGTCCCCTCTCATCTCCTTCCCATATATCTTTTCATGTCACCCAAAAGATATATTTTTTATCATCCTTGGAATGCATTCATTCAGCAGGTTGCATAATTTCTCCAGAACTCATCCTTGGCTCTTCCATTATCACCAACTCATAACAATTGCTACACATAATATTATTTTATGTACTTATATAGAAAGGTTTGCACTTTCCACTTACAACTCAAATGAAGAGTAACTCCACTGTGTTTTAGACTAGTTATCCGACACATTAGAGTAAGTGGGACGACTATAAGTAGGGTCTTTACAATGTGTAAAATTATATGAAAGTTTGCAATGGTGTTCCTGTAGCAGTCTATACAATGTAACCAAAAGACATTCTGTTATGCTAATGCTTTATTATAGTTGCACCAGAGCAAGTCCTGAGATAGTTTGATGTATCTGTCCCAGATTCTGTGCTTTCTAAACTGTAATCACTATAGCAGGGCTTTCCAAACTGTGTGTCGCGACACATTACTGTGTCGCCTGGGGGCCCCAGGTGTGTCGCATGACAACCCGGAAGCGCTGATGGTGCACTGTGGCGGCAGCGGTTCCGGGTTTTTGCACGCTGCTGTGGCGGCGGCGCTTCCAGGTTTTTGGGCGCCAGCCGTTGGTGTGTCGCCAACGGCAAAAGTTTAGAAAGCCCTGCACTATAGCATGTGATATTTCAGTTTTGAAAACAAGAAGATGAATGACTACTTCACTTTAGAGTGGGTGCTGAATTATTTCTGATACTACAGAACAGCAAACCAGACAATAAAGTTACTGGAAGATTCCAGACTCTGTTTTTTAACAAAGGTAATCCCTGAATTGAGTTCAATTCCTAGTAATTATAGGGATACAATGATAAGTGGCTTGCCTTCACTGTGTTCCAGCAATTTTTTTAAATTTTATTTTTCATTTTAGCCTACAGCCCTCTTATTCCCTGGTGGTTTCTCAGCCAAGTACTAACTAGGCCCAGTGCTGTTTAGTTTATGAGTCCGAACAAGGTTGGCCAAGACAAACTCTAAGGACAGCTCCTTATGGTATTTTCTGGCCCTTTTCAATTTTATCTGACTTTCCAGACATGGCTGAACAACTCCCATAGCATGTACAATTCCCGGGGTCCAAAACACTGCCCACATAAATCCCACTGTTCGTAGACAACTGATTAGGCAACTCACTTCTTAGAAGACCCGGCTTTACCTTTTTGACACATTTAGACTCTGCTCAGTCAGGCTTTGTGAAAGGTATTCATATCGATGTTTTGGTAGGAGATATATAACAGATTTTAACTGAGCTAAAGGAGGTTTCAAAGAACAATTGCTGTGTTTGGAAATTTGGAAATGAGTCCTGGTAAACACATGTGGATTTTATATTTTATTTGATAATATTAAACCAAGGCAATACTTCTTAAAAATGAATTAATGTTTTATTTCCTTCAGCTACCTAGCTGAAAGCTTAAAAGAAAAAGCACGGAGTTCTGCCTTCATTGTTTCTCCAGTCATTTGAGGTATATATAAAAGTAAAATGTTTTAAAGTTAAAACTTTTTTTGTTGTTTTTGAAGCAGCAACCTTTTACATACTGGGGAACACTCTTAGCTACCCTGCTATTTTACTGCATTCCCATTACTGAACAACTACTTACTTTAGAATTTCCCATTCAGACTTCTACACTCAACACAGGAGATCTAGAATGAACCGCAGCCAGGAGCACATACGTTCTGTAGTTGCCTCTATATCAGAGCTTTCCAAACTTTTCATGTTGGTGACACACTTTTTAGACATGCATCATTTTGTGACACACTCTTACAGCAGGGCACAAGGCAGGCACTAGGACCTGCGCGGGATCACAGCAGGTTTGGAGGCAGCAAGGCACAAGGCAGGCACTAGGACCTGCATGGAATCACAGCAGGTTTGGAGGCAGCAAGGCACAAGGCAGGCACTAGGACCTGCGTGGAATCCTGGCGGCAGCAGCAGCCGCCACCGCAGCACACCCAGACACTGCAGCCGACACACTAACGTGTCCTGACACACAGTTTGGAAAGCTCTGCTCTATATCTTGTACACGGAATCTACAGAGCTTCTGTTCTTCTATGCCTACTCCAAATGATTCTCAGATGATAACTTGTTATTTCATATCTTTACACCAGGTGGTGATATTTAACTTTTCTACATTCTAAAAAAAGCCCTCTCTGAATACTTTCTATTTTCCCCTCATGCTTGCTTGTGGCCCTTCAAACAAGGTGTGAAAAACAAAAGGTTTTCAATAGCGGCATAAGGACTCTGCATGAACTCTGAGCATGCCCAACACCATCCCTTCTGTTCTTTTGTTTCAGTGATCCTCAGGTCACACAGTGTTGCATGGTCAGACAAAAAGAAAATGTGGCATTAGGAGGTAAAGAAATTCCAATTAGAATTTTTTTACTCCTTTTGAAACAAAGAGGAAAATACCTTGTCTTTTTCAAAACCTCCTGCAAATTCTGGGCTATTAATTCACTGCAATGTGAATATGTTCTAAGAGAGTATTGTAATAGTCTCAACTCTTTCAAGATCCTCCCTGTAGTTAAGGCAATAGTAGGCGGTAGACTAGTATAGTTTGGGGTACCAATTTCTATAATACCCAGAAAGCAATATGCAAGGATACCACACCAGATGCAGAGATAATTGCACCTCCAAAACTGTTGCATTTTCTCTCCAGATCTTCATATAAAGAAAATATTAGGTTGGTTGAAAGAGGAAAGGGTATAGCTTTATTTATTTATGACATTTATAGTACCTCAATCTGTTATGACTCTGGTCAGCTTACAAAATGCAACAAATAAAACTACAGTAAAAACACAGAATATATCAATTTAAAAAATAGAACATCAAATAAGCAGCTCATCACTCACTCTAACCCAGAGCTGGGAACAGAGCCAAATTTTAAGGGTTCAGAGAGAGGCTTTCCTATCTTAAGTATTTATTAATAAATCTTCATTTTACTTCAGATATAATGAATGTCTGCTGGCAATCACTGATAGCTAGACTAAGCCCACACACTGCATCCAGGACCACTATATTATGTTTTTCTTCTTAATGGGCCTTTCTGCTATTTGATTATTTAGTATTCTTTTAGTACTCTGCATATGTTCAGGAGCATATCCTCTAACAAGAGCTCCTGATGAATTCAAACCTTCAACAAGCGTATCACCCACTGTTAAAGGGAGTGCATGCAGGTCATATCTCATGAACTACAAATGACCAGGATTTGCAGTTCAGGGTGGAAGAAGAACTGGTTTTGCTTCATCTGCCCTTTTCTACCTCACTGTTGAATGCAAAACCCAACAATGAATTCATTCTGAAACCATGAGCAGGAACACTCCCTCTCTGGCTGAAGTAATAGGGATGGGTGGGTGGGTGATCTGAGGGCTTTCTGGACAAGGTAGGTTTTATGGCTATACCAAACACAAGCAGTGTATGCATATCCACGTATCCACCATGCCAAAGACCACAGCAATTGGCCACAAAAGCAGGGATAAAGGAATCTCATTTAAAATGTGAAAAGTCACTCCAAGCCTGGCTGGCAGCTCGACAAGTCAGAATTTTTCAGAGTGCTGAAGACCTAGCTGAATTTTCCTTGTTTGCGGGAGTCTACAGAAATTGTAGGACCACTGAAGCTTCTCCCTGAAGAGGGGGGGACCAGAAGATTGCTCACAGGGCCGTTGGAATTGCCCCCTGTTTTTCTTTGTAGTTTCCACCACGGAGAGAACGGGGGGGGGGGGGTGAGTACAGTGAAACGGCCAGAGGAGTATCAAGCTCTTCAAGGAACGTAAGTCTCTTGAGAGACACAAGAGCATGCAGTCGGCTTTTAGATCACTTTATTTTACTTTTTTTTAAAGATTATAATGTTTTTATTATCTAAGGTTTATCTTTGGACTTTGCTTAAAATGTTGGCCAATTTTGTGCTTTCTTTGCTATGACTGATCTTGGTGGAAATATATTTGCAACATAGTGAAATGTTTGCAATTTTTTTTACCTTTCTTTTGTATCACAGAGGATTCTGTCTCAGATGGGAGTATAAGAGTTTTATATTGGTGAATTGGTTTAATTTTTTTGCTTTTTTATATTGGTTGGAAATTTTTTCTTCCCCCTTTTTTCTTACAAACTGTTTGAAACTGTTTTCCTATCTTTGATTATTGGATAAACTAGTTGAGACTTAAGAGATTTTGCTGGTAATTTTCCACCCGACAGACCAGCTGACTATTTATCTCCTGAGAAACTGTTTGTTTTGGTTAAGCAGCTTGCAGCCTGAAGAACAAAAGCACAGTGAAACGTTTGCATTTTCTCTTTTTTCTCTTTCTATTTTTTTCAGAGTGGATTCTGTCTCATTTGGAATTCATCTTTTATTTTTCCTTTTATAAACTGTTTGAAATACTGTTCTCTCCCTTACTTTGGATTATTGGAATTCTTCTTCTTTTATTTTAAAAACTTTCTACTTAATAGACCTTGCTGGTAGTTTTCCACGAACAGGTCAGCTGACTATTCATTCCATGAGAAATGATTTGTTTTGACTAGAACGGCCGTTGCTGCAGCCTGAAGGACAAGGAAGAAGAATGGCTTTTTTAACAGCAATTCAAGAATTTAAAAAAGAATTTAGTGAATCTCTTTCAGAAATTAAGAAATCACTGGAACTATTATTGATAGTCTTGCAAAAGGAACAAAAGATAGAACTAGAAGTAGAAATATTTTTTTTGATATAGAAAAGAAACAGGAGAAGGAAATTTTAAATACATTAGTTCAGAAATTTTTTTTGACACTCTTCAAACAGGATATACATTATAATTTTGATATAAACACATTATGGCAGTGGAGACAGGGAGAAAATCTGAGCATGCAATTGGATAGATATTGTGAAATATGGGGAAAGGGTGAGAAAATCATTCTGACATTCTATACGAGATACAGAACAAAACAGGCTGCATATTGTGAATTTGGCATAACCTGAATAGAAGATTTAGTGTGATGTGGGAAATAAGGGGAATGGAACCATGGACTTTGATTGGACACAGAGTATGTAAATGTATTAAATAAATCAAGTTTCAACTAGTAATATAATTGTTGGGAATATTAAATGCTAAAAATTGACATGAGAAACTGTATGGATGTATAAAAATGTGATATTCTAATTGTAAGATATAAGATTATAAAATTAGTGATATAAATATAAGTTGATATTATAGATTATATGGAAATTAGAAATCTTTTCTTATGGAGGTACAGAAATGAGAAGTATATCACTAAGATGGGAAGTTGAGTTGGAATTAGAATTAATGTTATTATAGGATGACTTATTTTAAAATTACTATTATGAATATTACTGAGAATTGTTGTTAGGTTATGTATTAGTGGAATAAGTAGCTATAAAAATTTGTTAATTAGGTAAATATGTAGGTAGATGTAGAATATGGTATAATTGTAGCCTAAATATAAATTATGTTTAAAGTAGTGTTATTTCTAGGGATATATACAGTATGAACAGAATATACTTCATTCTATTAGAATTAAAATAAGGCCTTTCCCTGTTATATATAGGATCTAAGACTAATTAGACTTTATTAAGGATATAAATATACTGTAGATGAAAAAATGAAAAGAGTGAACAAAAAATATTAAATTGATGCAGCCAAGAATACTTAAACTGACATTATTTCAAAGGGTGGAAACCACAGATGGACTATTGGAGAACTGTAAGAAAGGAGAAATTTACATGAAGACTAGAAGATTGGATTATAGAAATTGAAGTGTATATGACAAAGAAAAGTGCCTGTGTATTGTATGAAAGACTAACATTTAAAGCAAATTATTGTACTTAAAGACCAAAGATAGATTGGAGGCCATCTATTCTTTATATTTCTTTTCTTTATTATTTTTTCTGACTACACTTTTCTTTTACTTTTTTCTTACTTTGTATTTTCATTTTTATTTCTTGTTCTAACTTTTAATATGTATTTCAAAATTCAATAAAATTTATATATAAAAAATAAAATAAAATGTGAAAAGTCCCCTCTAGGGTATATTTACTTATTTGCTAACAAATGGATGGATGGATGGATGACAGTTCTCCTAAAGCAGCTTCCGCCCAATATAAAATATTGATATAAAGAAATACAATAAATATTATGTAAAAATATAAACTTTCCACAGTCAGATGGATGGTAATGACCCTAGAGGTAGGGAAGGAGGAACCCAACTGTATAGGTTCTTGGGTGTTTTTCTCCTTTCCTGTTTCCTCAGGGATCCCTCCCCACAGACACTTTGGAGAGGAATGAGTAGAAAGCGAGAGAAACAAAACATTTCATTATGTTGTCACATCTGTACCTTCAAGTACACAACAGTGCATTTGATCGTACCTTATTTTGTCAGGTAAGTTAGTCTGAGAGTGCTTGATCCAAAACCATTGTTAGTCCTTGTCTCCTGCACTTACTCTCCTGAAATGGTATATGGTATTTCCTGCAGGGCACTTCGATGATATATTCATAGATATATCCACAAAACCACAGTAATGGAAGGAAGCAAATCCTTTTTAATCTCTCCCTATGCATAAAATCCTAACATTGCCTTTTAAAGAGTTTCCTCCCATAAGCAGATTTATGAAAAGCAATAAATATGTCTGCTAACATCCACTTCTGCTGAGAAGTTGAAGAAAACATCAGTCCGTTCACAGCAAAATCTAATAATGAAAGTCACTTGAGTAGAAGTCCCCTGCATTTACTGGTCTGAAGTGTGTCCTACTTCATCCTCTCAGAAGGAGCTACTGTGCCTGAAACTTTTATCCAGTTCTGTTAAAAAGCAAAAAAGGTGGTAAGTGCTAATTGATGTCCCAATAGCAGTTAAAGAGAAGTTCATTAAAATTGGAGAGGTAGAAAAGGAAGGGAACATTGAGTCTACCCCCTTGCTCTGTGCAAGATGACTCTCTGGTCTCTTCTTGAATATATCCAGTGAAGAATCGCTCACCGCTTCCCCAGATAATTGGTTCCACTGCCAAACTGCACTTCCAGCCAGAAAGGTTTTCTTCTTCCCCTTAACAGGAAATAGAAACTTTCTTCCTGTGACTTAAATCCATTATTTTTTACCCTGCACTCTGCAGTAGCAGACAGTAGGACTTGGCCCTCTGTGTGGCATTCTTTCAGCTCTTTGAAGAATGAGATAATATCCCTGCTCAGTTCTTCTCATCTCAAGCCTAAACATTCCCAGTTCCTTCAAACTCTTTTCTTAAGATTTAGTTTCTAGCCCCTTGATCATTCATTTGGACCTGGAATTTAAGCTCATTCAAAGTAAGAAGATACTCCCTGATCATATGCCTATCAATGTCCTGCTTCATTCCTTCCTGCCCCTTCAGTCTTCTCTTCCCAATTTCCTGGAGAAACATATATTTTCTTGTTGGAGAAGACTGAGACAAAATAGAAGATACAGTGGTTCTGCTTTTTCTCGGTCACTTGTTAGCATTTTGTCTTGTTCCCCAAGCAGCTGTTATATTGATCCTCTTCCTAAGGTTTTCCCCTGCACAGTTGTGTCTGACTCTAGGGGGCGGTGCTCAACTCCGTTTGTTAGCCGAAGAGCCAGCGCTGTCCAAAGATGCTTCTGCGGTCATGTGGCCGGCATGACATGCGCAGAACGCTGTTACCTACCCACCGAACTGGTACCTATTTATCTACTTGCATTTGCATGCTTTCAAATTGCTAGGTGGGCAAGAGCTGGCGCGAGTGCGGGAGTTCACTCCGTCACGCGGTGCTAGGGTCTTGAACCGCCGGCCTTCCGATCAACAAGCCTGGTGTCTTAACCACTGAGCCATTGCACCCTCTTTGTAAATAATACCTCTTTGTTATTCTTAATATCCTTGCCAATCGCAGCTCATTCTGAGCTTTCCTGACACTCTCTCTACAGCTCTAGGTCAGCTCCTTATGCTCTTCCTTAATGATCTAGTCTCTCTCCACTTGCTGTCCGTGTCCTTTTTTTGGTTGTTGGTTTGGTCTTTCGGATGGTCAAGCTTTTTGGCAACCACACATGAGCCATCTTCTGTTTCTTCCTCTCATTGGAATTGTTTGCAATTATGCTTTCAGAATCTTCTTTCTAGGAAATCCCAGTCATCTTAGGCTCATTTTCCTCTTGGTTAATGTTCAGTCAAGGAGAGCAGATCCTCCTGTGCCTTTTGAAATCAAATCAAAAACGGTATTATGGCCAAAGGCCAACAAAAAAACCCAAAACCAAAACAACAGACTCCCTCTGAAAATGAAAATTGTTAGCAAGACAAGCCAGAACTTTCCCTAAAGGATCATGCTTGGCAGAATTTGTCTATCAACAGTTATTGGGACAATTAAATTCTTCCATGTTTGTTTGTTGTTGTTCAGTCATTTAGTCGTGTCCAACTCTTCGTGACCTCATGGACCATAGCACGCCAGGCCTTCCTGTCCTCCACTGTCTCCCGGAGTTTACTTAAATTGGTCATCCGACACCATGGGATGAGGTATCATCAGTATGCGGATGATACTCAATTGTATATCTCCATCCCTGGTGAAATAAGTGATGCAGTGTCCACCCTGTCCCAGTGCCTGGGGGCTGTGAGGGCCTGGATGGGGAACAACAGGCTTCAGTTGAACCCTGGTAAGACCGAGTGGCTGTGGATTGATGGCTCAGCGTCTTCTGGGAAATTATCATCTTTGGTTCTCGATGGGGTAGCACTGCCCCGTTCAGAACCGGTGCGTAATCTGGGGGTTCTTCTAGACTCACGACTCCTGCTCAAAGAGCAGGTGGCAGTCGTGGCTAGGAGGGCTTTTGTGCAACTTCGGTTGGTGCGCCAGTTACGCCCATTCCTGGAACACGATGCCCTCCGTACAGTCACTCATGCTCTCGTCATCTCCCATGTAGATTATTGCAATGCGCTCTACATGGGGCTACCCTTGAAGACTATCCGGAAGCTTCAGCTGGTGCAGAATGCGGCCGCGCGGGCAGTATTGGGTGCTCCAAGATCTGCACATGTAACACCGTTGCTCCACGAGCTGCATTGGGTGCCGGTTTGCTTCCGGGTACAATTCAAGGTGTTGGTTATCACTTTTAAAGCCCTACATGGCATGGGACCAGAATACCTGAGGGACCGTCTTATCCCCATGTTATCGACCCGCCCCATCCGGTCATCCAGAGAGGCCCTGCTACGTACCCCATCAATTAGAGAATGTCATCTGATGGGGTCTAGGAGGCGGGCCTTCTCTGTGACAGCACCCATGCTATGGAACAGCTTGCCCCCAGAGTTAAGGCAGATCTCCTCCCTCCCGACCTTTAGGAAAGAGCTGAAGACCTGGTTCTGCTGCCTGGCATGGGATGGAGGAAGGGATAGTTCATCATGGAGATGGCTAATCCCTTGATTTTATTGTCCTTCTTTAACGAATATCTTATACATCTGGATTCATAATTTATAATTATTTTATATGGTCTGTAATTTTTATGTATAGTTTTTTAATCATTTTATCCTGTAAACCGCCCAGAGTCCCTTATTCCGGGAGATGGGCGGGGATAAATTTAAATAATAAATAAATAAATAAATAAATAAATTCATGTTCAGTACATCAGTGATGCTATCTAACCATCCCACCCTCTGCCATCCCCTTCTCCTTTTGCCCTCAGTCTTTCCCAGCATCAGGGTCTTTTCCAGTGAGTCCTCTCTTCGCATTAGGTGGCCAAAGTATTTGAGCTTCAGCTTCAGTATCTGTCCTTCCAATGAGCAGTCAGGGTTGATTTCCTTTAAGATTGACTGATTTGACCTCCTTGCAGTCCAAGGGACTCTTAAGAGTCTTCTCCAGCACCACAGTTCGAAAGCATCAATTCTTTGGTGCTCAGCCTTCCTTATCTTAGCCTTTTGATACTGTCCATGAGGTTTTCTTGGCAAGGATACTGGAGTGGGTTGCCATTTCCTCCTCCAATGGACCACGTTTTGTCAGAACTCTCCGTCATGACCTGTCCGTCTTGGGTGGCCCTGCACGGCATAGCTCATGGCTTCATTGAGTTACACAAGCCCCTTCGCCAGGACAAGGCAGTGATCCATGAAGGGGATCTTCCATGTTAAGTTCTCCTAATTAAACAATGGAATTTCCAAACAATTGACATTTGAGTTAGATGTTGTAGTTAGACACACACACAGAGACAGCTGTATTTATTCATTAAAAACTTCATTGACCACCTTTCCATTGAAAACCATGTCTCCAAATCATAAACAATTTTAAAGCAGACTAATAAAATCAGACCAAATTAAAAAGAAAAGCATCTTTTAAACAAATTAGAAAGCAAATTAATCAAATGTTATAACCAATCAGAATCTGAATGAAACAAAATCATTCTCTGTGCTACATTTTGGGAAAAGTTACCAGAGATGAGTAAGTAGTGCTGGGTAATCTTTGATTTTCTCTGTGCAGCCTTCTGCACCAAGATACTTTCCCCACAGAACTTTGCTTCCTCTTAATTTCATATTATAAATCAAGAAAACTCAGAGTTAGGATTTTAGTTTATAATTGCTTCCCACATATTTAGGTGTGTGGAATTATTTTTGGTCAGTGCTGTGGGAGCATGGGAGCATGTCGGTGTTCAGTTATGTTAATTAACTAGAGAAGCAAACAGGAGAGACACATTCTCATAAAATAGCATGCTTTTTAAAAAAAATGAAATCATGATTTCTCTTGCCACTTTATGGAAGCTGGTTTGCTTCTTCATCTAACAACCTTCCTTTTCCAGTATTTAACTTAGAGCTCAAGGAGGCAAAAGAAAGGTGTTGTTCTTTGTGTGTGTGGTACAACTCTGTATACCAATCAAAGATAATTTCGCACTGAAGGTGTTGCGTAGCCTGGCAATGAAACGTCTGCAAGAAAACAAGGCTCAGAGAGCACCAAGCACTCTGTATAAAAACAGGCTTCTGCTTAGAATAAACCTGAGGATTGAAACTGCATTAAATGGAACTATCTGGGAAATTGCTAAATCTTAGACCAGAGCCACAACCCCACCTATGTTAGGTATTTATTCTGCATCATCCAGTTATGACTGTAGGCCACCTGACTCATCAGAAATATTGCAGCTACTTTTGATTTAGTACTATAGCTAATCCTAATATTTTCTTAAAGCAAAAAGTGCCCAGCACTTGCTCTTTACTTCTGCATTCAGTACTCATCGCTGGCTATGCAGTATTACTCAGACCTTCTTGTGGCAGGGGTGGGGAGTCTGTGTCGGTTCCCCTACCCCCACATTGCTTAACTACATTCTCTCTCACCATCACCCTAGAAGCTCAGACATCTAGTTAATTAGCATCAGAAGTAAGGTGTTTTTCGAGTTAAACTCAACTCCTAATGACTATGTTACTTTTTTTAAAAAAGCTACAATATTGACATTATTTGCCATTGCCTTTTCCCAGTATGTTTTTTTAACTTCCCAGCTAGGCCTTTTGAGATCAGCCAAAGTTGATTAGATACATAAAAAAGTTTTTTTTAAAAAAGTTTGCAAGCTTCTTCCATACTGGACTTGTAGCTTGAATCATGTCAACTGGATTTCTATTTTCTTAGTGGAAACGTTTCGCTCCTTATCCAAGGAGCTTCTTCAGTCTGAGCAAAGTTGGTAAGGGAATCCTAAATATGTTCCTAGGTAGCTGTGTGACCTCTAACCTGGGGCTAGGTCATGGTTATATTGAGATGTTATTTTAAGTCCTTTTATCATCTAAAGGAGGGTCGTTAAAATCACCATGCTGCTGTTGAGCTTGCGAAATGGTCTTAATCTTCCTAGGCACAGAAGACAAAACGGGGAGGAAGATGGGGGAGAGTTTGTGCCTGAGGCCCCCACCTCTATTCAAGGAAGGATTTTCCAAGTTGGCATAAATGGATTCCTTGACCCCTCTCTCAATTTATGCCAACTTGGAAAATCCTTCCTTGAATAGAGGTGGGGGCCTCAGGCACAATCTTTCTCCCATTTTCCTCCCTGCTTTGTCTTCTGTGCCTAGGAAGATTAAGACCATTTCACAAGCTCAACAGCAGCATGGTGATCTTAACGATCCTCCTTTAGATAATAAAAGGACTTAAAATAACATCTCAATATAACCATGACCTAGCCCCAGGTGTAAGGTCACACAGCTACCTAGAAACATATTTAGGATTCCCTTACCAACTTTGCTCAGACTGAAGAAGCTCCTTGGATAAGGAGTGAAACGTTTCCACTGAGAAAATGGAAATCCAGTTGACATGATTGAAGCTATAGACAATTCCACCTGGATGACTGAGAACCTTCATAGACATACTTCCATACTGGAATACAGCTGAATACAGTGGGGGTGGGTAGGGAACTGTAATCCCAAGCATTTTGACAACGGTAGCCTTGGAAAAGTAAAATAATGCTTTAGAAGGACCTACACTTAAGATCTGTCCTTGGGACATCTTAAAGTTGGAATGAATATTTAAATAATGTGTTGGTTTTAATTACTTGATTTTTTGGTACTGTTGATCTCTCCCTCTCTCTCTCCTCTCTCCTCTCTCCTTCTCTCTCTCTCTCTTCTTATGGTTCCTGTTTTATTGCACACCACCATGAGTCCTTGTGGAGTGAGGTGATATAAACATATTGAAGTAAATAAGTGCATACATAAGTGCTCAGGTTGAAGAGTGAACAATGATACTACTCTTTTTCGCAAAGAGATGTACTAAAGGCCCATGAGTTAGCAAATGGATTAGGATTAGGGCCAGAGTACTGAACTAGTACTTTGCCATTTCCTCCTCCAATGAATTAGTAATTGCCAACCCAGCAATTCGAAAGCATGCAAATGCAAGTAGATGAATAGGTACCACTTCGATGGGTAGGTAACAGCGTTCTGCGTGCGTCATGCTGGCCACATGACCGTGGAAGCGTCTTCGGACAGCGCTGGCTCCTCGGCTAACCAACGGAGATGAGCACCGGCCCCTAGAGTCGGACACGACTGCACAACTGTGCGGAGGGAACCTTTATTTATTTATTTATTGTTCAATTTATATCACCGCCCATCTCCCCCCACAAGGGGACTCTGGGCGGTTTACAACAAAATTGATTAATTAAAAACATATAAAATACAATACATCATTCCAATTAAATAGATATAAATATATAAATATATATTTATACTTTACCTTTACTGAACTAGTGTTGCAAATCCGATCAGCCCTTTGACCTGTTGCTAATATGTTATCACGTCATTTTCGTCCCTCCATAAAACCAAGCAGATTAAGCATGGGACTCACACAAAGAAGGGTTAGACTGAGATTATTTACAATATTTACTGAATACAAGTGGGCTAAGAACAAATCACTTCTGGTTAACCTAGGCACTGGCCCCTAGACACACTACTGAACAAGCCACTGTAAAGTAGGAAGTGAGAAATTTTTAAAGTTCCCTACCCCCTCTTGTATACTGTTTCAGCATTTCTGAAACTTCATTCCAAAGATAGATTTAAACAAACTGTATGGATCTGTAGCTTGAATCATGTCAACTGGATTTCTATTTTCACAGTGGAAACGTTTCGCTCCTTATCCAAAGAGCTTCTTCAGTCTGAGCAAAGTTAGTAAGGGCTACTAACTACAAGCTACAGACAATTCCACCTGGACGACTGAGAATCTTCATAGACAAACTGTATGGATGTTAGTTTATCTTTGCTGTTGTTTGTTTCCAAACCTTCTTAAGGTAACCACTCATTTATATTGCTTCACTGACAAAGTGTGCCAGATGCCTTCTCTGTTGTAACTTGTATGAAGTTGTGAGAGCTTGCAGGAAGTGCACACACCTCTTCACCGGGTGGGGCCTCTCGTTCTCACTGTGCTTGATTAAGAAAGCACTTACAGCAAGCATAGGAAGAACGTAGGGAAAATGCACAGTCTTTGGGCTAGTTTGCTCTTCACAATGCTCAGCTAAAAGGCTTTGCGGATCAGATTTTAAAGGAATTTAATGAAAGGATTCCAAGCGGAATAAAAAGGGAAAACATGGGGATACTATATTCACAGGTAAGTACTGTGTAGCCACTTACTACTATTTAAATGTTTTTCAGCAGCAGCTGTTACACACTGTAGCCAGTTTGATATGTTTCAAAGGGGTTGTTTTGCTTTTGCAAAATCCAAGCAACTCTATCGAGTCTGAGAAATTGCATCTTTATGTGAAACCAGATGCTAGTGGAATAAGCAACATTTTTCCACTAAAAGATGAATTGTATTAAGTTGTAAGAGAGAAATATTTGAAACAGGGTTGTGTGACTTATGGAAATTGGAAAAGGTGTCCTGTGTGACCTCTTGATCAGGGAGTTTGCAGCTGTTGGTTAAAGTTGGTGGTTGGAGATAATGAATGTTCTATCAAGAGTTTGCTGCTATTGAAAGGAAAGACAGATTAACCTTTTCTGTATCTGTATAAATTAGTGAACGTTCTAACAACAAATCCAGTCCTTTTGAGTACAAGTACTGGAATTAAAATAGAACTAGATATTTAAAGCATGTGCCAGTCCCTAAAACAGTCCAGTAAGGACAGAACATGCTCAAAGCCCTCTATCAGGAACAGTATGTTGAATATCAATTGGCAAAGAAAATGGTGTGTGTATACATGAAAGGTCCTCTGTGCAAGCACCGAGTCATTACTGACCCTTTGGAGGGACGCCGCTTTCGCTGACGTTTTCTAGGCAGACTTATAGTGGGGTGGTTTGCCATTCCCTTCCCCAGTCATGATTACCTTTCCCCCAGCTTAGCTGGGTCCTCATTTTACCGACCTCGGAAGGATGGAAGGCTGAGTCGACCGGAGCGGGCTACCTGAGAAACCAACTTCCGCTGGGATCGAACTCAGGTCGTGGGGAGAGTTTCTGTTGCAGTACTGCCGCCTACCACTCTGCACCACACGAGGCTCCTATACATATGTGTATACATAACTATGTGTAAACATAATAATGATTACCCTGCTTCAGTCCACTCACTAAAACTTCCAGTTCCACAAGGAAGTATGATTGGTATCTGGAACAGGAACTTTCCTTAGGGGTTGTGCATATACTGCCAAAACTACTTCTAGGTTCCTACGTCTACATTTAATTACAAACTTGATTGATTATGTGCCATCAAGTAGGTATTCACTCTTATCAACCACAATGATCTATTCTCATCCTGGTTCTTAAAGTCTTCCAATGGTGCACCTATCTTTGCTGTAACTGAGCCTCTCCCCACTCACTTGTGGCTGGTTGTCCTCTTCTCTTTCCTCCCACCTTTCCCAGAATTATAGACTTATCCAGAGAGCTAAGTCTTTGCATAATGTGTTCAAATTTATGATAATTTGGGTCTGTTCATTTCTGCTTTAAGTGTGGACTCTGGACAGATTTGTTCTAGGATCCATTTGTTTGTTTTCTTGGCTATCCATGGTATTCTCAGGAGTCTTCTCCAATAATAAAGTTCAAAAGCATCAATGCCCTTTCTATCCTACTTCTTCAAAGTCCAACCTTCACTTCCATAGAGCCTTTAATGACTGCACCAAACTGGCTTACAAGTCCAAGCTTAAAGAATAGTTAATTGGTGTTTGAATTTTGGGATTTTGTAATGATATGTGGGAATGACCTTGGGAGATAGGAGAAAGAGCCACAACCTAGACAATGGTCTGATAAATGAAATTTGAGTCTGAAGAAGGAGGGGTAGAGAAACCCTCCCTAGTTTTTGGGAGAGTAAAAGTGAGGGACAGGAGGGGTACTTTCAGACTTGCAAGATTCTGTTAATGTAACCTTACAATAAAGATAGAGCTAGTACTCCTGGTTGTGCTTTTTGTACCTCACAAGGCTAACAGATATAATACTCTGGCATTGCTCAAGAAAAATCAACTTTACATTTAAAAGCTTCTTATCAAAAATTGTATAACTAGGGGGAAAGGTCAATATTGTTAAAAGTAAATAGAGAGAAAGCAATTTGGATTCCACACCCATTTATCTGTAAACACACGGGCTTATAAGCATGTCCGGTTGGACTGCATTCCATTTCAGAAATGATTTGGACTTCTGAATCCTCCATCTGGGTTACTGTGGCTTTTGTTCATCCACTGTGTTGAAATGTAAAATGGAGAAGTCTGTGGTGTATACCAGAAGCACATTACATACTGATGAAACTCCTGTATAGAAAACATTCTTATTCTCAAGGAAAAGAGAAAGTCAGGATGATATACATGCCCTACCAATCAGAGGTACCCACACCTCGCCATGAATATGCCAGAATGATGAAATATGGGTTGTGTCATCATAGTGCAAGCTCTGCCATTTCAAATTAGTGTCATGACAAGGCAGCCTGGTAGATAAGGAGTGGAGTTCATCTCACAACATCAGGTTAGATGTTTTATCCCTATTATCCTTTGCCATTCCCTCCCACTACTTTGTATACCCATGCCACCAATGTATCTTTATATTATGGTATAAAAAATAACCAGGATAAATGTTACCTCTTTCTTTTTCTTTCTGCAAGAACACGCCATTGAAAAATGTTGCCCCCAAGCAGTGTCATCTATTCATTTAAAGTATTTACAGCTGATTCTTCAGAAAAGTTAACTACCTTTAGATTTATAGTTTAAAAGGAGACAACTCTACACTAAGAGGATGGAGAAGGAAAACCAGAAAACTGGGGCACAGGTTCTTAATCCTTGGTGGGGTCTTATAATAGCCTACACTATGTCTGGGCTGGAAGTTCTTAATGTCTTATGACAATTGGCTTGAAGAGAAGCTGTTCTGGTCTCTACAATTGCCATTACGTAGTTTCCTCTTCTCTCTTTTTTCACACAGACAGATAGTCTATTTTGGACTGAAATTATGTAATTTCTGAAGCCTAAGTGTTATAGGCTGGGGGGGGGGGAAGGGGGCATATCTATTTTTGGTTATAATAAAACAACAACAGTTCTAACCTAACCTACATCCTTTTTCACTTTGTTGTTGTTGTTCAGTCATTTAGTCGTGTCCGACTCTTCGTGACCTCATGGACCATAGCACGCCAGGCCTTTCTGTCCTCCACTGTCTCCCGGAGTTTACTCAAATTCATGTTCATTACATCGGTGATGCTATCTAACCATCTCATCCTCTGTCGTCCCCTTCTCCTTTTGCCTTCAGTCTTTCCCAGAATCAGGGTATTTTCCAGTGAGTCCTCTCTTCGCATTAGGTGGCCAAAGTATTTGAGCTTCAGCTTCAGTATCTGTCCTTCCAATGAGCAGTCAGGGTTGATTTCCTTTAAGATTGACTGATTTGACCTCCTTGCAGTCCAAGGGACTCTCAAGAGTCTTCTCCAGCACCACAGTTCGAAAGCATCAATTCTTCGGCGCTCAGCCTTCCTTATGGTCCAACTCTCACAGCCATACATTACTACTGGGAAAACCATAGCTTTTACTATACGGACCTTTGTCGGCAAGGTGATGTCTCTGCTTTTTAATATGCTGTCTAGGTTTGCCATAGCTTTCCTCCCAAGGAGTAAGCGTCTTTTAATTTCATGGCTGCAGTCATCTTGGAGCCCAAGAAAATAAAATCTGTCACTGCTTCCATTTCTTCCCCTTCTATTTGCCAGGAAGTGATGGGACCAGATGCCATGATCTGAGTTTTTTTTAATGTTGAGTTTCAAGCCAGCTTTTGCACTCTCCTCTTTCACCCTCATCAAGAGGCTCTTTAGTCCCTCTTCACTTTCTGCCATTAGGGTGGTATCGTCTGCATATCTGAGGTTGTTGATATTTCTCCCGGCAATCTTAACTCTGGCTTGTGATTCATCCAGCCCGGCATTTCTCATGATGTACTCTGCATATAAGTTAAATAAGCAGGGTGATAATATACAGCCTTGTCGTACTCCTTTCCCAATTTTGAACCAGTCGGTTGTTCCATGTCCGGTTCTAACTGTTGCTTCTTGACCCACATACAGGTTTCTCAGGAGACAGGTAAGGTGGTCTGGTACTCCCATCTCTTTAAGACTTTGCCACAGTTTGTTGTGATCCACACAATCAAAGGCTTTAGCGTAGTCAATGAAGCAGAAGTAGATGTTTTTTCTGGAACTCTCTTGCTTTTTCCATGATCCAGGGAATGTTGGCAATCTGATCTCTAGTTCCTCTGCCTCTTCGAAACCCAGCTTGCACTTCTGGTAGTTCTCGGTTCACATACTGCTGAAGCCTAGCTTGTAGGATTTTGAGCATAACCTTGCTAGCATGTGAAATGAGCGCAATTGTACGGTAGTTTGAACATTCTTTGGCATTGCCTTTCTTTGGAATTGGAACGTAAACTGACCTTTTCCAATCCTGTGGCCACTGCTGAGTTTTCCAATAAACTAGCCTTTTGTTATACATGTTACCTTCCTTAGAGGGCTGTCAATTTTTATTCATTAAATTAGAAGTCAGAACACTATGCATCACACAGCCTGCTACACTTAGGTGTCTTTGAAGCAACCAGTCTTGTTGGTTTATGTGTATGAATTGGAGACCCCAATCTCTTTATGGCAAGTGTTGGCCAGCTTAGGATTTGCGGGCTGGGGAATTCTGGGAGTTGAAGTCCACACATCTTCAGGTTGCCAAGGTTGAGAAACACTGCTTTAAAAGAATAGTCACCCTTAAGCTGAGCTTGATTCCCGATGACTACATGCCTGTATTACAGAAATGGTTTGCCATTGTCTTATTCCAGGATATATCTTTGGCCTCCGAGTCCAGCCTATAGCCTTGGTGATTTCTTGATGGACTCCCATCCAATTACTAACAGGGTCCAACCCTGCTAAGTTTTTTTTTCAAGGTCATCTAAGTGCTGCCATTTGCTGTGGCATTAGTTAACTATGATGGACCTCCTATCAGGATTTGCGGTACAGTTTGCAATAGCAATTGTGCACCAAATGACTCAAGAATTCTTGTTGGGGCAATGAATGCTAAAGCCCAGGGATCTCACTGTATCTTGCATTTTGGATGTTACAGCTGGAAAAAGGGTTCAGGGAAAAGCAAGAGGGACCCATAACTCAGCAGCTATTGAATCTGTCACATCAGTGCAGTTTTTGATTAACCTAATTACAGACTAGAGAGCCAGTTTGGTGAAGTGGTTAAGGCACCAGGCTAGAAACCAAGAGACCGTGAGTTCTAGTCCCGCCTTAGGCACAAAGCCAGCTGGGTGACTTTGGGACAGTCACTCTCTCTCTCAGCCCTGGGAAAGGAGGCAATGGCAAACCACTTCTGAAAAACCTTGCCAGGAAAACTGTAGGGACTTGTCCAGGCAGTCTCCAGACACGATTGACAGGATTAAAAAAAAATACAGTCTACTAGCACCACTTTGTGGATTTGATATGGAACTGCAGCGTTAATGCAGTATCTCTTGTTCTAGTTTTCCCTAAACTGCACCTTTTTTCCTGGTTTTATTTTATTTTATTTGACATGTATACAGATTGATTATTCACTGCAACTTGGTATCCAGTGTGATGCCTATCTGTGTTAATTCTCCTGTGATGCTTCCAAAAGCGCTCACCAGGTGCTGTGCTCCACCTGATTTAATTTTAGATCCTTTTAAACAAAACAAAATAATGAAATGGAGGATGGCATGTTGATAGCATGTTATATTTATTTCCAAGAGAGCCTTTGGTCCCACAAAGATCCCAAAGGCATTCTTTGGAAACAAAACATGGTGGATGTTTGCAGCTCATTTGGTTTTAAAAAAAAGAGTTTGGTGCAAGCCGCAATCCTTTTCTCCTTTTCTTGGTTTCTTTGTCTACCTCTAAAAGTTTAGGATGATCCTAGGTTCTGCTCCATGCTGTGCATACCTGTGATGCCAGTAGTTTTAAAGTGAGAATGAGCACCTTGTAGGAACTTTCTGCTCAATACATCTGCTTGGCCCATCACCAGTACAAGCCGCCCACTCCTCTTGAGGGCAGGAAGAGATGATGCAGCTCTCCACCCATTCCCAACTTATTGCAAATGCACCCCCTGCACATGTTTTAAACCTCTGCTTCAGAACTACCGTTTTCTGTCCTAAGCCATCTTAAACCTTTCTGAGCAGATATTCTGCAGTGCTTTGTTCTGATCTAATGACAGCCCCAGCTCCAGTGGGTTACATTTCATCCTGGGCCGCCAGGCTTCTATGTTCTCTGTGATGATCATTAGTGGACTGCTAGGACCACTGAATGGAGCAGAGCTTAATGCAGCAAGGCAATAAGCGCACAAAAAGGAATATTATCAACAATAGCATTAATGAGCACACTAGAGAGATATAGGTTATTGATCTTAAGCACTTAGCCCACCCAAGCATAAAGAATCACACGCTTAGACAAAGTAGGTTACAAAAGTAAGTACAAGAGAGTTCTTACGTTTATTTGGTCCAGTTACAGTTACATCCATTCTGTTAGAATGATTCTTGTTCTTCTTTGTCCCTAAACTGTATGTAGACCCCTGGCCCTCTTTGCTGCCAGGGGCTGCGTGGAGAAAGGGGGGGAACCTCCTGATTCTAGGCCGCATGGCCTCAAGATGGAGAGGAGCACAGCAGCTGCATGCTCCTTTGATGGTGGCAAAAGGCAGAGAGAGAGAAAGAGGAAGTGGGAGGAGCAACAAACAGCTTCCTCCTGAAGCACATAGAGAGTTTGCCTCCTAGAGCAATCACCCATATGCTAATGAGGCATGCTGATTTGCTGGAACTTCCAACACTCTGCTGGTCTGTAGCTGCCTTTTCTATTATCTTGTGGTTAAGCCAATGATGGCCTGTTAAGTCAATGAACTTTTCTTGCCCTGTGTTTCCCCACCTCCTGCAGAAGCGTATCGTTCCATTGGACCCTTACATCTTCATTGGACACCCTGTTGGTGTCTGTCTATGCTCCCCTTATTTTCCCACTCCCTCCCCACAGTACTGTGAAACTTTCATTTCTTTTGTTTGTGTGTTTTCCCGAAGTTTTTAATTTGCAACCTAGGCAGTTGGAATTAAGCTACAAAGTTTCAGTGACTACTACTTTGCTTTTATGAAGCTGAACCACCATTTTTCCAAACATTATCTGTATGTTCTGGACTTTAACAATGTTTTAACCCTTGCCTCCTTGGCTATGGAGCTTGCATATCTCCGTCAAGGTCATCTTCCTTAATCTCTACACACCATGCAATCCTGAAGCCATTTTTAATTTGTAGATAAATTATAGGTGATTGGGAAATATTTACAATTATGACTTCTTCATCACAGTTATGTATTAAAGAACAGGAGATAGCAATGTTTCACAAACATGGTATATTCTCATAGCAAGAGAAAGTTTCTTGTGTGTTCTTTAGTCAGCTTTCATTCAAATGCCATCTAGATTTATGGCAGGACCAATACTGAAGAACCCGTGGTCCTGGAGATACTGCTGAACTACAGTTCCATCACCATTGGCCTTGATAACTGATGTTATTAGGAGCTGTACTTCAGCAACATCTAGAGGACCACAACTTCTCCATCTCTACATTAGACATAGTGAGGAAATCATCCTAGAGGGAAAATGTTGGTAGCAGGGTTTGGAAGGTGGAAAGCTCTTAGAAGACAGAACTGAATATGCATGACAGAGCCACAAGTGTATTGTTGGTTTATGTGTATGAACTGGAGACACTAATTTGTTCTTTGTCTCATGTAAGAGAACTTGGGCTGCCTCCAACTTATAGTAATCATGTGGCAGTGAGAGTTCATATGTCTAGCCTGCTCTGTACCAGAAGTATGTAAGTATGTACTTAGCTATGTTGAAAAAAGGTTGCACAGCTACATTGCCAAGGTTGGATGAATGTGATGAAGTAACAACCCACAATAAATCTGTCAGTTTGTACCATAAATCAAAGGCTGTTGAAAAAGCTTACTGAGGTTCTTCTGCCTTTCTCTCCCTCAGCCCATTTGTCAGGCAGCTTATAATAATGACTTCAATGAACTTCAGCTCCTATTGGAAGAAGACAGCAATAATCTGAATATCCAGGACCGTTTTGGTGGAGACACACCATTAATCTGTGCATGCAAAAAGGGGCACAACAGAATTGTCAGTTACCTTCTGAAAATGAATGCTGATGTGAACATAAAAAATAAGGTGAGCAGCAGCAACTGCAACAGGATCTTTTCTTAGGTTGCTAACACCAAGAAAGAGAATAGAGAAGGGATATTTTATTTTATTATGTTTTGTTTGTGTTTTTAGATATTTTGTATAGTTTTAAATTTTTATTTATTGTAACCCGCCCAGAGTCCCTTGCATGGGAGATGGGCGGGGAATAAATTTGAATAATAAAAAATAAAATAAAAAATATGCTGGCTGGGGAATTCTGGGAGTTGAAGTCCACACATCTTACAGTTGCCGGGTTTGAAGAACACGGCTTTAAAGTCAGTTCAAAGCTTTTGGGCATGTAGGTTTTCTTTCTGATTTCTTTAGGGTGAGGCAGGAAATCCACCCATAGAGGCAAAATGAAGGTGAGGACATCTGACAGACCCAAAAACAGTACTTGCAGGCTCCCAGATTAATTTTTTTAAATGGCCCAAAACTTGTGAGATGATTGATGAGCAGCTGCAAAATGTGAGATTTTGATGTTCTTAATGTGAGACCCCTGAAATGTCACAAGATTTGGCAATTTCTTAGGATTTCTGCTATGTTTTTAATTAGAATTGAATTGATTGCTGACTGGAAATTTTTAGACGAATGAAATTTTGGGGCTAATGCATCAGGGTTGACTAAATTCCAAGGGGGAAGGGGAAGGAGGGTATATTGAGTTCAGTGATTTATAGATCTGCCTTCATATCAGAGTTACTGTTTGGGATCAGGTTATGATCAGCCCACTGCCAAAGCAAAGCAAAGACTAATAAATTAATCCCCTGTACTTCTGATTTATCCCCCAATAATTCGGAAGAAGGGGCCAGAAGGGCAACTAGGGTCTGCGTCACCAGGGGCAAACATGGATTCTGCCCCCCCCCAGGAAACATTCAGTATATATTTTGTCATTTTGGTGCCCCCCCCAGAGCAGTGCCCGGGGCACATGCCCCACTTGCCCCCCCTAGTTGTGGCCCTGGAAGGGGCATTAGCATTCCTTATTAACAACATTTCCCTTTACATGTCCCTCAAATTCCTTGCCTAAAATTTGCTGGAATTCGTCCTTTTCATTGAAAGAAAAGTGAAACACCCATATAAAATGGATGCAGCTTCAATTGTGACTTCTTTTTGACCATACCCACCCCCCCACTAAAATTAGAAGCCATTGACTATGTTGTGCAGTTTGCCGACAGAACTTTTGTGAAGCACTCCCTTTTTATTTCAGTCCCCATGCTCTTGTTTCAGCAGTTTAATTATTTATAGTTAGGGCCTATGTACATTCTGTGTTGCAAAGTAGTGAAATTTGGTTAATGGGTGCCACCCACCAATCACTTTTATTCTCTGTTGTGTGTTTCTGTAATGTCCCTGCATGTTTTTCATTCTTTTAATGTGGCAGGAGAAGCTCTAGTGGTTAAGGCAACGGGCTAGAAACCAGGAGGGTGTGAGTTCTAGTCCCGCCTTAGGTATGAAAGCCGGCTGGGTGACCTTGGGCCAATCCCTGTCTCTCAGCCCGAGGAAGGAGCCAATGGCAAACCAGGAGACTGAGAGTTCTAGTCTTGCCTTAGGCATGAAAGCCGGCTGGGTGACCTTGGGCCAGTCACTCTCTCTCAGCCCAACTCACCTCACAGGGTTGTTGTTGTGGGGAAAACAGGAGGAGGAAGGCGTATTAGCTATGTTCGCTGCCTTGAGTTATTTATAAAAATAATAAAGGGGGGATAGAAAATAAATAAACAAATACAAATTAATAAGTAAACAAAACATGGGCATTTCTACTTCATTTTTAACAGGTAGTGTTCCCTTTTCCCTCAGCCTGATGAAAGCAACTTAAAAGCAGGTGGAGGGGGGGATCAAAAATGTCAAAATTTGGACTAAGGGTCCAGATGGAATTGAAATAAGATTTTGGAATTAATTATAAGAATCCTTCCCATGGGAAAATGCTTTTGTTTTTCATTCTTTTAAAAATAACATGATAGGTTGGGACTTTGAAGGTTGGACACTAGAGGGAACTAGAAGGAACTAAAGATTACAATTAAAGGAGAAGAACACTCAAACTCAACTTACTAATACAGAATGGAGCAAAATATTTTAACATTGGACATATAGAAGGATACTTTTGAACAATGGACACAGAAGTTAATTTTAAGAGTGTCTGCCTCTATAGATAGACTGTGTTTAAAAGATGTTATGGGAGAGGAACAAGTTTTACCAGACAAGACTGAGACTGATCTGAAATTGGATTTAAAAATGACAGGCTACAAGAATGATGTGGAAAAAGATGCTATATTGGACATACAAAGAAGCTGGCTGATGTCTTAATAATTAAAAGGGCTATACAAATAACAAACCAAAAGAGTGACCCGGATAATCTTCTTATATTGGATTTACAAAAGAGGCTTGTTAAAGCTTTGAAGAATTTTGTGAGAAGGGACAAGGAAAAAATGAAAAGAAATCAAGTTCTAGGACATTATTTGAAGGGATTTGAAACAGGCTTCCACGGATGATTAGGTCCCTATGTAGATACAAATGTGGAATTTTTGCTCTGAAAGCACAATTATAAATGGGGAAGCAGGGGATACCCAATCACTTTTTTAGGATGTGGTCATTCTCAAGAAAAGTTATATATTTGCAAAAAAAAAAAAAAAAAAAAGCATTACACCGGTGATCTGATAAGTCAGCAGTCTAATATGTCTATCCCTTTGGAAACTCCTACTATTTGAAGGGATTGAAGATCAAGATTGTTAAAAGTAAAGGGAAGGAATATAAAGTTGGTTTATTTGATCAAGGTTAAAATAGATATGTTGTTATCTCTGGTAACCCTTAATGGACTTTTGCAGACCAGGACTGAATGACGAGGTTTTAAGGATTTGTTTATAGATAAGAGATGGGATATGGGAAGAAGAGATCATTTGTTGTATTTTAAGAGAAGGTGATAAGTTACTAAAATTGTTTATACATGAAGGAAGAAGTCATCTCTTTATATATTTCTTTTCTTTTCCTTTAGTATATTCTTATTTTTTCTTATTCTTATTTTTTCTGTCTTTTCTATTTCTTTTTCTTTTCTGCACCTTCTATTTTTTCTTTTTTATTTGTATTAGTTTTTTATCATTGTAATTATAATTTTTAATAAAATTACAATTTTAAAAAAATGTCAAAATTTGTATATATCATGGATGTGAAGCTTGTAAAAAAAGAGTGGGACTTCAATTATCCAATTGTGGCTGCCATCTTGAATTATTATTATTATTATTATTATTATTATTATTATTATTATTCCTTCCCTGTGGATGCTTACGGGAGAAGTGGCACCTGAAACTATGTATTTCAGCTCTTACATTAATTGTCTTTTGGATGTTAACGGCGCTTTGTGTACTACATAGAGTCCATAATACCTTAATTGTAGCCTCCAGAGCTTCCTTTGATTATACCATCAAAATGTATTAGTAACATTCCAAGAATTGGCCTAGGGCTTTTTGCTTCTAAGAATTATTTAAAGTGTTAAGCATTAAAATAGATCACAAGGGTAGCAAAGGATTAAAAATTTGAAAGAGATGCACTTATAAAGCCCCCTTAAAGGTCAAGGCAGTCTTTGTACTAAATTGAGAAGTAAATTCCATGGATGTGGGGTAACCATGGGGAAATCTTGGCTTCTGGTGACTGTTGCTGGAGCTGAGCTTTGTGGGATCTTAGTGGGTAGTGCTAATCTACAAGGAGGAGACATTTTTCAGAGGCCCTGGGCCCAAACCATTTGCAGCTTTAAAGATAATAAGGACATATTCATAGACATAATAAGGACACTTTGTACTGCTCCAGGAAACAAAAGCCACTATAAAGAATTCAAAACTGCTGTAATATGATCTCTATGGTGACCAACCTGCTGCAACATTATGTACCAGTTGAAGTTTCCAAGGACACATAAGGGCAGCTCTATGTAGAACATATTAGAGAAATCAAGCTTGGAAGTTACCTGTGAATGCATTACTGTTTTAAAGCCAATTGTATCTAGGAATGGGTGCGGTTATCAGCCAATGCCACTAAAAAGAGTCTCTTGCCTCCATCTGAGGGATCAGGAGAGATCTAGATTCAAAATTATTCCCCAAGTGCATACAGGTAGTCCTTGCTTAACAGCCATACATTTAGTGATGTTTCGGACTTACTACGGTGCTGAAAAAACTGACTTATGACTGGTCCTCATACTTACAGCTGTCACAGCATCCCCGCGGTCATGTGATCACAATTTGTGCGCTTGGCAACTGGTTCACATTTATAACCATTGCAGTGTCCTGTGGTCATGTGATTGCCCTTTTCAACCTTCCTGGCTGACTTCTGGCAAGCAAAATCAATGGGGAACCATGTGATTTGCTTAACGACAATGTGGTTCGCTTAACAACCACCACAAAAAAGGTTGTAAAATCCGGTCGGATTCACTTAATGACTGCTTCACTTAGCAACCAAAATTCCAGTCCCAATTGTGGCCATTAAGTGAGGATTACCTTTATATGCTCTTTCTAAGAGAATGTGATCTCATTGAGAAAGGGCAGATCTACGAGAAACATAGAATTAGGACTAATGAGTACCTTCGTCCTTTCTAGATTCAATTTATTTCCCCTCATCCAGTCTATTACCAAGACAGGATTTCAGAATCACGTTACTGCCTGATGATACTGGCACAGAGACATTGTTTTGAATGTCGTCATCATGCCCAGCCCAAATCTTTGATGATATCTCCCAGCAGTTTCATATATATGTTTCAAAATATCAGGGAGAAAATTCCCCCATCCTCCCAAGTGACACCATGTGGATCCTTCCTGAAACATAGGAGCAGAACCATTGCAGAGTAGTGTCCCCAGTTCCGAAAAGTGCCAAGTGGATACCATGGTCAAGGGTATCAAAAGCTGCTAGGAGAAATCTCTTCAGAGAAAGGAAAGAAGAAATAAAGATTACAATTAAAGGAGAAGCATACTTAAACTCGATTCGATAATGCAGAATGGAGTAAAATACTTCAACAACAGATCTATTGAGAGATATTTTTGAACAATGGACTCAGAAGTTAATTTTAAGGATCTCAGCCATTATTGATAGACTAAATGATGTTACAGAAGAGGAACAAGCTTTATGGATAAGACTGAAACTGATTTAAATGTGGATTTAAACATGACTGGCTTCAAGAAGGATATGGAAAAAGATGAAATACTGAATGTAGAAATGAAACTGGTTGATTTTTTAATAATTAAAAAGGACATACAGATAATGGATCAGAAGAGGGACTTAGATAACCTTTCTACACTGGATTTACAAAAGGGATTTGTTAATGTTGTCAGTGATTTTGTGAGAAGGGACAAAGAAAAAATTAAAAGAAACCAAGGGACATTATTTGAAGGGACTAAAAAGCAAGATTGTTGGGAGCAAGGGGAAGGAATATAATGTTGAGTTTATTTGGCCATGGTTAAAATAGATTGGTTGTTATCTCTAGTAATCTTTAATGGATTTTTTCTGACTAGGACTGGATGATAATGTTGTACGGTTTTGTTTGTAGATAAGAGGTTTATGGGAAAGAGTTCATTTGTTGCATTTTGTTTATTGGGTTAAGGTTAAACAGTTATGTTGTTATCCCTGGTAACTTTTATTGGATTTTTACTGACTAGATTTGAATGATGGGGTTTGGGGGATTTGTTTAAAGACAGAAAATGAGATATAAACATAAAAATAAGGAATTCAAGTGGGTTTATTAGATCAAGTTTATAATAGATATGTTGTTATTTCTGGTAACCCTTAATGGACTTTTGCTGATTAGGATGGATGATGAGGCTTTAAAGACTTGTTTATAGAGAATGAGATGAGATATGGGATGAAGAGATTGTTTGTTGTATTTTAAGAGATGGTGATAAGTTGTTTATACTTGCTGGGACGAAGGGGGAAATTATTTCTTTTTTTTCTTTCTCTTTTTAAATTATTTCTTTTTTTTTGTACTTTTTATCTTTTTACTTTTTTACTTTTTATAGTTTGTATTAGTTTTATCTGTATAATGTAATCTTTAATAAAATTATTATTATGTAAGAAAGAAGAAATAAAATTTATTTCACCTAGAACTGCCTGAAACTAAGGAGCCACCACCTTTGATTACTTTGTCAAGCATGGGAAATTAGAAGCTGACCTGTAATTACATTGTCTGAGGGATCAAGTGAGGACTTCTTGAAGATGGTTTAATAAATGCCTTCTTTAAAAAAGAGTGAAACTTCCCCTCCCTCAGGGAAGTATTGATAATGTTTACCAGGCCAGCTCCCAGAGTTTCCTGGTAAATAGATACAAGCCATGTTGGGCAAGAATCAATAGGACAGGTGATAGATGGCCCTGCCCTGAACAAACTATCCACGTCCTTAAGGGTAAAGGTTTTCCCCTGCACAGTCGTGTCCGACTCTAGGGGGCGGTGCTCATCTCCGTTTCTTAGCTGAAGAGCCAGCGCTGTCCGAAGATGCTTCCGCGGTCATGTGGCCAGCATGACAGGCATGAAACGCTGTTACCATCCCACCGAAGTGGTACCTATTTATCTACTTGCATTTGCATGCTTTCGAGTTGCTAGGTTGGCAAGAGCTGGGGCGAGTGCGGGAGCTCACTCTGTCACGCGGCGCTCGGGTCTCGAACCGCTGACCTTCCGATCGACAAGCCTGGCGTCTTAACCACTGAGCCATCGCGCCCCTTATCCACGTCCTTAGCTATGTGCAAATTATAATTTATACACTACTCATGTATAAATTAGGAAAAAAGAAGAAGGCTGCAGGCTGGTAACAATTCAGATAGGTACTAGTCTTTCCTGGATTCATTATCACTTGCTTATCCCAGGATGGTAGGTTTTCTCAACCATCTACAGCTAGGTACTCCTTTCTTTCATTTTAATTGAGTGGAACTCTACTGGAACCAAGGAGAACCCAGGGCAATTTCTGCTATGGGAAGGCATTGAAGACCATTCCAAACTGTAATTAAACATATCATTTATGGTATCATTTATGGAATGATGAATGGCAGCCTTTCTCAACTTTTTGACCCTGGTGACCTCTCGTGGAACCCTAGGGTTCCATGGAACCCTGGTTGAGAAACCCTGATGAATGGCATCAAAACCCTGCCTAATTTTAACGATAACTCTTCCTTTTCTCTCTAGAAAGAAAGAACCTGTTTGCACTATGCTATCAAAAAACGGTTTGGTTTCCTTGATTATTTACTCATCATCCTTCTAATGCCTGTTATGCTGATAGGATATCTCCTAATGGTAAGTTCCATGTCAAGCAAATATTGAAATGGTGCCAACAATTATATTGTTCTTTCTTCCATCTGATCATGGTTGTTGTAGTTACATGTTTTATACAGTAGGCCTGGTGGGAGACATCATTGATTCTTTTGGACTCTGGAGGTACCATGGTTCTCTTCCCTGATACAAAGAGGCAATATTGGTTTCTCTAATGAAGCACCTCCGTGTGAAAGTTAGTCCTCACACAGTCACTGAAAAACAATATGATAGCACATCTGACCATTGAAAAAAACAAAAAACAGATGGGGAACAAGCCAGTCCACTCAAAAAAGAGGGCCAGGTAGTCTGATACATAGGATGAGAATGAGAAAGAGGTTCAAAAAAGTTGGGATTTCCCCCCCTCTATATACTGTAGCTTGCTTTTGAAACCCAGCAGTTGCAGGGATTCTTTGATAATGACTTCCTAACTTTTCTTATTGGAAGTTCTTGGATCCTTGTGAGCTTGCCCAATTAGTTACAGTCTTGTCTGCCGGGTAAAGTCTGCCATGCAACCCTCCTGGGGTTCTATTATCTCTTATTTCTGTCACTGGCAAAAATCCAAAGAGGCTTCTTACTGGAGCTGCATACTTCTTTGAAGCAAAGCACACCCTCAGAGGTTTATACACATTTTCTGCATTAGTATTTAAAGATATGATTCTTTACCATTGCCTTTCAACCTGGTGTGTTCTAGATGTGCTGTAACTACAGCTCTTAGAATTTCTAGCTCAACATCCAGAATACACCAAGCTAGAAAAAGCTGTTTTAGGCAGTATGACTGGGAGGTTGACTCATCTGTATAATTCCTATGATATTCTACTTTTTCCCCCTAATTATTTTTGAGTTCCTAAAGAAAGGTTAGGCAACACTCAAATGCTGCTTCTCAGCCACTGTTCAATTGCCTAGATATTAAAGTGTATCCCTTGGGTAACTGGCACATATAACTGTTTTCTACAATGGTTATGCATCCTATGGATACTCACCATGCACTCAATTGCAATTTCCCAGTCCATAGTCACAATGAGCTATCCCATGAAGACATCATTCACATTGTGATTCTGCAACACATTATGGAAGAGAATAACACACTTAGCACAATCCACAGTTTCTTGGGACCTAGAACTTGGGAGGCAGCTAATCAGATTTCCTAATTATTTTTTGATAATGTTTAGTATTGGGAAGCTTAAGAGCACATACACATTCTCAACAGGATTTTATTTGGATAAGTGTATAAGAGAAGGTTATATTAGCTGGTTATAGAAGGTTCATTAGCTGACTGCTTAATATGATGATGTTACCCATTTTTCCAATAATGTTCCATTCTTCCTTTCTCACTCATAAAATCTGCTAAACAGATATCTAAAAGCAAGCAGAATGAAAACCTCATCAAGATGCTACTTAGAGCTGGTGCAGATGTTAATGCTACAGATGATGTAAGTGCATCTATTCATATATTCTAGAAATGTGTCTATATCACAGCTGGGGCGGTAGCTGGATGTGATACGTAAAATCTCTTCATTTTCCTAAGGGCCCATGAAGGATGAGGCAGGACATGATGATTTTTATTCCTGTGGTATTAAAAAATGCACTCTTTCCCCTATATGGGGAGAAGATGGGAGCAATTGCTTTCTTCCTCCTTCTGTGTGGGACCCAAGCCAGCCAACTTAGATGAGATCTATCAAGGTCAATTAGTTTTAGTTACCTCAGGGTTGGGGCAGCGTGCCTCCTGTCAGGCTCTGAGAGGACCAAGGAATCTTCTCTACAATGGTCCAATTCCTTCCTGTAACGGTTTTGCTTCCTCCTCCATGTCCATGTCCCCCAGACATTCCCTCAGATTTCCAAAGACTATCACAGTGGGAACTGGTGGGAAAGGAGCATGTCTCCATCTGCTTACAAGCACGCCAAAGGCTGATTGGCCACTGTCACAAACAAAATACTGGCTAAGATGGGTCTTAGCCAGATCCATTATGGCTGTTCTGATCTTCTTATGCTCAAGGAGCAGGGATTAATGGAAGGTCAAAAGCCTTTCACAACCCAAGTTTCACCCATGACTTACCCAGCCTACTGCAATTTGGCAGAATTTCCTCTGGAACCGTGAGATGGCTGATCTCCCACTGGTGAAAATTTCCACCCTGTCCCAGCTCCTGAGATTTTCCCAGGAGGGAAAAGGCAACATAGCATCTTGTCACCCTTCCTGACTTTCCTCAACTTCGCCATCCCCTATGCCCATTGTTTAGCTGTTTGTTTGTTTGCTTGTTTGTTTTTATTCACCAAGAAAAGCAAAGCAGCAAGGGAAGAGTTAGGGTGAGATGGGATACTAGCTGGCTGCCATTTATTGTGCCATTCCATTTATCAGTTGAGTGGCTCAGGATCAGAAAGAAGGATATCAATCAAGATACTTGTGCAGCAGTGCAAAATTACTGCAGAAGGTTTGAGGTATGAGGCTGGTAGCTGTGTGGAAGTGCTATTAGATTTATATTTTAACAGTTGTATATGCAGTAGGACATGGAATTTAACACATTTTGTCAAGGGCAATTAGACAGGAAGAGGATGTCTTCCAAATACACCAGGAAGTCTACTACATGGCTATATAGTTAGGTTGCAGGTATTATAACTGCCCAGAGTGCCCTATTCGGGGAGATGGGTGGGGATAAATTTAAATAATAAATAAATAAATAAACAAATTATGCTTGAAAAAATGCAATAGCTTGTTCATCATTAAAAGCTAAAAACAAAACAGAAAAGGCCATGAAGAGTTCAACCCTTTATCAAATAGTAGTGTCTCCTGCCCAAATATCATTTATTTCTTCCAGAACTTTGGGGCTTCACTTGTCCCAACTCACTAATTAAAACCACACAATAGTGCACAGAAGGGTTGTTCAAATCAGGATCAGACCTTATTTTTATTTCAGTGAGCTAATGTATGTTGGGAATAATATAGGGCTAGATCTTTTAGTCTGTCTCTTCCGGTATAATATTATACTCTGCTTCAGGACCATGATAGAATAAAATGGTTTTCCAAATCTCAAGGCAATCAAGGAACACAGGTGAACTCAAGAGTCTTTGTGAAAACTCTTGCATAAAATAATACAAAGTGAACTAACTCACTAACTCAAAAACAGTTTGCAGGCCATGTGAATTCATCCCTTCATTATACAATTTAATGTATAATTCAAAGAAGATGCTTAATTCTATTTTCACTGTGGCAACCCAATGTAGACTGTATACAGTATATTCTGTAATATATATTAGTTGTCACTACTTTGTTTTGATGTTCTTAACTTTTATTTTTGTTGTACACTGCTTGGAGCCACTTTGGAGTAGAATAGCATAGAGATAGCAGCAATAAATCAATGGTCAATCTAGAGGTAGATGAAACAATAGATCAAAGGTATAAACATATGATAATTCAAGAGCTTGTATGAAAGAGTTTGTAGAGTCCTTTTTAAATTTTATACTTAGTGAGAAGCATATTAGGATAAGAGTGCAACTTATTGCTGAAGGATACATTTTATGGCTTTCTCCAGTCAGGACGGACTGCCCTCCACTATGCTTGTGAAATGAAGAACCAGTCCATCATTCCATTACTAGTTGAAGCAGGTGCTGACCTTTCTATAAAGGACAAGGTATGGAAATTCAAATTTAGTCTTGTTATAATTTTGATTTTAGGCCCATCCTGTGAGTTGGACTATCCTTCTATTATGAAAGAGGAATCTAATCTCATTTGAGGAAAGAAAGAAATGAGGGGTTCTTTCCTGCCATTTTTGAAGATTTTCCTCTTTCATTTTGCTAATTGAGGAAAGTGTGAACATTTAAAGCAATGTGTTGCAAATAATCACATTCGGAGATTTTGATCCAGGTTGTGTTGCCCAGAAACTGCTATGTTTAAAGGCATGTGGAAAATGGCAACATGGATAGTAACAAGAAAAAACAAGCAAAAAAGGGAAAAGAAATGATAAAAATGGGATTAAAACTATCTATACATACTCAGGTAAAGGTAAAGGTTTTCCCCTGCACAGTCGTGTCTGACTCTAGGGGGCGGTGCTCATCTCCGTATCTTAGCCTAAGAGCCAGCGCTGTCCGAAGATGCTTCCACGGTCGCGTGGCCGGCATGACACGCACGGAACGCTGTTACCATCCCACCGAAGTGGTACCTATTCATCTACTTGCATTTGCATGCTTTCGAATTGCTAGGTTGGCAAGAGTTGGCGTGAGTGCGGGAGCTCACTCCGTCACGCAGCACTCGGGTCTCGAACCGCCAACTTTCTGATAAACAAGCCTGGCATCTTAACCACTGAGCCATCGCGCCCCATACATATTCAGCATCCATCAATATTTAAAAATTTAATGTTATCTACTTACTGTAGATCAAGTGTAGGCAATCTAGTACTCCCCCTGAAGCTTTTTGATTAGAACACTCAGAATCTCTTGCCATGATGGCTGAAGTTCGCACCTTAGCTACTTATGCCAGTCATAGATAATTTTAAGTTTCCCATAAGAAGAAGAATATTGCTTAGCAGTAGCTTAACAGAATTAGGTGATGCTTTAGACACATACACACCAACACATGCACACACAGACAAAAAAAATAAAATGTCATAAAATAATATTCAGTTGTTTCCCCTGTGTGAAAGTCCATCATTATAAAAGCAGTTTTATTCCTCACTGATAAGGCACAGTCATTTTTTCTCATACCAGTAGAGACCATCACTCACCATTTGGTCAAAAGTCTTTTATTTTGACCTAACACTGAAGAGATTAGCTTCAAGTGATAATCCTAACTGAATTACCATTTGCCACTGATTGCAGTCTATCTGGATTATTTCTAAGATTTTTCAAATAAAGGTTTCTGTGAGCTTCTGAAATGTGCATTGGAGAGTTTCATCGAAACTTTGAAGCAAATAGAGGAAAATTCCAATGTTAGATTAACACAGTTACGTAGATATAACTCTTTACTTCCCCCCAGAACTTGTAAAATTTGCTTCAAAAGCCATTACTGGATACAATCCAAAATGAAACCATCCTGCACATGTTATAGTGAAATATTTGTCTTCTTGACAATAGTATTCTTTCAAAAATCTAAAGTTGGCCAAGTTGGATTTTACATACATTGGTGCTTCCTTCATTAGTTTTTTTCACCATTGTTCACTTCTCTCTTTATTTCAGGGTGGAGAGACGCCATTGGACATAGCAAGAAGATTAAAGTTCCTCAACATAGAACACATATTAAAGAAGGACTCCTAGATCATTACACTGTAGACATTGTTGGAAAATCTCCAACCCGTAAAGTCAATACATTGTGATAAATGCAACTCCATTTACAGTTTCAAGTAATCTCATGATTACAGCATCTGACAAGCTTATGCAAAAGAATAGACTGCATTAAATCCCATTGTTGAGGTTTGATGGGTGATGAAATCAGAACAATGTGATCAATTCTGTGAGCATTACAGTATTACTGATTTTTATTTTCATGATTGTTTTCTTACTCAAGTACAATGTTTGTAAGAGTATAAGCCAGTGTTTTTCAATCTTGGCAACTTTAAGATATGTGGACTTCAACTCCCAGAATTCCCCAGGCAGTTGAAGTCCATACAACTTAAAGTTGCCAAGTTTGGAAAACACTGGTATAAGCCATACAATTTATTTCATTGGTACTAAATGGGTGCTATTTATATGTGTTGTGATCCAAAACAGATTTGGCAATAAAGACCCGTTTTGAATTTATTTATTTTTTCTCTGTCTATTTTGTGTTGAATATATAGAATAATAATAGAAGAAGAAGGAGACAAAGTACTTTAACTCCTGGGAGTTGCCAACTTCATGTGGGAATGGAGCCAGGACAGTGGAGTCCTTGGTGCTCTCTGAGCCTTGATGTTTTCTTGCAGACGTTTCATTGCCAGACTAGGCAACATCTTCAGTACGAAAAGGGAGTGGGACTTGCTCTCAGTTTATATACCATGGCTTGTCCTGCTTGTGTTGGTGGAGGTGGTGTTCTCTCCTTAGGAGTTCCTTGATTGGGTTGTTGTTTGCTGCTTGGTTGACTGACTGAGTTAATAGTTCCTTGATTAGGGTATATTGTGTTATTTGATTGCTCCTCTGGTGCTAATCCTGGTGTTAATCTTTGCATATCTGGGTGTTGATTGCTGGCAAGGAGGTGTTCTGGTCTTTTGGCTTTTCTATTGTCTCTTATGAATGGTATGTAAATGTTGTTTACCTCTATGTGTCTGTTGATGGCTGCTTTGTCTGAGTGCCAAGCTTCCAGGAATTCTCTAGCGTTTTTGGATTTGGCTTGGTTTAAGATGCTCACAGTTTTCCAGTTGAAAGTATGGTTGAGTCTGTCCATGTGTTGTGAGATTAAGGAGTTTTCATCGTGTCTTCTGACTGCTAGTTGGTGTTCGTGGATGCGCTCTGCTAGTCTTCTACCCATCTGTCCTACATAGTGGCTGTTACAGTCCTTACACTGTATTTTGTAGATAACTCTTGTTTTTTCTTCTTGGGATACTGGGTCTTTTGGGTTACTTACAATGTTCTGAAGGGTTTTGGTTGGTTTATGTGCTACGGTGATGCCATGTGGTTGGAACGGTCTATTAGTAGTTTCTGAGATGTTTCTGATGTATGGCAGTGTAATCCTTTTCATAGCCTCTGTTGGTTTTGCTGTGGTGGGTTGAGTGGTCAGGCACTTTTTAATAAAGTTGCGTGGGTATCCATTTTGCTGGAAGATGCTATATAAGTGGTCTGTTTCCTTTTTCTGGTGTTCTGGGTTGCTGCAGTGCGTTTGTGCTCGTCTAAATAGTGTTCTCTTCGATTGGAGCCAGGACAGCCATACCACTTCAATTCCTTTTACCTTTGGTATTTATAGTTCGAGCAGAATGACACAATTCTCTATAATTGTTGCAGAATTCTGTTTTACTGTATGTGAAGGTTTGAATATTGTTGAGATTTGACTACTTTGTCTTAGTTCTATTCCTTTATTGTCAGTTTATCTCCTGTTTCATTTCCTCATTGTTAGCTTTTATTTTCCAGTTTTATAGACTGTTTTTCTGAGACTTTCTGGTTGTGAATCATAATAAAGAAATTAACTCATTATATCAGAACAGGGGGAGATCCCAAGAAGAATTCCTGTTAGGCAGTGAGGCTATACAGCAACTTATTTATTACAGTTTATCATGGCTTTTTTCATTTCTATACACGGTTCTTCAGGGTGGTTTGCATTAAAAATTGAAAGCCTTGAAGCATTAAACAAAACAGTTAAAACCGTAATAAAACTTAAAACCATTCAAAACTAATAAATAAAATTATTAAAATTCAGACTGAAAATATGGGGCTTTATGTTTCTTTCAAAGGCCTCTAAAGAGCCAGTTTGGCCTAATGGTTAAGGCTCTGGGCTAGAAACCAGGAGAGTGTGAGTTCTAGTCCTGCCTTAGTCATGAAAACCAGCTGGGTGACCTTGGGCCAGTCATTCTCTCTCAGCCCAACTCACCTCACAGGATTGTTGTGGGGAAAATAAGAGGAAGAAGGAGTATTAAGTATGTTTGCCGCCTTGAGTTATTTATACAAATAATAAAGGTGGGATAAAAACTTAGAAAAAAACCTAGACCAGGGTTTCTCAACCAGGGTTCCATAGAACCCTAGGGTTCTGTGAGAGGTCATTAGGGGTTCCGTGGGAGATCACAATTTATTTGAAAAATTATTTCAAGTTCAGGTAACTTCACATTAAAGTGGTAAGTTTCATTCTATATTTTTAGTTTAAGAACACTGTTAATGCATACATACAGGCCTAAACACGAAACTTGGGTCTGGACTGCTTCGGTTTGTAGTTCTGATACAACCCATGTTGGCTTCAGATCACATGCTGGAAATGTGAACAACATGAAGGGACATTTCCTTTTCTTAGTAATTCTCTCTTGCAGAGAATGCGTTTATGAAATAAAGCTAGATAAAAATTAAGGTGTGTAGCTAGGCTGTTTATAAAAATGGATAGAAGAAATAAAATATCATAAGGAGCTCAGCAGGGAAGCTGCTGCTCCATCACCATCTTAGCTCTGCCCCTCTTCCTGATTATATCTGCCCGTCCCATCAGATCCGGCAGAAGAGACACACTGTGAGTCCCGTCTGTTAGGGAACTACACTTGGCGGATCCCAGGAGGCGGTCCTTCTCTGCTGTGGCGCCCACCTTATGGAACATTCTCCCCCCAGAAGTGAGGTTAGCTCCATCCCTGTTGATTTTCCAGAAGTCCCTCAAGACCTGGTTATGTCATCAGGCCAGGGGGTCCCAGGGGACTGGCAAGATCTTGAGGTGGCTCCATTACTGCTGTTAACACCTATTCCCTCTTATACCTTGTGACTTTTAATTTTTTTTAATAATGACTGTTTTTAATATGTTTATTGTTTTATCATTTTGCTGTACGCCACCCAGAGTCACTTTTGTGAGATGGGCGGCCATATGAATTTGATAAATAAATAAATAAAATAAATAAAATTGTGTGCACTCTGAGTGCTGGTTCCATTGGGTGCTTGATCAAGTGCCTGGAAATAGATCTGGATGATTTTGTGAGTGGGGTACTTTGGGGTGCTCAGAGTTCAGTTCTGGCTTGCTGTTGGGTCCATAACCCTTCTTTTGGAAAATTGCTGTGGGTAATTTCCACTTTGCATCCAGGACACTCCTAGTTGATCTCTATATCCAGATCACAGAAAGGCCGCTCTGTTCAGCTAGCAAAAAGATTACTTCATCTTTATTGAGGGTTGTTGTGGGTTTTCCGGGCTGTGTGGCCCTGTTCTGGCAGTTTTTGTTCCTAACGTTTCTCCAGTAGCCACACACGACCACACAGCCCAGAAAACCCACAACAACCATCAGATTCCAGCCGTGAAAGCCTTCGACTATACATTCATCTTTATTATTAAACATCAACAGATAGAAACTGCCAAAACAGGATAAAAGGTAGGCAAAAACAGGGAGAGACAGGAGCAATAAGCAAGAATTTACATTCTCTGTATAGTTATATCAAAATGCATAGAACATTCCAGAGCCACTGGAAACTCTGCTATGGGTAATTTGCATGATGGGAGTAGCCTTTAGTTGTTCGAGCTTTAATGCTTTCATGTACATTACAGTAGTAGAATAGAGATGGAAAGTAGGACACCAGATGAGCCCTCCTCTATTCTGTACCATGAATGAAGCAATTTGATGGACAGGACGATGTACCAACAATTACAATGCTAGAAATGTTGCAGATTTGAAAGATAAAAATGCCTTTTTATTTGAAAAGTACAATGGAGAAATGTTCTCTGGTGTGACAGGTCATGTATTTCTTTGTAGAAATTAAAAAGAATTCAGCAATTCTTGATTTGTTTGTGATCATCAAATAAACATAAAGCTAGAAAGAAACCGCAAGATGAGTGGTACCAGGTTTAAATTGATGGACTACTAAAACATAATCATTCATCTAACTAAAAGCTTTGCCCAACTATCGTATATTTTTATTAAATGCCAGCAAAGTTGAAGGGCATTACTATTGCCAAATGTAAAGCAAAAACATAGCAAGGGATGGATAAAATCTTTTCATCCCAAAGCAAAGGGTTCTTCAGACTTCCAATAACCTCCACCAAAGAAATAGCATTACGTGAGATTACAAATATTTCTTCATCATCTAATTCATCAGCTCAGCTGCATTAAGGCTTCAGAGCAGCCTCAAGGTGTGTTATCAAATTGTCATCATACAACATGCTTTCTCTGTACATCACTGCTGGTGAATTATTGATATCTTTTCATTATCTCAATGATATCCATGTACATATGCTCAGTCGCATCAAGTCCCCAAATGAAGTCTAGATGATTCCATTCAGGAATATGTTGATGATAAATGAGATTACTTATCCGCGCTATTAATGCCTTGAAATCTCTTGGGTTCACAAATAAGTCTTTCCCACCAGTCCAGAGTGCAGTGGGTATTTTTATATCTTCCATCTTGTATACAGGAGGAGTCACCTGGGAAGAAAAGCAACAAAACTGAATAATCGGCCAAAAACTGCTCAGGGAGAGATAGAGCAATATACTGTATAAAACATTTCAAATTACCACTTTAAAAAAGTCAATGAGCAAGCAAAGTAATAGGACTTCCTACTCAGTGCAAACACCAACCTGAGATGAAACAGGGGGATTGGTGGTATTTTTAAACTCAGCCAAGGAACCTCTGATGATTCCCATGGATGTCTGCCTCCAATACGTAGCTGATCGGCTCAGAACCACAGAAAGGGCAGAACATTCTGCCATTGGCCCAAAAGAGAACGTACTAGCTTAAATTAGTCACTTGATGCAACTGCTTATGTAAATGGCTTGGCTGGGCAGGAAAGGTGGTCAGCCTTAGATCCAGGTGTCGACTGTCTTCAGATCAGGGAGGGCAAGAAAGATTCCTCTACATTTACTATCACTTTGATCGAGCTTTTCTTACTCTGCTCAACCTCAACCTGCAAAATTTGGAACAAGATACAAAAAAAAGTCCTATCTATAACACATCTATCAAGGAAACCATTCTGATCTAAAAGCTACAAATGGGGAACAGTGAAAGTATTTTACAAGAAAACTTTTATTCTCATACCTGATTGTACTTCTCCATATTCTTTTCCTTGGTGCCATAGTCATATGCTTGAAACCGCTTCTCATTGTAGATCTACAATTAATAATATGCAATTACAGAACTGAACAAAAGTATTACCTGTCATATTGATAATAACATAACACCACTGCTCTGCAAGCTGCATTGGCTTCCAGTGTGCTTCTGGGTGCAATTCAAGGTGCTGGTTGTCACCTTTAAAGCCCTTCATGGCTTGGGAGTGGGTTACTTATAGGACTGCCTCTCCCCAGTTGTCTCTCTTGGGGCATGCTCCGGGTACCATCAGCTAAGGAGTGTTGGCTGGTGGGGCCCAGAAGGAGACTCTTTTCTGCCTTGGTGTCTACCCTTTGGAACATCATCCCCCCAAAGGTAAGATTGGCTCCATCCCTGTTGGCCTTCCGTGAGACCTTGAAAACCTGGTTTGGAGCCCAAGCCTGTGGCCCCGGGTGTATGACAGAGCCCGTCTCCTGGCTGTGTTGATATTTGTTTGGATGATGCCCAGCGGCTATGTGTTTTATTTTTTATTTATTTTTATTTTATGTATCTGTAGCTTGAATCATGTCAACTGGATTTCTATTTTCTCAGTGGAAACGTTTCGCTCCTTATCCAAGGAGCTTCTTCAGTCTGAGCAAAGTTGGTAAGGGAATCCTAAATATGTTTCTAGGTGGCTGTGTGACCTTGCACCTGGGGCTAGGTCATGGTTATATTGAGATGTTATTTCTAAGTCCCTTTATCATCTAAAGGAGGATCATCTAAAAGGACTTAAAATAACATCTCAATATAACCATGACCTAGCCCCAGGTGTAAGGTCACACAGCTACCTAGAAACATATTTAGGATTCCCTTACCAACTTTGCTCAGACTGAAGAAGCTCCTTGGATAAGGAGCGAAACGTTTCCACTGAGAAAATAGAAATCCAGTTGACATGATTCAAGCTACAGACAATTCCACCTGGATGACTGAGAACCTTCATAGACTTATTTTATGCATGTTATTGTAAGCCTCCTGGAGTCACGTATGTGAGATGGGCTTTTCTTTCAAAAACCTTCAGATACACTTAAATCAAATAAACAAATAAATAAGCATGTATCAAAGCCACATTACTCACGCGTCAACCTACCAAAATAAAAGGACAATTTATTCTAAGGCAACTAAAACGTTAAGTGCTTAGCCCAGAGATAACCCACAGTATAATTCAAGTAGTCACAATATCTATTTTAACAATTTTATAACAGGCCTGTAACATAGATCAGCAAGATTATCTCAATATTTCCAATTCATTGCTACAATTATTTTAATAGAAATACTGATCTAATTTTTTATAACTTTCCAAAACAGAATTTATAGTTTTCTTTTAAAAACCTTCAGATACACTTCTTTTAAAAAAGTGCTGTATTTCAATATAAGCAACAAAGATTGCAGCATAGGCAGAAAACCCTATATGCTAAAACCATATGCTGAATAAGCTGAGTGTAGTTCTAGATATTAGAAGTTGCAGATTATTACCCAAAACTTAGAGGCAGTTTTGGGTAACCGTGGCTTAGGTATCTACGTCTAAGGTTGCCTTTTCTGATCTAGTGCCCTTCTTCTTAGCCAGATTTTTTGCTTTAATTATTAGTCAGTAATGTTTCTGTTTTACAGTATCAGATTTTTTAAAACCTAAAATCTTAAATGCCTATACAAATGATTGTATAGTTTCAGACATTCAATTTGTTTTCTCCCTTTCTGTCACTTGATAATAATGAATGGTTCACCTTGGGTATAATTTATAAATTATATACATAAATATATTTGTTTAGTGGGTTTTTTTAAAGCCATTCTAACTGGTTCCATTTGTATATAGTACTGCTGGTATAAGGGGCATGGTGGCTCAGCAGGTAAGACGCCAGGCTTGTTGATCGGAAGATCGCAAGTTCGGAGGTTCGAATCCCTAGCCCCGCGTGATGGAGTGAGCTCCCACACTAGCTCCAGCTCTTGCCAACCTAGCAATTCGAAAGCATTGAAATGCAAGTAGATTAATAGGTACCACTTCGGTGGGCAGGTAACAACGTTCTGCGCATGTCATGCTGGCCACATGACCACGGAAGCGTCTTCGGACAATACTGGCTCTTCGGCTAACAAACAGAGATGAGTACCCTAGAGTCAGACACGACTGCGGGGGGAACCTTTACCTTTATCTACTGCTGGTATAATGGTGTGTGTGTGTGTGTGTGTGTGTGCATGTGTTTTATTAGATTATATTTTAATTATGATTAGCCACTACTGGTAGAAATATTTAATACATTCACACATGGTTCCACTGGATCTAGAGTTGGTCATAATTAGAAGAAACTCATAAAGAGTAAATCAGTGACTAAGTATGGTTAGATCTGGATCCACTCCATGATGACTAAATACAATTAAAAAAAAATAACATACCTGTATCCAATGAAGAACATTTTGTACAGATGTTCCAGCAGGAGAATGTGCGACATACATGTCCATACGGCTCTGAAATAAAATAATTATTCATCATAATTCCCTAATGAATTGCATCTGCTGTATAGCAAGAATTCAGAAAGGTTTTATTGTAAATTTGTGGGTCTATCATGTTCTTGAATAGACCTAATACAACTGATGAACACCCCCAATCTGGGGTACTTTGTAGGAATGTGCAGTGCCTGCTAGATTTAATTTTCATAATTCAACTGGAATTACTATATTAATTTGTTATATAGTGTAACCTCTTATTTTGAAGCTGAGTACACATACATGAATAGATAGTTGCTGATGACTATAGCCCCTTAGATATCTTAAAACTAGCCAAAAAGACAGAGGGGCATCTTAGAATGCAGCCTACATGTTTTGCAGTTTTAGTTTTCAAACTCTTCTTATTCCTGCTTGCTGATGTTTAGAATAAAGCCATTACTTTTTGGAAGAACCATGATGTTTGACTCTTCAATACTATTGGAATGACATTTGGTAAAAATGAATTGGAAACTGCTCAATTCCAATGTAATAAACGCAGTTACACCTTCTATTCTAAACCTTTTGCACAAACCAAGTTGTTTCTTCCAGGAAATCTTGAAATGCAAAGGTTAATAGTAAAGCTCATCTTTTTCTTATTTAAAATTTAAGAGAGGCCTTAATCTAGAGGTTGGCAAACTTTTTCTGTAAAGGGCTAGATTCTGTCCCCTTCTCCCTGCCTCCGTGGGAGCAGCTGGCAGGTCTGCAGGCTAAGGAGCGCATCAGGCATTGGACGATGCTGGCCCAACAAGGGCTCCACTGATAGGCCACTGCTGCCTAGGATTCCCTACCCCCATCCCTTGGCTCCGCTCCTCACCCTGGAAGCTCAGCTGAGGCTTGGTCTTGGCAATCTGCTGCCCACCCACCCATCCATTCTTAGCTCACGGGCCGTATAAAAACAGGTGGCAGGCCAGATTTGGCTTGTGGGCCATAGTTTGCCTTAATCCAAGAAAAAGTCTGACCCAGTTTTCCTTTATACATACCATGTTGAAATTGGGAGTGTTATAACCAACTATAGAAGACATAATACGTTCACAGAATTCAGGCTGAGAATTACATAACTTAACCAGTAGCTTTTTCAGAATAGTAGGATACTGGAAAATTCCTTTGTAGCCATATATCATCTGAAATATATTAATTAATTTATTCATTAATTAATTGCAACTGACTGCAACAGAGTGAAATCAAATATCATCTCAACCCCACCTCCGTTGTAAAAGCCCAGCCTGTTACTCTCCTACTTTAAGAAGAAACTCCTTAGATCAGAAATACATAAACTGGATCTTTGCATGGTACACGTGGGTTGAAATTCCAACAGGTGGACAAGAAAAAACAAAAAATTGGCTTACTTTAGGCTATTGTAATTTAAACTAGATTAATGAAACACAGGTAATATGTGTACACATACTGTACAATTATTTTTAATGATTTTTTTTCCTGAAAAAAAACCTTTGGTCAATTCTGAACTTTTGGGAGGGAGGTGCTATTTGTGCCTCCCTGTCTTAGAGATAAATATCAAAAGAAGGTAGGATCATGGCCCTCTCTTTCAAGCTTTGCCGAGGTTTCATTACTTTACGGTTACTTTCTTTGGGATAATGCACATGACTGGATTATGCACTAGTAGTAAAGGTAAAGGTTTTCCCCTGCACAGTCCTGTCTGACTCTAGGGGCCGGTGCTCATCTCCGTTTCTTAGCCGAAGAGCCAGCGCTGTCCGAAGGCGCTTCCGTGGTCATGTTCCTCAGTCAAGCACAGAACACTGTTACCATCCCACCGAAGTGGTACCTATTTGTCTACTTGCATTTGCATGCTTTCGAATTGCTAGATTGGCAAGAGGGATTATGCATTAACAGAAACTAAAAGGACTTACATGAAACAATGGAGGAGAGGTTCTAAATTTTATTACAGGAGTTGTAGCAAATGTTATCGTGGTTATAGGTGCCAGTCCGAAGAAAACCTTGATTCGTTCAGCCAGTTCTGGCCAAGAAGAGAATGAGATGAAACCTGAAGAAATAAAAGATTTTGCAAAGAAACTGGACCTCTTCAACTGTATAGGAGAGCAAAGCTTTACTCTAAAAAGCTGTATTTTCTTCCTTGCTCCTGTATTTCTGCAGGGTTCTGTGCCAGTAATTGTATATTCCATACACAATGCATGGAAGAAAATGCATCTTTGCTTTGCAATCCAACAGTTGGGTTGCATGATGAGAGTGTGATGGGGAGGAGGGAGAAATATCCATTTCCTCTTCTCATGTTTACAGTGGGAAGATGCATAACATGGTGCAGGAATCCACAGCTTTCACTGATCAGCCAGAAGAAAAGAGCTGAAACAGAAGGCTATCACTTCATGCTAGAGCACACTGTTTACATACAAAAGTCCTAAGCTTAACTCCACATAGGGCTTGGAAAGGCCAATTGCAGAAAACTGTTACAGAGGAAAGGCTGGGTTTGATGAGCCAAGCATTTTAAAACCGTTCATGATGAATAGGGACTCAGAAGTTGAGTTGTTCAATTCTTCCTGACTTGGCCTCCATAAAATACTTACCAGGAGAGATGCATTCTCAAATTGTACACTGCAGGTTGCACAATTATAATGTGCGGACTATGTCTATGAAGGTTCTCAGTCATCCAGGTGGAATTGTCTGTAGCTTGAATCATGTCAACTGGATTTCTATTTTCTCAGTGGAAACGTTTCGCTCCTTGGATAAGCTCCTTGGATAAGGAGCGAAACGTTTCCACTGAAAAAATAGAAATCCAGTTGACATAATTCAAGCTACAGACAAAGTGCGGACTGTATTTAATAGTTTTCCCCCATTCATCCCTACTCAGTTTTGCTTATGTAACCTACCAGCAGTTGTGCCTTGTGAATGGCCCACATAATATAGCTGCTGCTGTTTGGTTTTGTTCAAGATAAAGTATATGACTGCTGGAATATCATAGTATCCCATCTCATGAAAACTAGGAAGAAACAAAACAAACACATTGCTTTATAAATGTCAACCCAGGCCATCTCGCTCAGAAATTAGCTCAATTCATCACATGGAAACAATGTCAACCCAGGCCATCTCGCTCAGAAATTGGCTCAATTCATCACATGGAAACGAGCACAGGATGAAAAACATAAAGACATCGGTGTAAGTGTGAGAATGCCTCCATCAGGATCTTAGAAGAGGGAAATCAAGGTAAGTTTGTTGGGAAATCTTAGGAGAAGATAATATGATACAAGGCTACAGACCTTGTTGAACTAGTCCTAATACCCTCTGCCCAGAACCTTATCTAGACTAATCTTGGAACCACCCAGTTTACTGAATATCACTAGATTGAATATGATTAAAGTGCTTGCTGGAAGGGTTGAAAAACTACCCAAGACTCGCTGAACACACATGGCTGACCTGGCAGCCAGAGCAAGCTTAGCAAGCAAATTGCAATGTTTCAGAGTCCTTTTTAAAGCCAGGCAAAGCCAAACAACAGAAAACTCTTCTTCCTGCCCAATGGAAAATCATGAACGTTGGCTCCTTTGGAAGTGACTTCCATCATGGTATCTGCCCCAGATATTTAAAGAATGTTAAATATTGAAAAATTATAAATGATTTAAATGTGCAAACCCATGTGAAGATGAATTGTTTTATTTATTTATTTATTTATTTATTTATTTATTTATTTATTTATTTATTTATTTAATATAGCCGCCCATCTCAGACCAGTGACTCTGGGTGGCTAACAATAATAACAAGCAGTGAAACAATTAAAACAATACAGAAAATTAAATATAAATACAGCCAAGAGATCTTAAAATTCGTCGGTATTAGCACAACCATGAAATGGGCACTTCGCCCACTCGGGGCCCTAGGCAAATACGTTAACATTACTCGGGCTCCTCACACTAGATTAGTGTCAAAAGAACTTTCTCTTCATGTCGTCTTCTGGACCTGTTCTTAGTGTTCTCTGCAAGCAAATGGTCAGCAACCATTGTCTGTGTGATAAGGGAGTTTATTGTTTTGAGGGAGGAATTGTGATGATCTTAGAAGAATGAAATCCCAGAGATCAGCTTTCATCCCTAGTTCTATCTTTTTTTTTTTTTTTTTTGCTGCCTTCAACTCAGTCTTGACTCCTGGAGACTGCCTGGAGAAGTTCCTGCAGGTTTCTAGGCAAGATTTTAGAAGTGGTTTGCCATTGCCTCCTTCCTAGGGCTGAGAGAGACTGACTAGCACCCAGCTGGCTTTGTGCCTAAGGCAAGACTAGAACTCACGGTCTCCCAGTTTCTAGCCTGATGCCTTAACCACTACACCAAGCTGGCTCCTGGGTCTATCTTACTTAAGCTCATAATTAAGCATCTGCTATCCCTTTTAAGTTTTCTTACCTAAATCTCCAGAATTCTTTCTGCCATGGCTTCAGTGTCTTATGATGTAAAGACCAGGTGTTTCCTCTGCTATTTCCAATCCAAACATCATAACCATTATCTGCTAATATGAAACCAAGACTGTTGTTGGGCTGGTTAGAAATCCAGTGGGAACCATCTCCAAGGACAGCATGTTGCAAAAACACAACAGGTCGTGTACCTGTAAAATAAGAAGAGATCCTTTGTTAATGAGCCAGATTGCTGGAGATAGCAAAACAATTGAATTATTAGTTGCAAATCTATTTTGCAAAGAAACAAAATTTATGGCATATTGCTAATAATCTCTTATTACAAATGTCAAGCTGGGTAGAATGAAAACATGAGCATATGTGATTAAATCCATAGAATTTAGGAACTGAGGTTTTATTAATTCAATGGATCTACTCTAAACATGTCCAAATCGACTCCATTGTCTCCAACAACATTATTATATATTCTCAACAGCACCATGATATATTCTTCAATTCTAGACCATTATATACAGAGGTTGTAGAACTTTTTTTAAAAAAAATGTCTAGACTGCTTATCCTATTAGGTTATCAAATCTCTATGATCTACAACACCTCAAGGTTTCTCAGTATACTCTCAAATTGAGGATCTATTCCCCTCAATCTTTCAAGACTCAACCTACTTATATTTTGTATTGGACTACTAAGCAGGTCTAATAGCTAAGATTTTTTTCCCCAATGCTTAAATGGGATTCTTCTTTAAAAGTAGAAAAAAATGTCACTGTTTATTTTAAAAGCTTTCGTGAGAGGTCTCCATTGGACATTCTTTTAACAGTACAATTACTTTTATTTATTTATTTATTAAATTAATTATTTAACTAATTAATTAAATTAATTATTAATAAATATTAATTAATCTTAGGAGACTGTTTTCCTATATTCAGTGGCCTTTTTCCATAGTAAATGATATAGGATTTCAGCTAAAATCAAAGTGAAAAAGACTTCAGCAATTAGAATTCAAATTGGAGAGATATTAATTTGGTTAGAAGCAGCATCTAACAATTAATATGGATTTAGTTGTAAAGGTCTAGTATAGTTCTAGTATAAGTTAAAATTCTCATTCTGGTTTGTATTTAGGTGTTTTTGTTCTTGCTGGCCTTAGTTTCTTTCTTACAACTTCTATTGTGGTGATTTGTCACAGTAGTTTGCTATTTTATTTTATTTTGTTTTTCAATCTTTTTATTGAAGAAAGGAATGTAAAATTCTCAAAGTCTCAATTAATCACTCAATCACTCAATCACTCAATCACTCAATCACTCAATCAGTCTCTTAGCTTCTATGTCCTTCAAGGCCTTTTGACTATCCCCTTTTCTAGGATATTGAAAGGAGGAGGAGGTTACAGTAAAATTCCTTGGAACACCCAATAGAAATGTCACTGTTCATTCTTAAATTCTCACATTTCATTCTGCAGAGATATATAATTCCACTTGGATTATTGAAAAGTATTCTCAGCCATGTTCTATACCAAGGGTCGGAAATGGCGGCTCTCGAGCCAGATCTGGCTCTTTGGCCCCTTGAGCATGGCTCAACGGCAGCTGAACTCACCCCCGCCCCTTCCACGTGATTGGATCCTGCCCCCAAACTCTGATGGCCGGCGCCATCAGGGGAGGGAGGAGAAGGGTGGGCGGAGGTGGGGCAGGGGTGGTGGGTGCCGGCGAGGGAGAGAAGAAGGAAGGCAGTAAGGAGCGGCATCCAGGCGCTGGGCAAGTTTGGCTGTGCGCCGCCAGCGCCTGACGTCAAGGCGCCTGCGCTTCCACGCCCGGCGAGCGGGCGAGGCAGGGAGAGAAGGGGAGACGGAGGGGCTCCCTCTCCGGCCTCTGCACCCCTTTAGGCCCATCTCTCCGAGTGCACTGAGCGAGGCCCGGCGCGGCAGGGAGGCGCTGCTGGCCCGGGACGCGGCGCTGTCGGAGGCGGCGCAGGAGCGGCTGCAGCGGCTGCTGCGGCTGGAGATGGCGCTGCTCCGTGGCATCCAGGCGAGGGCGCAGGCCCGGGACGTGAGCGGCAGGGCGGCGCAGGGCGAAGAGCCGCCTGCTCTCCCCTTGGCCGCCTCTGGTCCGAGCCTGGCTCAGCTCCCCCGGCCGCCGCAGGGCTCGGGTTAGCGGGGGGAGAGGACGCTGAACGGCAGGGTGGGGGTTTGATTGATGGGGCGGGAGGGTGCTCCTGGTGGGGGCCACTTGGGGAGCTCTCTGCAGGGGCCTCTTGGGGTGCCCTGTGTCTCTGTCCCACCTCATCCAGGGGAGCTTTCGGCAAGGTCCCATTCGCAGCCGCTTCCTCCTCCTCCTCCAGCGGGCCAGCCCACAGAGCGCTCTCCAGGCCAACAGCATGACAGCTCGGCGCCTTCCGCACCAGGCTCAGCGCCTTCTACAGCAGCAGGCACAGCTCTTCCAGGGGCATCCCGTCTGGGCGCTCGGCCCAGCCTTCCTCATGCAAGGCCTCGCATAGGGCCAGCAGCCACCTCGGCCAGGTCTGCCTGGTCCCTCCGCCCCCACCACCACCGCCCCAGCCAGTCCCCCTGCGCCGCCCTGCCGCTCGCGTCCCGGGCCCGCGCCCTCGCCCACCGCCTGGATGCCACTCCTTACTGCCTTCCTTCTCTCCCTCGCCGGCACCCACCACCCCTGCCCCACCTCCGCCCACCCTTCTCCTCCCCTGATGGCGCCGGCCATCAGAGTTTGGGGGTGGGAGTTTGGCCGCGCGCCTTGGAGGCACTCCTGGAGAAGCGGCCGCGGGAGGCCCTCTGGGTGCTGGAGCCTCTGCTGCGGGAGGAAGGATGCGGGCTGGGCAGTGGTCGCCCCCGGGCGCCTCTTGCTGGGGGAGGAGCGGAAGTGGGGGGGATGCCGGGTCCTGCTGGGCGGGTGGGTGGGCGGCGGGGTGGGGGGCCGAGGAGGATGACCCCACCCCCTCCGGGGTGCCTTCACTCTTGCTGGAGCCAGCGGAACCCAGAGGTGGAGGTGGACAACTTTCCCCATCTCTTTCCCTGGTCTGCTGCTGGGGGAAGAAGAGGCGCTCGATCCATAGCCGGGTGGCGAGGAAGAGGATGCTGCTGCCGCCGCCTCCTCCTCCTCCACCGGCGGGACAGAAGGAGGAGCAGCTGCCCGCCTCCCTCTGCCCGCCCTGAGAGGACCCACCCAGCGGCGGCGGCGGCTCCCCTGAAGCGCGCCGCTTGTTGTCGCCGCCGCCCACCTCGTTTCCCGCCCCCCATCATTTCCTTGGCCCGACGCGGGCAGGTGGAAGCGTTCTGGGGGGGAGACAACATGGAGGCGGAAGCGGCAGCCCCGCCCACGCCGAGTGGCAGTAGCACAGCTCCGCCGCCACCGCCGCCCTTTCTCTCCGGCTCGGATCCCGGGAAGGCAGCGGGGGGCCTCGCGGAGGGAGGCAAGCAGGCAGGCAAGCAGACGGGTGGGGCGGGTGGGCGGCCCGGGCCTCCGCCACTGGGCCCACCCCCCTCGGCACCTGTGCGGCTCCCCTGCGCCCTCCCACCCGCCCCAATAAGCCACGTGATTGGCTCCCGCCTGCAAACCCTGCCCCCTTCCACGTGATTGGCCCCCACCTGCAAACCCCGTTCCCTTCCACATGATTGGCCCCCGCCCACAAACCCCGGCCCCTTCCACACGATTGGCCCCCACCCGCAAACCCCGGCCCCTGGCTCTCGAGCATTTCAAAATGTGCACGAGCATGTCAAAATGGCTCCCGGCATAAAAAGTTTGCCGACCCCTGTTCTATACAGAATGCTGCACAAGGTCTGGATAAGACTAGAATGGTACAGCACTTCAGATCTAAAGACAAAAAGGTGCTTCAGCAGGTGTGGAGTGCAAAGGTAGCCCCTGTTTGCCATTTCTTAAACCAGACTGCCATTGGATGCCATTTGACATGCCCATGGTTTTACCTTTATTTTCACCATTATATCTTCCATGTGGTATTCTGTAGATGGTAAGTATATATCCATCTTTTGTCTCAACATGATATTCCTCACTTGGATAGTTATGGAAATGGATAATCTCACTCTGTAGAAAGAAGAAACTAGAGAAGACTTATTTGAAGATATATTTTCTGAACATAAATGGGAAAACAGAAAGATGAATACTGAAGAAAGCTCAGGAATATACCACTTTCATGGCCTCCAACATCAGGTTAGCTGCCAAAATATAGACCTTCAAAAGGTGGTGGAACATAAGCAAGATCGTATTTATTTGCTGAGGATCCATTCCCAAAGTCAACTGATTGAAAAGCTGGTGTTTTAAGGACATTGATACACTTTTGAAATACTTTGAATTGATCGAACGTGGACAAAAATAAATAATAATAGCTATTTCTTTTCATTGGGAGAATTGAGAATCCTAAATACCTTCAATATATTTTGTATGGAATATCTGTCTAGTACAAAAAGTAACATATGTATCTTAACCATCTTTATTTATTTTTTATTTTGCCAGTCCATAACCATTTAATGGATATACTGTAATATGTGTGTTTTGACATCTATGTAGAGAGTGGGGTCTTGTATTGACCCTGTAGATAATTTTCAGGTTTATTTTTCTTTCTGTGTAGATTTGTGTAGATGGAACAATTCTTTAACATTTGCAAAGCTCTTACTACATGCTTAATACAAGGGCTATCAGAAATAAGTTTTCAAAAAATTGAAATATGAAATAGAAGTAACATGATTGGTCTATAATATGAATGGCCAGCAATTCAATTTCTAGGGCCCCTCATTAGGGGTCTAGAATTTCAGATCTGGATTATGGTGGTGCTGGAAGTTACCAACTGATTTTTTTCCCTGGAAACAGAATTTTAGAAAAGTACATTTAGACATCACCACTAACTCCTGAAGGTTTCTGTAAAAGCCATTATGTGTAGTGAAGCTTCCTGGAGAAACTGTGTCTATTATTACATACCCTGCTCAGTTGTAAATAAAATATTACACTGGTCTCTCTAATACCAAGACTACACTAAACCCAGATTGCAAATTTAATTAGATCTTGAGCATGGCAAAGTACATTATATACCCTCCATACTTTCTACCATCCAAATTTATTCTATCCCATAGAAAGATTCCCTTCTTTCTCCCTTGCATAATGAAACATCTGGAATTGTTTCTCAGAATATTTTTATGATAAAACTTTTCTTAAAATCTCTCTTCCAAAGCTATCATTTCCATAAAACCCTTAGATCATTTTTTGGCTTACTATAAATGAGCAAAACAAATCTAAGGGGGGATGAAGAGAAGCAAGGTGGCAAATCTCCATCTTCATCCTAAATTCATGTCAGCTTTGATTTGACTTATAGGGTAGAAGACAGCCAGCTCTTCCCCATAGTAGATTCCATTCTGCCCAGTTCATTGCCATAGAGCCCCTTCTGTAATTCTTCTCTCCACCACTTTTCCTCTCCTCTGGTGGAAAAGTATCAGTATACCATCCTGACGCCACCTGGTTATAAACATCAAGGGATAAAGATTGTGCAATGTACTTTAAATTGCATATACTTGAAACATCTGCATGATGTTCCTAATGACTTTACTTTTCTCCCCTTATTATGTGATCTGCCCTTTTTATATTGTATAAAATACCATTCACATTAAATAAATATTTCTACATCAGACTGGAGTACTACAGTGAATAATCCTTTGAAAGCTATGGAAGAGGCAATATCTTGCCCCCGGAGGTGAGACTGGCCCCTTCACTCCTGGCCGTTCGGAAGGCCCTTAAGACCTGGCTCTGCCGCCTGGCCTGGGACGACGGAGGCGGTAGTGCCTCCTGGGGTTGGCTGGCCCCGTAGCACCATGATCTATTCTACGGTTCCCAATCCATCTTGGATTTTATTTATTTTATATTGGTTGTGTTTTTTAGATAGTTTGTATTTTGTATAGCTTTTATATTTTAATTGTTGTAACCCGCCCAGAGTCCCTTGCATGGGAGATGGGCGGGGAATAAATTGAACAAAGAAAATAAAATAAATAAAAAATCTGGAAGAGTCGGGATTGGGCAGTGTTGCCTCCTTTGCATCTCCTTTATGTTCCTGACTCCACCTATCAAAATACAATAGTCAAAATTAATTTAACTTACAATATTCAGAAAGCACTCAGGATCCACTTCATATCTAGTGTTATGTCTTTCTGAAGTTTTCAGTTCTTCCAAGCTGACCATTCCTTGGCATAAACATGCCATTATAATGAAAGTCCTCATCTTCAACCTGTATGAAGCAATTCAGTCATTGATTAACATTTATAAACATGAGCCAAATATCCATTTTATCTTTTCCGACACGCCGGCCATGTAAGAAATGACCAGGTTCTTCCGTTGATTCTGTGTCTCATCTCTGTCTGCCATTGTTTTGCGTCTGGGGGTAGACTTAGATTTAATGAAGGCCCAATTTGGATATCCACAGGTCTTCAGAGCTGTCCTCAGGTGCTGATTTTCTTTCTTTTTGGCACCCATGGAGGTGGGGATGGTTTCTGCCCTGTGGGACAATGTCCTGATGACTCCTAGTTTGTGCTGCAGTGGATGGTGGGAGTCAAACATCAGGTATTGGTCTCTGTGCGTGGGTTTCCTGTAGATCTCTATTTCTAGCTTGCCACAGGTCCCAATAAGGACTTCACAGTCTAGGAATGTCAGCCTGTTGTCCGTGGTGTCTTCCCTGGTGAACCTAATGTTTGTGTCTATGGTATTTATATGGTCTGTGAAAGTATGTACCTCCTGGGCCTTGATTTTAACCCAGGTGTCATCCACATACCTGAACCAGTGGGTGGTCGCCATTCCCTGGAATGTGCTGAGTGCTTTCTTCTCCACTTCTTCCATGTATAGGTTGGCAACAATGGGTGACACAGGGGAACCCATGGCACAGCCATGTTTCTGTCTATAGAAACATTACTTCTCATACAGAGGTGACTTCTACAGAAACCATCCCCACCTCCATGGGTGCCAAAAAGAAAGAAAATCAGCACCTGAGGACAGCTCTGAAGACCTGTGGATATCCAAATTGGGCCTTCCTTACATGGCTGGCGTGTCGGAAAAGATAAAATGGATATTTGGCAAACACAACATACCTGTATATTTCAAACCCACCAACACACTGAAACAGAGGCTTGTACACCCTAAAGATCCAACACCAAAACATAAGAGGAGCAACATAGTATATGCAATCCAGTGCAGTGAGGAGTGTTCTGAGCTCTACATTGGAGAAACCAAACAGCCTTTACACAAGAGGATGGCCCAACACAGGAGGAGCAACACCACAGGACCAGAATCAGCAGTTTATCTTCATCTAAAAGGAAAAGGACACTCATTTGAGGACATTAATGTTCACATTTTGGACAGGGAAGATAGGTGGTTTGAGAGAGGGGTTAAGGAATCCATTCATGCCGAAGTGGAAAATCCTTCCCTCAATAGAGGTGGAGGCCTCAGGCACAACTTGTCCCCCATTTATCATGCTGCTTTTTCATTAGTCCCCAGGAAGATTAAGACCACTTCACAAGTTCACCAGCAAGGCCACATTTAAAGATCCACTTGGGAATGAATAAAGGTTTTAGGAGTAAGACATCCTAAAGACTATCTACACCTCAATTGCCCAATTAACAAGCCATCAGATGTAAGGTCAATACAGTCACCCTGGAAGACATATATGGGGTCCCCTCACCAACTTTTGCCCAGACTGAAGAAGCAGCGAAATGTTTCAACCAAAAGAAAGAAATCCAGTTGCCATGACTCAACCTACAGACAATTCCACCTGGATGACTGAGAATCTTCATCGACATATTCCATCACATATTTGTCCATATACTGTACTAACAAAAGTTGACAATTTTCCTGAGGATTCACTTCACTGTCCTATTTCTGCAAAGCCCAAGGGAAAAATGCTGTGAATTAATTTTACCTATTTATTGGTTGGATTATTATAAAAATCATTTTCTTTCAGCCAGATTTGTTTGCTTTGCAGATATTTCTAGAGAAATTTGCTTCTGCTGATGCTTGCAAACATAATCTCAAAGAAGCATATGTTTGTCTTGTCTTATCTTATTTTGTCCTATTTAATTTAATTATTTGATTTTATTTGGGTAACTTAATTTGTGCTATACAATGGTAAACAAAGGAATTTTACTCCTCATACTACAACATACTGTAGACAGCTGGTTGCCAATGTGAGTACAGAATGTTGGTCAAAGCTTTCTGGACCAGTGGGATATTTATGTTATCATCTGAACCTAGCACTGATATTATCATTATCCATTGACTTGTGGTACACCATTTAACTGTAACAATAAAATTCATGGTAGTTCATTAAACTCTTTTTGAACCAGAGATCTTCAATTAGATCCATGTAAATTTACTTTTATGATTATTAAACAGGTTCTCCCCTCCTATAATCAGATCTTCCTTCCATAAAATATAATTACATTTTGATATTCCCTCATTTGCTGCTTTAGTTATACTTAGTGCTATTTATTCTGCATTAATTATGTGGATATGTAAATTATCTGAAATTAGCACAATAGTATATATGTCCTATATTTGACTACTCAAAACGAAGTCCCACTGAATTCAAAGGATTTTATTCCAAAGTATGTAAATACAGGATTGCACTCGTTATCCTCAGGCATCTAAGATAAAGATACTCTTGAGCTGAGCTAAACTCCCAGTGACTGTCAAAAAATCTTTGTAGTTGTGTCCATATAATCACCAGGCATTTAGCTCAGCTCAAGAGTATCTTTATCTTAGATGCCTGAGAATAACTTAGTGTGCAATTTACCTTCTTGAGAATATTTTTTGACTACATAGTCTAGTCCATAATCCTGGTGTTTCCCCATCCAAGTATTAACCTGATCTGACCCTGCTTAGCTTTCAAGTCCAGATCTGGTCAGTGAGTACTGACCTTAATTTGAAGATAAATTCATAGTGACTCTTTAAGAAATCAGAAGAAAAGGATGACAAGGTTCTGTTCCCTGCTGTTTAGTGTGTGCTGACCCAAATGCTTCCCTCTTCAATAATAAAACTACAATTTCTGGGCTTCTCCCACCCCTACCCACAAGAAAGAAATACAGTATGAAAAAGACTACTCAACTAAAGGAAGGTCCTCAATCTCTGATATGGCTGGTTGTCCTTGCTGTGCTCCCGAAGCTCTTTCAGCTTGAGTTCCCAAAATGGCAAAAACAAATTGTCTTGTCTATTAGATCAGTTTCTATTAGATCAGTTTCAACTGGAGGAAACTTTTATATAGCTTAAGTGTGTTGCAAGTGAACAAATAAAAAACACAGACCAAGTAGAGCTATAATTATTTGTAGGGAAATCAGGTGGCCAGGATCCAAAGAACTTCATAGGCAATACGTCTTACAACTGGCTATGCAGGGCAGAGTTCCAGCACAACTAGCAGGCATCAGGTTGGTAAAGCTGGCTAAAAGATATACTGATGTATTTATTTATTTATTTTCTATCTCGCCTTTATTATTTTTATAAATAACTCAAGGTGGCGAACATAGTATTACAGGAGTATTAGGTATGTTTGCCACCTTGAGTTATTTATAAAAATAATAAAGGTGGGATAGAAAATAAATAAATAAATAAATAAATAAATAAATAAATAAATAAATAAATTTCCTCCCTCCTCCTATTTTCCCCACAACAACAACCCTATGAGGTGAGTTGGGCTGAGAGAGAGTGACTGGCCCAAGGTCACCCAGCCGGCTTTCATGCCTAAGGCGGGACTAGAACTCTCAGTCTCCTGGTTTGCCATTGGCTCCTTCCTAGGGCTGAGAGAGAGTGACTGGCCCAAGGTCACCCAGCCAGCTTTCATGCCTAAGGCGGGACTAGAACTCTCAGTCTCCTGGTTTGCCATTGGCTCCTTCCTAGGGCTGAGAGAGAGTGACTGGCCCAAGGTCACCCAGCCGGCTTTCATGCCTAAGGCGGGACTAGAACTCTCAGTCTCCTGGTTTCTAGCCCGTTGCCAACAGCTGCCTTGCCCTACTCCTATTTCCATATGCAGTTTCCTCCCATTTAGATATATGCCTGTTCTGGATGGGGTTACATTTCCCCTTACAGACCAGAGCCATAGCTTGAGATTGCACTGATGCTTGATAGCCATATTGCAGTGGCGATGGCGATGGCGTGCTGTTATTAGCTGACTCTATATCAGTGTTTCTAAACCTTGGCAACTTTAAAATATGTGGACTTCAACTCAGAACTCTGGGAGTTGAAATCCTTATATCTTAAAGTTGCCAAGGTTGAGAAACACTGCCCTATTTTATTTAAAGAAGGCACCATTATTTTTTGCTTGGGAAAAGAAATTCTCTGTGCAGATTCATGAAAATGAATTTAACTAGGAGGGAGTTATTTATTAAATTCCTAGCCCAAAGTTTCCTGGTCCATTCAATTATCCTTTTCCTACCCCTTTTTTTATGTTAGTCATAAAAACATCAAGGTAATCTATAAATAATCTGGGATAAACATAAGTGGTCTGTAAGATTGTTTTTTTTTAAATAAATTTAGTTATTTTCATTGATTATGTACTCACTGATCCTAAAGATATTGTTTCAGTCACTGATCCAGCTGCTTTTCTTGATCCATCCTTCTATCATCTTTCTAGAAGACTCAGTTGATCAACTTTCAAAATGAAGGAATTTTTTAAAATCCAGAACATTTGGAAAGAGTCAACATTACTCTGATGAGACCACCTGATCTCAATATCCATGTGTTCAGTGTTTATGTCTGCAAGGGGGAAAGCTTGCTCATGCGGTTTTGCATGTATAACACTTACAGCTGTTTTCTTTCTGTACACATTTGAATTGCCTGCATGAACGTTCTCAGTGGGTGACACTTTTGAGCTGCATCAACAAGGGAAGAAGGCCTAATGGAATTGCTTGTACAACAGTGCTTCCCTTAAAATTAAATTCTGGTAGTGAGGGCTGATAGGAATGAAGCCAAAATAAAGTTACTTACGAAACTGTCGGAATGATCAGGGGGACCTTGAATTTTACAGAGATATGGATCAATGAGAATTGATTGTGGATTAATGAGCATTGGTCATTAATTATAGAAAGTTGAACATAGCTAGAAAACGAAAACTGGAAATTGGGATGACAAATCCATAGCACTCCACTTATTAAACTATAGTTCCTCACATCTTCCTCACATCCCTCACAAGTGAATATTGGCTTCACTTGTGTGGAGTTCTAGTTCAGAAATATTTTGAGGACTCTTGCTTACATTTCCTGGAGTTATTTGACAACTCCTACAATGTATTACATTGTATTGTTTTCCATTAATGACTGAGTAGCTCCGGTCTTGATTTGTCTTTAGTAATACCTTGTAGTTCTTGCAAGGTCATTCCAATAATACCTCTGACTCTCTCTATCAACCTTACCAATTTTTTCCCCTATTCTTTTGCTTTCTTTAACTTTGCCAAGCACAAACATTTCCCATAGTGGTTAGGTTAGGTTAGGTTAGGTTAGGTTAGGTTAGGTTAGGTTAGGTTAGGTTAGGTTTGGTGTGTGTGTGTTTGGTGGTTTGGTTTTGGTTTGGTTTGGTTTGGTTTTACATTTTTTAATCTGGATCATTTATTATTATAATAAAGTGTGTGTGTGTGTGTGTATAATATTTTAGTCATTGCATTAAACAGTTGAGATGCAAAAGAAATTGATGCATGTTTGGAAATACTTCAAGCAATTAGGTAACATGTGGAAGAGTATGGCATAGGGCTATGCAATGCTTTGAAGGGATCCTTTGCTTCAATTATGCTTTAAGTAAAGCACCTTTTCAAAGTTGCTTCATGATGGAATGCAATCTTCTGCTTAGAACTATCACACACACACACACACACACACACACACACACACTTATTCACTCAACGATCAGAACAATTAAGGGACTGGGCCACAAAATTACATTACAATAATACAGCATCATAAAAACTTATTTAAACCCATATGTAAAATTCTAATGACACAGCATGTAACATAGCTCACCCTGAACATAACATCAAAGATCTGAATGTGCAGTAATTTGTTTCTGTGCTTTATTAGCTGGGACACAAGTATACAGGTTAGGCTTACTGTCGGATAAGAGAAAAGCAAGATAAAACTTATCTAATCATCCTGGCATATTGGAGAAACCAAACAACCTTTGTACAGGAGGATGGCCCAACACAGGAGAAGTAACACCACAGGACCAGAGTCAGCAGTTTATCTTCATCTAAAGGAAAAAGGACACTCATTTGAGGACATTAATGTTCACATTTTAGACAGAGAAGATAGGTGGTTTGAGAGAGGGGTCAAGGAATCCATTTATGCCAACTTGGAAAATCCTTCCTTGAATAGAGGTGGGGGCCTCAGGCACAATCTTTCCCCTATTTTCCTCCCTGCTTTGTCTTCTGTGCCTAGGAAGATTAAGACCATTTTGCAAGCTCAACAGCAGCATGGTGATCTTAACGATCCTCCTTTAGATGATAAAGGGACTTAGAAATAACATCTCAAAATAACCATGACCTAGCCCCAGGTGTAAGGTCACACAGCCACCTAGAAACATATTTAAGGATTCCCTTACTAACTTTGCTCAGACTGAAGAAGCTCCTTGGATAAGGAGCAAAACGTTTCCACTGAGAAAATAGAAATCCAGTTAACATGATTCAAGCTACATATGTTCTTGTTGGCATATGTTCCAACAAGGGAGAGATGAGAGATTGACAACTACCTTGATAAATGAATAGTACTGTCAATCAATCAATCAATCAATCAATCAATCATATTCGGTCAATGACCAGCAAAATTTAAAAGGACAAAAACAAAGTAAAACAAAGAAATACAATAATGTACTAATAAACTAATAAAATAGGTCACATAATAATATAGCATTCACTCCTCTATTACTATATTAATACATTTGTTACCCAGGTAGTGTGAGTCTAAAACATTAATAAGTATAAAATAAAAAATAAATATATATATCCCCTATCAATTTATTAATTAAGATATATCTATTTAAAAGTAATATTTAGAACAAGGGTAATGAGTAGTACTGTACAACAAAACATGTTGGGTAGTTTCTATCAAATTTGAATCATGGGGAGAAGAGAGGAATTTTGACTAATCTACCACTGAGAATTGCTGTAGGTAAGACATGATGTCTGGCTCTAAAAAAGGCTCACTACTGAGCAGGGGATAAAAGTGTGGTTATATATTTATTTGGATCCCATCCAGGGTATTCTAAATGCTCCTTGATATAATGTCAAATTAAACTAGGTTCATTCTGTTGTTCAATATCAAGGCTTGTTTATATTCTAAAGACAATAGCTGGTGAAGAGGGAGACCAAGGGAGGCACTTTTTCTGGAGTACTAATAGATATCAGGAACACTGAACTTAATTCATCAAAACTAAAAAAAATGACACTTGAGCCAATAATTAAAGAAGAGTAGCCATGTCTTTGCCTCTACTTTTAGTGATCCTACCTCCAGCCTTGACGATGCACTTGGTACACATTTAAGTAGATGGAGAATTGATTATAGGAACCTACTTTGGACTGCTTCTATGGGTTTATAATTAGGCAATGGGGCTGTGTGCCATAACCTCAAATAACTTCAATGCTGCAGGAATACATGAAAGAAACTCAGTAATGCTGCTGAGCAACTCAGCAACACTGCCTAACAACTAGTTACTTTCAATGGGAGAATGAGTTCTACGAACAGATGGATGGCGTTGCCATGGGAAGCCCCCTGAGCCCAGTCATAGCAAACTTTTACATGGAACACTTTGAAAAACAGGCTTTGGAATCGGCACCCATTACACCAACAGTCTGGTTCCGGTTCGTGGATGACACCTTCGCAATTTGGAGTTATACTGAAGAAGAACTGGAGAAATTTCTGGACCACCTAAACGGCATCCACCCCAATATACAATTCACTATGGAAAAAGAAACTGATGGCAAACTTCCATTTTTAGATACGCTGGTCATACGCAATCCGGACCTCAAACTAGGACACAAAGTATACAGAAAACCCACCCATACGGACCGATATCTACACAAAAATTCCAATCACCACCCACGACAAAAGAGAGGCATGATCAAAACCTTGGTGGATCGTGCTAATCGAAACTGTGAAACCCAATTTCTCAACAATGAACTTAACCATCTGAATTGGGTCCTACAGGCAAATGGCTATTCCAAGAATGAAATAAAAAGACCCATCAAACCAAGAAAACAACATCCAACTGAAGAAAAACAGCCCCCCACAAACAAAGTATTCCTGCCCTACATCAAAGGAGTCACTGACCGCATGGGAAAACTGATGGAAAAACACAACTTTCAAACAGTCTTCAGACCCACCAGAAAAATACAACAAATGCTAAAATCAGCAAAAGACAAAAGGGACCCCCGCACCGCTGCAGGAGTATACCGCATACCATGCAGCTGTGGACAAGTATACATCGGAACCACAAAACGAAGCATTCACACCAGGATAAGAGAACATGAAAGACACTGCAGACTACAGCAACCGGAAAAATCTTCAGTAGCTGAACATGCTCTCAAGCAAACGGGACACAAAATCCTATTTGAAAACACAGAAATACTGGACAACACCAAAAGCCACTACACCAGATTATACAGAGAAGCCATTGAAATTCACAAACACCAGCACAGTTACAATAAAAAAGAAGAAAGTTTAAAAATTAGCAAAACCTGGCTACCAGTCCTGAAAAACACAGCCTGCAAAAGGTCAACGAACTCAGTCCAACCACCAGGACATGGGAATACTTCTCACAATGAACATGCTAATCACGCTCATCAGCCACTCGTTAACATTTCAACACAACAAAAAAACCCACCTAATCTCCTATAATTTAGCTCTATAAATAGAACATTGCCACTCTACCTGGGCACAGAGATTTTGCTTCTATCTGTGCTCCTGCCCTTTGAAGATGCTGGCCACAGATGCTGGCGAAACGTTAGGAACCACAACTTCCAGAACACGGCCACACAGCCCGGAAGACCCACAACAGTCAGTGTTAATTGTTTTGTGTAATCTATATGAGTTTTCCAAGAGCCAGTAGAGTTAGGACCGTTCCCAGATGTTTGAAACTCTTGTTCTATGGCATTCCCTGCAATGGTCCACTTATGTTTTGTAGGATTTTTAGCAAAGATCTCTACTTTAATTTTCTGGTACTTAATTGCCAACTGTTGTTCTCTGTAGTACTCAGCCAAGATTCTAAGAGACTGTTTAAGGCCAACTGTGGTTTGTGAGATGGAAGCCGTGTTATTGGCATATAGAAGAACAGGTACACTAGTGCCCACAATCTGAGGTAGGTGTAAATTAGAATCAGATAATCTGTTAGGGAGATTAGGGATAATATGTGCCAACCAATCCAATTCCTGTTCAAAAAAGAGTCAAACAGTCTTGTATTTTAGCACCTACCTTATTTAACTTGTACCTAAAATGAAAACCTCTTTGATTCCTTTTTGAACAAGTATTGGATTGGTTGGCCCACCATGTGAGTTACATCGGACTCTGTTAGTAGAATTCTCATACAAATGTTGAATGAGAAAAAGTAAATGTCTATCTAGGCTGGTATTTTCCAATTTCCTGCATTAGATTTCCCTCAAAATGGAACCAAATGCTATTTAGAACAGTTAAATGAAACAACCATGTTGTTTCACTTGACCTCACTTCTGAGGACTCCTCCAGCTACTGGACAACAATGGAGGCTGTGAGATGATGCAACATGCCACATCAAGGCAAAGTCTGTCACCTCTTCACTTAAATGGAAAAGTTTAGTTTCCCAAAGACTAGGAAAGTGATAAAATAAAGGTTCAGAAGGTTTTGTGTGGCAGAATACAACTGACAGGAGCAAATCCTGAGTAAGAGTACATCTGCTAGGAGGTAAGGACAACCTGAAACATTTTATTGAAGGACTTATTTGCCTTAATATAATAGAATTGCAAAGAAACACACAGAAGATTGCTTAGATGAGAGTTGGGAGCCAGTATGATGCAGCATCAAGGCATTGCATAGGAAATATAGAGGAAATAGGCTTAAGTAGCAGCTGAGAAACAATAGCATAGATCTAGTGAATTCTGTTTCGCAAATGCTAATGCAAGCTGGTTTGATCTACATTTAAAAAGTCAATCAAATAGCTTCCATTTTATTTTTCTTAGATTAAAAATATGTCTGGATCTCTATTTTTAGAGAATACATAAATACATTAAATGTCAATTTTCATGCCTGAAAAAAAAAAGCAGTGTGGCAGCCTATAGGACTCCATGCCTCTCTGGAAGCCTGTCAAATGAGTCAGACCCTTATTTCTTGTTAAGTGTTTAGCAGAATCTGAGCCTAGGAGAGGTAGGTAGAATAGTTTCTCATAATTTTCTCATAGGCAATACTTTCATATAAGGAAAGGGAGGGACAAAGAAGTGGAGTCTTAAAAAGGGGATTGGGGGAAGAAGAAGGAACTTTGGGGAGGTTTGTTGGAGGTGTAATAGCTGACAGACCAGGGTGGATCTAGACAGTCTTGGTTTTTGAAGCTTGTTGATTTTAAGAAAGAGCAATGGTAGCTGGTGATCCAGAGATGGGCTCTAGGCGATTTTGCACTGTTGAAGGACTGCTGTTAGCCCCAGAAGAATCTGGGCAAGACTCTCTGAAGTAGTGGTGAGTGAGATCTCAAAGACGCCCTGAAGAAGAAGAAGAGGAGGAGGAGGACATGGATAGATGTCATTGTGGGACATGAACTATGTAATGCGGATAGCTTTCATAGAAAGCTGAAGAAGAGGAGGGGAGAGCCAGCCAGAATAAGAGACAGACTGCTGGAGAGAGAGAATGCTGATCACCATAATTACACCTTACTTATCTCTAAGGAGTGAAATAGGGATGGAACATAGAAGTAGCAATATTTGCATTGAACTGGCACCCAAACTACATGCATAACAAAGTAGACATGGCGTAGGAGGTATTACATGTCTAGTAAAGAATCTTTTATTTTAGAATGGTTTCCTAGCAGGAAATAATTCAAGTCTCTGACTCATTAGCTCCTTGTCTTTCCCTGCTGTTTATGCAGCAAGCAGGTGGAGAGTACAGAAAAAAAGAATGGGGCTACATAGTTGTAAATACCTTTTTCAAAAAAATACTGACTAAAGCTGAAAGGGGAGACTTGTTTTACTTGCTTTGCTCGATGGATAAAATGGAAAACCATTCACAAGTGTTGATGGCTGTACTGTCTCCTCCTTCAAATCCTGAGAACCCACCAATGGATAAAGAGATTGGAATAGTCAACAATAGGCCAGCAACTTTTTTTGCTCCTTGATTTCATCCCACAATCCCAGGAAACAAATTAAGCATTATGGGGAATGTTCCATCTGTTCAGAGATGCAGTGCTAAATTCAAAAGAGTTCAAGATCATTAATCCGAATAAACTCCTTAAGATAGTTTTGTCACTGGAGATCCAGATCAGATCTTTGGTATTGGATTAAGTTGGTATGACTAAATTCCCACATAGGTTTATAGAACAGGTGATTATGTGATTATATTTCCAAAAGATTGCAATGCTTTACATATACTTACCCATTGCTTGTGTGCCTTGCTTTTGTAAACTGCCCTGGAAATTCTACTGAAATGCAGTATATACATGTTTTATATAAAGGAGTCAAGCTACTCAGTACCCTTTCAGAAGTTAATCAGAGAGTATTTGTCATGTTGAATGATATATATCAGATATTTGCCCAACCAAAAGTCTTTTATTACTCTTTCTTCCCTTTTATAGCGTTTTTTTAAATGTCAGAATAGGATTTGCATCATCTTCACTATGTGCCTAAAAGGTTATGAGTTCAGTGTAATTTCTTAGTTTAACACTTAACTCAGATAGTTCACTTATCATGCCTTGCCAAAAACAAAAACATGGCTTTTGTGGCTGGGAATAATTTTGAGCAACAGACAATCCCTAATCAACAAAAACAACAACAACTTTATTGATTAGTCTTACGACCATATCAAAGATAAAACGAGATAACAAGAGTACAATTTAACTGATAAAATTGATAACAATACACCAAAATGTTCCATTTTGATAAAGGAAATGTGATAATTAAATAACCTGAAATAATGATAAATACAATACGTGTATATCAAGTCAAAATTCAAATGTGTTCATCACCCCTACATGACACTCCAATCTGTTCAATATAACGGGCTCTCAGCTGAACTGCCTTGTCTACAAACTTGGCAGTCCTATTCACAATAAAAGTATTTGAGCCCGAAAGAAAATAAGATAATCTGTGATTAGAATCCCAGTGTGCTGTTCTTTCCAACAAAGGAGAAAGGAATTTAATCCTAAGTGAATCATATAGTTTGCAGTTGAACAAAATATGGGCAATATCTTCTATGGCTGGGTCCCCACATACACAGGTCCTTTCATCATATGGCAAACAATGGAAACGTCCGTATTTAACCATAGAGTCCAACAATTCAAACCTAGCTCTGGAGTAGGCCCTTCTCAGATTTCGAGTTAGACTCATTGACAGGTATTTTTCGAATTTAAAAATAGTTTTATTCTTAGCTAACCATTTTAATGAACTGTTTTTTTGCCAATGTCTCCATGTCCAATTGAGCACTGATATCTTTCTAATCAAAGACAATTGGAAAATTGTCCCTTCTGTAAAGAGGAAGCATTTCAGCTATATTCTCTTATGGAGAAAAAGAAAAGTTATAAATACCCATATTCAATATTGTGCCCCAAAATACCTTTCTATTAGTTAGTTAATCTCTATCTACCTGCCTGCCTTCAATCTCCAACAATCAATGCCACCTCGCCCCATTCCAGAAGAGGCATTATAATTATTCCTCGATACCATCCATGGCCTTGCACAAGATCCCATCAGTTGATCTGCCTAAAATGGGTCAGAAACCATTTTGCTGCGTCTTTAGATTCTGTCTCTGAACCAAAATTTCTGGGGATTTGTAATTTGTGTAACTGGAAAACCCCTATCCTGATTGTTAGGCAAATTAGCATGTCTCCCTACTTAACTTGTTTTAACCTTTCTGTAGATTTTATTCCATGTTTTTATTTATTCATATATATATGGTGTATATAGAGTCTTCTGGAGTGGGTGACCATAACAAATTTAATAAATAAACAAATCAACAAATAATTATAGACAAATAAATAAATAATAAAAGTAACGGTTCTTTTCATTTTGCTATGCTAGATAATGGAGAGGGAGGGTGTTCTTCTCCCCACCTGCCATTGATTAATGCTTTTGTATCAGGACTACTGAACGACACTGGTTGAGTTCCTCCATCTGCCAAGCAGGCCTTCTTCCAATGTTTGAAAAATTTCCTAGCAATGTATATGGATTGAACAAGAGAGACTAGCTGTCAAACCCCAGATGCAGCCATCCACCATTGGCAAATGCATGTGGAGTTGGCTTCAGGAGTCAGCCTTCTTATAAATGTGGCCACCTAGCTTTTAGCATGCACATGTGCTTCATCTGTTCCTATGTAGTTTACAATGAGATCGATTTTTTCCCCTCAGAGTTTGTCATATTTCCATTCTGGTAACTGGATGGTTCCATTTTGGATAGGCTGATGTATTCTGGTTAGGTTCCAGTTTAATAATTTCCCTACCCACTTTTCTACTTCCTCTTTGATCTTTCAGTTCTTATTGTTTGTTTATGTGAACCTCTATTTCGGCCTTTCTTTTTGCCATGCCTGCATCTTTTCTTCCATGACAGACAAATTTAGCTTCCCTGTCTTCTTCCTGTCAAGGTCCTGGGTCTCCTGAGGGCTGATAAGCTTGATGTAATAGTAAAAACGGGTTGTGTAATGTAGCCTAGAAGGTGTATTTCCAAAATGATGTCGCTTTGCATATAATGTTATGAAAGCTACGGCTGAGTTTTGCTATTCACAACTCTATTCATAGCAATCATTAACAAGCTGCTTTACCTTGGCATGTCTCCTAATTTCCTTCTATATATGGCTTACAAAAAAGCCATGGATCTTATTAAACAAAGATGAGAAGATATTGAACTTCAGCATAGTTTAGTAGCAGGTTATATTGTATCCTCGGTGAATCAAGGGAACCACAACTTGCACACTATTTAAGTTATTTTCTACACATTATTGATGGGCTTTTTCCAGAACATGTTTTAATGTCCTCTCTTCTGCATTTGGATAGCAGATATAAAGGAATCCTTGTAGCACTTAGGCAATGTCCTTGTATCTCTGGTGATCCTGAAACCTTAGAACATGTTTCTCTAAGGTATAGATTCTATGCTGGCTGGGGAATTCTGGGAGTTGAAGTCCGCATGTCTTAAAGCTGCCAAGGAGTTCCAGCCCTGGTCAAGTCTGGGTATACTGTTGTATTCAAGGGTACTGGATGTTCTATTGAAAAAGATGGGATTGAATGTGCTAGGGGGAAATTAGTGAATCAGTTGTATGAAATGCTTCCTAAGCAGGAGATTGTGGCTGGAAATTGTGTTTCCAAAGTTCCCCCACATCATAAATGCACTCATTATTTTCACAGAGTACTGGGACATCCCGAGTGGGGAAGTTTTTCCCAGATGGCCAAGGTGTATCCTGAGCTAAAGTCCAGAAAATGTTAAGACTTTCTTGATTGTACTGTGTGTAAACAATCTAAGATCAAGGCTGCGCCTGTTGCTAGGAAAAGTGACAGTGTCAACTAGACCATTTCAGTTGGTTCATGGAGACCTAGCTGGCCCCTATGCTCCAAGTGAAGGAGGGGCACGTTTCATGTTTCTTCTGGTAGATGACCATACTCGCTTTACGTTTTGCTATTTGCTCAAGTCTAAAGCGGAAGCCTTTGCTCGCTTTAAGGAGTTTGTACCAATGGTAGAGAGAAACTATGGTTATCAAGTGGGTCAGTTTCAGTCTGATCGTGGTGGAGAGTTCCTAAGCCATGAGTTCCAGAATTGGCTTCGTAGGAAAGGAATCTCCCATAGACTTGCCAATGTCGGTGTTCCAGCTGAGAATGGAATAGCAGAAAGGAAGATTGGTGTTGTTAATACCATTAAAAATAGCCTGATGTTAGATGCTCAGGTGCCATCCCATTTCTGGGGTGAGGCTACCATGACTGCAGTGTATCTAACCAACAGGTTGTGGAATTCATCTGTAAATGAAGTTCCTTACTTCCTTTTGTTTGGCAAGCGCCCTTCGCTGAAGTACCTGCGTGTCTTTGGAACATTTGCATATGTTCACATCCCCAAGTCTCAGTGAAGGAAGAACCAACCAAAAGCACAGCGCTTAAGGTTTGTTGGTTATTCATCAAGATCTAAGGGTTACCGTTTTTCTTCAGGCTATGGTCAAGTGGTAATCTCCAGAAGTGCTAATTTTGAGCATCCTACTGGTTGGGAAAGGTTACATGCTAGTTCAGAAGTGTTGTTGCAATCTAGTGTAAAACCTACTATCCATGCTCCAGTAAATGGACAACAACCAGTCCAGGTACCTTCTGTTCCCCAGTCTTTTAGTGTGGTGAAAAGGTCCCCTCAGGTGAAGGAAGAAGAAATTTCACCTGAGCAGGTTCAGGACCTGGAGGGTAGTGAAAAGACAGAAGACAGTGATGAGGAAGGCGCAGTGGTCATTCCTCGTAGGTCCTCTCGTTCCACAAAGGGTGTGAAGCCTGACAGATTTGTGATTCAGCAGGTGAGAGTGTGTCAAATTACCTGTGAACCTCAGTCTTTTCAAGAGGTGTTGCTCCTGCCTGTTGAGGAGCAGGAGAAATGGAACACAGCTATGGATAATGAGTTTGAGGCTTTGGTGAGTCAGAAAGTGTTTGAAGTCACTGACTTGCCCCCATCCCAGAAAGCTGTAGGTTCCAGATGGGTATTCAGAAAGAAGCTTCTTCCTGATAATACAGTGCAGTACAAAGCCAGGCTTGTTGCTCAGGGATTTTCACAAGAAAGGTTTTTAAACTATGATCTCACTTATGCACCCACAGCTAGGCCAGAGTCTCTACGTATGGTACTTTCTCTGGCTGCACAGCGTGAAATGGTTGTCCATCATTTTGATGTTGACACAGCATATTTGAATGCAGATCTCCCTGAAACAGTGTACATGAAGTAGGCTCCTGGCTATACTTGTGACAATTCCCAGAAAGTCTACAGACTACGCAAGGCACTTTATGGGTTAAAGCAGGCCGGTCGTTGTTGGCATCAATGCTTGGATGCAGCTTTAACAGAACTGGGATTTAAAAAGTCACTTGCTGATCCCTGTGTGTACATAAGAGGTTCTGGAAGTAACTATACAGTACTTCTTACTTATGTGGATGATTTTTGCTTAGCAACTGGATCTGTACACCTTGTACAAGAATTTGCCAATCAGCTGAGGCAGTATTTTCAGCTGAAGGATTTGGGCAAACTTAAATACTATCTTGGTGTTGAAGTTTCTAGATCTCAGAGTGGTGAGTTTTATCTGAGTCAGAAGAGAAAAATTGATCAGTTGTTGGTTCAGCTTGACATGTCAGATGCAAAACCTACCAAAACCCCAATGGTTCTTGATTTCCTACAGAGTGACACGTGTGAGGAACCTTGCCCCCACCCTGATTTATATCACTCTGCTGTAGGTAGTTTACTTCACTTAACACAGTGGACACATCCTGACTTAGCTTACCCAGTTGGAGTGCTAAGTCGTAAGGTAGCCAAACCGTCTATGCGAGACTGGCAAGGATTGAAAAGAATCCTACGTTATCTCAAAGGCACAGCAAATCTCTGCCTTAAGGTGTCAGCTACTAAGCCTGAAATGCCTGTGATCTATGTTGATAGTTCCTTTGAAGAGGAGGGGGATAGAAAATCTGTGAGTGGTTTTCTGTGTCGGTTTGCTGGGTCTTCTGTTGCCTGGCGCTCCAGAAAGCAAACATCAGTGGCAATTTCCACCACGGAAGCAGAATATGCCGCCCTCAGTGAGGCAGTAAATGAACTACGCTGGTGTAATCAACTATTTCGTGATCTAACTGTAAACATAAACTTGCCTTACACTGTATATGAAGATTCACAAGCATGTATTGGTCTTGCTCTGTCAGAAAATGTGAGTGGTCGCACAAAATATGTTGATGTAAAGTATAAGAATGTTAGACATGCTGTACAAGAAGGTTTCATACAATTAGAATATTGTGCCTCAGAACAAAATGTGGCAGATGTGTTCATGAAAGCTTTGACCATTGAAAAATATGCAACCATGATCACAAAGCTGGGACTTGAGCAAATATGATTTGTAATAAAATATATTGTGTCTCTGTGTTCCTGAAAAATGACAGCTTCCAATATTGCTACAGTGTGCCGAAAGCAATTTGGGAGGGGTGTCAGGGTTTTCCTGTGAATTGCAAATTGTTTTCTATTCTTCTGTAGCTTTCCCAAAACATTTTCAATAGATAAGGAAGGCATAGGTGGCCAGCCTTGGTCAGCCAAGGCACCACGTGATGTTATGTCTCAGTCTAAAAACTATCCCATGGGAACTCCCAGGGGAAGATAGTATGCTTGGTTAGGTGCGACACCGCCACCTCATGGCGGTTTATACTATGTGCAATCTTGAACGCTTTAGGCTTCGTAAATCTGAAAAAGCTTTGTGACCCTCTGATCCTAAGGTTCCACCAATCAGAAAGCTGAAACAAGTGTATATCTCAGCTGTGAACTGTGGGTCTATGCTTCTTGACTTCTGTCCGGTCTTTTAGCCATGTTCGTGTGTGTGTTCTACTTCTGAAGACTGGGAAGTGCGTAGCTATGCGTGGCTGTGTGTGTAGGCCATGGCATGAGCCCCTTCATGTCTGTCAATGGAAACAATACACAAAACTCTGCTTGTAAGTTTGTTTTTCCTTTTTGCAATAATGTAACTGTATATACATTTATTGCCTTTATTACAAGTAAACATTTTAGCCATAAAAGCTGCACTCTGTTTACTCTGCACCTTAACCCTATAAGCCAGCATTATCCCACAGAAACAGGGGTGGGGGGAGGTAAGAGGAGAGCAGGGTGCCCGGTGCTGGAAATGGGGACCTGGGGAAATAAAAATCTGCAAGTTTTGGAAAGGGGGGTGGGTATTCAGCTCTACTTCTGCACACCCTCATCTCCCGGGATGGGAAGAGAAAGGGCCGGCCCTCCCTGCTCAATCTCAAACTGAGCTTAATTAGAAGAGGAAGTCAAGTGAAAAATACTGCATTCCAGTGTTCCACAACTGGGGAAATGAAAAGGCTGCTTATGGTGCCTCGTTGTCAGGGTTGCTTTAGTGCAAGCCCTGCCATGCATGTTGAAATGTAGTTGAGAATGGATTATTCACAATGCGTGTCAGTGCAAAGGATTTCAAGAGAAGGGAGAGGGAGAACGCTGAGAGTGAAATTCCAACAAAAACCGTTGAAGCATGTTTACAGCTAGTCAAGGCCACGCACCTGCATCTTCATTGCTTGCTAAGAGAAATATGCTGTTGGGAGGGGGAGCGTGGCTAGATGGGAAAAGTACTGGACAATACATCATCAAGGGAGGAATGACATGTAGGTGGGGGGAAGAATGAGGTTTGACTGTTTGGCGGGAATTTGCTCATCCAGGTCTTTAGATACTGTATGTTCTGAATTGTAATACTCTCAGTTAAGCTTTCTAAAGGTAAAGGTTTCCCCAGCACAGTCGTGTCCGACTCTAGGGGCCGGTGCTCATCTCCGTTTGTTAGCCGAAGAGCCAGCGTTGTCCGAAGATGCTTCCATGGTCATGTGGCCGGCATGACGCGCACGGAACACTGTTACCTACCCACCAAAGTGGTACCTATTTATCTACTTGCATTTGCATGCTTTCGAATTGCTAGGTTGGCAAGAGCTGGGGCGAGTGTGGGAGCTCACTCCGTCACGCGGGGCTAGGGATTCGAACCTATATAAATAAATAAATAAATAAATAAATAAATATATATATATATATATATATATATATACACACACACACACACACACACACACACACACACACACACTATATAAAGCTTTCTACTATACTCTAAATGGAGTGTACTGAGGAATGCTGATTTGGAGGAGTAGATCCAGAGACATCACACTCATGTTTCTGAAAAGAGGTAAGAGGGCACCGGGTGGATTTGGGATGCTGCTTCAGCCTGTTAGTTTCAGTGGGTTTCAGGGCAAGATGCTGTTCTGATTGCATTAGGATATGCCATTCATTTGTTGCAGGATCGACTGAATCCAACTACCTACTATATTTAATTTTTATGTGCCCAATAATACTTCAACCCAGGACCCGAGGGACAGGATGTTTTTGTAATTATGGCTGCCTTTTTCAGGTAATTCATGTTGAGCCATAGAGCCAGGATGTGGGAAGAAAATGGAGAAGAACTATTATTCTTTGGAAATACTTCTAATTTGGTGAAAAGAGTCTGGTGGACTCTGGTAGCTTCAGAGGTATTATTGTGTGAATGAATGGATGGATTAGTCAATTCATCTCAAACCAAAGCTTGAGATACTTTTTAAATAGAAGTAAGCCCAGATTAACTGAAAACCACAGCCTGGGTGCTCTTCAGTGATATGGATATGGGTCATATTAAACACAAATGCTTGGGGGGGGGATATGAAAAGTTGCTCCTGAAGCAGCTGAACTGATGAAGACTCTGGAGCCAGTAAGATGGGTGCCCTGATGCCCACCAGGGCTTCACACAGCACCCATAAAACCCATGTGGTCCCTCCCCCAGCTTACTGCCTTTCTCTGCTTTAAAAAAAAATGGATACGATTGAGAAAGATGGGGAGAGGAAAGTAAAGAAACAAAGCATCCAGGAATGAAAAAGGGAAAAAATGCCACATGTCTGTGTTTTTGTTGTTGTTCCCCTCCTCCTCCTCCTCCTCCTCCTCCTCCTCTTTTTATGTCTCAGTCTTTAACTTCCTCTCTCTCACACTTTCTCTGCTCCTTAACCTTGTTTTCCCTCTGCTTTCTCTCCCTGCCTTTCTGTGTCCAGAAGAATGGAGAAACATTGTTTTTTTTTTAAATATTCAATTTTATTTTACATAATATTGCATAGCATAGCATAGCATAGCATAGCATAGCATAGCATAGCATAGCATAGCATAGCATAGCATAACATACATAACATAACACATTCAAAATACAGTAAATGTAATTATAACTCTTACTACTCAACAAACTTTACCTCCTCGTCACTTCACTTCCTTCTTCTCTCCTCTCCAACTTTCTCTTCTACCTCTATCTCCTCTTCAACCTCTAACCTTCTCTAACTCAACCTCCTTCCCCCTCCTACTTTACCTTCTCCATCACAAACTCACCTAACCGCCAAAAATAAAAAAAAATCTACAACGAATAATAAAACAAAAAATGTGACTTCCTTCTAAGTGAATTGCTATCATCATCAGCATCTTCATGGGAAAATTTGCTTACTGTAAATGGACTTTAACTCTGCCTTGTATTTAGGTTCCTAGGACTATAATTTCTCTATGCTGAAACTGGTATTTCGTAACTTAGGTATCATCAGAAACAATTGAAGCAATCATGCTTTTTCAAACATTTCTTTGCCAGGTGTACATACTATATACGTACAAACAAACCCCGCATTCACTCGCACTGATGATTTACCTAGTTGAGTAATGAAATTTCTGCAAGAAAACAACCAAGCTCAGAGAACACCAAGAACTCTATTTTCAGTAAAATAGAGAAGGTGGTGACTAGGTTACCAACTTTGGTTGCATCTATGACTCTTGCCACATTCCCTTCTAATGGTAAGAACAGTACCAATCATTTTGGCATATTTTGGCCAGTATGTTACATATGCAATCAAAACCCAGTTTTACCCCAAGCATGCTTATGTTATTGTGCAAGCTACAATCTCTAAACTAGAGATTACCTAACAAACCAACATATTGTTGCCTGCATCCTGCCAACAAGACATACATGCAACATACTGATACATACACAGGATACATTTTACTATATGCCCAAACAAATGAATGGGCATAGCATGTTATATATATTTTTTCACCCATGTTGAGTGATACATATATTTGAATGCAGCCACTACCTCTATTTTTGTGATAGGCTTACCCATAACTTATTCCGTTGACACTCGTTTTTGGATTTGCATGATGCACTGAGCTGAAATGAGTTGCACAACATGCCAATGTAAAATTGGCTTGGCTAGTTTGTGGCTTAGATTGTGCAAAAACAACCACTGAATACTGAGTCTTTGCAAGCTACAACTTAATCCAGCCTAAGGAAATTAAGCTTCTGCAGCAGAAAGGGACCATTGAAAGATTCAGCAGTTCAGTCTAGCAGGGCTAAATGACAAGAACAGCAAATGAGTTTCCATTACAAGAATAACACCCCCCCGCCCAAAAAAAACACTATATGGACAGATTCTGACAATAACATTTTCAGAGAAAGGGTACTCTAAAAACTTACTTGACAGTCTTCAAGCTCAGAGACAGGGAAATGATTCCGATTTAAGTTGATATGAGTGGGGAACAGTTTTGTTTGCAATTGTTTGAAAAGGAAAATGTATATAAAAATTTACATTATCCAATATGTGTTACAGAGAACTGTCACAGCAGCCAAAAATCACAAAATACAATACAATAGCACTTTAAGATTAATGGATGATGCTATGGTGACAAACACAATGAGACTTACAGTGAAAATCATTACATTGCTGCTTAGGTTACCCATTTTATTTTATTTTTTATTTTGGTAAGAAACTATGGATATGTCTTCATCAGATCAATTATTTCATTATACATGCGCTGGGGTGCATCCAGACCCCAGATGAAATCGAGATGTGCCCATTCTGGAATGGATTTATGGGAAACAAGATGTTTAATTTGAGGCAGTAAAATAGTAATATCTCTCGGGTCGGAAAGTAAATCATTTCCTCCAGTCCATACTGCAGTTGGAACTGTCATATCTTCCACTTTGTATAACGGAGGAGTAAACTAGAAAATATATATAACAATACAAGATATTAGTTAAAGCACTGGCTGTTTTTTTTTTTAAATTTAAAACACCTAAATGGAAGCATATTTAATATTTTTAAATGAATTCTTTATAGTTCTTGGAAGGCTTACAACCATTAAAAAATAAAACATAACAATAAAATTAATTCAATAAAATCAAAACTATTAAAAGCTATTATAATGAACATAATTAAAGTAAGTAATAATTAAACGCTTGATGGAACAGATGCATTTTTGCCATTTTCTTAAATATTGGGAAGGTGGGGGGCAACCCCCCACCCTAGGGAAAACATTCCATAGCCCAGCAGTGGCGGAGGGGGGATTTTCTGAAAAGCTTCTCCTGCTGATCTAAATCAACTGTCAGATTCACAGTGGGAGAAATGGTCCCTCAGATAGCAAGGCCCTAAGCCAGGGGTGGGCAACGTCAGGCCCGCGGGCCTTATACGGCCCGCGGGGCTCCTGCCTAAGGCCCATGGGGCTCCCGCCCACAAACCCCACCCCTTCCATGTGATTGGCTCCTGCCTGCAAACCCCGCCCCCAGTGCTTGTGATTGGCTCCCGCCCGCAAACTCTGGCCCCCGGTCCGTGGAAATCCCAGAAACCCCGCCCCCCCCACTGCCGGTTATAAATATCCAAATGGCCCTTGGCAGAAAAAAGGTTCCCCACCCCTGCCCTAAGCACTTTTGGGATTATGTATATTCCTGCTTCCCCTTTTAAATTACTCCCTTCCCTCATAGGACTTTTAGTTTTTACTTAATTCTTTACTAAATATTGGGAGTGTGTGTAAAGTGTCCTGACCTCAAAATGGGCTGTTCCCTCATGAGGGCCTATTCTGACTCCATTCCCATATATTCCAAGAGTTTCAGATATGGTGAGAATAAAATCAAAATTTTTGATAGACTGTGTTTGTTTACTTTATTAGGCATATATGCCAAGGAGAATTTTAAAATAACAAAAATAATCAATTATTTTCCATACGAACAATATGGACAATATGAATATTGAGGAATCATGTTGGGATGTCATAATTAAAGGACCTGATTATATTTTTATCATGGCTTATTTTATCATACACACATGAAATGTACACCCATTGTGACTGTTTCCTTTGGGCTCAGCCCCTAAATTCCTTTGTTGTGCAAATTCTTCCCAAACTAGTATAACCCAGAAGCTTGCAGTGAAGTTGAGGAAATGAGTAAAGCTGGTACAACTTCGTAGGGGTTTGCCATGAGAAGCAAGGAATGGGAATATGGTTGCCCAGATTTTGTAATTAGCAGGATATGGGAAAGAAGAAAGAAGATGTAAGGGTAAACAAGTGAAATAATGTAGTGAAATAAGGATGAGATAAGAAGCTTCTTAGAAAACAAAGTGGAGCCTGCAAGGACAGAATTGGGATCCTTCTCAGGAGAGAAGAGTGGTCCCTCTAGAGACCTAAGTTTGGAAAGATGTAACAGGTGTGGAGACAATAAGGGGTACAGATCAGTCCTAAGGACTCCATTGGGCAGACAAGTTTGACCCAGAGAGGAAACAGGTCTGGAAGAAATGGCTAAGGCAAAGAAGAGGAAGTGGTTGGCTTATTGAAGCAACAGGGGGAACTAAAAAAAGAGGGAAAGATTTAAAGTCAGACAAGAACATAACTTGAGAGTGAAGAGGAAAAAAGATAAAGCTTTCAAGTAAAAGAAAGACAGAAGATGACAAAGAGTAGATAGACAAGCTTTCAGCTAGGAGAACAAGTGGCAAAATTGCTCACTTGCTTGGGAGTAAGAGGTAAAAGGAGAATGCACAATGCTTTCCCCAGTTTGCTGGAGTGGCTGCTTGCAGCTTGGGTTCAAGAGAGGTGAATCCGCCCTTGGAGGAAAGCAACCCATGAGTTAGCTGGAGAGAAGATTGAGGGCAAGAGAGTGAGGAGTGTGCCTAGTAGGAGGAACAGCTGGAGGAGCAAACTGTGAGTGGAGAAAGTGGTGAGCAACCTACGTGGATCCTGGCCATCCAGGATGAAGTACAGGAGGAATCAACAAGAGCCAAACATTCAGAGAGAGGAGAAGAAACTGCTCTGAAGAAACTAAGGTTGTTGAAGTACATGAATATGTTTGGGGTTTAAATAGGGTGACCATACGTCCCGTTTTGAATGGGACAGTCCCGTTATTTTAGCATTTTTCAACCGTCCTGTCGTTTTGATAAAAATCTCAATTTTGTCCCTTTTTTAAACTCGGTGGGAAGGAAGACAGGAAGACAGGAAGGAGGACTGGAGCCGGACTTGCCATTGGAGGCAGCCCGGAAGAGGCCCTATCAGCGCGGCAACTGGAAGCCCAGTTGCCACGTGCGATCCCAGCAGCAGAAGCAGCACCACAGTCCAGGTTCCTGCCTCCTTACCTGATCAGGTACGGGAAGGTTGTGGAAAGAGGGTGCGTGTGTGTGTGTGTGTGTGTGTGTGTGTGCGTGTGCATGCGCGCAGATTACTTGCTCAGCGTAATCGCGCGTGCACACACACACACACACACACACACTAGGCCAGGGCTTTCCAAACAAAAACACGGAAGTCCCAGTGGCGGTGCTTCCGGGTTGCCGCTGCTGCCACTGCCCCTTCAAAAGGGCAGGCTCCGGGGACCCCGAAAATGCCCTCGGTTCTGGCAGGGAGGCAAAAGCCTCCTCCCCGCATGCACATGCTGCCCTGGAGCCAGGGTGGAAATTCTCCCCGCAGAACAGCTGAGTGCCACTTGGCAACATGCCCGTGCGCGTAGCCTCCCTGCCTAAACTGAGGGCATTTTCGGGGTCCCCGGAGCCTGCCCTTTCGAAGGCGGGGTTTGCAGGCGGGAGCCAATCGTGTGGGGCGGGGGCGGGGTTTGCAGGCGAGAGCCAATTGCGTGGACTGGGGGGCGGGGTTTGGAGGCCGGCATGGTGGCATAAGACCCTGTCCCATTTTGCCATCCCCAAAGTCCCGTTTTCGTCTGAAGGAAATATGGTCAGCCTAGGTTTAAAGTGTATTGGGCTTTTTAAAAAACAACAACAACCCTGCCTGGCTGTTGATGACAGACAGATTAAAATAGAGGGAGAGAAAGAAACTGCATTTGCCAAGCAGAGTATGAAGGAATGGGATTCAATCCTATAGAGTTCAACAACAACTGATGTGTAAAAGTCGTTCTTGATTTCTTGTGTCTGTGTAAATCTGGTTGTAGATTTGTGTAGTTATTGTTCTAGTGCAAGAAGTAAAGTAGAGCTGTTCACAATGTTCTGCTTCTGAGTACTTGATATTCACAACTGGAAGTATATCTTGGGTATTACTGGGTCAGTGGGGAGATGGAATTGCCTCTTAGGCTCTCCTGCAGGAAGGACATTTTGGTGGCAGACTTGATGGGAAGAAATTCTATAACAGCTGATAGAAATTCTGCTTGGCATATCTCTGCAAGGGACTCAGCTTCAATCCCACACCCATTTTCGATACTGCAGCAGAGACTGCAAGTTACACTAGCAATTTCTATATGCTGTTGTGGCCATCAGGACTCCATCTCCGCCTTACCCTTACTTCCTGATTATGTCTTGGGAAGTTAGATTCACAACAATGAATAAATAGACAATGAAATGTTCATGGAAAATTAAAATTCAGTTAAAAACAACATTCCTGGTGAACTCATGATTCACCCCCAATTCACCCCCAATTCAGAAGGCTATTAATGATGAAAAACATATTGCCTTCATGAGGAATCTTGCCTTCATGATTCACTCCCAATTCCTCTGGATTGCTATTCCTCTGGAATATTCCTCTGGAATAGCAATCAGAATATTCCTCTGGAATAGCAATCAGAATATTCCTCTGGAATAGCAATCAGAATATTCCTCTGGAATAGCAATCAGAAGAGTATTAATGATGGAAAACATCTTGCCTTCATGAGGAAGCTATTTCAGAAGATCTTGGCCATCAGGGAAAAATAACTCTTCCATCTCACTTCCTGTAAATCGGGTGCTTATTTCACTACATTATTTCACCCTAGTTTACCTTTACATCTTCTTTCCCATATCCTGCTAATAGTTCCTCCAGGGAGAGGCACCTTGGATGGGTTGAATCAGTTTGGATGAGGTAGTCAAAGGTAAAAAAAAAAAGGTTCCCCCCGCACATTTGTGCAGTCGTGTCCAACTCTAGGGGCTGGTGCTCATCTCCGTTTGTTAGCCGAAGAGCCAGTGTTGTCCGAAGACGCTTCCACGGTCATGTGGCCGCATGACGCGTGCGGAACGCTGTTACCTACCCACCGAAGTGGTACCTATTCATCTACTTGCATTTGCATGCTTTTGAATTGCTAGGTTGGCAAGAGCTGAAGCTAGTGCAGGAGCTCACTCCGCATGCAGGGCTAGGGATTCGAACCTCCGAACTTGCGATCTTCCGATCAACAAGCCTGGCATCTTACCCGCTGAGCCACCACGCCCCTTTAGTCAAAGGTACCAGGTGCCTATGAGTTATTTCTCCCTACATACATTTTCTTTGATTACCTGATTGTGCCTTTTCTTATTCTTCATCTCATCACCCCAGTCAAAACCCTTGAATAATCCACAACGAAAAGTCTAGCAACAAGATAGGAATGAAATGAAATACTCTATTACTGGATTAGTAATGATTAATTACAATCATACAGGTACCATTTCCCCTTGAATGTAGTTCAAGCTACAGTGAAACTATAACTCTGGAAGTAGGAGGGTAGATCTGAACACACACAAACTTTATATGCATGAGACAGATGCAACTCTACACACATTTACCTAGTAATAAATCTCATTGTGCTAATTTTGAGTAGACACATACAATATTGCAGTGTAAAAGTTTGACTCAGATATTTGACCGAGAGCTACAGAGCCCACTTGCTTAAAAACTTGATTAGTCATTTCAGTTAGTCCTCCATCAAAATGCAACTGTCTCGGTCAAACATAATTCCTTCGACTTTCAAGTCAGAATTGTTTAGTTATTTTGGTTGACACTTGTTGTTTGACTAAAACTCTTTCTTCAAGTCATATTCAAGAACGCTCAGCCCCAAACTCTCCAGCTCCAGTTCTCCACTGATATCCAAGATCACCTGAAAGAAAGGGAGGGGGGTGTCCAAAAAGTCAAGGGGGTGACCGCAACCACACAATCAAAGCCTTGCTTTCTTTTTATGTGTGTCACACGTGCAATGCTTGTCAGGAGTGGGGCTTGGATCATGGGGCTGCAGATTCAATCTTGACTTTTTTGACTCCTTTCTGAGGATGTTCCTGCCTGATAGCACTAGTCCAAGTTGCACTCTGTCTGATACGAAGGACAGCACACGCCTTTTCCCCCATTCTGTCCCGTGACTGCCTGCCACCCAGCCTTAAAACAGTCTGGAGCGCAAGGAGTCTTTGCAAATCTGAAACGGTGCTACTGCCTATGCTGCCTGTTGGAAGGCTCTCCCTCTCTCTCTCCCCCCCCCCCCGCAACCACCCCTATTTGACTATTTATAAACATGCAACTCTTAGAGAGAAAACATAGGCTTTTGGTGTTCTTTCATACAAAGAAAAATAAGGTATATAATACCTTGGCTCATAACTATCCGAGAAAGTGAAAAGTAAGGGTTTCCCTCTTGATATAATTTTTATTGTTCTTACTTTTAAAGTATAAGCCCCCCAGAATCGGGCCTTCAAAATAAGTACATAAACAAATACATATTTAAAATATTTAAAATACAAAATCATGATGGTCATTTTACCTTTGTTATTGTTACTATAGATCTTCAACAACTTGAAGATGCGTGGACTTCAACTCCCTGCTGGCTGGGAATTCTGGGAGTTGAAGTCCACCCATCTTAAAGCCGCCAACTTTGAAAAACACTGCCATAGATGATGCCTTAATGGTACAAACGAGTAACACTATTCTAAATTAGCACTTCTTAACAATCAACAATATTATAATAAGTAAATATACCTGGCTCCAATGTAATATATTCTGTACCGATGTTCCAGCTGGTGATCGGGCCACATATATGTTTATTCGGCTCTAAAGGAAGGGAGGGAGGGAAGAAGGAAGGAAGGAAATTTTAGTCTCCTTGAAATGAACATTGATTTTCAGACTAATAAAGTGATAGATAGATGATAGATGGTGGATTATGATGGATAGATGGATAGATGGATGATAGATACACACACACACACATCTACATACTGTATACACACACATTCATATATATATACAGACACGCATTCATATATACACACACATACATACTGAATTGGAGTGCTTATGATAATGCAATTAAAGGTCTTTTTTTAAGCATAATAATTCTAGATAACAACATCTTGTAGATTTCCTCACTTCATCACAGAAGTGCCCACAAGGTGGTCAAAAAAATTCAAGAAGGTGGCGATGACCTTGCAATTGATCTCCTCCCCTTTTTTTATGTCCGACGCGCATGTGGACACTCTTGCTTCTCAAAATGCCAATATATGAAATATGTAAATAAATAATGATGGGAATGAAGCTGAGCAAGCCTCCTCTGCAGGGAATTACATCATTCCCTGACCCTTCCAAAGTTTAAAGATTTTGACAGCCCATTAAGATTAGAATCTCTCTCTTTCTCTCCTCCCTAGTTCTGTGTGAAGATATGCTGGAGAAAATTCTGTCTACTACTTTAGCACAGAATCATAAGAAAACTTCACAGAAAAATTCATTTTCATGGCTCCTTTTCTATCCTTCACTCTTTTTGCTACTGTTTTGGAAGAAACAAGACAGAGAGAAGGATTTCTGAAAGTTGCTGGCAATTTAGAAACAGAGTTAGTTATGGGCTGTTTCTTTAGACTGCGTTGTTAGCTGCTAGTGTGATTAAAGGTTCCCCCCGCACATTTGTGCAGTCGTGTCCGACTCTAGGGGCCGGTGCTTATCTCCGTTTGTTAGCCGAAGAGCCAGCGTTGTCCGAAGACGCTTCCACGGTCATGTGGCTGCATGACGAGCGCGGAATACTGTTACCTACCCACTGAAGTGGTACCTATTCATCTACTTGCATTTGCATGCTTTCGAATTGCTAGGTTGGCAAGAGCTGGAGCTAGTGCGGGAGCTCACTCCGCACACAGGGCTAGGGATTCAAACCTCCGAACTTGTGATCTTCCGATCGACAAGCTTGACATCTTACCCGCTGAGCCACCACGCCTAGGCTGACCATATTTCCTTGAGACAAAAACGGGACATAGGAATGGCAAAACGGGACGGGGTCTTATGTAATATTTTGTATTCATAAAAAAGACAGGGGTCCCCGCGCAATTGGCTTCCACCTGGAAACCCCACCCCCAGTTCGCGTGATTGGCTCCTGCCTGCAAACCCCGCCCCCTGTTCCACACGATTGACTCCCGCCTGCAAACACCGCCCTCCTTTGCCATGCGCTGATAGGCGGGAGGGCTTCCTCTTCTGGGCTGCCTCCAATCAGCAGATCCTCCTTCTGCACCATTCCCGCCGGGTTTAAAAAATGGGACAAAATTGAGATTTTTATCAAAACGACGGGACAGTTGAAAAATGCTAAAAAAACGGGACTGTCCCATTCAAAACGGGACGTATGGTCAGCCTAACCATGCCCCTAGTGTGATTAGCTGGTACTTAAATGCCCTGGATCATTATGCAAATCAACAGCAGAGGGTGCTCTTTGTTTTCAAGAATCAAATACTGATTCCAGTCTGTATCATTTTTCTTCCTTTCCTTTCCTTTCCTCCTTTCCTTTCCTTTCCTTTCCTTTCCTTTCCTTTCCTTTCCTTTCCTTTCCTTTCCTTTCCTTTCCTTTCCTTTCCTTTCCTTTTTTAATTAACTACTGTAAATACAAAAAAACTAAAGAAAAAGAATACACAAAATTATAAAAGAAGGGAGGGAAGTCCATATCAGATTTCTTCACGCCACAGCCCATGCTCCATCAATCATATATCAAATGCTTTTTGCTCATTTCTAAATATATTCTAAACACATTTCTAAATATATGCTGTTCATAGGTTCAGCTGCAAATTAGAAGTGTAAAAAGCAGTACATAACTAAGTTCCACTCAATGCATATAGTATCCCTTAAAATGGTTTGAAATGTAGATGTATTATCCTTCCATAACTGATTATTCTTTCTATATCCTGTTTATGTCTACATTATTTCTGGTGGATATGGTTAACAGTTACCCATAAAAACCAAAATTGAAGTTCAGTTGGTTCTATTTCAATAAAGGTATAATTTTAAAATGGTTGTGGTTAAATAATGTCCATCTACCCTATTTTGTGATGGCATGACCAAAGGTTGTAAGCAATGAACACTCACCATATTTATATTTCTCACATTATAGCCACTGAGACGGAAAAAGATGTTTCCACAAACACTAGTGAAAAGGCGCCGGCTGCAGAAAGTAGCAAGAGTCTTTCTGACTAGCCACTTCTGGGGGAGGAATTCTCTTTTGCCTAGCAAAACCTACAAAATACCAAAGAAGTTTGTCAGCTGAAGTAATATGTAGTTTTCCTCGTGTCTGGATGTTCTTTACAACTCCTGCTACTGGTACACAGCTATAGAAGATAAACAAAATATTTATCAGGGCTCCTTTGGTGGCAGGAGAATCTCAACCTTGCAGGAAGGAATTGTATGGATAGAAGAGCAGTAGTGCAGAGAATGTAAATAGGCAGTAGCTTTATTGGATGAGACTTGGCATTAGGAGAAGAGGAAGGTTCCTCTGTATGTGGGGTGGTATAGGAAAAAAACCACACAGGATATGAAGGAGAACTAGGTATATATTCTGCACCACCTTTCCCACCCACTCAGAGATTGTCTACTGTCCAATATTGCTAATGGTTCAATCCATCATGTGTCGGGGGCTGGACAATATTCATATTTAATAAAATGGGTGGTATACTATGTGGGAGAGCAGGCTGCCCGGGTAATCACAGGCACCTGTGCTGCCTCCCTCCCTCCTATTTCAAATCTCTTCTCAGGATCAGGACAGCAGAGCAGCTGATAAAAAGCCTTAGCTTTGTAACAGCTGGGAGAGGAAACAGGAGGATTGCAGAGATTGTGTGTTCAGAGATCTTACAGCAGCCAGAAAGCAAGCAAGCAGCCAAAGGAATGGAGAAGTGTTGTTTTCCCCACAGAGACTTTGGAGGTCCTGAGGAAACAACATGACAAAGCAAAGTCCTAAAGCAAACCAGTAAGAAGGGGCAAGTGTTGTGCAAACTGCCCAATAACAGAAGCTCTCTATACTAGCTATAGGAGCAATAGGCTAGTAGTAGTAGTAGCAAAATAAGAATAGGTAGATATATGTGTATTAGTATAGAATAGAAGTAGTTGTATCAAACATAGTAAGATGAGAGAAGAACATTGTATAGTATAATTCCATTAGTAATATAGATTAATTAGTAATCTAGGATTGTTAGATATTAACTAGTCACATAGTCATATAGTACACACTTTTATACTGTAAATGGTTTGTTTAAAATAAAAACACCTCTCCAACTTATAAGGGGAGATATAAAAACTTTAAGTGTTGTAGAGTGCAGTGCTTTTTGGGAGATCAGTTTGAGCCTGGAACAATCAAACTCTGGGTATAAAAATAACCCATGACATACTAATTATTAGCAACTCTTGGTATAGGGTTCTTTTCCATTTTGATGGTATGACATCCCATCATTCCATGGATGGTATTCTTCTCAATATTTTATGTGTCTTCCTCCTTTCATTTAATAAGAATGTTGGAAATAAGTACATAAATTTTGAAAGCATTGAGTGAAGAAGTCAATTACAACTTGGTGATATACAAATTGTAATAAATAAATAGGTGCAACATATCATTTTCTGTTCAGTTATCATCATCAGTTTCAATTCATTCCAAATTCCATTTATATTTCAAGAAGCTAGCAAATTGGCAAATAAGTAAATAAGTTATGAGGATTTCACCAAGTCTTGTATGCTAGTGTGCATTTAGACATGACAGCCCCTCCAAGGTTGTTTTCTATAGTATTTTAATTCAAACCTGGTCTGAGGAGAAATGTATCCAGGCAGTAATTAAGGGGATGCAGGTACCCCAATTATTACTTCATCATACAATGTCCAGAGTGAAAAATGAACAAAACAGTAAGAGAATGCAATTTTCTTTTAATGTTTAGATTGATCAAGAATATGAGTAGATAAAACAGTTTGCTCATGAAAGATAATAAACTAGGCTTTAATGTGATGCCTGAAACAATAAATATAAACGTTATACAAGTCCACTCAGGAATTTTATTACATTCAAAGGGATGTTCCTCCAGAAAGTATCACATGATGACACCCTTATTAATTATTTGCTTGTTTGTTTAATATAATCACTTTATATGGTCACCAGTTTGCTGGAGTTGCTCTGGGAAACTAACAGAACATTAAAAACAATAATCAACAAAAATAAAACACACATATATATTCCAGCCATTAGACACATTGTACAGCCTCCTATGATGGGCACATTTAACATCCTGTCCTAAATGCCTGGGGAAAAAACAGGTTTTTAATGCCTCCTGAAAGTCTAGTAAGGTCAGGGTCAATAGAATCTGTATAGGGGGGAGATCATTCCAAAGAGCAAGTTCTGCCATGGAAAAGGCACACTTCCTAGATCTAGCCAATGACATTGGCACAAAGAAGGGACCTGGAGCATGCCCAGCCTGGAAGAATATGTGGGATGGAGAAGGAGGTTCTGTAAATAACCTGGCCTTGTGCCATGTAAAGTTTTATAGGTGATAACCGTCCCCTTGAATTGTACCTGGAAGCCTACTGTAAGCCAGTGCAGCTCGTGAAGTAGCAGTGTTACATGAGCATACCGTGGTACCCTCATAATTGCCCATGCTGCTGAATATTAGACCAACTGCAGCTTCCAGATGGTCTTCAAGGACAGCCCCATGTGGAGCTCATTGCAGTAATCCAACTGGGAGGTGAGTAAGGCATGAATAACCATGAGCAGGAACAGGTGCAATTGGCACATCAGTTAAAAGTGGGCAAAGGCCCTCCTAGCCAGACCTGCTACTTGCTCACGGGTTGTATGCCATATAGACAGGGGCATCTATTCTGACGGGTTAGTCAGAAAGGTCAAGGGGGCAATCATGACTGTGAGATTGAAGCTCTGCTCTTTTGTGTTTGTGTGTCACATATAAAAGGGCATCCCTTTGATCGTGCCGTTGTGACTGCCAACTTGACCATACCCTGTCATGCCCCTGCATACAGAGAGAAGGCTACTAAAACTTGGTGAAATTTTCAAATTAAGGAAATGTCCTTTATGACTCTTTGCATGAAAAGGAACTGGAATAAAAAATGAACTTACCCGAAGGAACCTCTCTGGGAGGTTAAGAAGTTTTACTATAGGACTTTTGGCATACTTCATTCTAGTCACAGGGGCTAAGGCAAAAAACATTTTGATCTTCTGAGCCAACTCTGGCATGGTTGAAAATGCTATAAATCCTGAGAAAAATTCAAGAAGAGACCAAAAAAGATTAAACAAAAAGCAATAAAACTCACCAGGAGCTTTCCCTCCCACCCTTTTTAGTTTACATAGCAACATTTCAATATATTGGCCACATATATTTTAATTATTTAACAATATTTTTTACAGAAGTACTATACATTTTTCTTACACAGTGCTCACACAGTGCACACACACACAGTATAACAGTGGCTTTCTGAACAACGAAGCTCTGTGTACAATACAAACTTCCTTTTAACTTCTAAATTTCTTTTGAAACATCCTATGTACAAATTCTCTTGTGGAATACCGAATTTACTCCACACACCAAATGAACTCATAGAATGGGACACGAGGCTGAACCGGTGATTGGAACCACCACTTGACCTTTTAGACCACTACCTCTCAGACACCCCTCTGTGTTCTTCTGTACTGTAGTGCATCACGCCAGCACCATGCTCCCCTAAGAAATATGCACTTGATGTTTATCATGACAAGTTGTCCTTATCCACAGATCTATCCTTTTCATATGGAAGTCTGTGGCTTGAATCATGTCAACTGGATTTCTATTTTCTCAGTAGAAACGTTTCACTCCTTATCCAAGGAGCTTCTGCAGTCTTCAGACTGCAGAAGCTCCTTGGATAAGGAGTGAAACGTTTCTACTGAGAAAATAGAAATCCAGTTGACATGATTCAAGCCACAGACTGTTCCACCTGGATGACTGAGAACCTTCATTGACTTTCATATGGAAGGCTTGCCTCCACATATAACTGTACAAATGGACAATTAGCAGGGGAGTTAATGACCATTCATGGTAATGACCATTCATTCATTGCCTCTGCTTTCACCAGGAATTCGATAGCACCAATACTAGCAGCCCATATTGTTCCCCATCGGCCTCTGTTATTTTGAAACTCTAGCCCAGGCAAACTTTGACAAGGGGAGGGGGTGCAATGGTGCAATACAGTCACAGAAGGAAGATAATACAACAATGAGGAAAAAGCATGACCAACCCGCTTCAGTTCTTTTCACGGAAGCTCCAAAGGAGTGCTGCTGGCGAGGGATGGCAATCTTATTTCTGATCTGAATGATTATCAAATGAAAGCTATCAAAACTTTCGGGTGAGACCACCTTTATAGTTTTTTCTTTTTTCTTTAGTTCTATATTCTAAATTTTCTATATTCTCTATTTTGTATTTTAGCTATACTTTGAAAACTAATAAAGCCTTTATATAAAAAAGACTTTCAAGTGAGACTCAAACCCAATATAATGCTACTCTAATAACTTTCCTCCTCCTCCTCCTCCTCCTCCTCCTCCTCCTCCTCCTCCTCCTCCTCCTCCTCCTCCTCTTCCTCTTCCTCCTCCTCCTCCTCCTCCTCCTCCTCCTCTCTCTTTCCTCATAGTATGAAACACTTCCATATTTGGACTGCTGTTAGTATTACAAAGATTAAAGCACTATGTAGGTGTTTTTATTCATTAGCATACCTATTGCAGCTCCCTGTGAGTAGCCAACATAGTACAACTGTTGTTGGCCAGTTCTCTGTAGAATGAAATTGAGGAGAGCTGGAAGATCATACTTTGCCATCTCATCAAAGCTAGAGAAAGATACAAGACACAAGAACTGAATTCAGGAATCAATTTAAAAATCTGATCTGGATTCTAAAGGAAACCAAAATAATATGGGAATGGTACATAGTTATCCTCTAAATGGTGTACCAAAAATTTATTTATTTATTTATTTTTATTATTTATTATTTCAATTTATTCCCCTATGCCCTATATATTAGGGAAAGCTCCATATGCAAATACATCCCTCAATTCTGCAGAAGCAATTTGTAGACAGATGCAAACATTGGAGTACTGAATATACAGCATGGATTAGAAAGGATGCATTCATCCCTAGAACCAAATACCAGGTCTCATTGAATTATTTTGGATCTTACATTTTTATGGAACGGTGTGGAATCTATTTTCTCTTTTAGTTCCACTAGAGCAGGACTTTCCAAACTTTTCCCGTGGTGACACACCAACGGCGGCATGTGAGAAAACCCAGAAGCGCCACCGGATTTTCGCGCGCTGCAGTGGTGGCGGCAGCGGTGTCCTTGTGTGCTGTGCAAAAAACCAGAAGCGCTGATGGCCTGCTGTTGCTGCTGTGTGCACGGTGGTGCGTGGCGGCTGCACACCATCAGCGCTTCCAGGTTTTGACGCAACACACCTGGGCCCCGCAGGCGACACAGTATTGTGTTGCGACACACAGTATTGTGTCGCGACACACAGTTTGGAAAGCTGTGCACTAGAGATTCCATTTCCCTGTTGCAAAATACAAAGATTGCAAAAATTAAATATACCTGAAGGCCCAAAATTCATTTTCGCCTACAGACAGATTTTGGTGACTTCTGGACCATGTATTTCCCCTGCTGTTTCCAATCCAAACATCATATCCAGCATCTGCGAGGATGAAGCCCAAACTGTTGTGGGCCAAGTTGGTAACCCAGTTGCTTCCATCTCCTAGCAAACCATGCTGGAGAAATACTATAGGTTTCAAACCTGGAGAAAGAATATAACACTTTCCTTAGATATGAAGTTCATTTTGTTTTACTAAGAATAAATGTGTTGAAAGGATGGAAAGAGGGGAAAATTGTGATTATCCATGTAGGATGTATTAGCTTAGATTTCAAAATGTTTCCACACATGGATGTATTTCAACTTTAAAGTTACAATAAGATGTGAGTTTCAGCTCCCAAATATCATATTTATTAAATAGCAAAAATATCCAATGTCATTCTAAATCTTTGTAATATGTCAGGTTTTCTTCTTTATAAAGAACTAAGGTTGCTTCCTAATTTTTGATATAGGCTGTTCTCCTAGTAAGAATTTCATTTACAGTTGAAACTAAACCTAAAATTCAGGGCAATTCAGATAATAATTTTTATGCTTCCAAATTCAGTGGGAGATGTTTAAGTACACCGTTAACTCCTGTAATGAAATAAATGGAATCCTATACAGTACTCATTAAGCTGGAATAATTCTGAATGAAGATTTAAAAATGCTGTCTTTTGAGTAGATGATTATAGGATTGTACTGTACCATTTGGCATGTAACATTGGCAGGATTATGTTCTTCAGTTTTATATTTTCACTGCAGTTTGAAAGTTCAGATTTCTCTTATTTTCCCTAGAAAGTACTGTGCTAACCAGCTTGCTACGTTATTGGAAAAGTGATTCCTCTTGTAGTGTTCAGGAAGAGTCATAATTGTAATTGTGTTAAGATTTAATTTTATTAGAATTTAATTTTAATTTTATTACTATTATTTTAATTGTAATCTGCTGCTGGTCTCTTAATTTGGATGTTTAAATACGCTCCAATTTCCAGATACTTTTCAGAGGGTTTTAATTAATGGTTTAATATAATAGTGGTATGTTTTACTACTATAAAGCCATTATGTATGGGTTTTCAGAACAGGCTAATCCAGAGGCACACTATATGATGATTTTCTGTTCTGCAAGTACCATATCAATGTAGTCACAATTTTTCAACTTGATGTCATATCTCAGTTGATGGACAAGCATATCAACCAAACTCTGAATGAATCCCATGTTTTATTTCTCCACACCTGGAAAAGTTAATAATGCATCCTGCAGTTATTAGGTATCTGGCGCAACCTTCCTTCCTTCCTTCCTTCCTTCCTTCCTTCCTTCCTTCCTTCCTTCCTTCCTTCCTTCCTTCCTTCCTTCCTTCCTTCCTTATTTGATTTATCACCGCCCAACTCCCTCAAGAGGGACTCTGGGCAGTTTACAATCAAGCATAATTAATTGTACTACAAATATAAATAAAATTAAATAAAACATTAAAATAACAGTTCAAGAATATAATAAATATAATAAAATCCATGTGGCAGTATCTTCTTTAAAACCATGGAAAGGGCATTCTTAGGGTCACCCTAAGGCATTAGCCATCCCCAAGAGTGTACACTCTTCTTCCCGCCCCAGGCCTGTTGACAGAACCAGGTCTTGAGTTTCTTCCGGAAGTCCAGGAGCGAGGAGGACTGTCTTATCTCCGGGGGGAGAATGTTCCACAGAGCAGGAGCTACTGCAGAGAAGGCACACTTCTGTGACCGTTAGATGGAATTCTTTAACCGATGGGGTCCGTAGCATGCCTTCCCTGCATGACCAGATGGGACGAGACGATGTAATGGGGATAAGACGGTCCCTTAGGTAACCTGGTCCCATGCCATGAAGGGCTTTAAAGGTCATAACCAACACCTTGAATTGGACCCGGAAGCAAACTGGAACCCAGTGCAGCTTGCGTAACAATGGTGTTACATGTTTCCAATTAGGGACACTCAAAATCGTCCACGTGGCTACATTCTGGATCAGCTGAAGCTTCCGGATATTCTTCAAGGGTAGCCCCATGTAGAGTGCATTACAGTAGTCTATATGGGAGATAACCAGAGCATGAGTGACCGTTCAAAGGGCCTCTTGTTCCAGGAAAGGTCATTACTGGTGCACAACACGAAGTTGCGCAAAGGCCTTTCCTCAGCTACAATAGGTGGAAGGAGGTGACAAGACCAGAAGAAATGGAGAAGATGAAAATGACAAGTGCCAGGCTCAAGAGGGCCCTTGGTAATGGACCCTCCCAGTACTTTCTTCCTACTACACTGTGTTTACTTGGCAATGATGTAGGAAATAGAGGTAACCATGCAAATTCCTCACAATACAATGCAGTAATACTAAATCAGTATTAACTTTTTGGAAAGTTAAAGTTGTGGCTTGTATTGATAGCAAAGCAAGTGCCAAATTTAGCAGGCTCTACTTGGAAGCTGGCACTCTGTCTCAAGGTCTGCCAAAGCTGAATGTGAGAGATTGCAGGAAAACAGGGGTCGAGATGTTAGAAGATTTATCTAAGAAGAGCCAGCTCAGCCCAGAAGTGAGAGATGTGGGAAGAAACCATGTCAAAGAGACTCTGCCTTCATTAACTTACTATAACTGAAACTGGGAATTTACTCTTACAGTTTTCAACACTCTGTATTTACTACAGGGTAGCATTAAAGGTACATCCCTGAAATCCATGTCATCCACTTTTCCATCCATTCACTCATGAAGGTAGTCTTGGAGATGTGCCTCATTTTTTCCTCACTACCTTACCCCTATTTGATATCACGTAAATTTGTCTTACCGGAATACAGCTGATGTTTTCTGCCAGATGGAATTCTGTTCAAGCTAAGAATATAGCCATCTGCTGTCATGACTTTATACTCCTCGCTCAGGTAGCCTTTGTGGGTAATAAGGTCATTCTGCAACAGAGTAAGAACAAACCAACAAGCCAACAGATTTTCTAAGAATTCCTACTGGGGCACTATCTAATCTCAGCTTCTGAAATGATGTCTGATGTATCTGCAGCTGAGCACTGAATAATTACTAGAGAAATACAGCTTTAGGAAACTGATAGTATGTTGCTGCCATAAATGCCTCCCTACCACAGCTCTTCCTCTCTCTCTTTTTAAGGCTGTTATGATGGTATCTTATACTTAACCCCTCATTTTCTGTGTCAGTGGTTATTTTTTTCTAGGAGATATAAAAATAATGATTGAAATAGCACCACATTATGCATCTTTTTAAAATAAACATTAACCAGAAAGATCTGAGGGAAGATGTGTGATCAGTTGATGGTGACGTATCATTTTGCCCCAAATCATAAACTCTTCTTGAATCTGGAGTAATTGGGCTTAGGTAGAAATCAAAAGAAACTTGTGAATGACTGGTATCTCTTTATTCCATTGTGTACAATAGAAGATCATTTGAATGAAGAGATAAATACAGTATAGTGTGATCTTATGTTTGTAAACATTTGATACAATTTATCCAGCTTTCATCAGGTTTATGGGAAGTGCTCAGTTGGCTTTTGATTTGTTTAGTATATGGTTGCCTTGATTTATATTCATAAAGTGGGTGGAAAAGGCATAAGAATCTTGAACATACGTGCCCTTGAATACACTTCCAAGACCTTTGAACGTGGTTTCAACAGAGGATGAAAATGAGTATCACATCTGTCTTACCTTTTGGATAACTAATTAGAACAGCTCAGGTAGCTTTCCTTAAGCCACAGGACCTGGCTGTTTTGATGGACAAAATCTAGATTGAATCAACCAATCTGAATAGAGCATACTTTGGTATATTGCAACATATATTAATTGCATCCATTAAAAATAGGGGAAGAAAATCAATCCTGTATAAGTTGATAAAATGGATGGTGGGTATTTAACTCAGAGGTCCCAGGACATAGAATGAGTCTGGAAGTGGGCTTTAAAAGTATGAGAAGCACAATTAAAGTTGAGGAATTGTGCTAATGTATCACATTAATTTTCCATGAACAGCCAAAGGCAACTTACAATATTCATAAAGGCTTCTGAATCCGTAGCTCTCTTTGTTCTCATTATCTGTGTTGAATGGGCAAATCCTTGGAACAGACATATCATAACAATGAATGCCTGCATCCTGTGCCTGTTTAACAAAGCACATAGATTTCTTAATGACTGTCTTACATGTAACATAATGAATCAACTTTGCTTGTTAAAAAGCTGTACCAACACAACCATTCTAACGGTTACTGTTTAACATACGAATAAAAAGTCCTTTGGAGCTACTTGCTAAAACAATTATTTTGCATACTCCAGGCAACTTGCTTCCTTATTTTTCATAGAAACCACAGAATGCGCTCAAAAATAAGTATTTTTTAAAAAAATAATAATCCCAAGGTTCTTTTATTTTTAAACATAGCAATTTTGTATTCCCCCCACCCCAAGTTATTTTAGACAGGTTGATTAGAAAATTCTAAAAGTGTCAGTGAGTCACTGCAAAATGTATTCAGTTCTGAGAAATATATATATTTGTCCATCCTGGTCAGCTCGACCTTGTTAATTAATACTTTCAAGAGAACAGCCATATTTCTGTGATGTATACAGGTCTGAACCTAGATATCTGTACAAGACAACACAATTTGTGATTCAGTCTAGTTTTATAAGCAGAAAAACTGTACATGGAACAAGAAATATTTATGCTCCCCAAAGGAAAAACAGGGAACAATAAAATCTCACTGAAAAAAAAAATTATGTTTGAAAGTACTTTTTCTCTTTTCTAGAAACAGCAACAAATCAGAATCTATAGCCATTCAGTTAATTCATGTGAATGAACCTATAGATGACGTTCTAGTCACAAAAAAGGAACTGAAGCACTTTTTGCTGATCAATAAACACACTGACATGGCAGAACATATACTGTATATTCAACAGTCACATTGTAATAATAATAATAATAATAATAATAATAATAATAATAATAATAATATATTAAACTTGTATGCCACCCAATTCTCAACAACTCTGGCATTTAAAAATGTAAAGTTTAAAAAATGTGTCTATGTGTTCTGCTAATCAAGCTCCTTCTCCTTATTCTTTTCTCTCACTATCTTAAGAATAACTAAAGAACAGCAGATAAACCATGTAACTCCCTTTATTGCTGATGCAGTCCTTTCATCTTTAAAATTCTAACAAAGACATAGATAGCTTCATGGGGAAAAAAGAAAATTACTAAGCATATGCTTCTCTATCAACATTCCTCTTCTTGTAGTCCAAAATATGATAATTAATACTTACTGGATTTAACATTCACTTGTTCCTCCAAGAGTTTCAAATGTTGAGATGTTGACTCTTGACACAATATTTATACCAGAAATGTAAGATAAAGGTGATAGATAAGTTACAACATTTAACCCTTTCCTTGAAAGTATTTAGTGCTGGCATCTCTTTCCATCTCTTCTCCTTATCATTTTAGCTGCTACTTCAGTTTAGTAATAGTGAAAGGAGCTCATTGAAAACCAGGTCCTGCTTAGGCACTCCTTACATTTTTAGGACTGTCGTAGGTTAGTGAGATGTTCAAGCTACTTCAGAGAGAATTGGAACATTGAAGGGAAGGAATTTCAAGTACCAACGCTTTGTCTCACTCCATGGACTTCTAATCAGAAGAATATGTTTGTTTTTACAGTTTTCCAGCACATTCCCTGGGTGTGCACTGCAAAGAATATATTATCCATACAACTTCAAGGATTCACTTTGCTGTTGCTTGATATCCAGACATCTGGGCTCATAGACCCTATGTGTTCCATCACTGGCAGGTTTAGAAAACATATCATCATCTATTTCTGAAGTCAAACATAATTTGAACATTTGGATCCTATACTATGATTAACAGGTCACTCTGTGAAGTGCAAACCAAACGTGGCAAGAATCTAAGCACATTGCTTTGAACCTGTTTAAAAGTGCTTCCACACACACTATTAAAACCTGCTTTTCATTAATAAACAACCTGATCCCTCAGTATCTTCAGAAGCACAATCACATGGGTTGTTCCAAGGAAAAATTGATTGTATAAATTGTTGTTTATCTTTTATATTTCATTTTAATCTATTTTATTGTGAACCGCCCAGAGTTCCCCGCTGGGGGAGATGGGCGGTCATATAAATTAAATAAATAAAAAAAACCTCTTCCCCTTGAAATGCTTTGTAGCACTGAACTATAAGACCTACAGAGGTCATGGCCTCCAAGAGAATTCAGATTTGTTATCTATCCAGGGCTAATATATGCCATTGTCATTAAATGAAAGTATCATTAAAAGATGTATAGAAATAACCCAAACAAATAAATACTTTGTAATTTCAGAAAAGCCCATGTTGTCTTTTGTCATTATATACCCTCAATGAATTTTCCATTGGATTTTTCCTTCATTTTTACATTCACAGACATGTTCATAAATTACATCAAATAAGGGATGATACTATATTATAGTATGGATGACTATGATAGGCATTTAATATCATTCTTTTGAGCAGAGTGTTCAAACTGCTTTGCAGCCATTGTCTACATAATGAGATTTGGCTAATATTAGCTTTGCAGATTTGAGTCTAACTTAATATTTTGTAGAATATGTCCATTCAAATAAATGAACTAAAGTTAGTTATGACTTATATGACATTCAACCCTTTGTGTTTTCGCTGATCCTTCAGAATATTTTTAAATAAAGAATAATATATGGTATTTGAGATTGTTAAATCTGTTTAAGTCTGGCTTCCATCTTCGTAGGTTGTATTTTCCCCCCAAATGGTATGCATCAGGCTCTGAATTTCATCTATAATTGTTCTGAAATTTTGCTGGGTCTTCACTTTGGCCAGACTGAATGCATTGTCCTCTGCTGTCTTGCTGGAGCACTACAATAATATCCCCCAACCCTGATGCATGGGGAACAGCTCTGTAGAAGCCCTGGAATCACATATTCTTTTGTTCTTTCTACAGTACATGGAAACCCAAACAAGTTTTATTTCTCCTATCTTGAAGACATTTTCTGGAAGAAAGCATGATTTTATTTGCCCCTTCTCCTGACCATTGTTCAGATACATCCTTCCAGGTTGCCCGATTCTGCATTTCTCTATGTACTATTTGCCTTTACTCAGATTTGGAAAATCTCCCTATCTATATATACATCTCTATTTTTGCTTGTTCTATTTTTCTCTGATTGTGACTTTATGACCATAATAAAGATTTGATTTGGAATACTTCTGATGAAATTAGTGTATTGCAATAATGCGTTGTGATTGTTTGAACCGGTTGGTTGCCTCAGGTTTTATTTTTGCCAGATATAGTATATATTCATTTCTGTATGTACTATCTGCCTTTCTTCAAGTTTGAAAAATCTATTATCATTCTATTCTGATTGATTGATTGATTGATTGATTGATTATGTGCCATCAAATTGTTTTCGACTCCTAGCAACCACATAGATAGATTTTCTCCATGATGATTTTTCCATAACCTGTTCTTTCAAGTCTCCCAATTGTGCACTCTTCGCCACTGTAACTGAGTCCATCTGCCTTGCTGCTGGTCATCCTTGTTCTTTTTCCTTCCACCTTTCCCAACATTAGAGTTTTCTTCAGATAGCTGGGTCTTTGAATAATAAAGTAGGATAATTTGAGCCTGGTCATTTGTGCCTCAAGTGAGAACTCTGGGGTGATTTGTTCAACAATCCATTTGTTTGTTTTCTTGGCTGTCCCCAGTATTCTCAGGAGTCTCCTGCAACACCAAAGTTCAAAGGCATCAATACTCTTCCTATCATGATTTGATTTGATTTTGTCTGAGTGCTAGCCTTATGGCCATAATAAAGAATTGATTTGATTTGGAATATTTTTGATTAAATTAATGTATCATAATCATGTGTGTTGATTGTCAGAATTGGTGTCAGCCCTTCAAGGTAGACCAGATTAGGAAACCAAAGTCATGAATGCTAATACTACTTTTATTATAAGGTTACAGTAACAGAATCTTGCAAGTCTGAATTTGCTTCCCCCTCCCCCCCTTATCTTCATGAGAACTAGGGAGGGTCTAAGACACCTTCTCAAATTACAGTTCTGACTCAGATTCAGATTTCTTTAACCTGACTGTTGTCTTGGTTGCAGCTCTTCCTCCTGTTCCACAAGGTTATTCCTTCTTCCCATTATAACTGGTCAGTTGCCACAGATTTTACTTTTCCCAGACATAGTATATATTCCATAAGAGATGAAGAGGATGGAATGCTCTCCAGCTTGCTATCAGAGGCCGAGGGAAGCCAGTAATGTTGGAATGAAGATTTTGCTGCCATTGCTATAACAGTGACCTGTGGTTGAATAGGTTCATACTTTCAAGAAAGTTCAAGAAAGAAAGAAGAAGAAGCATTGTTGCCTCCCCCAACTTGACTCATTTAGATCAAGTGAGAAGCAAACTATATTTGACTCTGAATTCAAGAAGAGGAAGCCATGATTCAGTTCATAGTGTGACCCATCCAGTCAGGCCAACTGTGGGAAGAAAAAGGGAAGGACATTCCTATGAACTTTCTACAGTTTGTGGGGGACAAACTGAGCAACTGAACACAGAAATGGATTGAACGAAGCAGCCTTTCATGATCTGATGCCCTCCAGATCTCCCTGGACTATAATTCTCACTATCCCTGATCTCCTGGATGTGAGATTCTGTGACTTGTGATCTAACATATCTGCAGGTTACCAGATTGAAAATGGCTGGAAAAATAGGCCAAAAAAGATATGAAAACCAGATTTGACCATACTGTTGGTTTGATTGAAGAAAGAACGCAAAAAAAAACCGCCCAGAGTCCCCAGGTATGGAGGAGATGGGCGGTGATACAAATTTAAATAATAAATAAATGAATACATAAATAAAATTCAAAAGTGGCTTGTGATAAACTCTGGTTCTTGAGACATCTGTAACATGTAAGTTGTCTATGGATCATTGAAGAATTTAATCTTTAAGAATTCCAGGATTAATGGACCTGGTCTTTCAATTCAATGTGTGGAACTTGGTTTTCTGATGGCATTCAGTTTTTCCCAAAAGTATGTAGCCATTTCAATATTCAAAAATATTCAAGCAGGAACAGTTCCCTGATATACAACATACAGAATGACATAACAAGGCAAGTCTGTAGCTTGAATCATGTCAACTGGATTTCTATTTTCTCAGTGGAAACGTTTCGCTCCTTATCCAAGGAGCTTCTTCACTCTGAGCAAAGTTGGTAAGGGAATCCTAAATATTTATATTTATTTTAGGATATTTAGGATTCCCTTACCAACTTTGCTCAGACTGAAGAAGCTCCTTGGATAAGGAGCGAAACGTTTCCACTGAGAAAATAGAAATCCAGTTGACATGATTCAAGCTAAGACAATTCCACCTGGATGACTGAGAACCTTCATAGACATAACAAGGCAAGCTAAGACACTTAGAATATGGTTTCTGAAGAAAAAGAGAAACTGTTTAAAAATAATTGAAACAATCCAAATAGAAATGAGCAATAATCACAGACATCCAAAGCATACTAGAAAAATATTTAAGTAGCAATTAATGGTTGGGGGGAAAAAAGAAGGGAGGGGAAAAGAGAAAGGGGCTACTAGGATGCTTTCTCCTATTCTGTTTTTTCTTTTTTCTTTTTTTCTTTTTCCTTTTTAAATTTTTAAAAATTAATGATTGTATTTTCACTTCAACCTTCACTCTGGTGTAGTTTGTTTTATACAGTATACAGTATATGTGTGTGTATTTCTTTCCCTTTTCTTTGTTTTTGCTTTTTGGTTCTTTGTTTTACCGATTTAATTAAAAATGCACAAATAAATTAAACATTAGATTTGAAGAGAAAATTTATTTAGAATGGCAAGTCTTTTTGAGTTTCCAAATAGATATTGAAGTGGTTATTTAAGTGTGCTTTTTCTGTAAGTTCTTTCATTTATTTATTTATTTATTTATTTATCCGTCATATTTTATTAATATGGCCGCTCATCTCACAAAAAACATGACTCTGGGCGGCATACAATCAAAGCCATAAAACAGCAATATAAAAAACAATCAACAAATCCAAAGAATTAAAAATTGTGATTAAAAGGCAAAGAGAGAGCAGCAGATATTATCAGCAATAGAGCCACCTCAGCAGCCCACCAGTCCCTTGGGGTTCCCAGGCCTGATGGCATAACCAAGTTTTGAGGGACTTCCATAAAATCAACAGGGATGGAGCCAACCTCACTTTGGCTGGGAGGATGATGTTCCATAAAGCAGGCACCACAGCAGAAAAGGCCCATCTCCTGAGTCCCACCAAATGTAGCTCTTTGGCAGATGGGACCCGCAGCATACCTCTTCTGCTGGATCTCGTGGGATGGGCAGATGTAATTGGGGAAAGGCGGTTCCTCAAATAACCCAGCCCCATGCCATGAAAGTACTACCCCCTTACTATTGTGAGAGAATGGGAGGGAGTAAGGTATGAATGGGAATGCAAGAAATTGAGGGTGGAAGAGTACCCCCTGGGTGAGAGGCAGGTGGGGCAGGAGTGATTGTGGTGAATGTTGGTACCTCTCCCCGACCAGTGAGAGAAGTTGGGGGAGAGGTACAGGGTGTGAGTGGGGTGGTGCTAGACCCTACCAGTGCCGAGAGCGAAAGCTGGTGCACTGGGGGGTCTTACCACCGCCCAAGAGTGTATGGGAATGCACGTTGGATAGTTCGGAGAAGGGATTCTTGATTAACCCTAAGAATTCCGGAGGCCTGGGAGTGGAGGCTACTGGGCCAGAACCGGGAATCTCCGGGGGCTATATGGCGGGCCATCTGATTCGGGTGGTGACGGGCAGGGGACGGTATGACGGGAACCGGAGGGCATGCCATCTTTGGGGAAGGCGCCCCCGGTGTTTGTTACCGGTGGTGCGTTCTGGGCCCCCGTGTTCATACCCAGGCCCTGGTAAGTAGATCCTCGTGGGCTCCGGTCTCCGGCTGCTGCTATTGAATGCCAGGTCGGTGAACAACAAAGCCCCCCTTATAAGTGACTTGATCACGGATGAGGGGGCCCACCTGGTATGTATTACTGAGACCTGGCTGGCACCAGAGGGGGGAGTAGCCCTCTTGGAAATGTGTCCAGACGGGTTTCAGGTCTGGCATCAGCCGAGACACCGGGGCAGGGGAGGAGGGGTGTCAGTGGTCATTCGAGAGTCTCTTGTGGCCTTCAGGGGCGCTGCTCCACAAGTGGCCGGGTGTGAGACCCTGTTTTTCAAGTTGGGTTCATGAGAACAGTTGGGAGTGTTGCTGCTGTACCAGCCTCCCTGCTGCGTAGCAACCTCCCTGCCTGAGCTGCTCGAGGCTGTCTCGGGGTTGGCGGTGGAGTTCCCCAGACTTATGGTTCTGGGGGACTTTAATCTGCCATCTCTGGGACGGGACTCGGAGGCGGCTCGGGAGTTCATGGCTACCATGGCAGCTATGGGCCTGTCTCAGATTATTCATGACCCGACTCGGGACAGTGGTCTCACCCCGGACTTAGTTTTCTTGTCTGAGCAGTGGCAATGTGATCTGAGGGGAGAGCTACATCTTTCCCCATTTTCATGGTCAGACCACGCCCTGGTGACCCTTAGACTCTCTTGTGCTGCCCCACTCCGCAGGGAGGCGGGACCTATTCGATTGGTCCGCTTCCGGCGACTGATGGACCCAGTGAGGTTTCAGAAGGAGCTGGGAGTTGTTCCCGAGGACATGCTTCACGGTCCAGTGGAGCTCCTGGCTGCGGCCTGGAACAGGGCCGCGGCTGGAGCCCTGGACAAGATCGCGCCTATGCGACCTCTCCGGCCCTACTTGGCCCGCCGCTCTCCGTGGTTTACCAAAGAGTTAAGGGCCTTGAAGAGGGTTAAGAGATGTCTAGAGCGCCGCTGGAGAAAGACGAAGAATGAATCTGACCGAACACAATCTAGAGCCGCAGTTAAGGCCTACCTTGTGGCGGTAAGAGCGGCGAAACGTGAATATTTCTCCATTCTTATTGCATCCGCAGAATGCCGCCCGACGGCCCTTTTTAAAATTACAAGATCACTGTTGGGTCGGGAGCAGGGGGAGACCCACTTACAGGGCCGATCGGAAGAGTTTGCTGAGCATCTGCAGGATAAAATCGCCCAGATTCATTCCAAGTTGGACTCCAAGCATGAGACAGGATCTGTGGAGATGCCAGGGGCTCGTACTTACCATGTTATCTGGGAACAGTTTGATCCTGTTGCGCCTGAGGAAGTGGACAGGATCCTCCGGACTGTGAACGCCACCACATGCCAGCTTGACCCTTGTCCCTCCTGGCTGGTGAAATCGGCCAGTGAGGTGACATGTGGATGGGTCCAGGCGATGATTAATCTGTCCTTGAGTGAGGGGGTGTTCCCGGAGGTCTTTAAGGAGGCGCTGGTGCACCCCCTCCTCAAGAAGCCGTCCCTGGACCCTACCATCCTGGGCAATTTTCGCCCAGTCTCCCACCTTCCCTTTTTGGGAAAGGTGGTTGAGAAGGTGGTGGCTTGGTAACTCCAGAGGATTCTGGAGGAAACGGATTATCTAGACCCCTTCCAGTCAGGTTTCAGGCCGGGATATGGGACGGAGACCGCATTGGTCGCGCTTATGGATGATCTTTGGCGAGAGCGGGATGGAGGGAGTGCGTCCATCCTAGCTCTCTTAGATCTCTCAGCGGCTTTCGATACCGTCGACCACGGTATACTTTTGGGACGGCTCAGGGAGTTGGGGGTGGGCGGCGTAGTTTTGCGCTGGTTCACCTCCTTCCTCTGGGGCCGTTCCCAGTCGGTGTTGATAGGGGAGGAGAGGGCTGACCCGCGCCCCCTGACTTGTGGGGTACCGCAGGGGTCGGTTCTCTCTCCTCTCCTGTTCAACATCTACATGAAACCGGTGCGCGAGATCATCCGTCACCATGGGATGAGGTATCACCAATATGCTGATGATACCCAGGTGTACATCTCCATCCCAGGTGAAGTAAGTGATGCGGTCGATGCCTTATCTCAGTGTCTGGAGGCTGTGGGGGCCTGGATGGGGAACAACAGGCTTCAGCTGAACCCTGGTAAGATGGAGTGGCTATGGATTGATGGCCCCCCTAGATCCGGGAAGTTGTCATCTTTGGTTCTGGGTGAGGTGGCACTACCTCGCTCGGATCCAGTGCGGAATCTGGGGGTCCTCCTGGACTTGCGACTCTTGCTCGAAGAGCAGGTGGTAGTCACGGCCAGGAGGGCCTTTGCACAACTTCGTGTTGTGCGCCAGTTACGCCCTTTCCTGGATCGGGAGGCCCTCCGAACAGTCACTCACGCCCTTGTCATCTCCCGTATAGATTACTGTAATGCGCTCTACATGGGGCTACCCCTGAAGAGTATCTGGAAGCTTCAGCTGGTTCAGAATGCCGCGGCGTGAGCAGTTATAGGTGCCATGAGATCGGCACATGTAACACCTCTGCTACGCGAGCTGCATTGGCTACCAGTTTGCTTCCGGGTCCAATTCAAGGTGTTGGTGATTACCTTTAAAGCCCTATATGGCATAGGGCCATGGTACCTGAGGGACCGTCTCGTCCCGATAACGTCGGCCCGCCCCACCCGTACATGCAGAGAGGGCATGCTTCGGACCCCCTCAACAAGAGAATTCCATCTGGCGGGGTCCAGGAGACGTGCCTTCTCTGCGATAGCGCCCGCCTTATGGAACATCTTGCCCCCGGAGGTGAGACTCGCCCCCTCACTCCTGGCCTTCCGGAAGGCCCTCAAGACCTGGCTCTGCCATCGGGCCTGGGATGACAGAGGTGGCAGTGCCTCCTGGGGTTGGCTGGCCCCGTAGTAATACGATCTATACTACGGTCTCCAATCCATCTTGGATTTATATAATTTATTACTGTATATTATTACTATTATTATTATTGTATTTCTTAGATGATATTTTGTATAGTTTTTTAAACTTTCAATTGTTGTAACCCGCCCAGAGTCCCTTGCAAGGGAGATGGGCGGGGAATAAATTGAAATAATAAATAAATAAATAAATAAATAAATAAAGGGTTTAAAGGTCACCACCAGCACCTTGAATTGGACCCAGAAGCAGACTGGTAACCAACAGCTCCCCCAATTTCAGATCACATAGCTACTGCTCTGACAAGAAAACCAGATCCGGCGTGTGACCATTGTCCCGTGTCAGGCTCTGGATGACCTGGGAGAGGCTCATGGCTGTCACGGTAGCCATGAACTCCTGAGCTGCCTGAGACCCCGCTCCCAGAGAAGGCAGATTGAAGTCCGCCAGGAGCAAAACTCGGGGGAAATTCACTGACAACCTAGAGACGGAGTCAAGTAGCTCAGGCAGGGAAGTTGCTACATAGCAGGGAGGCTGGTACAGTAGCAACAATCCCAACTGATTGCTAGAGCCAACTTAACAAACAGCGGGTTACATCTGGCAACTTGTGGAGTAGCACTCCTGAAAGCCTCAAGGGACTTCCGGATGACAATTGCCACACCTTCATCCCTGCCCTGGAATCTTGGCTGATGCCACACCTGAAACCCCGCTGGGCACATTTCCAAAAGGGCCACACCCTGTTCCAAAAACAGCCAGGTCTAGGTAATACATGCCAGGTTGGCCTTGTCATCTATGATTAAATTGCAGATGAGAGGGCCAACCTGGCATGTATCACTATAATGTGTATATATGTATTATATGTTACACCATGTATTATATGTGATTAAATCACAGATGAGGGAGTACTTATTACAAACCAACCTGGCATTTAGCAGCAGCAGCTGAAAGCCAGGGCCCCTGAAGGTCTGTAACCGGGTACATGGACTGAGACCAAGGAGCTGGAATGCGAAACTACTATAAGACGTTGGTCCTGAATTCCCCAAGAATGGCCCAGTCCCTGTCTCCCACCATATCTCCCCATGCCCGTCACCACCATAATATTCTGGCCCATCCCCACCTGCCCAAAGGCATCAACATCCCCCAATCCAGGTGCTCCAAGTTTCAGTTTTTTAACTGAAGGATGTGGAAAGAATATGACTTAGTGGTGAACAAAGCAACCTTGGGTTTCATGGTTTGCAGAACATGTTGAACCATAAACTAATCAAGTGGCAAAGAAAAAGAAATCTAACTCTATTTTATAAGGCAGGAATTATAAAATGAGTCCAGATTTGTCAAAAACTAAGGCCAGGTTAAAAATAGCTATGGGATTATAAAGTAAGATCTGATCATTGAACAATCACCATCATGTAAAAGATGCTTCCTATAGATGGGAATTGTTGGGATCTGGGCCCCTTTTGGTAATTTTTACAACCCTCTGACTGCACTTATAATTTTATATGTTGTATGAGTTACTATTTATTGGTAACTTTTGAATTTTTTGTCTTAAATATGTATTAGTAGACTGAGATAGACATATCTATCAATGTTAACTTTAGAAATTCTTATTTCTCCAAGTCAACCCATTTTCCTGTTAGTTTCTCTTTTTCCATCTTCAAATTCTCTACATAAATTTGATCAGATTTTCATGTTAATTTATTTTATTACATGTGTTTTCATTAAACACTTTTCCTAATGGTCCTCTTTTGCAAATTATTTTTTTTACTATAATGAATAAGTCGCCACTTTCTTCTAACATACAGAACTATTCCTACTGTGCAGATATTTGTATACTACTTTTGAATTGCAATCTGAAGCATAACATTTAGGAAAACTTTTTTAGAATGCAGTTACATTCCAAATCCCATAAAGATTCAGGAAATATGAAGTGGGTAAATTGTGAATGGAATGATTCACTCTGGACACCTTTGTACCTGCAAAATATGGCCACCAATCTCAAATACATGACTCTGGAAGGCTCACAAAATTAAAAATGATAAAAACATATACAAAAACATAAAACACGCAGCAGCTGAGATAAATTACAAAAAAATCAGTCAACACAACCAATGTGGTGGATTTCAGCGCTGCTGCTGGTTCTCAGGTAAGCTGCCATGGGTCCGCAGAAGCACCGGCTGAGCTGCTGCCGCCACTGCCGGTTGTTGGGCGTTCTGCCTGAACTGCTGCAACATCTGCATCACCGCTGCTTGCATCCACTTGCTGCTGGTGCTGCAGTAAGGCTGCTGCCAAATGCTGTGGAGTAACCAGTAGCCCCTGGGGATCCGAAACCATGCTGTAAAAAATTCCTCCCTCTTCGATGGGAGTATGAGTCTGGCAAGATTGATGTCAAGTGTAGCCCAAGAACAACAACGAGTCAGTGCATTCAGAACTCCACTTCTTTATTGCTCTCACCATACAGACAGAATCTTGCCAGACTAAAGCTACTCTAACTAACCTAAGAGGAAATAACCCGGGAGACTCTAGGGCAGGGCAATCCTGAACCTCTTTACTTTCCCAGCAACACTTTCCAGACCGTGAGTCCTCTTATCTCCTTGGAATGCGCACCCTCCTCCCCGAGAACCAGTGGCAGCACTGAAATCCACCACATCACCCCCCCCTTCAGGAACACATTCCATCACAACCAAGAAGCGGGCTCTGTCACACACCAGAGGCCCCAGCCTCGAGCACAGAGCCAAGTCTTCAAGCTGTTACAGTAGGCCAATAGGGACGGGGTTGATCTGATCACTGGAGGGATGATGTTCCAGAGGGCAGGTACCATGCCAGAAAAGGCTCTCCTCCTGTGCCCTGCCAGCCAACACTCCTTAGCAGATGGGACCCTATTATTTCTACTACTGCTGTTTTCTAGCACATTCAGACATTCAGTTCCATCTGGAACTGTTTTGTAGCATGTTCAGCCTCAGGCATCGAGAACAAGCCACAATGATGTCACGTGTGTCATGATGTCATTGTAACATCACTTGCCCCTTTACTGCCCTGTGGGGATCATCTCAATGATTCTACTTGTAGGAATGTCAAGAGAGGTAGTGGAATAGCCTTGTGTCTCTGCTTCAAATTTATACCACAAGCCTGATTATATCAATCTCTTGACTTCTTCCTCAAATCCAGACTCTTCCCCATTGCATTGTCTTATTAAAAACTCCAACTGCATAGTAATCATTTTTATGGTGTTTCATTTCATTACTATTTTAAGCAATTTAGCATTTAAGTTCTTAAAATGTCAGAAGGTTGGTTGATTTCTCCTGAACTTAACTAACCCCAATTGCACTCAGAAAAACAAACTGGCTCTATCAAGCATTTTCATACTTAACACTTACGGTAAATATGTAACTAACAAGAAGTTGCTCATCTCATCTCATTCATAACCTGCATTCTTAAACAAATGGCTGACTCATCAAACAAAGTACAAGAGCTGAAACCTCAATACAAAAGGTTCTTCATACTTTGGATAAAAACAACAACACACAATGAAGCTAGCTTTTGCTGGTTTATTTTGTTTTGTTCTTCCATGAAAAGAAAAAAAAGGGGGACTGCTTTGCCATTTCTTTCTATCTTATGGAAAGGAATTTTTTTTCAGTTCCTGGTATCTAGGGATGCATGTCAGAATGGAGAAGGTGTTAAGTGATACAAAAATGTTCATGGAGGAAGGGCTCTATTTAGGGATTTCACTTTTTCTCTTCAAAGTCGTGTATGAAGAGAACATCATCTTTGTTTTATGTAATATTTTGCCTTTCGACCTATAACACAAGAGGCCATACAAATCAAAATATTAAGAACCATAGAAAAGTTATTAAAATATTTATAAAAATATAAATTCTTAAAATATTAACAATAATAAAAAAAAAAGGTAAAGGTTCCCCCCACACATTTGTGCAGTCGTGTCCGACTCTAGGGACTGGTGCTCATCTCCGTTTGTTAGCCGAAGAGCCAGCGCTGTCCGAAGATGCTTCCACAGTTATGTGGCTGGCATGACAAGCACGGAACGCTGTTACCTTCCCACCGAAGTGGTACCTATTCATCTACTTGCATTTGCATGCTTTCAAATTGCTAGGTTGGCAAGAGCTGGGGCGAGTGCGGGAGCTCACTCCGTCACGCGGGGCTAGGGATTCGAACCTCCGAACTTGCGATCTTCTGACTGACAAGCCTGGCATCTTACCCGCTGAGCCACCATGCCCCTGTATTAACAATAATATTTGAATTCTTAAAAATTAAGGACACATTTGTTAACGTTTGGAAAAACAGTAAATCATGAACATGATGAGGGTGGTGGGGGCAGCCAGATGGGTAGTGGGAATTTTCTAGAAAAACAGAAAAGAATGTGAATATTTCCATATGAAGGCAAATATTCAACACATATAGGGGCTCTAATGGAAGAGTTGACAAAATTATGTTAATATTATGGTCATGCAGAAGATGATTTTTGTCCCATCTGGTTTAAATTTATTAACCATGCACAACAAAGGCATAATGATTGTTTAATACCTGCTCCCAGGTTCCTAGATAATTTAAATAGGTGTGATGGAATGTGTCTCTGAGGGAGAAAGTGGTGTTATGGTTGTTTTTTTCTTGTGATATTCCACATGTAGGGCTGACTCCTATCAAAGTGTCTAGTAGAGGAAGTGACATTGTCAAAACACTCACAGAAAGCGTGGCATTATCTTTTGCTGATCACAGTAAAAAAGATGGGACTGTGGTTACATAAGTGCAAACAAAATGTTACCACTGTAATTGCGCAAACCCTTATTTCTTCTACAACAACAACAACTTTATTGATTAGTCTTACGACCATATCAAAGATAAAACGAGATAACAAGAGTACAATTTAACTGATAACATTGATAACAATACACCAAAATGTTCCATTTTGATAAAGGAAATGTGATAATTAAATAACCTGAAATAATGATAAATACAATACGTGTATATCTAGTCAAAATTCAAATGTGTTCATCACCCCTACACGACACTCCAATCTGTTCAATATAACGGGCTCTCAGCTGAACTGCCTTGTCTACAAACTTGGCAGTCCTATTCACAATAAAAGTATTTGAGCCCGAAAGAAAATAAGATAATCTGTGATTAGAATCCCAGTGTGCTGTTCTTTCCAACAAAGGAGACAGGAATTTAATCCTAAGTGAGTCATATAGTTTACAGTCGAACAAAACATGGGCAATATCTTCTATGGCTGGGTCCCCACATACACAGGTCCTTTCATCATATGGCAAATGATGGAAACGTCCATATTTAACCATAGAGTCCAACAATTCAAACCTAGCTCTGGAATAGGCCCTTCTCAGATTTTGTGTTAGACTCATCGACAGGTATTTTTTCAAATTTAAAAATAGTTTTATTCTTGCTGTTGTTGTTGTTCAGTCGTTTAGTCGTGTCCGACTCTTCGTGACCTCATGGACCATAGCACGCCAGGCCTTCCTGTCCTCCACTGTCTCCCGGAGTTTACTCAAATTCATGTTCATTACATCAGTGATGCTATCTAACCATCTCATCCTCTGCCGTCCCCTTCTCCTTTTGCCTTCATTCTTTCCCAGCATCAGGGTCTTTTCCAGCGAGTCCTCTCTTCGCATTAGGTGGCCAAAGTATTTGAGTTTCAGCTTCAGCATCTGTCCTTCCAATGAGCAGTCAGGGTTGATTTCCTTTAGGATTGACTGGTTTGACCTCCTTGCAGTCCAAGGGACTCTCAAGAGTCTTCTCCAGCACCACAGTTCGAAAGCATCAATTCTTTGGCGCTCAGCCTTTCTTATGGTCCAACTCTCACAGCCATACATTACTACTGGAAAAACCATAGCTTTAACTATACGGACCTTTGTCGGCAAGGTGATGTCTCTGCTTTTTAATATGCTGTCTAGGTTTGCCATAGCTTTCCTCCCAAGGAGCAAGCGTCTTTTAATTTCATGTCTGCAGTCACCGTCCATGGTGAGTTTCAAGCCAGCTTTTGCACTCTCCTCTTTCACCCTCATCAAGAGGCTCTTTAGTTCCTCTTCACTTTCTGCCATTAGGGTGGTATCGGCTGCATATCTGAGGTTGTTGATATTTCTCCCGGCAATCTTAACTCCGGCTTGTGATTCATCCAGCCCAGCATTTCTCATGATGTACTCTGCGTATAAGTTAAATAAGCAGGGTGATAATGTACAGCCTTGTCATACTCCTTTCCCAATTTTGAACCAGTCGGTTGTTCCATGTCCAGTTCTAACTGTTGCTTCTTGACCCACATACAGGTTTCTCAGGAGACAGGTAAGGTGGTCTGGTACTCCCATCTCTTTAAGAATTTGCCACAGTTTGTTGTGATCCACACAATCAAAGGCTTTAGCGTAGTCAATGAAGCAGAAGTAGATGTTTTTCTGGAACTCTCTTGCTTTTTCCATGATCCAGCGAATGTTGGCAATCTGATCTCTAGTTCCTCTGCCTCTTCGAAACCCAGCTTGCACTTCTGGTAGTTCTCGGTTCACGTACTGCTGAAGCCTAGCTTGTAGGATTTTGAGCATAACCTTGCTAGCATGTGAAATGAGTGCAACTGTACGGTAGTTTGAACATTCTTTGGCATTGCCTTTCTTTGGAATTGGAACGTAAACTGACCTTTTCCAATCCTGTGGCCACTGTTGAGTTTTCCAAATTTGTTGGCATATTGAGTGCAGCACTTTAACAGCATCATCTTTTAGGATTTTAAATAGCTCAGCTGGGATACTGTCTTCTCCGCTAGCTTTGTTGTTAGTAATGCTTCCTAAGGCCCACTTGACTTCACTCTCTAGGATGTCCGGCTCAAGGTCAGTGACCACACCATCGTATTTATCAGGGATATTAAGATCTTTCTTGTATAGTTCTTCTGTGTATTCTTGCCACCTCTTCTTAATCTCTTCTGCTTCTGTTAGGTCCCTGCCTTTTTTTGTCCTTTATCATGCCCATCTTTGCACAAAATGTTCCCTTGATATCTCTGATTTTCTTGAAGAGATCTCTAGTCTTCCCCATTCTATTGTTTTCCTCGATTTCTTTGCATTGTTCATTTAAGAAGGCCTTCTTATCTCTCCTTGCTATTCTCTGGAATTCTGCATTCAGTTGTTTATATATTTCCCTTTCTCCCTTGCCTTTTCCTTCCCTTCTTTCCTCAGCTATTTGTAAAGCCTCATCAGTCAGCCACTTTGCTTTCTTGCATTTCTTTTTCTTTCGGATGGTTTTAGTTGCTCCCTCCTGTACAATGTTACGAACCTCCATCCATAGTTCTTCAGGCACTCTGTCTACCAGATCTAATCCTTTAAATCTATTCCTCACCTCCACTGTATATTCATAAGGGATGTGATTTAGGTCATACCTGATTGGTCTAGTGGTTTTCTCTACGTTCTTCAATTTAAGCCTAAATTTTGCGATAAGAAGCTCATGATCTGAGCCACAGTCAGCTCCAGGTCTTGTTTTTGCTGATTGTATAGAGCTTCTCCATCTTTGGCTGCAAAGTATATAATCAATCTGATTTCGGTATTGACCATCTGGTGATGTCCATGTGTAGAGTCGTCTCTTGTGTTGTTGGAAAAGAGTGTTTGCTATGACCAGCGTGTTCTCTTGACAAAACTCTATTAGCCTTTGCCCTGCTTCATTTTGTACTCCGAGGCCGAACTTGCCTGTTATTCCGGTTATTTTTTGACTTCCTACTTTAGCATTCCAGTCCCCTATGATGAAAAGGACATCTTTTTTTGGTGTTAGTTCTACAAGGTGTTGTAGGTCTTCATAGAACCGGTCAACTTCAGCTTCTTCGGCATCAGTGGTTGGGGCATAGACTTGGATCACTGTGATGTTGAATGGTTTGCCTTGGATTCGAACTGAAAGCATTCTGTCGTTTTTGAGGTTGTACCCCAGTACTGCCTTTCCCACTCTTTTATTGACTGTGAGAGCTACTCCATTTCTTCTAAGGGATTCTTGCCCACAGTAGTATATATAATGGTCTCCTGAATTAAATTCGCCCATTCCTGTCCATTTTAGTTCGCTGATTCCCAATATGTCGATGTTCAATCTTGTCATCTCATGTTTGACCACATCCAGCTTACCTTGATCCATAGATCTTACATTCCAGGTTCCTATGCAATATTGTTCTTTACAGCATCGGACTTTCCTTCCACTTCCAGACACATCCACAACTGAGCGTCCTTTCAGCTTTGGCCCAGCCGCTTCACTCTTTCTGGAGCTACTCGGAATTGCCCTCTGCTCTTCCCCAGTAGCATTTTGGACACCTTCCGACCTGAGGGGCTCATCTTCCGGCGCCATATCTTTTAGCCTTATGATACTGTCCATGGGTTTTCTTGGCAAGAATACTGGAGTGGTTTGCCATTCCCTCCTCCAGTTTTGGACCACGTTTTGTCAGAACTCTCCGTCATGACCTGTTCTTCTTGACCTGACTTCATTGAGTTACGCAAGCCCCTTCGCCACGACAAGGCAGTGATCCATGAAGGGGAGTTTTATTCTTAGCTAACCTGCGATTAGAGCAGAAAAAGGTATCCACTCTATACATAGCCAGACAGTAACAAAGGTATTTTCTTACCGGCAGAAGGTCCATTCAATGGACCATGATAGGCTTCCCAAATTATGCCTACTTGAACAAATAAGTATGGATTTTACCACATCCTGGCTAAAACATCTCACCAAAGTTATTACACAATATGGACTTCCCATTCAACAGGTACTCATAACTGCACCACAGGCAAAGGATATTTTTAAACAGCGAGCCCTGGATATCAGTGCTCAATTGGACATGGAGACATTGGCAAAAAACGGTTCATTAAAATGGTTAGTTTTATTCCCTCAGGGAAGACTGAGGGCTCCAAAGCGTGGGGGACACATCACACATCTGAATGGTTCTGGATCTTGGGGACACTTGGACACTTGTTTTTTTCTTGTGATATTCCACATGTAGGGCTGACTCCTATCAAAGTGTCTAGTAGAGGAAGTGACATTGTCAAAACACTCACAGAAAGCATGGCATTATCTTTTGCTGATCACAGTAAAAAAGATGGGACTGTGGTTACATAAGTGCAAACAAAATGTTACCACTGTAATTGCGCAAACCCTTATTTCTTCTAAGAAAAGGGCATGACTGCTAGCTATTTGAACTAAAATGTGATGATTTTTTTTGTCTTATATAAGATACTTTTAAAACTATTTCCCAACCTAAGAAAACTTAACTGCAGTTGATGAGGTCATTATTTCTGTATGTTATGGTTATAATCTAAAATTGAAATTCTGGGGTCCCTCTATTTAAAATATGGATTCTTCCAGTGATGCTAATGCAACAGCATGCATACATAGACTTTTCAGTTTAAGTATTTTCAAACACACATTTTCCACTAAAATTATAAATCTTATTTCTAAATATTTCTGATAAAATGCAATAGGATAAAACACTGCACACACATTGTTTACTCTACCCCCTCTGTCCTAGCTGGGGCTGAAGTAAAGTTTGCCACTGTGTGAACAGTCTTGCCCTAAAACCAAACCAAGAAACTAATCCAAATATTGTGTGAGATCTTACCAGGGACATGCTTTATTATCAGTATAAGCAGAAATGAATCCCAATTGAACCTTGAAAACCTTTGAAGGTAATAAGTACTGGGGAGAATTCTGTTTACTGCTCTGTCGCTCATTTGTATGGATTGGCCTAAGCACTTACCTGCATATGGAAAGACTTTTGAAATCCTGCATTTTCACCTTTGCTTAAGAGAAGATATAGTCTGTATGAAGTGCCTGTATTACATGGATCCATCATGGAATTTTGAGAAACTCCTATATGTTTCAGACAAAGCATAAGAACTTATTTTTCCAGATAAATCTCAACTTCTGTAGAATATGAAGAACTGAATGCCCATTGTAGAGCAGTAAGATCCTGTAAAAAAAAACCTATTTCAGATAAAGGGCTTAGCTTCAATACTTAATTGTTTATTTTTTTTTATTTTATCCTATTTATACCCCGCCTATCCCCTCCCTACTGGAGGACTCTAGGCGGCTTACAACATCAGTACATTTTCCAATTATACATCATATATCATCATATAAATTTACCGCGTGATAGGGAGGAGGACAGGGAACCGGCTCTTCGGCTGCAGGCACTGGACTACAAGTCCCAGCATGCCTCGCTTCCGCGCCGGCTGCTGACGTCCAGGAAGCTGTTCTTTCCGGATCCGTCGTCCTCCGCCGTCATCACCGGGATTCCCTAGGTCTTCTTCGGAACGAGGACGACCCTCCGCTGGACGCCGGCAAATTGACCCACGAAGTGGTACCCATTTATCTACTCGCATATGCTTTCGATCCGCTGGGTGGGCGGAAGCTGGAGCTAGTGGCGGGAGCTCACCCCACCCCGCGGTTTCGAACTGCCAACCTTGTGGTTGGCAGACTAACGGCTCAGCGGTTTAACCTGCTGAGCCACCGCGCTCCATTATATATTATAATATATTATTTTGCATAAGCAGCATGCTTCAGTTCATTTAGGGTTAGCCCTTTGACTTGTGAACTGAGCTTTTATCTGTTACAAGTATCCTTTTTTAAAATTGTATATTATGATTGATTATGTTCCATCAAGTTGTTGCTGACTCTTAGCAACCACAAAGATAGATTTTCTCCATGGCAATCTGGTCTTTCAGGTCTTCCAATGGTGCACTCATTGCCATTGTAGCTGAGTCCATTCACCTTGCTGCTGGTCATCCTCTTCTTCTCTTTCCTTTCACCTTTTCTAGCATTACAGCCTTCTCCAGAAAGCTAGGTCTTTATACAATGTGTCCAAAGTAGGATAATTTGGTCATTTGTGCCTTGAGTAGAACTCTGGGTTGATTTGTTTGATGATCCATTTGCTTGTTGTCTTGGCTGAGTACTGTTACCTAATCATTTTAGAGCATCAACTCAAGGCCACCTTTCCTTAACAATTGTAACCAAACAACTCCTTTGTGCCCAATGCCCAAAAGCAATGCTAGTCTTCTGGCCTACTCAATTATACTATAACCTCACTCAGAGCTCACTCTCAAAATATAACACAATAAAAATAAGACATATAAATAAAGCAAAAATACAATGCCTCTTCATATTTCAAGCTTCAGCAGTCTCTGGATTGAATGAACTACCCAACACGAAATGGCATTTGTTAATTTAGGGCACAATAATGACCACTTTATAAGCCACCTTACAAATGATCTTATATATTTAATGTACGTATGAATCTGATCCCCATGCCTCATGAAATAAAAATCATTCAAACACCTTAATGAAACCTTTCAACAATTCCATATTAACTTTTCAAACTATAACTAATAAAAACACCAAGACAACATCATGTGGGAAGACAATTAGATAATTTCAATAATGACATATTCCCAGCAAAATTATACACTATACAAAGTAACAGTCAGCACCCAGTCTTCAGAACAGTTACTTTAAGGTGGTGGTTGAATTCTGCCAGAAGGTTCTGTTTAGATGGGCTTAATTTACAGTAATGTCATGGATTCCACATCTGGAAACATACTTTGCAGTTATCCCATTATAACAGAACAATTACAACTAAAAGAAAAGGCTGTTTTCCAACAATTATTTGGGTGATGAGAAAGGAAATATGAGAATATGGAGTTTGACAAAGATCTAAAGATAGTTTTCAAAATAGGAAGGGGATATATTTTCCACATGACAAAAACTCATGGTATTGTGCTAGAAATAGATTTGACTTATAACAAAGGCACATGCTTTCACTTGTTGTAAGCCTGCTTCCTATTGTTTAATAATAGCATCAAATTTAAAATACACTGCTCAAAAAAATAAAGGGAACACTGAAACAACACAATGTAAGTCCAAGTCAATCACACTTCTGTGAAATCAAACTGTCCACTTAGGTAGCAACACTGATTGACAATCAATTTCACATGCTGTTGTGCACATGGAATAGACAACAGGCGGAAAGCATAGGCAGTTAGCAAGACATCCCCAATAAAGGAGTGGATCTGCAGGTGGTGACCACAGACCACTTCTCAGTTCCTATGCTTTCTGGCTGATGGTTTGGTCACTTTTGAATGCTGGCGGTGCTTCCACTCTAGTGGTAGCATGAGACGGAGTCTACAACCCACACAAGTGGCTCAGGTAGTGCAGCTCATCCAAGATGGCACATCAATGCGAGCTGTGGCAAGAAGGTTTGCTGTGTCTGTCAGCGTAGTGTCCAGAGCATGGAGGCGCTACCAGGAGACAGGTCAGTACATCAGGAGACGTGGAGGAGGCCGTAGGAGGGCAACAACCCAGCAGCAGGACCACTACCTCTGCCTTTGTGCAAGGAGGGACAGGAGAAGCACTGCCAGAGCCCTGCAAAATGACCTCCAGTGGGCCACAAATGTGTGTGTGGCTGCTCAAACGGTCAGAAACAGACTCCATGAGGGTGGTATGAGGGCCCGACGTCCACAGGTGGGGGTTGTGCTTACAGCCCAACACCGTGCAGGACGTTTGGCATTTGCCAGAGAACACCAAGATTGGCAACTTCGCCACTGGCGCCCTGTGCTCTTCACAGATGAAAGCAGGTTCACACTGAGCACATGTGACAGACGTGACAGGGTCTGGAGACGCCGTGGAGAACGTTCTGCTGCCTGCAACATCCTCCAGCATGACCGGTTTGGCAGTGGGTCAGTAATGGTGTGGGGTGGCATTTCTTTAGGGGGCCGCACAGCCCTCCATGTGCTCGCCAGAGGTAGCCTGACTGCCATTAGGTACCGAGATGAGATCCTCAGACCCCTTGTGAGACCATATGCTGGTGCGGTTGGCCCTGGGTTCCTCCTAATGCAAGACAATGCTAGACCTCATGTGGCTGGAGTGTGCCAGCAGTTCCTGCAAGACGAAGGCATTGATGCTATGGACTGGCCCGCCCGTTCCCCAGATCTGAATCCAATTGAGCACATCTGGGACATCATGTCTCGCTCCATCCACCAACGCCACATTGCACCACAGACTGTCCAGGAGTTGGGGGATGCTTTAGTCCAGGTGTGGGAGGAGATCCCTCAGGAGACCATCCGCCACCTCATCAGGAGCATGCCCAGGTGTTGTAGGGAGGTCATACAGGCACGTGGAGGCCACACACACTACTGAGCCTCATTTTGACTTGTTTTAAGGACATTACATCAACGTTGGATCAGCCTGTAGTGTTCTTTTCCACTTTAATTTTTGAGTGTAACTCCACATCCAGACCTCCAGGGGTTGCTTACATTTGATTTTCATTGCTTTTTGTGTGATTTTGTTGTCAGCACATTCAACTATGTAATGAACAAAGTAATTAATATGAATATTTCATTCATTCATATCTAGGATGTCTTATTTCAGTGTTCCCTTTATTTTTTTGAGCAGCTTATTATATTGCTTAATAATTTAAACCATTACAGGTTTAAATACAGATTTAAATACATTAAATACAGATTGTAATGTATCTGTATACATTAAATACAGATTTAATGTATACAGATACATTACAGGTATCCCTGTTTGCCATTAGCTCTGTGGCTTTCACTATCAAGGTCCTTTTACACCACTTAATTTATTTGAATTATTTCTACCCTCCAACTCTGACTTTATCATCACACTATGCTTCTAGTTCTGAAATGTCATACTGCTTTTATTGATTATTGTGCTTCCTAGCAATGCTTGCCACTGAGCAGAACACCCAACCATTCCTTTATTGAATGTTAACAGTTGGGTGGGAGACAAATGCTTGCTTTATCCTCTTTGCAGAACAATGAGTCCTGGTGGGATCTCTGCAGTAATATATATATATATATATATATATATATATATATATATATATATATATATATATATTAAATAAATAAATTTATAAGGCTGCCCAACTCTATAACAATTCTAGGTGGTGTACAATAAAAAACACTAATAGAATAGAGATGAAATACGAATGAGAAACTTCAAGCATCCAGAAATAATAAACGTTCTAACCAAAAGAAATACAAAGGACCTGCCACTCACTCAAGCCAAGTTTTCAAGGCTCTTTTAAGCACAGTCAAGTTGGATAAATCTTGTGGTGTGTGTGTGTGTGTGTGTGTGTGTGTGTGTGTGTGTGTCAGGAATGGTGTTCCAAAGGGCAGATGCTGTGACAGAGAATGCACCTTCTTTTATTACAGAATTACAGAATACGAATCTGTATTACAGATGCATATGCAAATGGCTAAGTCTGTTGGGGCAAACTACTGATTTACACAGATTTCTGCATTAATTTAATTATTTTGTAGAACATGCGCTTGGGAGCATTGAGTCCCCAGATGAAATCCCAGTGGTTCCAGTCTGACCAACAGCGATGGTAAACCAGGTTAACAATACGAGGAAGTAAGAGCGCCACATCTTTTCGGTCTGCAATGATGTCATTCCCGCCAGACCACACTGCAGTTGGTACCACCATGTTTTCTATTTGATATGAAGGAGGAACACTCTGGAAAGCAAAAGCAAGAGAATCATAATATTGACAATTATAATGAAATGTTGAAATTGAGTCACAATCACAGTCTACCTGGAAACAGTTACATTTTTCATATGGGCTGGATGTTAATTGTCATTTAGATGGTATGATGGGGAGGAGAGGAGAGAAGAGGAAGAAGATGAGACTGAAAAAGGTTATTTCCATTTGCTCTTTCATTACTATTTCTCAAGCACAGTGAAGGAATTCATAGTGTCTCCTTGAAAATTTCACCCTTGAAATTTTCACTTAAGAAAATTTCTTAAAAAACCTTGATAGTATCACAGCTGGTTATATGCATGCATAGCAGTGTGTGTATGTGTGTGTGTGTGTGTGTATTCCCTTTAATAGAAATATAGGGATGGACACAGTAGAAATATTCCCTAGGAAGGAAAATGTAGAACAAGCCATTTTCACATCCAATAAATTTACATAATCAAAGTACATTTTGAAAAAGTTTGGGTATAACCATGTCAAAGTTAAGAACTATACCCATGCTTAACTCTCCCATTAAAAGTATATGAGGTTTTAGTTAACTAATTTTGGGGATTTTTCCCAAACTCTATTATAATATAGCTTCTTGGTATAATATTCTAATTATTTTAAACCATCACATTTATTTTCCAAAACCATTCTCTCTTACCTGGTTATATATCATCTGGTTTTCGTTCCCATAATCAAAATATCGGAACAATCCTGTATCTCGTATCTATCAAAAGCATCAGACAAAGCATTAGATATTATATATCACCACTTCTGTGATTATGATCCCAGCAAATCCAAAGAACGGGAACTAAACAGGACAAAACAAATCAGTAGGAAGTGAGAGAAACACAATAATATATACTTTAATATTAGGGCTGGGATCAAAAGAATTGCTATTCCTGACCTGTTATCTAAGAAACATAATGGGAGAAGGGAAATGTGCTTCATATAAAACAATAAAAGGGTTTACTGAAATCAAGAGAAGTTGTTGAGCAGTTTAAGGACTATGTCCATCTTTCTGTAATAAAAAAAGATTTCTTCTTTTGAAAAAGAACTCTCAGTTTGGCCTTGACAAAAAAAACTAAGTTTTAAACATTTCTAGCTGAAGAACACTTAAATGTAAGTGAATAATGCAGACATAAAATGCCTTAATATGATAACCTTTCAAAGCCTGCTGCTCTTCTGGGGCATTGGACCACAAGTCTCATAACTCTCTGAATGGGATTTGTAGTCTAGTACATCTAGAAGATAAGAGGTTGGTGTAGGCGGCCTAGAGAATCCTGGAAATTATTGCTATCAGCATCAGAGCAAGTATCAAGTCTCAGGAGACCTTGATGGAAGCTGTTAAATGGTATACAATTAACTGAACTTATTAAAGATGTTCTACCTGTTTCCAGTGTAAGATGTTTTTAACGGATGCTCCATCTGGATAGCGAGCTACATATACATCAATTCGGCTCTGTAGAGATTTGAAAAGTAAAAGGAAACATTTACTTAAAGCAAAAAGAATTCCATGCTCTTCTATATGTTAAATATTCACATCTGAGTAATGTAAGGCAGCACAACTGATCACAATATATTTTTCTTGCATTTGCTCATTTTGGAAAGAAGATGTAAAATTACACTTTTAGCAGATCAGAGCAATAGGTGTTGCTGTCGCCTGAGAGATCACTACTGTATTAGGAACACTGGAGAAGGGTAAGACATAGGCTGGATTTGTTTTATTAAATAGTAACTCTTTCAGTCACTGATCATCTTAAAACAACATACAACAAAATCCAGACATGCAACTGTAACATACTTAAAATGTAACTAAAAGAATGCAGCTGGTTTCAACATTTAGAGCAGGGCTTTCCAAAGTGCCGCTGCTGGCGACACACCAGCAGCGGCGGCGGCGGCAGTGCGGTGGCGGCGCACGCACGCACGGCGGCGGCACGGGGTGTGTGCGGCGGTGGCGCACGCGCGCACGGCGGCGGCACAGGGGTGTGTGCGGCAGCGCGCGCGCACGGCGGCAGCACAGGGGGACGTGTGGCGGTGTGCGGCGGTGCGCGCGCGCACGGCGGCGGCGCGGGGGAGCATGCGGCGGCGCGGGCGTGCACGGCACGGAGGCAGCCTCCGCTAAAACGCGGAAGCACTGATCCTGCACCGCTGCTGCTGCCACCGTGCACACGCGCGCCGCCACTTCCGGGTGGTGTGGCGACACACCACGCTGTGTGTGGCGACACACTTTTGTGTCGTGACACACAGTTTGGAAAGCTCTGATTTAGAGACTCTGCTCACCCAATTACTGTACGTTTTCTAGTCAAACTAATTGACAATTAGCAGACTCAAACCAACTTCCATTATGTTCATGCAATATAGTGAGCTGGCATTTAAAGGCAGGAGATCCTTCCATTTTATCAAACGTTTATCTGCTTTTGATTTCTTTCTCTCTCTTTTAACTTCCCCTTTAAATAAACACATTCTATGGATAGGTACCTTTTCCCTTTAAGAACATAGATATGAAAGAAAAATTGGGATATCTTCTTTTCTAAAATCTTAAATACTTCTTGGACTTACGGGGAAGGCATGGCGACCTAAACACGTCTCCGAAAGAGAAGAGATGATGTCCGTGGCAAGGACCGAAGAACCAGTGAGTAGACCAGTCCTTTGGAACTTCTCCAGACAAGGAGAGGATGGGAGATTACCCACATGTGCTCCAGACAGCTGTTCCTCACGAGGAGATAACAGGACATGGTCTCCCACAGGTTTGAGCACCAGAAGACAAAGGGATTAGCTATCATGCTCATAACTATGGTGGGGCCTTTTAAAGGACACTGAGTTAGCTAACCTCACTTTCTAATCACTTTCGGAAATTGCTTATTTAACTATCCTAAGGCTATTAGAGATCTTCAGAATGACAAGTTTCAAAAGCCACCTGGTAAGTTTGCCTTCCTTCTTGAACAAAAGAAAAATTAACTGAAGTTTAAGAACTTAAGGAATTGAAAATAAATGGCAAAAAGTTAAAGAAGATCTTGATCTAAGACCGTTATAAATGAATTAAGGGTCCAGACAAATTTGAAATCTTGAAACTTTAAGATTTTGGAAATAATTAAATAAAATAAACAGCTTTTCATGGGAACCAAATTGTTTTATCTATCTTAAGTCATAACAGAAATCTGAGACGTTATGATTACAGAAATTGGACACTATAGAGGACTAAAGATTCCAGGCAGAAAAAGTGGGGGGGGGGAAGTGTAAACTTGCCTTTGGTTTTAGGTTAGTAGGAGGATTTACAAAATGACACAAAATGCTATAACATTTGAAATACTTCAAGAGCTTTTCAAAGAATGGGGTCAGAAATTAGTAGCTACAATGTTAGCAGTGTCTGCAATGATGTCTGCTTCCATGGATAGACTATGTCCAAAATATGTTAATGAAGTAATGACAGATGTGAAACAAAATTTTATCTGATGCAGTAATAGCAGAACCAGAAATACTGGATAATTTAAAAAGTGTGGATTACAGTTAGAGAAGGCTCTAAAGTGGAAATACAAATGACAAGCCAAGAGAATGACCCTGATAAGGACTTTTTACTCGGTACACAAAGAAGTTGGTTAAAACTTTGAAAATCAAAGTGGAATTACAAATGATAAACCAAGAAAATGATCTGGATAATGACTTTTTACTGGATTTACAAAAGAGGTTTGCTAAACCCTTGAAGAAGCCTTTGGGATGGGAAAAAGAAAATTTGAAGAGACCAAATCCTATGACAACATCTGAATGAATGAATTTAACTACTATTGTAGTTAAAATGTTCCATAAAATAAAACAATTCTTAAATGCTTCTTAAATGCCCCTGAAATGAAGATTTATGCATTTATTCCCAGTATGAGGATAGGTCCCCTGTTACTTGAAAAATCTCTCTCTCTTATTCATAACTTCCAGAAGTAGGTTGCCAAGCAGATGGAGAATTTCTAGCCAGAAACTACAGATGAGAAAGATGCTTTGACCAGGAGTGAGGAGCTACTAAAAGAGTTCTTGTTAGCTCTTACAAATTCTACCAACAAGAACCTGCACAAACATCAACATCTAGGTTACTAGAATGGGTGGAAAAACCAGTATAAATCACTTTTGAAAATTAAGAAAAAGGCCTCAATAAAATGTTAACAACGTATGTCTATTGCAGCTCAATAGGATAAAAACCCCTCTCTCTACATGGTTTAGGGCAGTGTTTCTCAACATTACGAACTTTAAGATATATGGACTTCAACTCCCAGCCAGAACCCATGCTGGCTGGGGGATTCTGGGAGTTGAAGTCCACATATCTTAAAGATACCAAGGTTGAGAAATGTTGGTTTAGGCTGTCACATATGAAATCTGATTCCCATGGGGTTTGGGAAGCTCACTTTGGAACTATATGAATCTCAGCCAAAGGACCCCTTTGTCTCACATCTAACAATGAAAATCCTCCAGCTACCAGTTTTGGTGTCTGAAGTAAAAATGTGTATCAACGTCCATAAGCTAGGTAAGGCTCCAGGTTGTGATCCACCTTAGCTGAAATGCTAAGACCTAGGCTGAAATAGTTTCAGCTTTAAAATTAACCACATATAATTGTTGCTTTCCAAGGGCCAGACACTGTCTGAAAGTTGATATACATGAGGAAATCAGGAATATAACATTCTAGAATTCCAGCTGCTGTTTTCATTTACCAAACATATTTCATTTACAAGTCTGCTAAAAGACTTTGTCAGATACAGTACATCATGAACTCTGCTGATTGCTTCATACATGATCGTTTCCTGGCTAAATGCATGAGTGGGGAAATATTTGTAAAATGCACAGTACAGTCCAATATCATGTTTCCAGACCAATGTATCTTCATTTGACTAATCATTCATGAAGGCCTTCAGTATTAAGTATTGTTATTTATCTTTATGCTTCATGGAGCTAGAGCACTATCAAGGACATATAACTGAGGGGTGGGGTGGGGGAAGGATTCCAATAGTTATCATGTCTTTATTCTATAGTATCTCCATGATTCTTTCTCTAGTGAAGTCATAAAAAAAGCAGAACAATAGTTATTCACCCTAATTTTCCATAGATTTGAACACCTGGTACAATGCTACTATATATACTGGCTGTTGTAAACTGTTGTGGACTTTAATTGAAACATCTCACTTCACAGCCATTTCAGCTAGGAGTTGCAGGGTTGGGCTAGTTAGCTAAAATAGCACCATACTATATTAATGTGAGAAAGTGGGAAAGTTAATCCTACTGGAAATTAAGCAGCCCTTAAAGGAATGAGGGATTGAGTCAGATTGCAGGGGTTCCAGAACAGCCTATCCTGAGCTTCTTTTCACGGTACCCTAAATACTGAAGTAGGCTGACCATATGTCCCGTTTTGAATGGGACAGTCCCATTTTTTAAACAATTCCCGACCGTCCTGTCGTTTTAATCAAAATGTCCATTTTGTCCCGTTCTCAATGAGAGAGCGCCCACCTGCCCCATTTGCCGGGGCACTGCAGGGACCACACTGCCGAGACGGAGTGCATGCGTGCGTGCATGCGTGCATGCGTGCGAGCGTGCATGCGTGCGGTTATGCATGAATGCAGGTGAGCAAACGGGCAAGCGGGCATGTGGGTGTGCGGGCGAGCGCGCGCACGGGTCCCCTTTTTGTCTCAAGGAAATATGGTCAGCCTATACTGAAGTTACTTTGGGGATTCTATTTTATAGATCAGCTTTATTGATAGAATGAAATCTATGAGCCATCTGATTAATGTGAATACAGATCCATGGATGGCTGGGCTCCTCTGTTTGTGGGGCCTAGAGAAATTACTTTGGTTGCCCCATCCTACTCTAATTTTTTTTTAAAGTGTAACATTTGAAAGGGCGAGAGAGGAGCAAAGGTTTACAAGGAAATATATTTTTTCAAGCTTACTTGAAAGCTTATATTTTGCCTTGATGAGGAAACCTTTGTGAAATTCAGAGAAACACAACAAATACAACATTCAGAGAAATTTGTTTCACAGGAAGACTTACATACCATGTTTAGATTTGTTGCATTGAATCCACCAGAAAAGAAAATGAGCTGTGCACATAGTTTTTGCATAAGTGCATTTGTGCATAATTTGTTCATGTTGTCTTTCACAGTCTTGCGGGCTAATATAAAGTCTTTGCCATCAAACATTTGCTGTAGAAATAAAAAGGAAATTAACTATATCAGATGATGATAATGACGACAGTGACAACAGTGACTGCTATTTAAGGCATGCTAAGCTCATCTAGTTCCTATTTGTTGGAGATTCTGGCAAATCCAGCATGCCTCATCAGCATATGGATGGCTGCTCTAGGATGCAAGCTCTCCATGCTTTTTGAGGAAGCTGTTTGTGGCCACTCCCACTTCCTCTTTCTTCTCTCTCCTCCTTGAACCAGGAGCAAAGCACATGGCTGTGTGCTGCTCCATCTTAGGCCATGGATGGGCCTACGAGATTTTTCCCCTTTTCTACACACATCTCTTGCCAGCAATGATGGGCAAGAGTTAACTAAGTTTAGGGAACAGAAAGAAGAAATGGAACATCATTTATCTAATGAAAATGCTGTACCTGCAATGAATAAACATAAGGACTCTTTTGTTCTTACTTTTCATACCTGCCATGTCTAAGTGTGTGTTTCTTTATGTTAAGGTGGGCTAAAGGTGTAAGACTAACCTGGATCTCTCTAATATGCTCATGGGCTCTGTTTTTTTAAAAAAAAATTCTTTTTCTGTACACAAACTTAGCAGCTCTGCTCCATTTCAGTAGTTCTAACAGACTTCTAAATGGGCTTCACTACTGAGTTTTGGGCCAGCAACATTTGACTTATGCAAGAATTATACTGGCTGTGTCATTACAACAATTCTGCTATTGCAACATGTAATTGCAAACAAGAGCTAGTTTAGTGCAATGGTTAAAGGTGATAGGCTAAGAGTAGCAGAGCTAAGTTCCAGCCCTCCCTGAAGCATGAAAGCCACCTGAGTGACTTTGGGCTAGACACTTTCTCTCGGCCATAGACTAAAAAGTTGAAAAACTTCCTTCCTTCCTTCCTTCCTTCCTTCCTTCCTTCCTTCCTTCCTTCCTTCCTTCCTTCCTTCCTTCCTTCCTTCCTTCCTTCCTTCCTCTATATTCCTGTAGAACTGGGCTTTTTCAGATTCTGCCCACCCCACTCTGTGCCTCCCAAAAAGTGTCAGGCTTCATCCACTTGAGCAGGATTGGAACTGATCAGATAATCCAATTTTTAAAAATTCAATACTTTAAAATAAGTAATATTTATTGAAGAAAGTTAGAAAGCCATAACCAGAAGAATTTGAGCAACTGCAGTGATTCAAAAACCAGCACGATTTATATAGAGACAAGGTTCCAACTTTGTTGCATTTATCTGTAGCTTGAATCATGTCAACTGGATTTCTATTTTCTCAGTGGAAACGTTTCGCTCCTTATCCAAGGAGCTTCTTCAGTCTGAGTAAAGTTAGTAAGGGAATCCTTAAATATGTTTCTAGGGTGGCTGTGTGACCCAGTCAGCAGCTTATCTTCATCTAAAGGAAAGAAATAGGGAGAGGCAATAGTTAGCAAAAACACTTGCTAACTACATCCAACCAGGAGAGTTGTCAAGAAGTATCTGGTCCATGGTCATGGTCATACACCATGACCCCAGGTGTAAGGTCTCACAGCTACCTAGAAACATATTTAGCATTCCCTTACCAACTTTGCTCAGACTGAAGAAGCTCCTTGGATAAGGAGCGAAATGTTTCCACTGAGAAAATAGAAATCCAGTTGACATGATTCAAGCTACAGACAATTCCACCTGGATGACTGAGAACCTTCATAGACATTTTGTTGCATTTACTTTTCCTTCTTACCGTACATAAAGGACTACACAGGTCCAGCTTTTGAGCAGGCTGGCTGGTTTCCAACTGGCCCTTTTGCAATGCTCATTATTGTTCTTATCTTGTTTTTTACTGACAGTGTGAGTAAAACCCCACCCAAAGGAAGATTAGATCAAACAAACAAACACCTTGTCTGCCTCCTTGACAATATTCTTAGTAAATTTAAGGTAACCCTCCTATATCAAATGTATCTGATTTAGGGGGAAGATCTACTTTTCCTTTCAGCATTTGTTACCTTTACTCAGTAGAGAATAAATTTACAATAGGCTGAAACAAATAGCAATCAAAGCCTGACAATTGTATAGATTGTGGAGTGATTTATTTGACTATAGATTTGTTGTGCTGTTGGTTGAATTAATGCATATGCAGTATTCACAAATTAAGAGCTTATATATAGCATGTGCAGATACTGTATTCATCTTTTGTTTTTGCAGAATAATATAATAAAAAGGATATGTGCCTACTCTAATTCTTACTGGTATGTGGCTTTGGAATTGCAGTGACAGCAATTTGGGAACAGGTGACTTAAATTGTTTGTCATCTTACCTTTTTCAATTCCATCAGTCATAAAAGAATGATCAATGAGATAATACCTTGGATGAGTGTTGAGGAAGCGAGGACAACAATCGCAATGGAAGACTTGGGGCATGCGTAATGTAAATCACAGGAGCTAAGGCAAGGAACATTTTGATTTTTTGAGACAGTTCTGGCATGGCTGAAAACGCGATGAAGCCTAAGAGGAAAAAGTTTTTTTAAAAAAGTGACTATAGAATCTATTAGTAACCTGTTGGCCTACTTTCATGTAGTGCACAGATTCATTCTGAAAGCTCTCTGAAAGTTGCAAGTTGCAATCCTCTGGTAAAAAAAGGTCTGATTCCAAGAAAGTGTGAAGAAAAATAAAGAGAAGGGAGTACCAGAAGAAAGAAAAAAAGGGAGGGAGGGAGGAAGGAAGGAAGGAAGGAAAGCATTGTCATATCATGGAGCTCGGAATGTTTTATTCCTATGGGAATGCAGCTGTGGTCAAAAATCAAGGGCTGTGCTTTCTTTCAGAACAGTCTATTGAGGGATTCACTCCATGGTAATGGTGACTGTGACTGAATCACATGGTGGCCCTGGCATTCTCTTTCAGTTAACTCCCTTTCCTAGGTTTCTGTTTTAATCCTTCTTTCTTTCCTAACTTAACAGGCTGTTGGGAAAACAACAGATCACCCTAGTCAACCATCTGAATGAATCCCTCATAAATATGTTTTGGAAGGTCCCTGTGGAATTGTGATGTAGGCTACATCCCCCCTCAACTCCAGACTGCCCTCCCTTGTCCTAAGTAGCATTAAGGGAGAGAGAAACTGGTTTTATTTTTTCAGGCTATGTTTTAACATTACGAGATAAGATTGTAGATAAAACCTCTGCTTCTTGTGGTAATATGCAAGAACTTTTACATCAGCACCAAGAGAGAGAGAGAGAGAAAGAGAGGAGAGAGGAGAGAGGAGAGACACAGAGAGAGAGAGATATATTTCATTTTATCATACCAATAGTAGAGCCTTGAGAATAGCCAACATAGTATAATTGTTCCTGTTTAGTTTTCTTCAAAATAAAGTTAATTGTTGCTGGAAGATCATACATAGCCATTTCATGGAAACTGAAATGAAATATTAAAAACTGTAATTGTAAATAAACAAATAAACAAAGTACACTTACAGTGTATAGTCGAAGGCTTTCACGGCCGGAATCCGATGGTTGTTGTGGGTTTTCTGGACTGTGTGGCCATGTTCTGGCAGTTTTTGTTCCTAACGTTTCGCCAGTAGCTGTGGCTGGCATCTTCAGAGGACAGAAGATTCTCTCTGTGCCCAAGTGGAGGGTGTGTGTTCCTGCTGGTGTTTATAGCTACTGAGAGGTCATTTACAAGAGATTGGGAGAGGGTTTATTTGTGGTGATTAGGGGGTGTGGTGCTGTCGTGTGTGGGATTAGCACATCTATTGTGTGAGTTGTTTGTATATTTCTGTAGTTGAGTAGAGTTCGTTGACCTTTTGCAAGCTGTGTTTTTCAGTGTTTTTCCTGGGGCTGGTCAATCAAATAATCAAGTTCCTTAGCATCACTCCTGAAAACCATGCTTTAGGTACAGTACATGTTATTCATATAGCTCTATATGGGAATAGAGTTTCAACCTGTGACTCAAACTACCTGAAATTCCAAAATTCCTCTTGATCCACTGAAAATGTCTGATGCCTCCGAGACCAGCTTGTTCCTCTGCTGTTTCCCAGCCAAACGTCATAGCCTGCATCCGCAAATATGAAGCCAAGGCTGTTGTTGGGCATATTCTCCACCCAGTGACTGGCTTCTCCCAAGAAGCCATGTTGCAAAAAGACAACAGGCTTTGGATCTGTAGAATTTGTGGTTTATATTTTTTTTAAAAGAAAATGTTACAGAGCAGAATTTTCAAGCTATGGCAACAAAAACATTTAAGAAATCTCTCTTCTGAAACATTCATAATATTGTAGTATTTGGAGTTAATAACTCTGTTAAGTTTTGCTCACACATTATTGAATTCTAGACTACATTATACCACCAAGTATCCAAACTGCATGGATCTGACCATTGATTGTAAGAGAGGCTTATTATCTAATATTATCCATGAGGTTCATATAATAATACTTTTTAGGGCCCAGATGCTTCTGAAGTTGACTCCCTTTTTAGCATGTTAAATCTTGAAAATGTACATATATCCTTCTGCCTTAGCATGGCTATTAAAACTTTTATACCAGTTTAATAGATCCAAAATTGATTTTGACTTTTAAAAAACAGATACCTATGACTGCAATGGTTTTTCTTCCCCAGGGAATTCTGTTTATTGTCAGATAATAACCATCCTCTGTCAAGACTTCATACTCCTCACTTGGGTATCCTTGGTGGGAAATCATCTGGCTCTGAGAGAAGAAAAAAAAAAGTACAACACACACACACACGCACACGCACACACACACACACACACACACACACTGATGAAGGGATGGGCAAGACCAGACTTCACCAGGAACAGATCTGGACTTGGATTCACTGGGGAAGGAGAATTACTTTTTCCTATTAAAATTAGCAATGGAGAAATAGTGTTCCTTACATCAAGTATCTAAATATGCGTGTGGATGTAGTGATAGTGGCAATATAAACTTTCTTTTACCAGTAATCTTGATTACAGTGCTAACTAGGAATTCTGAGCAGTGTGATAGCAACATTACATGAAGATTTAGCTCTCTGGAGAAGACTCTAATGCTGGGAAAGGTGGAAGGAAAGAGAAGAGGAGCAGAGAGGTTGGATCCACTTACAATGGTGGTGGGTGCACTGTTGAAAGACCTGAAGAACCAGATTAGGGACAGATCATCATGGAGAAAATCAAGTCAGTAAAAGTCAACACTGACTTGATGGCACATAATCAATCAATTGGTATCAATATGTCTGGAGGTTGGAAAAAAATGGTATTGATTTTGCCTTAAGGGAAAGAACAGATGCTCCATGTTGTCACACAGAGGTATGTTTCAGACCCCCTTCTACTTCACTATTTATAAAATATAGATCACATAACTTACAACATTCATATGAATTTCAGGATTTACAACATGTTTTTGTCCAATACATTCTTCGGAGCCTGCCAGTCCTCGTATTAGGCATGCTATTACAATAAACTGCCACATTTTCTTTCTCTTTTTTTTTCCAAAGAGGGGACAAGAGAAACAGAAGAAATGAATCTCAAAAAATCAGTACAATTGACAAAATACATACATTCATTTGAATCCTAACTATAATTTTGAAGGCACTGAGGATTATGGATGATCATGAGCCTCTCTATTAGGAGCTGCTGTGATTCTTACCTTTCTATTTAGCACCAGCTTTCTGAAAATACCTAGCAAGCTTAAACATCTCCCTCACAATATTTTCCTAGCTGTCGAAACTACAAACAGCTTTGCTGAGGAATAATGAACGTAGAACTGATTTTCTCATAAAGCCAGCTCCCCTCCACGAAATGAACCCTATTAGTAGAGTCAATCAAATGTAGAAGAAATTAATATATTACCATCCAAAGTTGTCTTGCTGCGTTGTGAAAGGGAAAAATATTTAGAATAATACCGTCTTGGATGACACCAGCCTAGTCTGTTGCTAGAGGTATCCCGTGTCACATTTTACGACACGGTCATTTAAATAGTTTTCTATCTATTGGTAGCAGGATTTTTTCCCCCTTGATATTAAAACCACTGAAGCATAGCATGGATACTGTGGGTGGTTTCTTCAGATGTGGGTGGTAAATGAGCTTCATTGGCAACACCCAGTTAATGTTGGGCTCCGTAAGGAAGAAGAAAAATGGATTGAGGCGGTGCATGCATACATGTAAAAACAGTGTTGTGATGCTGCCCATACTTTATTTGATCACTCACAAGGAACACATTCCATGCCAGGGAAAAGTGAATAATTGCTATGGAACTTTTTTGTTTTGTTTTGTTTTGTTTTGTTGCACCTCTTGTTATACACTGAGAAACACCTGCTTTAAATCAACATGGTTCAAATTTTTTAATTAATTCATGAAGGTGCTGCTTCTCTTGCTGCGCGTTGCACAACTTTGTGCCTACAAAGATATAACAATCATAGAAACAATCCAATCAAAATGTATAAGAGCCGTGGTTCATGTTCCTTAATCTATGTCAAACAGACTTCTTTGGATAGAACTGAGATATGTTTCCATAGAGGCCCACATGAGAATTTATCATTTGTAACCCTGGCTGAAGCAAATTTGCTGGGGCGAGTTCCTGTCTCACGCTGAGATAGATAAGCTTCTCTCATCTTGGACAAGTAATGTAGCCTTCTCAAGTTGTTCTATTGGGGCCTTTCAGTCAAATCCCTGTTAATGCTTGAATCAGAGGAAGCTATGTCAGAGTTCACACACACTAAGATCTGGAGAATAACAGATTCAGTGTTTCAGATCATTGTTATGGGGGCCTCTATAGTAGACTTTTCGCTATTTCTAATTATTATTAATATTTATATCACCCCCCATCTCCCCCAAAAGGGGGACTCTGGGCGGTTTACAGTGAAATCTACAGTTAAAACTATATAAAGATAAAAATTGTTACCAACAATTACTATAAAATAAATATGAAATCCAATGATGGTGAGGTCTTATTCAATAGGGAGGGCTCTACGGCGCAAGCCACCCCCAGGAGGAATTGTTACCCCTCCCATCCCAAGCAAGGCAGCAGAGCCAGGTCTTCAGATTCTTCCAGAAGGCCAGGAGTGAGTGGGCCCGCCTCACCTCTGGGGGCAGAATATTCCAAAGGGTGGGCACTACTGCAGAGAAGGCCCGCCTTCTGGACCCCACTAGATGAAATTCCTTTACCGATGGGGTCCGCAGCATGCCCTCTCTGCATGACCAGGTGGGGCAGGTCGATGTTATGGGGATGAGACGGTCCCTCAGGTAACCTGGACCCATGCCATGTAGGGCTTTAAAGGTGATAACCAACACCTTGAATTGGACCCGGAAGCAAACCGGTACCCAGTGCAGCTCGCGCAGCAGGGGTGTTATATGTGCCAATCTTGAGGCACCAGTAACTGCTTGCGAAGCCACATTCTGGACCAGCTGAAGCTTCCAGATATCTTCAAGGGTAGCCCCATGTAAAGTGCATTGCAATAGTCTATATGGGAGATGACCAGGGCATGAGTGACTGTTCGGAGAGCATCTCGATCCAGGAATGGGTGTAACCGGCGCACAACCCAAAGTTGTGCAAAGGCCCTTCTGGCCATGACTGCCACCTGCTCTTTGAGCAGGAGTCGTGAGTCCAGGAGGACCCTCAAGTTCCACACTGGGTCCAAATGGGGCAGTGCCACCCCATCCAGGACCAAGGATGATAATTTCCTGGATATAGAGAGGCCATCAACCCACAGCCACTCTGTCTTACCAGGGTTCAGCTGAAGGCCGTTGTTTTCCATCCAGGCCCCCACAGCCCCCAGGCACTGAGACAGGGCAGTCACCACATCACTTACCTCACCTGGGATGGAGATATAAAATTGAGTATCATCAGCGTATTGATGATACCTCATCCTGTGGTGATGGATGATCTCACCCAGCGGTTTCATGTAGATATTAAATAGAAGAGGAGAGAGAACCAAACCCTGTGGCACCCCACACAGAAGGGGTCGAGGGTCGGATCTCTCATCCCCTATCACCACCTATTGGGAACGGCCCTGGAGGAAGGAGGTGAACCAGCGTAGAACTATGCCACCCACTCCCAACTCCCTGAGCTGCCCCAAAAGGATACCATGGTTGATGGTATCGAAAGCCTCTGAGAGGTCTAAAAGAGCCAGGATGGATGCACTCCCTCCATCCCACTCCCACCAAAGATCATCCATAAATGCAACCAATGCAGTCTCTGTCCCGTATCCTGGCCTGAAACCTGACTGAAAGGGGTCTAGTTAATCCGTTTCATCCAGAATCCTCTGGAGTTGCAATGCCACCACTTTCTCAACCACCTTTCCCAAAAAGGGAAAGTGGGAGACAGGACGAAAATTGTCCAACACAGTAGGGTCCAGGGATGGTTTCTTGAGGAGGGGGTGTACCAACATCTCCTTAAAGGCAGCCGGGAACACCCCCTCGCTCAAGGATGTATTAGCCATCGCCTGAACCCAACCACATGTCACCTCCCTGGCTGCCTTTACCAACCAGGAAGGGCATGGGTCTAGATGGCATGTGGTGGCATTTACAGTCCGGAGGATCCTGTCCACTTCCGCAAGTCCAACAGGATCAAACCGTTCCCAGATAACAGGGTAAGAATGCTCCCTCGGCATCTCCCCAGACTGTGCCTCATGCTGAGAGTCCAAATTGGAATGGATCTGAGCAATTTTATCTTGCACATGCTCGTAGAACTATTCCAAATGGCCCTGTAAATGGGTCACTGAGTTTACTTGACCCAGAAGAGATTGAGTAATCTTGAACAGGGCCGTCGGGCAGCATTCTGTGGACGCAATAAAAGTGGAGAAATATTCACGTTTTTCCGCTCTTACCACCACAAGGTAGGCCTAAATAGCGGCTCTAGCTTCTGTTCGGTCAGATTCAGTCTTCGTCTTTCTCCAGCGGTGCTCCAGACATCTCTTAACCCTCTTCAAAACCTTCAACTCCTCCGTGAACCATGGGGAGTGACAGGTTGAATGGGGCAGGAGAGGTCGTACAGGCATGATCCTGTCCAAGGCCCCGGCCACTTCTCTATTCCAGGTTGCGGCCAGGACCTCTGCTGGACCATGTAGCAGGTCCTCGGATATAACCCCCAGCTCCCTCTGAAACCTCATTGGGTCCATAAGTCACCAGGGGTGGACCAATTGAATGGGTCCTGCCTCCCTGCGGAGTGGGGCAGCATAGGAGAATCTCAGGGCCACCAGGGCATGGTCTGACCATGACAATGGGGACAGGTCTAGCTCTCCCCTCAGATCACATTGCCACTGCTCCGACAAGAAAACCAAGTCTGGGGTGAAGCCACTCTCTCGAGTCAGGTCCCGAATAATCTGGGACAGGCCCATGGCTGCCATGGTAGCCATGAACTCCCGAGCCGCCTCTGAGGTGCATCCCAGGGATGGAAGGTTGAAGTCCCCCAGAACCATAAGCCTGGGGAACTCCACCACCAACCCTGAGACAGCCTCCAGCAGCTCAGGCAGGGAGGTTGCTACACAGGAGGGAGGCTGGTACAGAAGCAACACTCCCAACTGTTCTTGGGAACCCAACTTGAAAAACAGGGTCTCACAGCCAGCCAATTGAGGAACAGCGCCCCTGAAGGACACTAGAGGCTCTTGGATGATAACCGCCACCCCTCCTCCCCTACCCTGGTGTCTTGGCTGGTGCCACACCTGAAACCCGGCCGGGCACATTTTCGACAGGGCTACCACCCCCTCTGGGCCCAGCTAGGTCTCAGTGATACACGCAAGGTCTGCCCCCTCCTCAGTGATCAAATCACATATGAGGGGGCCCTTGTTGTTCACTGACCTGGCATTAAGAAGCAGCAGCCGGAGACCAGGGTCCTCAAGGATCTGCTCTCCAGGGCCTGGGTTTGAACTCGGAGGGCTGGAACATGCCACCAGTAACAAACACCAGGGGCATCTTCCCCGAAGATGGCCTGCCCTCTGGTTCCCGTCATAGCATCCCCGGCCCGTCACCACCTCAATCAAATTACCCACCCCATGGCCCCCAGAGTTTCCTGGCCCAGTTGCCTCCACTCCCGGACCTCTGGAAAACCTGGGTTTAAACAAGGGTCCCCTCCCCCACACATACATCCTCTCACACTCAGTCACCCTTGGGTGATGGCAGGGCCCCCAGTGCACCAGCTCCCGCTCTTGGCGCTGGCAGGTCCTAACCACCCCTCACACCCTCACTGTGCCCCCCTCGGCCTCTCTCACTGGTCAACAAGGGGGCACCTCATCCGTTCCTACCCACCTTCTGTCTCTCACTCAGGGGGAGAAAACTCTTTCATACAATCATACAATCCTGGACTCCCCCTGTGTCTCTCACACCCAGGAGGGAGTACCTCACTCACACTGGAGGGAACCAGCATTCAATTTCAAACTCACCACTTCTCACTGCCAGGGCCTACCACTACCGGGGCCTACTATGCCACGGCCCATCGTGCCGATTGGGTCCCCTGTGCTGTTGCAGTCCACCGACCGTGCTTCCCCGCAGTCCTCCCTCCTTATCCAGGGGTCGTGGGACCATAAAGTTTCACCCCCACCCCCACCGCTAAGATCTTCATTCAGGGGGCTCTGAAAGAGGGGTCTTAAGTCCATTTTTTTCCTACCTTCTCCCCATTTCATATAAAACAACATTTATACTAGTGAGTTTAATGCCTTACCTTCAGAGATTTTGGAGTGGAGATTCAGCAAAATCCACATTCAGAACAATGTCCATTGTCAGGCAAGGACATCAACACAGTTTTGTACATCTTGGTGTTTTGCCCTTTTTACCACACTTGACACATTGAATTAATATTTCCCCTCCTTACTAAATGAAGGTTGGTCTGAAATGGAGGTTGTGTTCTTTCCACTAGCAGATCGATATACTGAAATTTCTATGGAAGTAGCTAAACAGAGCCAGTTTGGTCTAGTGGTTGAGGTGCTGGGCTAGAAACCAGGAGTCTGTGAGTTCTAGTCCCGCCTTAGGCATGAAAGACCTTGGGTGACCTTGGGCCAGTCACTCTCTCTCACCCCAACTCACCTCACAGGGTTGCTGTTGTGGAGAAAATAGGAGGAGGAAGGAGTATTAGGTATGTTTGCCGCCTTGAGTTATTTATAAAAATAATAAAGGTGGGATAAAAATAAAATAAATAAATAAATTCTGGGTTTATATCTATTCCATATTCTTAATATGGCACTTCTAATATTGTGATTTTTAAAAGCTACATTAACCTTAATTTTATTGTGCCATAGAAAGCCATGCCATAGAAAGCCAGGTCAAACTCTTCTAGTTCTAAGATTCTCTTATCTCTCAGCAGCACCCACTCCTTCATCGAAACCAAGCAGCAGGTTGCAAAATACAATTTCAAATCAGGCAGTCCCAATCCTCCTCATTCCTTTGCACCTTGGAGGATTTTATAGTTTTATAGGATTTTATAGGCTTTTTCCCTTGCCATACAAACCTAGATATATCTTTCTGCCATTGCTTAAATGGTACATCAGTTGTCAAAATAGGTATTGTTTGAAACATTACCATCATTCTAGGCAACACATTCATTTTTATTACAGAAATACTCCCCAACAGAGCTTTCCAAACTGTGTGTCGCGACACAAAAGTGTGTCGCCACACACAGTCTGGTGTGTCGCCACACAACCCGGAAGAGCTGATCATCATCAGCGCCTCCGGGTTTTCCCGTGGCGACACACCAACGGCGGCGCGCAAAAACTGGAAAGCAGCAGCAGCGCTTCCGGGTTTTTGCGCGCTGCCGCAACGGCGGCACTTCCGGGTTTTCCCACGGCGACACACCAACGGCGGTTGGTGTGTCGCCGCGGGAAAACTTTGGAAAGCCCTGCTCCCCAACAATGACAATTGTAATTCTCCCATCTTAGCATATCTTTCCTAATTTCTTTCCATGCCTTAACATAATTGTCCTGAAATAACATACAATTCATAGTCATAGTAATAACCAAGTATTTCACTTTTTTCTCAATCTTAAAACCAGTTTTTTTCCCCCCATCAGTTGTTTTTGCTCTTCCATGGAAAATCAATGATTTTGTATTTAAAGCCTGGTCATAAAAGGTAGGATTAAGAGTATGGAAGCTAATCCATGGCTTAAAAGTAATTTCCTTTTTCAGTGTGCCTATATAATGTATGTCATAAACTCTTTAAATGAATCCTTAATTTTAATGCACACTTCCATATTGATTCCTACATGTTGGCATGTGATATATGAGACATGTGCTTAACATTAGGTTTCTGAATTATAGGTTTATTCTGCATTCATGCAGAGAACATCAGTTAGAAAATATTTACTCAGAAGGCAATTATCCCCTTTATTTTTATTTAGCTGGTGACATCATATCTATAGGATCACAGGAATTCAACCGCCACATGTTTAGCCACCTGCGTAGGCAGCACTGACAGGTAAAATACATTCTATTTTCCCACAGCAAGTTCATATCTTTCCACAGGGCACAATTTGAAATTAGAAAGCATATCCTTACAAATGTGTGGTATTTTTAACACACTAGTCAACGCAACGCATTTCTCTTTCACTCTCTACTTATTTATGAACAACTCAGTAACTCTTCTGGGGGGAAAGATTTTGAGATTTGTTTTCAAGACTCCTCTGTGGCATTGTTGATGGGCAAGAATCCTAGAACAAAGCTGCTAGTCTGAACTTTTAATTTAACATCTACATAATATATAGGAAAAAAGCAAATAAAACTAAATAATTTTGTCTTTCAATCTACTAGCTACATGGATCAGTTCCAATTGAAAGTAATATGTTAACTCAGGGTTGAACTGTGCAGTTCTTGATGCTCTCTGAGCTTGGTTGTTTGCTCACAGATATTTCATTACCCAACTAGGTAACAACAGCTCTGAACTTGCGATCTTCCGATCGACAAGCCTGGCGTCTTACCCGCTGAGCCACCACGCCCCTCTAGTGTATCTAAGCCACTGGCTATTATGGTGTTGATCTGTAAGTTGTCTAATCTAGAATGGTTCCTTCCTAGTCAATTTCACCTCTCCATTTAATAGTTCTGCATTAGTTAAAATGTAGTATGATAGCGATCATCATTTTCTTCTATTCTCCCAACTCCTCCTCTCCCTATACTTTTTTCGCATTTTTGTCCATAGAGTATAGTGTTGTTGTTGTTGTTGTTGTTAAGGTATTTAGCAATGATTGTTTATGCATTAGATTGTTGTCACCTTTGGCCAAGATTTTATGTGTGATCTCTCTCTCTTTCTCTCTCTCTCTCTCCATTCATCTCCCTGCCTGCCCACCAATGTACAAGATATGTATTTCACTAAGATTGAGTGTGCTTTGTGTGTGTTACCTATCTATTTATCTAGACAGACAGATAAATAAACATATCCCTATCTTCACCTCCATCATATTGCCGACAAAATAACATAAACATGTCTGAACTCAAGAATCTCAGGAAGTGGCAACACATAGCTGACCTAGATCCCAGAAAAGCAAAACAGGAACAGACCTGGTTGGTACTTGGATGGGGATATACAGAAGTCCCAGGGCTATGGGCTAGACTGAGAGGGTACAAGCATCCTGGGAGAAGAAAATGGCAAACTGCTTCCATATCGCTACCAATAGGACTCAAAACTTTATATGGACACAGAGTTCTGAACATGGCTAACAATTCAATTTTAAGGCTCATGGTGGACCTTGCAAATATTATGGCTTCCTCTATAGGACCCAGAGAATAATTTCTTTTTGAGAATTTTTTTTTTTTTTATCAAATTTATCACCGCCCAACTCCCCCAAGGGGGACTCTGGGCGGTTTACAACAAAATTAAAATCATTAACATACAATTATAAATAGATTAAAATACATAGTAAATAACAGTTTAAAATATAATTAATATAATAAAATCCAATAGCAGAACCTTCTTAAGTTTGTAAAAAGGGCACTCCAGGGCTAATCTAAGGTGCTACCCATCTCCAGGTATAAACACTCTTCTTCCCGCCCCAAGCATAATGACAAAGCCAGGTTTTGAGTTTTTTTCGGAAGTCCAGGAGCAAGGGGAACTGTCTGATCTCTGGGGGAAGAATGTTCCAAAGGGCAGGGGCAACAGCAGAGAAAGCACGCTTCCGAGACCCCGCCAGGTGGAACTCCTTAACCGATGGGATCCGTAGCATGCCCTCTCTGCATGCCCGGGTGGGATGGGATGAAGCAATGGGGATGAGATGGTCCCTTAGGTATCCTGGTCCCATGCCATGTAGGGCTTTAAAGGTGATAACCAACACCTTGAATTGGACCCGGAAGCAAACTGGGACCCAGTGCAGATTGCGCAGCAAAGGTGTTACGTGTGTCCTCCTTGGGACACCCAAAATTGTCCGTGTGGCTGCATTCTGGATCAGTTGTAGCTTCCGGATATTCTTCAAGGGTAGCCCCATGTAGAGCACATTATAGTAGTCTATGTGGGAGATAACCAAGGCATGAGTGACCGTTCAAAGGGCCTCTCGTTCCAGGAAGGGGCGCAACTGGCGCACAACACCAAGTTGAGCAAATTGAGAATACATTTGAAGCTAAGGAGGAGAACATTACGTGACATTAATTTCTCTATTACGTGCTTTCCTCAAAGCCAGGAGCCTAGTTCTTTGATTTTCCAAAGATAAAAAAAGTATAGGACAAGTCCTTCATTTAATCTTGGCATGGGATCACCTTGCTGGGGGAGAGAGAGTTTTGAAACACTCTAGTGTTCCTTGGGTTAATTAATCAGACTGCCGTTAAGGGGGCATGATTAAAATTTCCTTGAAGAGCAAGAACCTCAGAGGTACTTCAGATTCTCTCAGGGACTGTTATAAGCCTTACCGTTGAACTGTTCATCTCAGAAAGAATGTCCTAATTCCTAATTCCTTCTACAGGCCTTGAAATCCTTTGAAATGGATCATGTGAAGGACAGTTCTTTTGGTTTGGGGGGTGGTATAAATGCAGACAGCACACAGGCCAACTGCTGTCGGCGGGAAAAAACGAGACATTTTTTTTGCTGCAACAAACTTGTATAACACAGAGCTCTTTCCTATAGATAGTTAGGGGTCTACGTATCTACAATTAAATTGGCTTTAAACAGGTTTCCTTTACTCCCTTTTATTTGTTGACTTCTTCCACTCTCATCCATCCCTTGTAGTTTATTTTATTATTTGTCCTATTTATACCCCGCCTATCCCCTCCCTACTGGAGGACTCTAGGCGGCTTACAACATTCAGTTACATATTAATTATACATCATTACAAATTTTTACCGCGCGATAGGGAGAGGGGAAGGGAACCGACTCTTCAGCTGCAGGCATCGGACTACATGTCCCAGAATGCCTCGCTCCGCGCCGGCTGCTGACGTCCAGGAAGCTGTTATTTTTTTCCGGATCCGTCGTCCTCCGCCGCCATCACCGCTCTCCAGGTCTTTCTCGGATCGAGGACGACCCTCCGATGGACGCCCCCAAATTGCCCCACGTGAGTGGTACCCATTTATCTACTTGCTATATTAGCTTTCGAATCGCTGGGTTGGCAGAGAGCTAGGGCTAGTGACGAGAGCTCACCTCGCCACACGGTTTCGAACTGCCAACCTTGTGGTCGGCAGTCTTAACGGCTCAGTGGTTTAACCCGCTGAGCCACCACGCCCCCTAGTTCCTTGAACTCCTACTGAATTCTCTGAAGGCCTCATTAAACAATTCTTAGGTTAGGGCTATGGTGAAAGTCTGGGAGGGGTTAAGATCTGACAAATTCAGTGTGTCTTCTGGCTCTTCTGCTGCTGTCTGCCATGCCTTTCTAAAAAATGTTGTTTTGCCCTTCCATGAAGAGGTATCATATCAGAAGTGATAGCACATGAATTCTGATTTCTTTCATGTGACAGCACACGGATGCCGATACTCATAAAAATAAAACCAGTTGTACCTTTAATTACAATAATTTACCCACTGACATTGTTGCTATGCTTTAGATATACCTAAGTGATAGCCAGTTAATATTTTAAATCCTTACCATGATGATAGGAATTTGTCCAAGAGCATAGGAGATCTAGAAGTTGGACAGTTTACATAGAAGGCTCCACTATTGTGGTTGATAAATTCATTTTCTCTGTGCCTTGTGTTTTCTATATTTTAAATTTTTAATAATATTTTAATGTTTAATAATGATTGTTTTGTATTTTTATAATGATTGTTTTTTATATATTTGTTGTTTTATTTGATTGTTGTACACCGCCCAGAGTCACTTTCTGTGAGATGGGCGGCCATACAAATTTGATAGATAGATAGATAGATAGATAGATAGATAGATAGATAATAAATAAATAAATAAATAAATAAATAAATAAGCTATGCCTTGTTTAATGAGCTTATGAAACCTGGCTTCCTACATAAGTTCATATAAATTAAACATTCAAACAGGAGGTAGCAGTTTGTAATAAAATGTTACCAATGTTCCAAACTAACTTCTTCCAAGGAATGCTAGGAAAGTTTTAATTTTCCTTTCTGAAGTGCTGTTGTGTTTGTCTCCAGGAGGTGGCAGCAGCTTCAAATTTTAATGATGGAAAACACCACTAAAAATTCCACAGCCCAGAATAGTCTGTATTGATATTTTACATATTTATTTTGTTGATATAACATGTCATACCTGCAACAAGAGATGTTTAGAAATATAAAGATCATTAGAACTATTTTCGGTTTAGAAGCAATAGAATGGAGACTTTCTGAACTTCTTTCTAACTTTCTTTCTTCGCATGATCTGGTGACTGAGAGGGATATCTATCTTTTAGATTAGATTTTTTTCAGATTTTTAAAAATTTATTTATTTATTTATAATTCGATTTATATCACCGCTCCATCTCCCCTTAGCGGGACTCTGGGCAGTTTACAAAAAATCAAACAAAATAACATATAATACAATCATAATTAAAATAAATATAAAATCCAAGAGGCGATGAGCTTGTATTTAAAAGGGCTCTATGGCACCAGCCATCCCCAGGAGGAACTGTTAATCCCCCCTTTATTATTTTTATAAATAACTCAAGGCGGCGAACATACCTAATACTCCTTCCTCCTCCTATTTTCCCCACAACAACCCTGTGAGCTGTGAGTTGGGTTGAGAGGGAGTGACTGGCCCAGTCACCCAGCTGGCTTTCACGCCTAAGGCGGGACTAGAACTCATACTCTCCTGGTTTCTAGCCTGGTGCCTTAACCACTAGACCAAACTTCACTGATAACAGGGAAGCTTACAACTGGCTGTTTACCTATCAGCCTCCTGAATCTTTATCAGACTTGGAACCCAGTGGTTAAGGTGTTGGGCTAGAAACCAGGAGTCTGTGAGTTCTAGTCCCACCTTAGGCATGAAAGCCGGCTGGGTGACCTTGGGCCAGTCACTCTCTCTCAGTCCAACTCACCTCACAGGGTTGCTGTTGTGGGGAAAATAGGAGGAGGAAGGAGTATTCGGTATGTTCGCTGCCTTGAGTTATTTATAAAAATAAAAAAGGTGGGATAAAAAATTAATTAATTAAATAAAGAAATATTGTAACCGTACTTGCTGGATCAACCCTGTGCCATGATCTTGTTGATCTTTGTGTTTCTGATTGTACACAAAGCCTGCAAGAGAATCTCAGGCAGAGATTTTCCATACAGTATGAAATAGGTGTTAGGTTCTTGGTGTTCTCTGAGCTTCCTTGTTTTCCTAAGACTTCATTATCAGGCTAGGAAATATCAAGTTCAGAGAACACCAGGAAACCAACACCTCAACCCTGTGCTACATATGTGGGAGTTGAAGATGTTCTCTTTCCAACATACAGAAGGGCAATGAGAACATGATGGAGATCAGAGTCAGCAAGTACAGTCCTGTTCTTCTTCTTCTTCCTCATGTTTGTAAATGCCCAGACAGAACTAAGATAGGGATCACATCCTACTATAATTGCAAAATACGATGCAGCTCACATTATTAAGCTCTCAGTCATGGACTATTTTTGCACAGCATGGTTTCTACCATACAAAGGTTCAGATGAAAAACATATTTCACACACATGAAATATCTATATATATCTATCTATCTTCCGATCTTCCTCTCGGCAGTTATGCATACAATTCTAATTAAACCTGTCTCTTTAAGATTACATCACAATTCCCTTCTGTCTATAACCTATTCTTTCTAATCATCAAAACCATAAGTCACAAAATCATTTTCTTTTTTACACAAAAAGTCCATAAGGGGTTTCCAGATATTGATGAATGTCAGTAATGATCTTTCTCTAATCAAAGAAGTCAGTTTGTCCATCTCAGTAAGTTCTGTCAATTTCACCAACCATTCCTCCATAGTGGGTAATGCCGAATCTTTCCATCTTTGTGCATATAGTAATCTTGCCGCAGTAATCATATATTGAAATAATCTTAACATGGCTCTTTTCTAACTGTTTAGCAATCCTAAAAGGAAAACTTCTGGTTTCAATTGAATATTAATCTTTAAAATCCTCTGTATCTATGTGTATATTTGAATCCAACATTTTAAAGCTTTTTTACATGTCCACCAAGCATGATAAAATGTCCCTTCATGTTCACATTTCCAACATACATTTGAAATGCCTTTGTACATTCTAGATAATTTCTCTGATGTCATGTACCAACGATAGATAATTTCTCTGGCATCATGTTTTTTTTCCCCATGTTCTCTGTTCTTTTATTCCCTTTTTCCTTTTTCTATCTCCTTTTGTTTTTGTCTTCTTTTCTTTTTTTTCTTTTTCACATTTACTTTACTATATTTTTTTATTTGAATGTATTTCTTATTACATATGTACATTTTTTAATACAAATTATTTAAAAAAAACATACTTCACAAGCAAAAGTACAGCTACTTTATAAAAGCCAACTGCCTACTCTGCACCATCCTTTAGCCAGCTCAAAACAAAGCTGAAGATGGCCCACATGGGGGGGGGGTGTGTCATGGGGGGAACATTGCAGTGGAACAAAAATCTGACGCTGAATAGCTTTCCCTTGTCTAGTGTTGACAATCCTCCTGTTGAGGAAAGTGAAACAGCCCCATCAAGATGCAATAGGGTGGGAAATGGCAAGAAACTGTTGGAGAACCAAACCATACTCTACATACCATACCGCGCTCTACATGGGGCTACCCTTGAAGAGTATCCAGAAGCTTCAGCTGGTCCAGAATGCGGCCGCACGGGCAGTTACGGGTGCTGTAAGATCAGCACATGTAACACCACTGCTCCGCATAACAACAGAGCAGGGAGAATTATATATGTAAGGATATCAATTCAATAAGAGGAGTGTAAACTCTGTTAGGGGCATCAAGGCCCCAAATAAAATCCATGTGATTCCAATCAGATAAGCTAGTTTTGTAGACAACACTTCGGAGCTGATTGATTAATGCTTTAGCGTTGTCAGGATTCACCAACCAGTCATTCTCACCATACCATATGCTTGTTGGTACTGTAATATGCTCTAGATTGTAAGATGGAGGCTCATCCTAAATAGAGAAAAAGAAATGAATTGAGGTGTTTTGCACACAAAATGGCATCTTCTCTTATACTAACTGCAGATTGCCTATTGAGAACTATCATGAATCTGTCTAGACACAAGAGGGAGTGAATGTCTTAATATTTGATCATGGCAATCTAGTTAGAACAAGCATTTTCAGTGATAAAAACTGAGAAAATGGGAGTGAAGCAATAGTTATAGGGCCTTAAAGACCCATCCCTCTCCCAGACTCTGCACTAGGACTGGTTGGAGCCCTTGGCTGGGTGTATAATATACTTGTTATTATTGACTAGAATCACCATTCTATGTACTGTTTTGTGTTCTATTTGGATTGCATATTTGTTATTTTGTTTTTATGTTGTGAGCTTCCAGAGTTGATTGGGATTGGGTGGAATCCCAGTCAAATAAATTAAATTAATTAATAAATAAATTTTAGGGGGCATCATATAATTGTGTTATACAGGAACAGGACTTTGACCTGCACAGATATCATGCTTGCCTGCAGTTACGATATATGAGGATCTTTTTTCCAATTCAGCTATTTTATTTATTTATATATACACACACACATACTGAAAAGAACTGAGATTTTTCAGTGAATGAAGCAAAAAGGGAAACAAATTTATCCATTTGGCTTTGAATGCTTGGCTCCCCAAAGTCTGCTGGGTTTTAATAGCTATATATTGAACCCCGTTTATTGTACTGAATATGAGTTGCCATCGTTTTTTTTTTTTTTTTTTGTAATCTGCACAAAAATACTTGCAGCTAGCCAAGGACAACACGGTCTTTTACATGCTCCTGGTGCACTTGCTGAAGAGACAGGGAACTTTATGTATTCCATAAACCATCTCACCTGATTGTATCTCTCCATGTTTCCATTCCCATAATCAAAAGCTCTAAATTGTCCAGTTTTGTATATCTAGATTTAAGAGAGAGAGGGTGGGGGGGAGGTGAATTCTAAATGACTGAAACTTCCTAATTCTGGTATTTTATTACACTAAACACTGAAGATGTGGCTTAAAACACCGACAAAGGCTTTAGGCAAATGACGTAATTTGTCAGATCCAAGTTCAGTAGAACTTTCTGCTACAAGTGTCACCAAAGATGCTCTGATGGATGGTAATGGTGGTAATGGAGTGCACAACAACCATCTCAGCTGATCAAAGAATCAAAGCTATGGTGTGCACTGTGTCACCTTCTCTCTACCTTTGTAACACCCAGTATAGGCTGACCATATTTCCTTGAGACAAAAATGGGACATTGGGATGGCAAAACGGGACAGGGTCGTATGTAATATTCTGTATTCATGAAAAAGACAGGGGTCCCCGCCCCTCAGTCTGTGCGATTGGCTCCCGCCTGCGAACCCCACCCCCGGTCCATGCAATTGGCTCCCGCCTGAAAACCCCACCCCCGGTCCACACAATTGGCTCCTGTCTGCAAACCCCGCCCCACAGTCCGCACAATTGGCTCCTGTCTGCAAACCCCACCCCCGGTCCCTCCTTTGCCACGTGCTGATAGGCGGGAGGGCTTCCTCTTCTGGGCTGCCTCCAATCGGCAGCTCCAGCTTGGATCCTCCTTCCATGCCATTCCCACTGGGTTTAAAAAACGGGACAAAATTGAGATTTTTATCAAAACAATGGGACGGTTGAAAAATGCTAAAAAAAACAAAACAGGACTGTCCCATTCAAAACGGGAGGTATGGTCAGCCTAACCCAGTAACTCCCTGGACACCCTCTGGCATCTTTCCAACCAACCTTGCTGCTGCTACTCTTAATTCAGGTCTGAATAGTTCCTGGAAAGTTTAAGCATATAAAATCAGCCCTGAAAAACAATATTGGATTTTCAGACACCTTACCTGTCCCCAGTGGAGCAGAGTCTGAATGGACGTTGAATCTGGAAAGTATGACATGTAAACATCCATGCGGCCCTGCAACAGATATTTCAGTCATTGAAGTGGAGCAACTTCCCAACTTTCTTAATGGCGATACATGGGGGTAGGTTTAGTAATAATCCTCCTGAGCTGCAGTTTAGTTTAGTTTAGTTTAGTTCAGTTTAGTTTATGGTAAAGCCTCCTTCCTTCCTCCTATATGAATTCTGCAATGTTGACTATAGAAGGAGGCACTCCTGCAGAATATATTCATCATTAATGTACAAGATTGCTAAAGCTGTGATGAAGCTTATGCTGCCCATTAATTAAGATAGATCAATTCCCATTATTTAAGACATGGAAGCTCAGGAAAGCAGTTATTTTTTAATCTCTGTGAGATGTTCAGAGTAATTTCAGACAGCTAAAATACATTTTGCTTGATACGTACCAAATTTAGGTTCTTCTGATTAAATCCTGCAATAACTGAAATAACCCAGGAGCAGAATTTGCTGTAAATTTTGGAGCTGCACATTCGGATGACTGTTTTTCTCAAAATCTCACTTCTTGGGCAAAAATCTCTCCTGCCCAAAAAACCCTGTAAATATATCAACATTATATCTAGTTACTTTAAAGTGGAGAAACGGATCCATCTATGTTCCAGAGGTTCTGCCTCTCCTGTTGATGAGTATGTGAGCGTGAGGATTTTGCTCCAAAGCAAATTCCTTGGAAGAGCTGGGTATCTGATGCCAGGTTTCCCTGTCCAATACCTGATGCCAGGTTTCAAGTATTTTGAATCAGGTTTCAAGTTTCACTCTAACCATGCAAACTGCTGCACTTCAGAAATAATTAAGTGAATGCACCTTGATCTTTCAGGATTCCACCTGGATTTGCTGAAATGCACCTTTCAAGAGAAAGAGGGCTGTTTCAGATACAAGTGTGCTGAACGGATTCAGCACCAGATGGAAGTGGCTGTCGGCATTCTGTGTAATGGTATGTGGGAATGACCTTGGAAGACAGGGGGGAAGAGCCACAGCCAGGGGAAAGGTTGGAGAAGAGGCAGCTTAGCCCACAAAAGGAATGTGGATGTGGCAAATGTCTCAGAAGGGACCCTCCCTAGTTTCTTGGGTTGTAAAGGTGGTGGGAGAGAAATGTACTTGCAGACTTGCGTGCTTCTGTTAATGTAACCTTACAATAAAGTAGAATTAGTCCATCTGGTGGTGCTTCCTGTCTGGACTACCTCACTAGGCTGACATTCTGCTACCAAAGGCTTTTCAGTGCTGCTTAAGGACTGGCCGTTCTTTATAGTTGCTCTTCAGTGCTCAGCAATGGCACTGGCCTTTTCTTCTTCCTCCTCAAAACAAGTGGAAAGACCCACAACTTGGTAAACAAGAGCTACCAACTTCTTCTTCTAGGAAGGTCGATGCTGTAATGATCTTATCAGTTAGAACAGGGGTACCCAACCTTTTTGGCACGAGGGACCAGTTTCATGGAAGACAATTTTTCCACAGACCAGGGGGGAGTGGGGTTTGCAGGCGGGAGCCAATCACATGGACTGGGGGTGGGGTTTGCAGGCGAGAGTCAATTGCGTGGACCGGGGGTGGGGTTTGCAGGCAGGAGCCAATCACGCACACCAGGGGCGGGGTTTGCAGGCCGGAGCCAATCGTGTGGACTGGGGGCAGGGTTTGCAGGCAGGAGCCAATCTTGCAGACTGGGGGGCAGGGTTCAGAGACTGGCATGGCGGCCCGGTTCCTAACAGGCCATGGACCGGTACCGGTCTGTGGCCTGGGGGTTGGGGACCCCTGAGTTAGAAGAAAGGATTTTCTGCACTGACTCAGCTCTTCCAGACAGTTCTGCCTGCTCTACCAGATAATTCAGAGGAGGTAGAACACCATCTATGCCAGATAAACAAGCCAGCCTTCCAGCAGTAGCCATCCACCTCCAATAGGAGCATAGGCTGTAAGTCAGGGATAGCCGAATGCTAGGGCTAATGCTGTAGAAGCAGTGTGCTCTTTTTTCTTCTAAGACAGAGCTTTCAAAACTGTGTGTCGCGACACAAAAGTGTGTCGCCTGCGGGGCTCAGATGTGTCACGTCAAAACCCGGAAGCGCTGATGGTGTGCCATCAGCGCTTCCGGGTTTTCCCACGGTGACACACCAATGGCGGCACGCGAAAATCCAAAAGCACTGCAGCCACGGTGGCGTGCAAAAACTGAAAGCGGCAGCAGCGCTTCCGGGTTTTTGTGCGCTGCCACAACGGCGGCACTTCCAGGTTTTCCCGCAGCGACACACCAACAGCAGTTGGTGTGTCGCCGCGGGAAAACTTTGGAAAGCCCTGTTCTAAGAGAAAAGCTCTTTGCATCTGTAGTTTGGTTGTGGGTTATTTTTGTGTTGGTTTTTGTCACTTTCTCATTTGTGTAGATCTGCCAAATTTGGTTCCTCAGCCTTGATTATTTGAGTGTATTTTGGTGCCCCTTTCTTGAAAGAGAAGCATTTGAAGCACATGGCATTTTTGCAAGCAAGGTTCACTCATGTAAAGAATTTTGGGGAATATATTTTCATGAATATATTTTTGTGCAGCTGTTTTTCCAATATACCTTTTTACTGGTGAATTTGTTATACTGCAGAATCTGAAAGCATGGACATTTTGAATGATAACTAAGTTTTGTTTCCTCTATTAGTCAGAAAATGCAAAATTAGAGAAAAGTGTATTCAGATGTGAACTAAATGAATTTCTCACCCATCCTAATGTTAATAGCTAACTCAATGTTGCTAACTCTTAATATTGGGCCTCCTATACCAATACCGTATTTCAAGAAAATTCAGGCCAGCAAACGCATGGGAGGGTGCATTAAAATGCATTTCCACGTTTTAGTTTTCAGCTGGTGAGCCATGCAAGCTCTGCACTAAGAAGAAATATTGGACCATAAATGGTCCAGTATCAAGGGGCCATCTTATGCTGCATGGGTTCCCAGGCAACAGGCATTAAAACAGACCAAGACCAAAAAGTTATTGAGAGAGGGGTCAAGGAATCCATTTATGCCAACTTGGAAAATCCTTCCTTGAATAGAGGTGGGGGCCTCAGGCACAATCTTTCCCCTATTTTCCTTCCTGCTTTGTCTTCTGTGCCTAGGAAGATTAAGACCATTTTGCAAGCTCAACAGCAGCATGGTAATCTTAACGATCCTCCTTTAGATGATAAAGGGACTTAGAAATAAACATCTCAAAATAACCATGACCTAGCCCCAGGTGCAAGGTCACACAGCCACCCTAGAAACATATTTAAGGATTCCCTTACTAACTTTGCTCAGACTGAAGAAGCTTATTGGATAAGGAGCGAAACGTTTCCACTGAGAAAATAGAAATCCAGTTGACATGATTCAAGCTACAGATCAAAAAGTTATGTGCCCAAGGTTGATGTCAATGTGTTACAGGAGAACAATAATTAAATTACTGCAACCCTCATCTCTGCTACCACCATCAAGTTATACATCAAATACCTGTATTACATCATCTGCCAGGAGCAGCAGTTTGACTATTGAGCTTCGGGAATTCTTAATTGTGGCTGCCGGAGCCAAGGCATGGAACATTCTTATCTTTTCAGCCACATGTGGCATGGATGAAAGTACAATCAAACCTGAGAATACAGACCCAAAATATTAGCCTAAAGTAACCACAACTTTCCAGAGTTCTTATTTTAGGATGAAACCCTAAGCACAATTAATAGAGGTAAGAGATCCAGGACAAATTTACTTTGGGGGATAGATTCCTGATCCGACCAATTTTTGTATGCAGGTTTTTCAAATTAAAAGTCCTTAGGGGGGAAAAAGGCAGATTGAAACATGGAATATCGCAATATGATCACATGGCCAATCTAGAAATGCAGGGAAAGACATTTCTACTCATCAATGAGAAGAAGTTTCTTCCATCACTTCAAACATGCTACCTCTCATCCTTTAGAATTGGACAAATATTAGCTTGCATTTCTTCTGGCAAGGAATCACTGGCAATAAAATACTCAAATTTGCTTGTAGCACAATCTATGGCAGAATTCTTTAAAAACAGAAATAAGTCACCTGAATGCAATCTGTCATTTATTTCAAAACTACTGTAACTATTCCAGGGGAAGCAATCTTTTCAAGCAGCAAGTACTATTATGCAATATTGCTCAATGGCACAGGAACCAGAAATAAAAAAATAAATAAAAATAACTCAACATTTCATGATATCATTAAAAGGGGTGAAATTGCACAAGTTCATGTTTAGAGATCTTGTGCAATGGCATTCTCAGTTTTAAATATCATAAGATTTGGGCATTTTTGTCTAAAATGTGGTGAGGTTTGGCCATCTTGAGATTTTGGCCACATTAAAATGGTTTGGTTAGGGAGTTCTGCAAATGCTACTTGAGGAAGTTGTAGGTGACCTGGGCAATATGTTGCCATCCACTGAACTATTTAGTAACTAACATCTTCTTTATTTCCCAAGTACAGTTTCTAGCAGCATAATATTACTTAATTTTAGAAATTTGCATTAAAAGAGCATTTAGCATTTTCTAGCATTCCTTCTGAATACTGATACTGATAAGCAAATTTTCAAACTCAAATCAGAAAGGCTTGGTCAAGCTTTTATCCTGAACTAAAGAAATTAACTTGTTCTACTGGATGTTCAGTAGCAATATACTGTACCTAAAGGCATGTGTGAAATAAGCATATATTAATGTTATTCTATTTTTATTATGACTCCGTCTCCATCTCCGTCTCTCTGTCTCCTGCCATTCTGCGTCTAAGACAGCCATGGATACATGCTACAGCTAAGTTTCACTGTGTGCAGTATATAGTAATGGTTTCTATAACATACCTTGAGTGGCACCTTGAGAATAGCCCACTAAATGTATTTTGGAATTTCTAGTTTTTTCCACAATAAAAGAAATCATTGCTGGAAGGTCATATCTGGCCATTTCATCAAAACTGTAAGATATAGTAGACAATTGATATTAAATAAGATAATTGACATTGTTTTCATGAACTCTCTAATTCAATGAATGGGATTTCAACAACATAGAGGTTGATTGAATCTGGCTCTTGTGAGGATAGATGACAATAAGGATTGTGATCTAGTGATAGAAATAAATGTACTCTGAATCAAGGGTGTTTGTGGGGGAGTGGGTTAAAAAGGCCAGATGGTTGTGACCATGACTGAAGTTCTGTCTTTTTTTTTACATATATCATATGTGTGATGCATATAAAAAAAGGGGGGATGGGGGGCTTTAATGGTGCAGTTGCGACTGTCAATTTTTAAACATTCCCTGTAGACACCCCTGCTCTGAAATCTGCACATACATTCATAGGCAGGGAAACGGTTCGTATCACTGCCAGTCTCCACATGTGCATGAATCTTTTCATTCCATTGATTCCAGGTAAAAACTGATAAGCATCCCTAATATGACTCGTAGAAAATAGTAAAAAGGTAAAGGTTCCCCCCGCACATTTGTGCAGTCGTGTCTGACTCTAGGGGCCGGTGCTCATCTCTGTTTGTTAGCTGAAGAGCCAGCGTTGTCCGAAGACGCTTCCACGGTCATGTGGCCGCATGACGCGTGTGGAACACTGTTACCTACCCACCAAAGTGATACCTATTTATCTACTTGCATTTGCATGCTTTCGAATTGCTAGGTTGGCAAGAGCTGGGGCGAGTGCGGGAGCTCACTCCGTCATGCGGGGCTATGGATTCGAACCTCTGAACTTGCGATCTTCCGATCGACAAGCCTGGCATCTTACCTGCTAGTTGATGTATTGAATCTCCATATCATAATGTTTGTCAATGGATGAATCAACTGATGGATTTTTCTACAGCACAGTTACAAATAAGAATCTGAACAGCCTATTTCTTTGTTACTGATTTTAACCATTAGTTATAACATATTATTCACATGATATATCGAAGGAGGACATAATCATTTGATTAATATAAAAAAATTAAGGATACACTGTCAAACAGGGCCAATATTACTCTATTTTCAAAATTCTCCTTTTCCATTCTTGGTGTTGAATGTTTAGATCTTGTATTCTAGAGCAAAAAGCCAAAAGTTTCTCCTTCACACTATATGCTTAATATTTAATAATATGTATTTTGAACAAGGAAATGCAGCTAAACTACATGCATTTGTGAATAAAGTTTTGCCAACTGGTATAAAAGCTGTTCCAGAATATACTACCAAGAAATGCAAATAAAAGCAAACAAAAAATACAGATCCCAAGCCTTTCTACACGTTCTGTTGTTTGGGGGAGATGGGCGGTCATATAAATTTAATAAATAAATAAATAAATAAATAAATAAATAATAAAAAATAAATTACCTGTAAACATGATATTGGTCTTGCTTGGTTGAAAGGTGTTGGTGTTTTCGAGACCAGGAGTTGCCTCTGTTGTTCCCTATCCAGACATCATAACCTGCATCTGCTAGCATGAATCCAAGACTTTGATTGGGCATGTTTGCAACCCAGATCCTTCCTTCTAAAACAAAGCCATGCTGCAAAAGCACAACTGGTTTTCCTGCTGTAAAAAGATACCATAAAGATAACTGTTGGCATCAGTTCCTGGATTTTTTTTGTGAAGTAGGCTGCCCAACTTTGTTTATCATGTGCATATTGAGTGGCTCCGGATTCAGTACCAGTTTAGGTCCTTGGTTCTTGAACCCCACCCCCACCCCTAAGTTTACATTAGAGTCTAGGTTGCTGCTCAGAATTGGAGCAACATACCCATCATTTGCTGAAAGGTACAAATTATTTATGTGACTTTGGTCTTCCATGGTCAACGGTGGCATGGAACCATAAAAGGAATGCTGCTTTCCATTAAGAGGTCATGGAAGCAGTTCATCATTGGCCATTATATTAATGATTTATCCTGCTCAATCCATTATTTATCATTCCTTTAAATAATACAATAAAAAATTCTCCATCAGGAGAATTGCAAGTCTGTATTTTTCTATTGAGGACTACATTCCCAAAATCTAATCTGTTTGGGGTTACATGCTGGGATGAAGGATATGAGTTCTAGTCCTGCCTTAGGCATGACCCTGAGCCAATCACATTCTCTCAGCCCTAGGAAGGAGCCAATGGCAAACCAGGAGTCTGAGAGTTCTAGTCCCGCCTTAGGCGTGAAAGCCGGCTGGGTGACCTTGGGCCAATCACTCTCTCTCAGGCCTAGGAAGGAGCCAATGGCAAGCCAGGAGACTGAGAGTTCTAGTCCCGCCTTAGGCATGAAAGGCGGCTGGGTGACCTTGGGCCAGTCACTCTCTCTCAGCCCAACCCACCTCACAGGGTTGTTGTTGTGGGGAAAATAGGAGGAGGAAGGAGTATTAGGCATGTTCGCCGCCTTGAGTTATTTATAAAAATAATAAAGGCGGGATAAAAAATCAATCAATCAATCAATCAATCAATGAGTACCAAGCATTGGTCAGCACACTTGTGACAACTCACTCCAATACAGGTAATCAGAGGCATTGGGTGGGGACAAAAAAGTCAAAATGACAGGCATGATTGTGCAATTCAAGCACCATTTTGACTTTTTCGGCCCATCCCCTGCCACCAGCAGATGCCCCTGCTTATAAGCTTCTACCTGGAAGAAGACAGAAACAGGAAAGAGCAATGCTGCTGCAGTTCAGTTTCCTTTGGGAGAGGGATTGTCCCCCAAGTTAAGCAATGAGAAGAAATAAATGTATTCACTATTGGAAGATTAGCTAAAAGGCCAGGGAGGCTTATGATTCTATGGATGCTTGGACCTATCAGACTTATTTATTTATTTTTTATTTATTTATCATACTTATATCCCGCCCTTCTCCTTCTCAAGGAGGGACCCTAGGGTCCTTATCCTTTGCAACACTCCCTATAAAGTGACCTTAGAAATAGCTGGCCTCATAGACCAGTGGGCAGGTGGAGAAGACAATCAGATATCAAATTCCTTCTTCTAAAACTGGAAATCTGCCTCTGGGTCTTGGAGCATGAAACCTATTTAATAGTTCTGGGGAAGCTGTCCTCAGGGGCCATAGAACTGCACCTTTATTTGTCAAAACTTTGGCGGAGCTGTTTCCTGTCTGTACAATCTCTTGCCTGTTCTTCCTGAGAACGGATCTGCAGTATTCTCATATCTGCAGATATATTATTCCATCCTGTGTGCATCATAAATATATTTCCTGATATCATTAATGCCGAAAATTATTAGAGATATAATGGTGAAAAAATGCATCCTAGATACCTTGGAGTAGGTGTAGGTGCCTACCTCTGCACACTTTTGAGTTCTACCTCCTTGATCCTTCAGTCTTCAAAAAGGTATGGAAGAATCAGAGGAACTGGGTAGTATATTCCATTCCTGCCCTGGGTAGGGTGATGGATAGAAGACCTTCCAACCCTAAGATTCTATGATTCTATAATCATTTGAAAGCACAAGTTGTTTCTTTTCTGAGACGGAAAGATGATTGGTTACGTAATGTTGGCCACTCCAATGGGATAGGTTAGGCATGTATGAATTGTTTTTTGCAAAATATTCTAAACAAACTTTTCATAAATATCTCCCATGATTTTTAAAAAATTGTACAGTCTTCTTTGTTTTTACTTACACAGGCTCCAATGTTGTTTTCTGTCATAAGGAATTCTGTTAAGAGTGAGGATGTAACCATCAGAAGTTACTATTTCATATTCTTCAACTTGGTATCCTCTATGGTGAATGATCTCACTCTGTTGAAGGAAATCTCAGGATAACTACATCACGTTTTTATGTTACCTGTCAACAGGTGCTTTATTAATGTGTAGAATCACCGAAAAGAAGTCTGGAAATATTGAAAGGTTTTTTTGTTTGTTTTCTTAAAAATGTGGAGGATCAAATGTGAAAAGGATTGGAATTAGAAGATATTTTGTCATCCATAATGGAAATAATTAATGTCCCTGGAAAGACCTTGTTTATTTATTTATTTATTTATTTATTTATTTATTTATATTTAAATAAATGTATGCGCATGAACCAAAATTGTCATATAAAATTATCTAAATGCAAGTACTGCTTTCTCTTTAACATGGCAGAGAATAATTCCATTTTTCTAACTCCATTAACAGAGTGCTGAAACCTCATGTTTTAAATGTTGACTATATGGACCCCATGTATTCTTATTGTCACTTTCAGCTTTTGTTAGCCCTTTGAGGTAGGGAAAGTCAAGAAAGAGAAGTAGTAGGATTGTTAAGGAATGCTCTTTATTGTTATAGGCTATAAGAACAGAATCTTGATCATCAGTTCCTCTCTACTACATCTTAAACAAAATCAAGGCAGGGTTATTTTGATTTTTTTTCATGCTTTCTGCTTTTCTAGGACTGAATAAACATGGAGCCTGAAATGTCATGTTTTAGACTATTCTATTCCATCTATTCTATGGATCCCATCTATCTTTATTGCCATTTTCAAGTTCTGTATTATATTATACTACATCTACCACCAACAAAATTGCAGCTTACAATGTTCATGTATGCTTCAGGATTGCCTCTTTTGGGTACTGTTCCTCTGGAAGACAAAACGCCTTGGATTGCAAAAGCCACTAGAAATAAGAGCCACATCTTGTATCTATAAAATAAACAAATGGTGTTTAGTAGCTTGAGTAAGAGAAATGTTCGATGCCAATAGATCATGTTTGTAATTGCTAGCGTGTCCACACAAAAGTTCTAACAACTGGGAACTATTTTGCAATCATTCTGTAATTAATTGTTAGAATTAAGGGCTTAGCTACTCTGGAGATTTCCCTGTTAGCAAATAGCAATTTACTCATGCTAATTTTCAGGACAGTAAAAGTGAGTGATGGGAGGGGTACTTTCAGACTTGCAAGATTGATGTCAGCTTTGCGAGGTAATCCAGACAAGAAGCACATTCAGAGATACTAGCTCTACCTTTATTGTAAGGTTACACTAACAAAATCTTGCAAGTCTGAAAGTACCCCTCCCATCCCTCACCTTTACTCTCCCAAAAATTAAGGAGGACCCCTTCTGAGATGCTTTTTCCACCTTTCCTTTGGACTCAAATTTTGTTCATCAGGCCGTTGTCTAGGCTGCGGCTCTTCCTCCTGTATCCCAAGGTCATTCCCACATACCATTACAAGCACTGAGATTGGAGGAGTAACATTTACTCTGTATCTCCCCCTCCTGAACAACATTCAGATTACCTTCATGGGAGGGGTCTTTTAGTTTGGGAAAGTAGTATGTGGAGGAACAACTGTAGAACCCCTTAACTCAAAGTGTTTATGAAGTAGAAAAAAATCTCAGAACTATTCTGTGTAATACTGTTGTTTGGCACCAAATGTGTTGTAATCCAAAAGAGTTGAAACATTTGTTACAGGCTCCATTGCTTTACAATGCTCTCTTAGAGCTGTTGTTGCTTGTCCTTGAAGCAAATGCTCCTTCATTGCTCTTTCTACAGAGAATTCCAGATTACTTTTATTTACTCTATCCTGAAGAAAGTCCTTGACAGAAAACTTGGCCACTCTTTGGACATACCACTCCAAGTTGCTCAGTTCTACCCCTTCCCCCAAACAGATCAGTCTTTCTTTGGGTTTGAAAAAGTGCACTAATTTCTTTTTTAGTTGTATATACAGTAATGCCGCCCAACGGCCCTGTTTAGGATTACTCGATCTCTCCTAGGTAAGGTGGGGCCAGTGACCCACCTTCAGGGCTGTGCGGAGGAATTTTCGGAGCATCTGATGGATAAAATCGCTCGGATTCGTTCTAAGCTGGACTCCAAGCGTGATGCATGGTCTGGGGAGATGCTGAGGGAGCGTCTGTGCCTGGTTATCTGGGAACGGTTTGATCCTGTTGGGCCTGAGGAAGTGGACAGGATCCTCCGGACTGTAAGGGCCACTACTTGTCATCTTGACCCATGCCCCTCCTGGCTGGTGAAAGCAGTCAGTGAGGTGACATGTGGCTGGGTCCATGCGATGGTTCTTACATCCTTGGGAGAGGGAGTGTTTCCGGTGGCTTTTAAGGAGGCGCTGGTGCACCCCCTCCTCAAGAAGCCATCGCTGGACCCTACAGTGTTGGACAACTTTCATCCCGTCTCCCACCGCCCCTTTTTGGGGAAGGTGGTTGAGAAAGTGGTGGCATTACAGCTCCAGAGGATTCTGGATGATACTGATTATCTAGACCCCTTTCAGTCAGGGTTCACGCCAGGATATGGGGTGGAAACTGCATTGGTTGCACTTACAGATGATCTCTGGCGGGAGCGGGATGGAGGCAGTGCATCCATCCTGGCTCTTCTTGACCTCTCAGCGGCTTTCGATACCATCGACCATGGTATCCTTTTGGGGCGGCTCGGGGAGTTGGGGGTGGGCGGCATAGTTTTGCGCTGGTTCACCTCCTTCCTCTGAGACTGGTCCCAATTGGTGGTAATAGGAGAGGAGAGGTCCGACCCTCGGCCCCTACTTTGTGGGGTGCCGCAGGGTTCGGTTCTCTTCCCTCTCCTATTTAATATCTACATGAAATCACTGGGTGAGATCATCCGCCAACACAGGATGAGGTATCATCAATATGCTGATGATACTCAATTATATATCTCCATCCCGGGTGAGCTAAGTGATGCGGTGGCTACCCTTTCTCAGTGTCTGAAGGCTGTGGGGGTCTGGATGGGGAACAACAGGCTTCAGCTGAACCCTGGTAAGATGGAGTGGCTGTGGATTGATGGCGCCTCGGGATCCAGGGAGTTGTCATCTTTAGATCTGGATGGGGTGGCACTACCCCATTCAGACTCAGTGCAGAACCTGGGGGTCCTTCTGGACTCACGACTCCTGCTTGAAGAGCAGGTGGCAACCGTGGCCAGCAGGGCGTTTGTGCAACTTCGAGTTGTATGCCAGCTACGCTCTTTCCTGGACCGAGATGCCCTCCGTACAGTCACTCATGCCCTGGTCATCTCCCATATAGACTATTGCAATGTGCTCTACATAGGGCTACCCTTGAAGAGTATCCGGAAGCTGCAGATGGTCCAGAATGCGGCTGCGCGTGCAGTTATGGGTGCCCCAAGATCGGCACATGTGACACCTCTGCTGTGCAAGCTGCACTGGTTACCAGTTTGCTTCTGGGTCCAATTCAAGGTGTTGGTTGTCACCTTTAAAGCCCTACATGGCATGGGACCAGGTTACCTAAGGGACTGCCTCATCCCCAGAACATCGACCCGCCCCACCCGGTTATGCAGAGGGCTTGCTACGGACCCCGTCTGTAAGAGAATTCCATCTGGTGGGGTCCAGGAGGCGGGCCTTCTCTGCAGTGGCACCCGCCCTTTGGAACATTCTGCCCCTGGAGGTGAGGCAAGCCCCCACACTCCTGAACTTCCGAAAATAATTGAAGACCTGGCTCTGCTACCTCGCTTGGGATGGGAAGGGTAATAGCTCTTCTTGGGGGTGGCTTGTGCCGTAGAGTTCTTTTAAATATAACATCACAGCCTCTTGGATTTTATATATTTATATTTAATTTATGTTTAGAGTGATAATTGTATATTGTATTTTATATGTTTTAATTACTAACTTTGTTTGTAGCTTGAATCATGTCAACTGGATTTCTATTTTCTTAGTGGAAACGTTTCGCTCCTTATCCAAGGAGCTTCTTCAGTCTGAGCAAAGTTGGTAAGGGAATCCTAAATATGTTCCTAGGTAGCTGTGTGACCTTACACCTGGGGCTAGGTCATGGTTATATTGAGATGTAAGTCCTTTTATCATCTAAAGGAGGGTCGTTAAAATCACCATGCTGCTGTTGAGCTTCTGAAATGGTCTTAATCTTCCTAGGCACAGAAGACAAAACGGGGAGGAAGATGGGGGAGAGTTTGTGCCTGAGGCCCCCACCTCTATTCAAGGAAGGATTTTCCAAGTTGGCATAAATGGATTCCTTGACCCCTCTCTCAAGGAATCCATTTATGCCAACTTGGAAAATCCTTCCTTGAATAGAGGTGGGGGCCTCAGGCACAAACTCTCCCCCATCTTCCTCCCCGTTTTGTCTTCTGTGCCTAGGAAGATTAAGACCATTTCAGAAGCTCAACAGCAGCATGGTGATTTTAACGACCCTCCTTTAGATGATAAAAGGACTTAAAAATTACATCTCAATATAACCATGACCTAGCCCCAGGTGTAAGGTCACACAGCTACCTAGGAACATATTTAGGATTCCCTTACCAACTTTGCTCAGACTGAAGAAGCTCCTTGGATAAGGAGCGAAACGTTTCCACTAAGAAAATAGAAATCCAGTTGACATGATTCAAGCTACAGACAATTCCACCTGGATGACTGAGAACCTTCATAGACATACTAACTTTGTTGTAAACCGCCCAGAGTCCCCTTTGTTGGGGGAGATGGGCGGTGATAGAAGTTGGATGGATGGATGGATGGATGGATGGATGGATGGATGGATGGATGGATGGATGGATGGATAAATAAATAAATAAATAAATAAATAAATAAATTTCCATTTTTGCCTCTTTTACTTTCATTGCACTGATGGCCTTATGGATATAATAAAGAAACGTATTTAGAAACGTACATTCTGCAAGAAATTCTGCATTGAAATAAGTACTTACATTTTAGGGGGGTAGATTTTTTTTAAAAAATTACAGGTTGGGGATGAAGCAGGAGAAATAAAATTAAGCAAATACATGCAAAAGTAACATAAACCAGCCTTTTCCATCCATATTCTTATTGATTCAGTGAAACAAAAATATTCCTTTGCTAATACTCTGCTAGGATTTTTGTCAAGCAAAGTAAACTTGAGAGAGAATAAAAATGCTCTCAGTGATGTTAGTATAAATCTGGCATACATCTATTTAATAGACTATGTTTAGGGGTTTCACAGCTTCTTGAATTAGATTAATTTTTTAAAAAATGGTCCACTCCTCATAAATGAACTTCTGATGAATGCATAGAAGAATCTAGATAAACAATTGGTGGACATTTGTCAGAGGAGGTGGGTTGAAGAGGGGTGCCACTACCCATCTTCTCTGACAAAGGAATTCCTTCATTCATCGTACCCTGGAGGGTTTCTGTTGACCTCTTAATGGATACTCACAGGTGTCTGACATGAAAGAAACCTCCTAAATACAGTATATGAAAACAGTATCTCCCTATAAGCCAAAGACTCACAACCTGAGCTAAAAAAACGTATTATATATTGCCCAATGAAATAGAATCTTCTTTCACTTTAAAGCAGTGTTTCTCAAACTTGGCAACTTTAAGGGGTGTGGGCTTCAACTCTCAGAATTCCCCAGCCAGCTAGGGTATTCTGGGAGTTGAAGTCCACACATCTTAAAGTTGCCAAGTTTGGGAAACACTGCTTTAAATGAAAGCAAACAATTGCAACGCTGGCATCCGTTGTCACAAGCCAGCAGTCCATCATAGCTAAGATTGCTGTCAAATCCTTAGAATGTCGCTGATTAGAGATAACATTATAATTCTTCTGTTCTACAATAATCAACAAGCCAGTCTGCATAAAGAAAAAGTGAAAACTTTACCAGAATCTACTTACTTGCTGTCCTGGGTGGGAATTCTGGCTGGAAAGATTGAAATGTTCACAGCTATGAGAAGATTGAATGAACTCTGCCTTTTAAAGGCTGACTACCCTTCCCATCCTTTGGTGTCCCAACTTATTATTATAGGGAGTGGATTTACATGATGTCATTGCTTCAATTCTGTCTGTTGCTGTTATTATCATTGTTACTGATTCCCGAATTATTAAGTATTTGAGACTCGCTCTTTTGAAATATAGAGTCTATTTCTGAGCAACAGATAAGGAAGAAAACTTTTAAAATCCCCAAGATTCAGTAATCTCCCCTGGAATAGAAACAGAAGTGTTTCTGGTAATTACAATCAGGCAAATGAAAACCTTGATAGCCATACGTTGCATCATATTGGAGGTGATGCAAGTAGGAAATGAAGGAGCTGCAAAACTTTACAAGCAGCAGCCAAACTTTCTCTTTCTTGGAACACTTGCTTTCACAGGCAAATTTCAGCGTGCTTGAAACAGTGCCAGTTTCAGCTATGTAGTAAGATCAAATAAATAAATAAATAAATAAATAAATAAATAAATAAATAAATAAATAAATAAATTTCCATTTTTGCCTCTTTTACTTTCATTGCACTGATGGCCTTATGGATATAATAAAGAAACGTATTTAGAAACGTACATTCTGCAAGAAATTCTGCATTGAAATAAGTACTTACATTTTAGGGGGGGTAGATTTTTTTTAAAAAATTACAGGTTGGGGATGAAGCAGGAGAAATAAAATTAAGCAAATACATGCAAAAGTAACATAAACCAGCCTTTTCCATCCATATTCTTATTGATTCAGTGAAACAAAAATATTCCTTTGCTAATACTCTGCTAGGATTTTTGTCAAGCAAAGTAAACTTGAGAGAGAATAAAAATGCTCTCAGTGATGTTAGTATAAATCTGGCATACATCTATTTAATAGACTATGTTTAGGGGTTTCACAGCTTCTTGAATTAGATTAATTTTTTAAAAAATGGTCCACTCCTCATAAATGAACTTCTGATGAATGCATAGAAGAATCTAGATAAACAATTGGTGGACATTTGTCAGAGGAGGTGGGTTGAAGAGGGGTGCCACTACCCATCTTCTCTGACAAAGGAATTCCTTCATTCATCGTACCCTGGAGGGTTTCTGTTGACCTCTTAATGGATACTCACAGGTGTCTGACATGAAAGAAACCTCCTAAATACAGTATATGAAAACAGTATCTCCCTATAAGCCAAAGACTCACAACCTGAGCTAAAAAAACGTATTATATATTGCCCAATGAAATAGAATCTTCTTTCACTTTAAAGCAGTGTTTCTCAAACTTGGCAACTTTAAGGGGTGTGGGCTTCAACTCTCAGAATTCCCCAGCCAGCTAGGGTATTCTGGGAGTTGAAGTCCACACATCTTAAAGTTGCCAAGTTTGGGAAACACTGCTTTAAATGAAAGCAAACAATTGCAACGCTGGCATCCGTTGTCACAAGCCAGCAGTCCATCATAGCTAAGATTGCTGTCAAATCCTTAGAATGTCGCTGATTAGAGATAACATTATAATTCTTCTGTTCTACAATAATCAACAAGCCAGTCTGCATAAAGAAAAAGTGAAAACTTTACCAGAATCTACTTACTTGCTGTCCTGGGTGGGAATTCTGGCTGGAAAGATTGAAATGTTCACAGCTATGAGAAGATTGAATGAACTCTGCCTTTTAAAGGCTGACTACCCTTCCCATCCTTTGGTGTCCCAACTTATTATTATAGGGAGTGGATTTACATGATGTCATTGCTTCAATTCTGTCTGTTGCTGTTATTATCATTGTTACTGATTCCCGAATTATTAAGTATTTGAGACTCGCTCTTTTGAAATATAGAGTCTATTTCTGAGCAACAGATAAGGAAGAAAACTTTTAAAATCCCCAAGATTCAGTAATCTCCCCTGGAATAGAAACAGAAGTGTTTCTGGTAATTACAATCAGGCAAATGAAAACCTTGATAGCCATACGTTGCATCATATTGGAGGTGATGCAAGTAGGAAATGAAGGAGCTGCAAAACTTTACAAGCAGCAGCCAAACTTTCTCTTTCTTGGAACACTTGCTTTCACAGGCAAATTTCAGCGTGCTTGAAACAGTGCCAGTTTCAGCTATGTAGTAAGATCAAATAAATAAATAAATAAATAAATAAATAAATAAATAAATAAATAAATTTCCATTTTTGCCTCTTTTACTTTCATTGCACTGATGGCCTTATGGATATAATAAAGAAACGTATTTAGAAACGTACATTCTGCAAGAAATTCTGCATTGAAATAAGTACTTACATTTTAGGGGGGGTAGATTTTTTTTAAAAAATTACAGGTTGGGGATGAAGCAGGAGAAATAAAATTAAGCAAATACATGCAAAAGTAACATAAACCAGCCTTTTCCATCCATATTCTTATTGATTCAGTGAAACAAAAATATTCCTTTGCTAATACTCTGCTAGGATTTTTGTCAAGCAAAGTAAACTTGAGAGAGAATAAAAATGCTCTCAGTGATGTTAGTATAAATCTGGCATACATCTATTTAATAGACTATGTTTAGGGGTTTCACAGCTTCTTGAATTAGATTAATTTTTTAAAAAATGGTCCACTCCTCATAAATGAACTTCTGATGAATGCATAGAAGAATCTAGATAAACAATTGGTGGACATTTGTCAGAGGAGGTGGGTTGAAGAGGGGTGCCACTACCCATCTTCTCTGACAAAGGAATTCCTTCATTCATCGTACCCTGGAGGGTTTCTGTTGACCTCTTAATGGATACTCACAGGTGTCTGACATGAAAGAAACCTCCTAAATACAGTATATGAAAACAGTATCTCCCTATAAGCCAAAGACTCACAACCTGAGCTAAAAAAACGTATTATATATTGCCCAATGAAATAGAATCTTCTTTCACTTTAAAGCAGTGTTTCTCAAACTTGGCAACTTTAAGGGGTGTGGGCTTCAACTCTCAGAATTCCCCAGCCAGCTAGGGTATTCTGGGAGTTGAAGTCCACACATCTTAAAGTTGCCAAGTTTGGGAAACACTGCTTTAAATGAAAGCAAACAATTGCAACGCTGGCATCCGTTGTCACAAGCCAGCAGTCCATCATAGCTAAGATTGCTGTCAAATCCTTAGAATGTCGCTGATTAGAGATAACATTATAATTCTTCTGTTCTACAATAATCAACAAGCCAGTCTGCATAAAGAAAAAGTGAAAACTTTACCAGAATCTACTTACTTGCTGTCCTGGGTGGGAATTCTGGCTGGAAAGATTGAAATGTTCACAGCTATGAGAAGATTGAATGAACTCTGCCTTTTAAAGGCTGACTACCCTTCCCATCCTTTGGTGTCCCAACTTATTATTATAGGGAGTGGATTTACATGATGTCATTGCTTCAATTCTGTCTGTTGCTGTTATTATCATTGTTACTGATTCCCGAATTATTAAGTATTTGAGACTCGCTCTTTTGAAATATAGAGTCTATTTCTGAGCAACAGATAAGGAAGAAAACTTTTAAAATCCCCAAGATTCAGTAATCTCCCCTGGAATAGAAACAGAAGTGTTTCTGGTAATTACAATCAGGCAAATGAAAACCTTGATAGCCATACGTTGCATCATATTGGAGGTGATGCAAGTAGGAAATGAAGGAGCTGCAAAACTTTACAAGCAGCAGCCAAACTTTCTCTTTCTTGGAACACTTGCTTTCACAGGCAAATTTCAGCGTGCTTGAAACAGTGCCAGTTTCAGCTATGTAGTAAGATCTATATGCATTCTGGGTGTATAAACTAGCAGTGATGGTAATGTCAGCCCTTCAAGGTAGGCAAGGTCCAGAAACAGAAGCAGCTGTTGTCTTCTTTCCCAGAACTGAGTAATATTTTCTGAAGCTCCTCCCTTAACTCTTTGTTCATCCCTTCCCCTTTCCTTTGCACCCCTCCATGAGAACCACTCCTTCCTCCCATGCACAAAGATGGGCTTAGCAGCTCATCAAGGTCAATGGAGAAGTCTGATAGGGAAGATCTAGATGAAGCTGAAAAGTGCCTCCTCCCTTTCTTGTTGCACGGAATCCAAGGTGGCAGGAAGCAAGGTGTCCCCTTCTTCCCAGAGAATATTGTTTGGTGAGTCTAGAGGCAGTTCAGGAAGATGGGCTTTGTGAGTATTTCAGGTGGAATTGGCAGACAGGTTGTGGTTCATGAATGTCTTCTGCCACTTCCTAGGATTGCTCCATATCAGAGTAGCCATTCCAGTGAATTAAATATTCTAATTGCCCCCTTCTGCATCTAGTATCCAGAATATACTCCACCTCACATTCCTCTTCTGCACCCAGTAGAACCAGTGGAGGGGGGAAACAGCTGTGGAACACAATGGGCAGGGCAGCTTCTTTCCAACAAGGAGTGTCCAGTGAAACACGGGTGAATCTTCATTGCAGCAGAAAGAAGATTGTGTTCTCATCAATACTTCCCACTGAATGCAAAGGTCCAGGATGAAAAACAAAAATGTTGCAGATGGACTCCTGTTTGCAATAGTGATGCAAGCAATACAGGAATGAACTTATCTGTATTGGGGCACATTGACCTGACAGTAACAAATGTGTTGAAAGCATTTGGATTTAGATAAAAGAACAAGCTAATAACAGCTATATTAACTGCCATCTCGCTTGGGGAGGGAGGACGGACCCCAATCCTGTGGGTGGTTAGCACCTTGAACACACCCCTGTGAATTACATGAATTTAATGAAGAACTTTTAAACATCCCCATCTTGGATTTTATATTCATGTTTATATTGCTATTTAAGAATACCCCTTTTATTGTATTTTAACCTGTATTTATTTTAGTTTTATTGTAAACTGCCCAGAGTCACTCGAGTGAGATGGGCAGTGACAAAATTTGAAATATAAATAAAAAAAATAAATAACTTTCTGGAGGTCTGCTGAAGACCACCAAACCAGTCTGAAGTGGTAAATTAAGATTTATTTAGCAGATAACTGAAGCATCAAAAAATCATGAAGTAGTTTGATGTGAGAGTTCAACTACCAGATATCCGTGGGAAGATTAATTTTGGTAAATACAAAATGTCAGAAAAATTCTTGACTTCTGTCGGTGATAATTTTCTCTTTTGAAAGGTGAGGGTGGGCACTAGGGGAACTTCCACCTTGAATTTGGTCCTTCCTAACAGGGAGGAGTTAATCAAAGGTATTAAAGGGGAGCAAAAGGGGCGTGGTGGCTCAGCGGGTAAGACGCCAGGCTTGTCAATCGGAAGAATGCAAGTTCGGAGGTTCGAATCCCTAGTCCTGCATGATGGAGTGAGCTCCCGAACTCGCCCCAGCTCTTGCCAACCTAGCAATTCAAAAGCATGCAAATGCAAGTAGATTAATAGGTACCATTTCAGTGGGAAGGTAACAGCGTTCCACGCGCATCATGCGGCCACATGACCGTGGAAGCGTCTTCGGACAATGCTGACTCTTCGGCTAACAAACGGAGATGAGCACCGGCCCCTAGAGTCGGACACGACTGCACAAATGTGCGGGGGGAACCTTTACCTTTACCTTTATTAAAGGGGAGCACATGATCATGAATGAGTAAAGTTCATGATTATAACAAAAAGCTTGGTAAAACACTGGTCAAACATAGACCACTGGTTTTTAAAAAGCCAATTTTAATAAACTAAGAGCAATCAGTTGGTAAAGTGCCATGGGGAGAAAACCTTAAAGGCAGAGGTGTTGTATATGGCTGGAACTTCTTGATAGCACAGTCTCAAACAATGCCAAAGAAGAAGAAAGCTAGGAGGCATCTAAAGAAGCCAATGTGGTTAAGAGGTAACTCATAATGGAAAGATTGCTCCAAGTAGTGGGGCATTTTCACAAGTCCTTAAATGAAGAGCAGCTGTAGATTTCCTTATTGCAGTCTTAGTAGCAAAACAATTGACAAAACTTTCAAGGCTCCTCAACGCATATTTAAATGTATACACAAAAAGCTCTGTCTTGGCTTCCTGTTACTATCACCACTTGTCAGGCTTAATAAATGAGAGTAAGATTCCTATATTCTGTATTGTTCTAAAAGAATATGAACACCCTTTATGTTTCTACTATATAGCTACTCCTAGAAGTTGTACTTTTTTTTTAGTATCTCTTCAGTTAATCTCAGTGAGAACACACTGAGCCTAAAACAACTAGATTTCCAACCTCATATCAAAAGATCTCAAAGGTAAATATTGTCTTGACACAAAGCTTCTTTGAATGCACTGCACCCAATTATTATGGCATTAGTGCCAAAAAGTTGGCACAAGCCTATTGATGATAAAATAAGGCAAGGAGATGTCTTGGAGAAGAATCTGAGAAGACCATGCCTGTTATAGTAGCTAGACCAAAAGCAACAGGCAGGAAACTCAGAATATAACCTTCTCTAGAAACAGGAAGGTGAACTCAGATCTCATTTCAACATTAACATTCGACATCCTAGTTTTAGGCTCAGGAGATGAGAGGCCTGCAGCCTCCACTTTTCAATGCAAATAGCCTTTCCATTCTGACTAGCAATGTAATTAACCCTGCACTCTTCCTGATCACATGACTAGCTTCCCATCAATAGATTTATTGCATGCAGCTTGGGGAGCAGGAAGTATTCCTCGTTCCCACACACATGAAGGCACAAATGTCAATCTCATCATCAATCATCCTAGCAGCCTTTCCTGGTGCTGGATGGGAGGGAGAGCCTGGGACTATAAACCTGAGTGCTAAAGAACCCATAGTTATATAACCCATAGTTATAACCCATATAACCTATAATTATACAACGAAGTGCGTCTCCTACTGCAGTCTGTCGTGGCTGGTTGGGATGAGAGCTCCCTTGTCTGGGTAGGTTGCTTCTACTACTTAAGAAAGCTTTGCATATTGCTGTAATCCTGGCATCCTTGTTCATTATCTCTCCAGGTTCTCCCCGTGGGTGGCCCTAACAGAGAGTTAGCGCCCATCCAGAGAAAAAATCCTGGGACAAAGTTCATTACAGAGCAGGGTTTCTTTTTCTTCTTGTTTAGCGAGAACAAAAAGAATCAGAAGTGCTCCAAGAAACTAAAATAAGGAAATAATGTACAATCTAGCAATTAGAAAGCTTTGATTCCACAGACCAATTTATACATTCTAAGCCTTGCATTTCAAACAAATTCCATGCCAATATATATTCTTATCCAATTTAGAGCACAGTTGTGGGAGGAAGAGGTTGAAAAAGATGTTACATTGTCTCTGTGGTGGCCTCTTCCTGTCTCTGGTTTGTGTTTCATGTCACAGCAGCTAAGGGAGTTACTGAGTTCCTTTCCTTTCCTTTCCTTTCCTTTCCTTTCCTTTCCTTTCCTTTCCTTTCCTTTTTTTCCTTACTTTATATTAGTTATCTTCCTTTTAAAAAATCTTTAATAAAAATTATTTTAAAAAAGCAAAAGGGTGATGAATTGTCGTTCTGAACGTGATCTACTGACAATAGTATATGTGGTGCTTACTGTAGGAATGCCGATGTACTATATAAATTTCAGTGCCTATTCTCTTGTGTGTACAGAAGACTCTTTGACAGAGACATCTGTATTGGATGAATAGTCATCACAGGCATGATGTTGTGGTGTGGACTTAGCATAATGCCTAAATATGGCTTTCAACTAGCTGGAAAAGCCTGACTAATGGAATGCTCTGTACTTGAGGTTACACACAACACTCTAAGGCTTCATTGCCAAAACAATTATAGGCATTGGCCCAGAAGTAACTGTTCAGTGCAATGCATGACGAATAATGGCCGTTTCGCACAGAAAAATGCTTTTTAATATCCTTTCATGGTTCCCTCAGCTAAACAAGGACAACCAGATAGATTGGGGAAGAAAGTTTGTAATGAAAATAGACTGTGAGAAATGGACCATAGAAATGACCACTCACGATCTCTCTGAGTCAAAGTATAAAAGCAAAGATTTATTTTGCGTTTGCAAAGGTGGGTGGATCCAATTGCTGCAGGCAAAAAGGACCACACTTCATTACAGATCTCAGCATCTTATATACCCTAATTTCATGGCCAAAGGTGACCCTCATCTGTCCCCATTGGCTGAGGTACCAGGATGTTACACTCTTGTTTCCGATTTGCCTATAATTAACACATTTTAGCTATTGATTACATTAAAACATCCTATGCATTTTTCAATCTATGGGGGGCTATGCGGAAGCCTGATCAGGTTGTGTGTTAAACAATGGGATTTCCTCTTAAGTCATGGTTTGACCTCGCAGTTCGTTCTGACTCTGATACGTGTTTGTGTACACACTTCCTTATTTTCTTGGGATGATAAGACCTATCTCTGTCCCCCGTCTCCCCTTGTCTCTTGTGTAATTTATTATCTTAGTCACTGTTATCCTAAAACATTGGATTCTGATCATCTTGCTTGAACTTAAGCTGTCATCTCAGTTTCCAGCCACTCAATCACCAAGAGTTGGTTTAGATGTAATATATATATAAAAAATTGCAATGGCTATTACCAGTATAAATGATTTTGTTAAAAATTAACTGATTTGTACATCCCTCACAAGACCATAAGTGAGGAAGGAATAGGAGTATCTGGAAGACATTTTCTGACAAAAGAGGATAGCAGTGTAAAGTAACTGACGCCTGAAATTGTAAGGTAACTGACGCGTTTCACCCAAGTTTCTGAGATCGCTATAAAAAGAAACTTGAGTCGAGGCTTGGAAGTTAAAGTAGCAGCATTTATTTGGCCAAGCAAAAGCTGGGTGGAATCCCTACGGACACTATGGCAATGAGAGTGTCTTGGTAGAGATCCACACCCCCACATCAGGCGTACCAAGTTTTTATACATTTCATGTCAATAACAAGGTAAACAAGAAAACAAAGGACTATACATTGCTCATCTGCTTATCTCTTCTTTTCCTGTGTGCTGTTACATTTACTTGCTAAATGGTGTTACATTCCTTTCTATATGGCTGTCTCTGTTTACTTAAATGGTGTTACATACATTGCTCATTACATCGTTATCTTTGTTTATTTTACCTCTGTTCATTAAGTGGTGTTACATTTATTTATCTCTGTTCATTAAATGGTGTTACATTTATTTATCTCTGTTCATTAAATGGTGTTATGTTGCTTATTACATAGTTATCTCTGATTTCCTGTATACGTGTTGTTACATCCTTTGCGAAAAGACAGTTCCTAGCATAAGCGTGTTACAGAAGCGAAATGGCTTCGGTTAGGCTAGTCCGTTACAGAAGCAAAATGGCTTTAGGCTAGTCCTTTACAGAAGCGAAATGGCTTAGGTTAGGCTAGTCCTTTACAGAAGCGAAATGGCTTTAGGCTACTCCTTTACAGAAGCAAAATGGCTTAGGTTAGGCTAGTCCCTTCAGCAGCATTTCAAAACTGATGTGGAAAATATAAACTGTTTATTTTCCACATCAGATTTGAAATGCTGCTATCCTCTATTGTCATATATAACTTCTATCTGTATTTATTTGTAGTTCTGCATTAGATGAAGAAGATCCTCGTACAGGTATTTTGGAGCATCAAGGCCCCAGATAAAATCAGCATGGTGCCAGCTAGGAATATACTTATGGAAAACTAAGTTAGTAAGTCGAGGGAGCAGATGATTGATGCTCTTTGGCCCCACAATGAAGTCATTCCCACCATTCCAAACAGCTGTTGGTACAGTTATATCTTCAATTTTATAAAATGGAGGCTTGGTCTGTGGAAGAAGAGATGCAAAATATGAAAATAACCTTCAGCTTTCCTATCTTCCAGATATTTCACCTTTCAGCAATATCAACATTCTTGATGGCATGCATCTCAACCTGAAAAAAACATTATTTGACAGATCATTCCCTCTTACCTTCTATCATACTTAATTCTTATCTTGTGACTGATGAGTTACAAAGCTCCCACATTAAAGGCTTAATTAAATAGTACCTCAAGATTAATCACACCTGCATATTTTGCATCAGATCATACCAATCCAATCTTTTCAAAAATTGCTGAAAAAATATCTAGATTGAAAATCAAGTATATTTTTACAAGTTATTTTTGTGTGCCTGAAAATTTGAAATTTGCACTCACAAAGACACATGTATGTGTGTGTGATTGAATGGGGTATGATGAATTGTATTATGATACTTTGGTATATAGAAGTTGCATTCATAATATTTAGTACATTAACAATTTAATCATTTAACACAGTGAAGCAAATTTTATAATACACTAATGCACAAAACTTCCAGGGATGAAATGGCAAACTGAATACAGCTCCTAAAAGCAGAGCTGATGACTGCGGCAGAATGAACAGCCAGTGAATAGACCAGCTCTTTGATACTTCCTCTCCGGACAAGGAGAGGACTTGAGCTCACCCACAAGTGATCTAGACAGCTGCTCCTCATGAGGAGACCACAAGACAGTGGTCTCCGGTGAGTTTAGAGCTCTGGGAGATGAGGGAGTAGCCATCTTGCTCAAACCACGGTTGGCCCCTTTGAAAGGACACTAAGTTTGCATACTTCCTTTTCTAATCACTTTCAGAAATTGCTTGTTAACTGCTTTTCAGTTATTAGGAACCTTTGGATTGACAAGTTTGACAGCACTGGGTGAATTTCCTTTAATCCTTAGCGAATGAAGTTTTAACTACAAGTTTAAGAACTTTTTGTTGTTGTTGTTGTTGTTGTTGGAATAAACAGCAAAAGGGTGATAAACAGCAAAAGGATAAACTTTGATTTTAGAAAGCTACAAATGGACTAAGGATCCAGATAAATTTGAAATAAGATTTTGGAATTAATTATAAAGAATCCTTTCCATGGGAAAATGCTTTTGTTTTGATTTTTTTAAAAAAAACACATAAGATTTTAAAAAGTGGACACTAGAGGGAACTAGAGGGAATGAAAGATTACAATAAAAGGAGAAGAACACTTAAACTTGACTTCCAATTACACAATGAAGCAAAATATTTTTACATTGGGCATATTGAAGGATATATTTGAACAATGGACCCAGAAGTTAATTTTTATAGTGTCTGCCTCTATAGATTGTGTCTAAAAGATGTTATGGAAGAGGAAAAAGTTCTGACAGGATTGAGACTGACATAGAAAAAGATGCTACACTGTACATACAAAAGAAACTGGCTGATGTCTCAATAATTAAAAGGGATATACAAATAACAAACCAAGAGGGTGACCTGGATAATCTTCTTATATTGGATTTATAAAAGAGCTTTGAAGAATTTTATGAGAAGGGACAAGGAAAAAATGAAAAGAAATCAAGACATTATTTGAAGGGACTAAAGATTAAGATTGTTAGAAGTAAAAGAAAGAAATATAAAGTTGGTTTATTTGATCAAGGTTAAAATAGATATGTTATTATCTCTGGTAATTTAATGCTGACATCAGGACTGAAATGACAATGCTTTATGGATTTGTTTATAGATAAGAGATGGGATATGGGGAGAAGAGATAATTTGTTATATTTTAAGATAAGGTGATAAGTTACTAAAATTGTTTATAGTTGTGATGAAGGTGGGAAGTCACTTCTATATATATTTCTTTTCCTTATCTTTACTATATTCTTATTTTTTCTTTCTTTTCTATTTATTTTTCTATTTTTCCCCTTTTTTATTTATTTTCTGCACCTTCTACTCTTTCTTTTTTCCTAATTTTTCAGTTTCCATTAGTTTGTGCTGTTATAATTATACTCTTTTATAAAATTACCACTAGAAAAACATTACACTAATGCACACAGATCATCATTCTAGGGTTCCTGTACTTCTGTGTCATTTCATCTGCTGGATTAAGAAAAGTAACACTGATGAACATCTCTTCTATTCCCACATGAAAGAGGTGATAGAAATTTGAAAAATAAATAAATAAATAAATAAATAAATAAATAAGTAAGTAAGTAAGTAAGTAAGTAAATAATTGCAGTGAAATGCAATGGCAGAGTGCCACTGAATCCAATGAGAATGGCAAAGTACATTCTTCTACTCACATAGAGTGTTGCAATATGAATGTAATGTTGCATTCCTATGTCCTAGGCTGACCATATTTCCTTGAGACAAAAACGGGACATTGGGATGGCAAAAATGGGATGGGGTTAAACTTATGTAATATTCCGTATTCATGAAAAAGTAAGACGATAAAAAAAGTTTTAAAGGGTTTTTAAGATTCATTTGCTGGTCCTTAAACAGATTACTGTATATATATAAAAATATTTTCATTTTCATTAAAATGAAAAGGTTTTATTACATGAACACATTGAGCTAACAATTATTCTTCAGTGACAGAACTCATACAAAAATTTAGGTAGACGTAGAGGGGGACTGTATTTGACAGGACGCGAATGGGGAAAGCACAGCTCATGGGCTTTGTAACATCACGGATCGCAGGAAAGAGGGGAGGGGGGATAGAAGAGAGGCAGGGAAGGGAGGATTCCAAAACTCCATGCCCGGTGAGGCTTCTCTTCCTTCTGCCTTCCCTCCTCCTCGTCCTCCTGCTTTTTTTCTCCTTCTTTCTCTCTCTCCCACAATCCCAAACGAAAGACTCTCTTGCCGAGCTGGAGAAATAATCAGTTTCGCTCTTGAAAAAAGGGGGCGGGATCACATCCCGAATGCATTTTAATAAAGCAAACAGAGAGCAGAGAGCGACCAGCTAAGAGCAGAGCAGAGGCGGTGGCAAGGATCTCTCTCCCCGTCTCTCTCTGTCTCCCTCTTTCTCTCTTTCTGCCTTCCTTGCCCCTCTCTAGTCTCACCCAACATCAGGCACCTAAATCAAGCACTTTTTAAATGATAATTGCATCTTGGCTGAATCAGTCTTGCCATGCCTAACATTTTGCTAATTTTTTTAAAAAAACGGGACAAAATTTACATTTATATTAAAACGACGGGACAGTCGGGAAATGTGAAAAAAAATGGTACTGTCCCATTTAAAACAGTACGTATGGTCAGCCTACTATGTCCCCATTAAGTCTTCTGCAGCTGAGCCAATACACTATTTTTGTTTTTGTATCTCTCTTGGTTTCTCCTTCATGTTAATTTCCTAATTTTGATCATGCAAGAAAAGACATGAATTTCTCTACTGAATCAGCCTACTCATTCTGAAAGCACTATAACTTTAATTTAGCACACTTTTCCTCCCAGTTAGGCTACTGAGAAAAGTCAAAAGACACTTGCCATTCCTTGCAAATTAAACCAGTGCAGAGAGGAAAGTGCTCTGGAACAGAGTGGAGGGTAGTAGCATGCTGAATAGGCTCTCACCAAGAGCCCAGGAAGTAGGAGGATTGTGCATGGAAGATGGGTGCCAATCTTCACACCGCTGAGTGTGTGTATGCAAGCACATGCCCCATCACAAACATTATACCAATGTTCTCCTCACCATGTTGTATACAGCTTTGTTCTTGTCTCCATAGTCAAAATACTTAAATTCATTTGATTCTAAAACCTAAATTGGGAAGAAAGAGATGTATTCAGTTTGAAACTTGGCAAACTTTCACATTTTAATTTTTTTAATCTGAAATTTGAGACACCTGCAAATTCAAAATCAAAGGATTTTAATTATCAGACCCTCTCTCCAATTTGCAAAAAAAATTTCATAAAATGGAAGATGCTCTATAAAGGATATTTGGATATCCCTATAGAGCAGAGCTTTCCAAACTTTTCATGTTGGTGACACACTTTTTAGACATGCATCATTTCGCGACACACTCTTACAGCAGGGCACAAGGCAGGCACTAGGACCTGCGCGGAATCACAGCAGGTTTGGAGGCAGCCAGGCACAAGGCAGGCACTAGGACCTGCGCGGAATCCTGGCAGGGCTCGGAGGCAGCAGCCGCCACGACACACCCAGACACTGCAGCCGACACACTGTGTCCCGACACACAGTTTGGAAAGCTCTGCTATAGAGACATAGGGATATAGTCACTCCATTGCAAGTTACCTCCAATCCTAGGGAGCATCAAGCCAAGTAGATTTAGAAGTTCCCCTCCCCACCTGCTCAGTTGGGTTTGGGTCTTTCACAGGTCTCCATCAGCTCAAACCCAGCTTCTGCGCCTTATTAATCAGAGATGCCACAGGCAAGACAAGTTCAATTCATGGGAACATTTTCAACCTACTGCCCAGCTACTATTTCACTAGATTTCTCTTATGTTCCTTGATGGTTCAGTGTGGGCCTGAATTGAGGTTCCTTATGCCAACTGACTCTCCTGTGATCATGATTTAATTTCCACCCTTTCTTAGAACATTGCAGGCTAGAAAGTAAAGAATCTTGATGTTTCCTTCCTGGATTATATTACTACTCTGACATTCTCCTCTTTCAAGAAAATATGGCTGATCTATTTTTGCCTGGATAAGTCCCCTATGTTCTCTATATTCAAGAAATATGTGAGTTTTGGGGGTGGGGGGGTAGTATAATGGTTTCCATTTAGTATTCTCTTGAGGATGCTAGAACCAGTTCAACCTTAGCTCTTCTCCTTAAATATTTTGCCTTGCAAAATTTTGTTTATAAATATTTATATTCCCCCTCTTTGCAGGCTCTGTGACATTAACAATCCCTGGGACCTTTTAGACAATTATATTACTAATTTACTAAATTCATACGCAGAAGTTCCAATAGTATTTGCTGTCAGTTTGATCACACACGTTGGAGGCAAATCCTTTTAAATTGCTCTCATTCCCCAAAGAGAGAGTTCATTATCTCGACTCAACCATCTAAGAATAAGCATTGCAACATGGCAAACTTTCAATTGGTCCATTTAGCATATAGTCTGGACATTGTCACCTCCCCAAAGTGAGGAACTACTGTCACCACAAACTCTTTTTCCTGGCAAGAGTGAATAGGTTGTGCCAATTATAGTGGGAAAAATAGTTCTGAAGATAGTTTGGCTTGACTGGTTAAGACCAGCATTTTAAATTGCACCCAGAAGGCTTCAGGAAGTCACTGCAGGGCCCGTAGCACAGGTGTGACAAGCTCCCTCTGATGAGTGCTGGGTAATGCATTGGCTGCTGCATTTTGGCCTAACTGAAGGTTCTGAGTGTTCTTTAGAGGCAGCCCCATGTAGAGCACATAGTAGTATTCTAGGAGAGTGGTGATGAGGGCATGAGTCAATGTAGCAATGTCCTCTCATCCCAGGTAGGGCCACAACTGCCATCCCAGCTGAAGCTGGGCAAAGGATCCCTGGCTGCATCTTCCACTTGCTGTTGAAGCAGGAACTGCAAGTCCAGGAGGACCTCAAAGCACAGTCCTGCTCCCTAATGATAGTGCTTCCCCACCAAGAGACACCACTGGAGCTGTCAAGTATTCTGATGGAAACAGTAACTGCATCTTGCTAGGGTTAAATTTTCTTTCCCACCCAGATCTCACTGGGACAAGACCTCAAGAACCTCTCCAGAAGTGTAGAGATGTAAAGCAGAGTATCATCAGCCTACTAATGGTACGGAACTGCAAATCACAAATTACTCTCATCCAGTGTTTCATGTAGATATTAATCAGTAGGGGGAGAAGAGGACTGGCTCCTGTGGCATCCCACAAGTGAGCAGCCACTGATCTGACTTCTTTTCTCCTACCACCAACAACTGGAACTGGCCATTGAGGAAGAAGTGGAAGCATTGCAAAACAGCGTCCCCACTTCCAAACCCCAAAGACAGCCTAGAAGGACACTATGGGATTGAAAGCCCCTGAGATGTCTAAAAGGACCTCTAGTCCCCTCCAGATCCCAAGAAAGTTCATTCACTAGCACAACCAAAGCTATATCCATTCCATGCCCAGGCTCTGAACTCTAGGTCTAGATAATCCATTTCATCTAAGGCACTCTGTAGTTGGTCCTCACCACCTATGAAGAAACCAGATATTAGTTATCTTACACATTGGATCCAGAGAAGGCCTCTTAAAGAGGGGGTATACCACAGCTTCCTTCAAGGCTATCAGCAGCATCCCTCCTAAAAGGAGGCATTGACAATCTCCCAGATCCAGGGAACAATTTCCTCTTTGGCTACAGAAGGAGCCAGGCAGGGCAATGGTCCAAGCACAAGTAGCAGAAGGCACCCTAGAGAGCACCCTATCCACTTCCTCAGGGGCTACAGGGGAAAAAAAATCCCAGATAACCTGGCAAGATGTTGTCCTACTCACCACTCTAGACCCTGTCCATGTGGAATCAAGACTCACATGAATTTGAGTGCCAAAATGATGTGCCAGTTTCAAGGAGGGAGCTCTCATCACTGCAGAGTAGGCCCAAACCTGGGCATGTATCCATTCAGTCCTTGTCCTCCACTACCTATCCTGTAGGCATCAATTCTGAAAACCAAAGGGCCACCTGGGATTTGTTGACAGAGAGAAGCTGCTCAAGAAGAATTTCTTCAAAGGCCCAAGATGACTCCTGTTGTCAGTGGTGAACAAGCTCTTCATGGACTTACCCATCAGATTGTCGAGAAAGTCCCCAAGTGCCTACTAGAAACCATCCATGAAGCACCTGGGGTGGATCCTCAGAAAAATCATAGGCAGACATCAATTGCAACTGTCTGGGAAATGATCTGACCATGACAAAGGGGTTATGGCAATATCTTCCATATCCAGATCACATGACAACTGCTCTGAAGTGAAACTAAGGTCTAAGACATGGTCACTAATGTGTCTTGGGTCTGAAATTACTGCGGACAAGCCCACGGTTGCCATGGAGGCCATGAACCAGAGCCGGCCTCCATCAACAACACTACAGTGTTTTAGCAAATACTTTCAGGATTAAGGACAATGATATTGAATTCATTTTTAAAAGAAGTACTTGGAATAGGAACTTGAACATACACCAGTGTATACCTGATACTAAACATGTAATCAAATAGCAGCATTGAGCTTTTTATTTTGACTTGCAAAGAAAATTGGAAAATGAAACTTTACCTGGGTCCAATGAAATACAGCTTTCACAGAAGCAAAATCAGGGTAAGTTCCAAAATAAAGATCGACTTGACTCTGGAAAAACAATAAACAGGGAATAATTAAAATGTTTGTATACTGTTGGATTTGAGAGCGCGGAGGCTGCATCAATTAAGCCTCTTAGAGCAAAAAAAGAGGTAGGCAGATTTCTTTACTTTTCTGTCAGAGAGAGGCTATTCAGTTCCTACTGACAGTGACCTGAAAATTTCAAGCCAAGGGGCACACATTTGCCTCATTATTGGCCAACAGTCACCAATCAGGGTGTCTGCAGGAAAGGGGGTCAAAAATGTCAAGATGGCATCTGCAACTGTGCAATCAATGCTACATAGGATTATAACAAATGAAAACAAACAAATTGAATAAGTTGCTGCGACAGTTAAATTTTGAAGTGTTGTAAGAAAAAATAAGCACTTACGGAAATTAAGATATTTTTATTTGTTTATTTATTTTCTATCCCGCCTTTATTATTTTTATAAATAACTCAAGGCGGTGAACATACCAAATACTCCTTCCTCCTCCTATTTTCCCCACAACAACCCCAAAAATGCCCTCGGTTCCAGCAGGGAGGCGAAAAGCCTCACCACGTGTGTGCATGCTGCCGGGCTGCTTCCCCGCTGCACAGCTGATCAGCACGGAGATTTTCCACCCCGGTCCCCCCCGCGCCGATCAGCTGTGCAGCAGGGAAGTGGCCCGGCACCGTGCGTATGCGATTTTCGCCTCCCTGCTGGAACTGAGGTCATTTTCAGGGTCCCCGGAACCTGCCCCTTTGAAAGGGCAGGCTCTGGAGACCCCGAAAATGCCCTCGGTTCTGGCAGGGAGGCGAAAAGCCTTGCCGGGCGTGTGCACGCTGCCGCCACCACGTGCTAATTGTGGAGGTGTTTTCCCTTCTGGGCCTCCACCAATCAGCTGCTCCAGCTCACCCCGTGGCCCACTTCCTAATGGCCCGCGGCCCACTGGTTGCAGACCCATGCTATGCTATGCTATGCTATGCTATGCTATGCTATGCTATGCTATGCTATGCTATTATTATACAGTATTATTATATATAATATATAATATACTATTATTGCAAAGTATATTATATTATTACATTATAAATAATATACTATTATTGCAAAGTTAAGAAGCATAAACTGCCATATTAAAAGTAAATATTTTTATTTATCTAAAGAAAAAAACCCCACAATCCACTTACCACATTTATATTGTTTTCATTAAAACCCGCAAAAGAGAAAATTACTTGGATGCAAAGCTTGTCTATTGCTGGGTAGCTGCACAGATTGGCATTGATGTTTTTGGCCATGTTGCTTAGTAAACTGAATTCTTTATTGCCCCATAAATACTATAAAATACAAATACATATATTATAGCAAATTTCTACAGAAGCAGGTCTAACAGAATGGTTCCTTATCAGTTGGGAAGGTTCCGCATTTAATTCAGCAGATTCAATATAGCCATCGATTCTCTGCATTAATTTAACAATACTTTGAGAGATGCATGCAATCTTTCTTTATTTCTTTACTTATGGGATTTATGCCCACTATAATCAGTGGGTATAACTTAGAACATTCATCAATATAAAGCAGTCCATCAATCACCCCATCCATGATAAAAAAAGGAAAAAAAACAGCATAATGTAACAGACGAAGCCTAACACACACAATACTGTAACTGTGATAACAACTCATAACTCAAAGGCTTTCTGGAGAAGCTGTATTTTTACTAGCTAATGGAAATTGAACAGCATAGCAAAGGGGCAAATCATATTTCTGCGGAGAGGCTAAAGTTTAGGAGCACTGACCAGGGATGGAACTAGGGTCTGTGTCACCCAGGGCAAACATGGATTCCACGTACCCCCCCCGGGGTTATTTTGTCATTTTGGTGCACCCCCCAGCGCAACGCCCAGGGCACATGCCCCGCTTGCCCCCCCCTAGTTGCGGCCCTGGCACTGACCCCAAACTAGGACTTGTAAGATCTGCTCCCCCCACATTTTGAAAGTGGGGAACGACTAATGGGTTCTCCTGGGATATGTCTATTAGGCAGGTTGAACGGACGCAGAGCAAAACTTTTATAGAAAAGGCTTCTGGTGCTTGGCCTTTCTCATTTTTATTTGTTTAATCAGTTTTATCAAAGCATTTTAGAAGAGAAGTTGAAATTAAACCCTGTAATAAAATCAAGCAAATATGACATAAATGTAGAACGAGGAGAAAAAATAATTGGCTGGTGGGGGAACAGGAAACAGATTTTAAAAATCAGGGGAAAATAACGGAGTGAATAAAAATTGCCTTTTTAAAAATTGTACACTATTTGTGGAAACAGCAAAGAATGGTTTCTGAATGTTTCCCAAGAATTCTTCAAGAATTTGGGAATTCTAACTTAGAAGTATTTTTGAAAAGATAAAAAATCTTCTGGAAATTTCATCCTGTTTAATACTGAGTGAAAATGTATTGTCCAATCATAATGTAGATGAAACAACTGGTTAAAAAAATGGACAGAAAGAAGTGGAGACAAGACTATTTATTTCTTCAGCAATAGTTTTTTTAAAAAAATATATTGTGCATTAGCTTTATGTAAAATTCTCAACCATCTTTGTGAAAGGCAAAATGGGGAAAGCAATATTTTGTCAAATATTCTCCCAAGGGGAGATGAACATCTCTAATAATGTAGGAGGGCCCCAAAAAAGAACAAACATTTATGAAAAAATGTCAGTTCTGAAAATTTCTGTCCAGTTTTGTTGTCACATTTATGTTCATTATGTAGTGTCTTATGCACGAGGGGGAATTTATCAAGTCATTTTTTGTGTGTTTAAGTGCAGATGGCTGAAAAAAATCCACACCAATTCTGAGGATAAAGGAGTTGGATATTAAACAGAGATGTATACCCTGTTTCCAAATTATATGAACTGCAGGAGTGATAGCCCATCTGCATTGGTATACCGAATCAATTAGTTTAAGAATGGAAACCTATGAGAAATACCTACTCTTTTAACTTTGTAGGGAAGTAGTAAAAGATATTTTGCTATTCCCTTGGTGTCCTCCATTGTGTACGCAGGTCCAAGGCACATTAAAAGCTTTACTTTCTGAGCAAGCTGTGGCAAGGCTGAAAAAGTAATAAGACCTGAAAGAAAGATAAGTTTAAAAAATGGGAGCCAAGCTAAATTTAGGTCAAAACACCATATTGATATTTGTTTTGATCTTTAAGTGATGGTGTCTGCAATGTTTGCTTTGTTCCAAGACTGACAGAAACATAAAGGATAGGCTTGCAAGAAAGAGTCACTCATCATCATCATCATCATCATCATCATCATCATCATCATCATCCTGTTGTTGTTGTTGTTGCTGTTATTGTTATAAAAGTGGCTTTCTTTTCTCTCCGGCAGAGTATCAGAATTGGGTTGATTTCCTTTGAAGATGGAATATTGGGAATAAAAAGGAACTCTAGATCAGAAGAGTTGTGAATTAATGGGATATAATTAAAATAGGAGAGGGCTGGAAACGTGAGCCTATTTGCTTTTAAGCCTTAGACAGGGTGGGGAGAAGACTAATAAAAGGATCTGCGAGGGCTTTGCTTCCAGCTGGGTATCTAGTAGTTAAATGCTAAGGATAAACTAATTATCTTCAGCAGGGACCACGGGCCACCAAATTCTACCCGGTTGTGTGATTAATATCTGATGACCAAATGTCAAACATTAGCAGTGTTTGTGATTAGTCTCACAAAGCCTCGATATCCATGTTTTGCTTAACTCCAAGGTTAAGGTTTCAATCCCATCCTTTCCAATAATTTCTCTATATTACTGCCATGCCTCTAACAGGCATCTAAAGCCTCTATACATAATGGGCTTAGTTTCTTCACTACCACAGCATCTTTCAGAAAAAAGAGAAAGAAAGGGATCAGTTACTTGCTTTTATCCTCTTCTCTAACTCTGTTCCCTATCTATCTTTCAGTAGCTCAAGATAGACTTCTTGCTCTCAAGAGACTATTATATTCTAACCTCTGGTGTATACTTATGGCCATCATCTCTTCATATTTCACAACAGGGTCTTTTCTCCTTAGTGCAGAGGAAAGCAATTTGTGGTTGTATACAGTAGATGTTGTGGAACTTCAGCTCCCAACAATCCATTCAGTTTGGCCACTGATGGGGGACTGTGGGAGTTGTATCTCAGCAACAGCTGGAGAATCATGGGTTACCCATCCATAGCAGCCAAGCAAAACATTACCAGCCTGAGCCAAATGCTATTTATGTGTACAACCTTTCTTTCTGACAAACCTTTTTTTATATGATAAAACTGGGCATTCTTCATTCTAAGTGCTAGCCTGTTGTTTCTTTCCTAATTTCCCTTGGCATAAATACAGTATAACCTCATTGTGTTGGGTCAGGCTGTTTTCCTCATTTTGATAAGGTTTTAAAGTAACAAGAGAAATATTTTTCTAAATGTTTTCTACAGCCTACCACTTAGTGATTTCAAGGGAGAAAGGCAATAGATCTAAGATACAGAAAAGATAGTATTTCCCATACAGTTTGTGATTAATATAGAATTATAATATAGCCCTACATGGCATGGGACCAGGGTATCTGAGGGACCGTCTTGTCCCGACCATGTCCGCCCGCCCCACCCGATCATGCAGGGAGGGCATGCTTCGGATCCCTTCATTAAAAGAATTCCATCTGGCGGGGTCCAGGAGGCGTGCCTTCTCTGTAGTAGCACCCGCCCTGTGGGATAACTTGCCCCCTGAGGTGAGACTGGCACCCTCGCTCCTAGCCTTTAGGAACTCCTTGAAGACCTGGCTCTGCCGCCTTGCCTGGAGTGAAGGAAAGGACAGTTCCTCCTGGGGGTGGTTGGTTTAGTGGTTTCCTCCTTGTAAGAACAGACCATCTTCTGGATTTCTGCTTTTTATTTTTATAGTAGTTTTAAATGTCTAGGTTTTATCGTTTATATTTTGATTGTAAACCACCCAGAGTCTGCCATGGCAGAGATGGGCGGGGATAAATCTAAATAAAAAATAAATAAATAAATAAATAAATAAATAAATAAATAAATAAATTTACCGCCATTCCCAGCAAGAAGCCTTAAAAAATAAAGAATGAAAGGGTTAAAAAAAAAGAGAGATAATGTATTAATTATTCTCCGTAAATATCTTTAATCCCTTTTAGACTTCTCACTGAAATATGAAAATTACTATTTATTATTTAATATGCTACTTATCACTAAACATCTATGATTATATGATGCATTTATCATGAATTGTTCAAGAAGGATGCAAAGATGAAATATGATCCATTCTTAACTTACCCAGTGAAGCACCTTGGGAATGACCAATGTAATATAAACTATCTTGCTTTGTCTTCTGCAGTATAAAGTTTATAGCTGCAGGAATATCATAAATTCCCATTTCATGAAAACTGTAATGGAGGGACACATGCAAAGACACAAAACACTGCTGACATTTATTCTGTACAATAGGTTAAGGGTACAAAATCAGAAGGCTGCAAGGTTTTTTGTTTGTTTGTTTTACGTAAACAGTACAGAAGTGAAGAAAACTAATTTTTAATTACATGTTTGGTGTTTTGCTTAAATTAACCCCATTAGATTTCCAAAGTAGTAGCTGTCCTTTTAATCATTTCATTATCAAATTGCTCACTTTTTAAATTCCTCATGGCCAAGTCTTCTCAGAAGGGAGTATCTTTGATGAAAGCATGGCTGATCCCTCACTGATACATTTTGTTATTGGTCTGACTTATTATTATTATTATTATTATTTTAATATAAATTTTTATTTTAATATTAAAATAACTTTACATAACATAACATAAACTAACGTAACGTAACGTAACGTAACGTAACATCACATAACTTAACATAACATAACATAACATAACATAACATAACATAACATAACATAACATAACAAACAACATGTGTGACTTCCTACTTTCTCATCCAAAAATTATTTACGTATTTATAAACCAACTTTGCAACTTTCTTAATTACATTAAATTTCCAATTGAATTTTTTGTGTTTTTTCTATAAATTTGTAAAAAGGTTTCCAACAAGAGTTAAACTCTGTTCTGACTTATTTTTAATTATTAAGGCAAATCCTATGCATCATGGAGAGGAACTTGTGGCCCTCCAGTTGTATAGATGAGGTAGTTTTGGCTACATAGGAACTTATTATGGTCCTTCAAGTCAACCTTTGCTCCTGATGACTACATGGACAAGTCCTTGCAGTTTTCTTGGCAACATTTCAGAAGTGGTTTCCCATTGTCTTCTTCCCAGTGGGCTTTTGTACCTATGGAAGGGCTAGAACTCATAATCTTCCAGGTTCTAGTCCAGAGGTGTTCATCACTAAACTGAACTGGGTCTCATGTAGTAAATACATTTTAATATTTAATTTGATATTAATGTAAATTAAAGTTTAACACTAATTTATTAACACTAGGAAGCAAAGTGCCCCATGCACTTTGATCTTCAGAGCGCATGGAGCACGTTTTCCTTTCCTTGGAAAAAGTGCAAGCAGCCATGTACAGCACAGCTGCTTTAAAGTGTTGAACACAGGTACTGTATAACATTCACACTCTGTATGCTTCAAATCACATTTTAAAGATAAAATCTAAAGTGCTGAGAAGCCTTAATGAATACCTGATATTAAAACCGGAGGAAAATGTCTTTATGTTCTGATCGGCTCCCTAAAATAGTATCAGAAATCCAATGAATCTGATAATTCATATTATGAATATAGAATACAATCTCAAAAGCTACTAAAGGATGCATCTCTCATTCTACAAGACCTGACCCATTTTTTTCTGGCAAAATAACTGCGTTTATTTGGTTACTATACAAACTGTTTCTGGCTTTACCTGAAATCCCAAAATTCTTCTTGGTCAATTGTTAGGTTCTGGTGTCTTCTAGACCATGTAGTCCCTCTGTTATTTATTATCCAAACATCATAGCCAGCATCTGCTAAAACAAATCCCAGGCTATTGCTGGGAAGATTGATAAGCCAACATCTTCCTTCAGTTATCAAACCAGGTACCAATAACACAACTGGTTTAGGCCCTTGAAAAGAAACAACATTAGACATTATATCATCTGAGGATCATTCTAGCAAGGAACATAGTATTTTTATAAACACGGAGCATCACAATTCCTATATCTTTCTGATATCTATGGAACCTCGAGGCTCAATATAAGCAGACATATACAGTATGAGGGCTGAATGAAAAGTAATGTTTCCAATTTTATAAATTGCCAACAGATGGCAGTACTGACATGCTAGAAGCTCTGACATGTTAGTGGAAAGTTGCTATGAGAAAAGTTGTGTTGCTATTGTCTACGAAGGTTCTCAGTCATCCAGGTGGAATTGTCTGTAGCTTGAATCATGTCAACTGGATTTCTATTTTCTCAGTGGAAACATTTCGCTCCTTATCCAAGGAGCTTCTTCACCTAGAATCATATTTAGGATTCCCTTACTAACTTTGCTCAGACTGAAGAAGCTCCTTGGATAAGGAGCGAAACGTTTCCACTGAGAAAATAGAAATCCAGTTGACATGATTCAAGCTATAGACATTGTGTTGCTATTGTTTGTGAAATGGAAGCCCTAGTGAGACTCATCAGTACACTTTAAGCAATGTGCCATGATTGAATTTTTAACTGCCAAATGGAATTCACAGTTGAATGCAGGTAGTTTATGATGATGACTATGTTGACAGGAGCACTGTGCATCACTGGGTCAAAAAATGCAAAGATGGTGAATCTTGAAGAATGTATTTGTATGATCCAGAGCGAAGTGGACAACCTGCGACAGCAACCACTGAGTTTCACATGAGAAAGGTTAATTAATATAAAATAAAAGGTTAATAAATTGATTAAGCACAATCAGCAGATCACTGAAAAGGAAGCTGCTGTCAAGCTTGGCATTTCACAGGAATAGGCTGGTTGCATTATTTATATTCTTCAATATTGGAAAGTTTGTGCAAGACGGGTTCTTCACGTGCTGGTGGCAGAGAGGAAAGCTTCAACGGTTGAAATTTGCCAGCAGTTGTCATGCTATGAGAATGAAGATGAGGTTTCTTCACAGCATCATGACAGCCGATGAAACATGGGCTCATTATAAAATAAAACATCAGTCCAGGAAATATGATCACAAAGCTTTACCTGCAGGGAAAAAGAATTGAAGCAATATCTTTGTGGGCATCTGTTTGATTCAAATGAAGAGATGGAAAGGACTGTCAGGATCTGCTTGAAGAAATAAAATGTGGAGGCCTTTTGTGACGGCTTTAAGAAGCTTGTCTGTCATTGGCAGCAGTATGGTGATGATTATGTGGAGAAATAAATACAGGGTAACAAGGGCACATTTCAAGGATTATTTTCATGTTTTGTTTATTAAAATATCCTATTTAAACTAAAGTTAAGGAAGTGGAGGCATTACTTTTCATTCAACCCTTATATACCATTTTTCCTCACAAGGGAGCTTGCAATAGAACAGAGCCCAAGTAAAGGTCACAATGAAAACAATCTACAACAGAATATGCTGTAAGAAGCACTGTTTGGAAAGTTAGAAAAACAATAAAGTAGCACCATTTCACTGCACTATTAAAACTATTCATCAAGAACAGCAGTTTTGGTCAATCCAAAGCAATCTGATTGTGGAGAAAGACAGAAATCAATGATAATCTCTCCAGAGAGGAGTTCAAAAAATGGAGTACCATCACTGAGCAGACCTTAGTGCCTCTGAAACCCACAAAAGGATATGCAGTAGGGCCTCCCCAGCTAATTGTAAGTTATAGATTGGATGGCACAAAAGGAAACTTTTCAAGTCCTTGAACCCTAAGCACTTCAGTTTTTTGCAAAATACTGTCAACATCTTGACCTGGGGCCATTACAGAACACACAATTTACATGAGGTCTCAGTAATGATACATAGACATAGACATAGACATAGACATATTTATTATTTTATTTATTATTTGAATGTATCCCCGCCCATCTCTACCATGGTAGACTCTATACATATACATATACATATACATATACATATACATATACATATACATATACATATACATATACATATACATATACATATACATACCTTGAGTGTGGTGTATTGTTTATTTTGTTTTTATTTTGTGTTGTAGCTGCTCTGGGAAAATCTGGGTTTGATTTTATAATCATGGTAAAATACATTATGCACCGTACTAGTTCCAGTTACTTTAGTGTCAATGGAAGTTTGATGCATATCTATCATCAATCAACATACATTTGGGGTGGGGGGGCAGGGAGACTAGTCCCTGCTGTTTTCTTGACAAGTCTTTTTGGAAGTGGTTTGCCATTGCCTCCTTCCTAGGGCTGAGAGAGAGTGACTGGCCCAAGGTCATCCAGCTGGCTTGGTGCCTAAGGTGGCACTCAAACTCACCGTCTCCCGGTTTCTAGCCTGATGCCTTAGCCACTACACCAGATTGGCTCTCATCTACATCTACAGTACATCATCTACATTTTTGTTGTTGTTGTTCAGTCGTTTAGTCATGTCTGACTCTTCGTGACCTCATGGACCATAGCACGCCAGGCCTTCCTGTCCTCCACTGTCTCCCGGAGTTTTTTTTTTTTAATTTTATTAAATTTATATTACCGCCCATCTCCCCTATCGGGGACCCTGGGCGGTTCACAGTAAAACATAATTAAAAAGATAAATATAAAATTACAATAAATACATAATGTAGAATCCAAGATAAAAATGTTAAAAATGGAGTACTGGGAGGCTTCATGGGACCAGCCATCCCCAAGAGGAATTGTTAACATTTCCCTCCAAGGCAAGACGGCAGAACCAGGTCTTTAGGCCTTTCCAGAAAGTCGGGAGCGAGGAAACCAGCCTCAGCTTCGGGGGTAAGATATTCCAAAGGGCGGGCGCAACTGCAGAGAAGGCTCGCCTCCTGGACCCCGCTAGATGGAACTCTTTGGTCGATGGGGTCCGTAGCAAGCCCTCTCTGGCTGATCGGGTGGGACAAGTCGATGTTCTGGGGATGAGCCGGTTCCTCAGGTAGCCTGGCCCTATGCCATGTAGGGCTTTAAAGGTGATAACCAACACCTTGAATTGTACCCAGAAGCAAACCGGTACCCAATGCAGCTCACGCAACAGCGGTGTCACATGGGCCGATCTTCTGGCACCAGTCATTGTCTGCGCAGCCACATTCTGGACCAGTTGAAGCTTCCAGATATTCCTCAAGGGTAGCCCCATGTAGAGCGCGTTACAATAGTCTATATGGGAGATGACAAGGGCATGAGTGACTGTTTGGAGGGCATCTCGGTCCAGGAATGGGCGTAACTGGTGCACAATCCGAACTTGTGCAAAGGCCCTCCTGGCCACGGCTGCCACCTGCTCTTCAAGCAGGAGTCATGAGTCCAGGAGAACCCCCAGATTCCGCGCTGGCTCTGAATGGGGTAGTGCCACCCCCTCAAGAGCCAAAGATGACAACTTCCTAGATCCCGAGCGGCCATCAATCCACAGCCACTCCGTCTTACTAGGGTTCAGCCGAAGCCTGTTGTTCCCCATTCAGGCCCCCACAGCCTTCAGACACTGAGATAGGGTGGCAACTGCATCACTTACTTCACCCGGGATGGAAATATACAGCTGAGTATCAACAGCATATAGATGGTATTTCATCCAGTGGTGACAGATGATCTCACCCAGTGGCTTCATATAGATGTTAAATAGGAGAGGGGAGAGCACCGAACCCTGAGGCACCCCACATAAGAGGGGCCGTGGGTCAGATCTCTCCTCCCCTATCATCAATGATTGGGAACGGCCCTGGAGGAATGAGGTGAACCACTGCAGAACTACACTGCAGTGGCCACTGCCCACCCCCAACTCCCTGAGCTGTCCCAAAAGGATACCATGGTCGATGGTATCAAAAGCCACTGAGAGATCTAAAAGGATAAGGATGGATGCACTTCCTCCATCCCGCCCTTGCCAGAGATCATCCATAAGTGCGACCAATGCAGTCTCCGTCCCATATCCCGGCCTGAAACCTGACTGGAATAACCTAGATAATCCGTTTCATCCAGAATCCTCTGGAGTTGTGATGCCACCACCTTCTCCACCACCTTCCCTAAAAAGGGGAGGTGGGAGACTGGACGAAAGTTGTCCAGAATAGTAGGGTCCAGGGATGACTTCTTGAGGAGGGGGTGCACCAGGGCCTCCTTAAAGGCCGCTGGGAACACTCCCTCCCCAAGAGATGCATTAATCATCGCCTATTTATTAATCATCGCCATTTACTCAAATTCATATTCATTACATCGGTGATGCTATCTAACCATCTCATCCTCTGCCGTCCCCTTCTCATTTTGCCTTCAGTCTTTCCCAGCATCAGGGTCTTTTCCAGCGAGTCCTCTCTTCGCATTAGGTGGCCAAAGTATTTGAGCTTCAGCTTCAGCATCTGTCCTTCCAATGAGCAGTCAGGGTTGATTTCCTTTAGGATTGACTGGTTTGACCTCCTTGCAGTCCAAGGGACTCTCAAGAGTCTTCTCCAGCACCACAGTTCGAAAGCATCAATTCTTCGGCGCTCAGCCTTCCTTATGGTCCAACTCTCACAGTCATATATTACTACTGGGAAAACCATAGCTTTAACTATACGGACCTTTGTCAGCAAGGTGATGTCTCTGCTTTTTAATATACTGCCTAGGTTTGCCATAGCTTTCCTCCCAAGGAGCAAGCGTCTTTTAATTTCATGGCTGCAGTCACCGTCTGCATCTACATACATACATACATACAAAACCTCTTGCATGGAGGTGTATTTTCAAAATGAAGTAGCTGAGACAGGCCTCCACAGAGTCTTCCTGTTTTCACCAGAATTATGAAAGTTCTCCCCCATTGGGTGCTACATTGCAATGGAGACAGAAAAGAACCAGGGATTGCATTGTGACATCATAATGCTACTTACATTACTCTGATCTTCCTTTTCTCCTCTCAGTGTGCTCAGTGTGGATGCAGCTGAGCTGAGAGAAAGGCACAACCTTAATCTAGCCCACTCAAAATAGTCCCAATATAACCCAGAAACATTTGTGATTACTCCAGTGTAAATAAATGGTGCATAATGTATTTTACCATGATTATAAAATCAAACCCAGATTTTCCCAGAGCAGCTACAACACAAAATAAAAATGAAATGAAAGCCAGCCACAGAGCACATGATAAGGACAACTTGGAGTTTGTCCCCAAATCGGCTGGGAAGAGTGAATAAAAATTATTACAATGTTGTCTGTAATTAATGACAGATTAAGTCCTAATTAAGGGACACCAGACTGGAAAAAATACCTGACCTTGTCCAGACCTGTTCCTTTTCTTGCTCATATTTTCTACCTATCATCTCACAACATTGAAAACTCCCTTCCCTCACTGCCTGTCATGTATTAAAAAGTGAATCTAGGAGACATGGCTGTCCATGCCTTAGAAATGACACCATACTAATAATTCATCTCCAAAATACCTGTCTTCTCAGGACTGTGTATTCCATTAGGAATTCTGTTTGCTTTGAGATAATAGCCATCACTTGTCAGGATTTCATACTCTTCACTAGGGTATCCCCAATACTGAATAATTTGACTCTGCAAGAAAAATAAATAAACCAACAACACCTTGCAAAAGCTAGATAGTGTTCAGGAGCATTACTACCTTAATCATTCATAATATGACAAACTTTTTTTAAAAAAACCTGGTCACTATCTAAGTGTTTTCTCTGTTCTTTTACTACATTAAGCTGCCCTCCTCTTACACTCCCAGTGTGTGGGAATAGGAAGGTATAATCCAATGTTTTTCAAACTTGGCAACTTGAAGATGTGTGGACTTCAACTCCCAGAGTTCCATGTTGGCTGAGGAATTCTGGGAGTTGAAGTGCACACATCTTAAAGTTGCCAAGCTTGAAAAACACTGGTATAAACTCCCTTCTTGCACAGTGGGATCTCTTTGAACATGGGATTCATGCCAAGCCAGCAACATCCTTTCCATACTCCAAAGTAGTCATGCTCTGTCTACCCAAGACAGAACTGGTAGCTTGGAAGAAACACAATTTACAGCGGGAGATTCAGCAGTTTTGCCATAATGATGACATGCCTTTTAAACATGGTCAGTGTGAGTTACTCAATTAATCTGGAAAGGAAACTTGAATAAAATGTTTCAAAACTGTCTCCTGGAACAACCAAAAAAGTCAGGAACTTCTGTCCAGGAAACCCTTTTTCTTGAGAAACTGGTTGAATAAAAAATGAGGATCCCTTCCTCTTTACCACCACTTCTAAATGCATCTGGATGAGCAATTTACAATGTTCATCGAATGTTGAGGATTCAAATGTCTTCCACTTATGGATTCTTCTGAGGTCACTGCTTGTTGGATTAAGCACATCACAGCCAAAGCCAGCCACATTGTGGGTCTCTGTAAAGCAAGAACATGCAGATGAGTTGTAAAGCGTGTCAGTACAAGCCCATTAACAAATCAACTAATAGAACAGAAAAATCAAACTACCATCATAACTGATCTTTGTGTAAGGTACAAAGAAGCCATCATAGGGCTTATGAAAAATAATGTCTATGATTCAAATCAGCAAAATAAGATTGCAATGCCATTTGTTTATCTGGACAAGATGTGCATAACAGCTTATTAAGGACTGATAGCAGGAAAGTTTTCATCACAGCCACTTGGAGGTGAATATAATGGATAATGTATATAAATTCAAAGCAAGGAAGTAGAACTGGATTTTTTAAATGTTAAATAGAGCTGAAAGACGTATCATTCTGGGCTTGGAATGCACGTTTCAAGTATGTTGTGCATGGAACAAATATGCATTTGAAGTATTTTGAGCTTGGACAAAATGGGGTGCTTGTTTCCATATTAATGTCAACATATGGAAGACATTTGTAACAAGGCCATGCACCTTCATTTTTCATACGTATAGCCACAACAGTAGGTTGGGAGGTACTACAGGCTGAGTATTACCTAGTGCAATCTTATATTTTCTACCAAGTCCTAAACCAAACTGAAGTATATTCCAGTTGTTTTGTAAGGACAAGGAACACAATTATATGGTTTCCGTGCTGGTTCCAGGCAATCTTGCGTTTTCACTTCCCTATATAGGGGATGCTGACAGAGAACTGAGTTGTTTGATGGGCTAACGTTGACAATGAGCAGGGCCAGTTTTAGGCTAAGGCCAAGTAAGCATGGCCTAGGGGTCAAAGCTTAGGGGGCACCAATGCTGCCCTCCTTCTGAATCATTCTAAAAATTCAAACCTTTGCATCGGTGGGAGGTGGCATCATCAGTCAATGCGGTCTAAGGATGCCATGTACTCTTGAGTTGGCACCGCCAATGAGTTTATCACCACATTAATTTCTCCCCATTAGAGATATTTTAGGGTGGCCAAATCAATATTGCTTTGAACTTCATTCACTTTTCTAGCTGTTAGCTTATGAAATGAGGCCAAGCACAAAGCTTAACACTAGAGGTAGTCCTTGCTTAGCGACCACAATTGGGACTGGCAACTCTGTCACTAAGCGCTGCAATCACTAAGCAGAAGATCACATGACTGTGATGGGCTTATGACCTCACTTCCCCTTTGGTCATTAAGCAAATCACCACGGTTGCTAAGCAAAACTTCACGTGACTGCGCCGTACGATTTTACTTCCACATTCTCTATTAAGTCTGCTTGTCGCAAGACAATTGCAAAGCACCCAAATGGTGATCACGTGACCATGGGACACTGTTGCAATGGTTGTAAATGCTCACTGGTTGCGAAGCACCTGAATGGCGATCACGGGACCATGGGTTGCTGTGATGGTCGTAAATGCAAGGCTTGGTTGCAAAGCTATTGTTTTACACTGTCATAACTTTGAACAGTCACTAAACAAGGCAGTTGGCAAGCAAGGACTACCTGTATGCTAATTGAATGTTACATTTCTGGGCTAATCCTGCTGTCATGGCAAAATAATCCAACAAACTGGAGAGGATCCTAATAGTGTTTTATTAGTCTAAAGCTAGGAGGTTACAATGAGTCACTGCTCTCTTCCAATCAGAAGTGCCAGGACTAAGAGCCACGAGTTTACATAGTTCTCATATAGTACTGTATATTGATCATATGTAATATATTGATCAAAGACAGTTTGAGCATGCGCGCATACTAGCAGCAGATCCGCAGTACAAAAAGAATTGCTTTACAAGTGATAAGGACACAACAGTGGCCACAAAGGAAGACATTACAGACACATTCCTAAGAATGCATCTTAACGACTTTGATATGTATGTTGAGCTTCAATTGTGATTCTAACAGGGTGACCCTGAGTTTTACAACAGGAAGAGATAAGGAGCCCTAGTCATATTTAGTTACTAACAGGCAGAGAATGGCACAATAATAAAGCTCCATTTTTAAGGATGTTAGAGGAGAGGTACAGAGGACATCTATGAACCTAAAGAAACAAACAGCAGTACTATACTTATATAAATAAACATACACATTGATTCAACCTGAGTTCTTACTTAGCTCTCAATGTTATGCATGTGGGCTCAAGGCTAACCAATGATTTCGCTCTGAATCAAAGAGATCTCTAATCGCACCACAAAGACGTTTGGCCAGATATTAAAAACGGAGGAGTTGGCTTTGATAGGACTTTGTTTAAACTTGGTTTGAACTGTACATTGGTCATGGTACACTGAACAAGGGAAGACTGATAGACAGTTTCATCTTATGGAGAGATCTAAGTTTCATAAAAAAAAGTTTGTGGATTTATTATGGGAAATAAAATATATAATCCACACGGTGGGGAGACTATAACATGCCATTCAGCTTGGATTACATGATTTCAAAAGCAATAATAATTTAGGATCAGAAGCAAGGTATCATTAATGATTTGTCTTACAAAAGAGTGACATGTGATTACTTTCCAAGACTTTGTAGAAATATCTTTGTTTTTCTTCCAATATCTGCAATTGAGGTATTGTTCACACCCAAAAAAGTTGATGAATCTGACATGTTCTTTTTCGGGCACAAAATTAACAATAATTACTTATACTGTCCAACTGGGTATATTTACCGCTGTGCATACCACATTTAAAATAACTTTACGGGTCTGAATTCAGAGAAAGTAATAAAAGAGGATGTGTGATGGAAATATATTCTTCTCCCCCTCCCCTCTGCTGCTCTTGCTCCCCCACTCACATTTGTAATTTTAAAAAAGGAAGAGATAGGACCAGCCCCAGGCTGCTGCATAATCCCTCACCAATCCAAGAACAATCATTTTCCGCTGTTGGAAAAGCGCCTTTTGCCCTAAAACAATGGGAAAGCCCTCACCTGCCAGTCCAAAGTTCAGTCTCCTTGAAGGTAGCTAAATTTTGTTATACTGCCTGTAAAATTAGTCAGACTTTGCTTATCCACCGACGAGCCCACCACCAATTGTAATATTTTGTTTTGTTTTTACTTTATTTTTATTTTTCATGTGTTTTTGTTTGCAATTCTGGTCAATGACTGTAATAAAAATATTCATTCATTCATTCAAGTTCATCTAGGGGGCAGCGTTAATGAGGAAGCTTTGTTAACAACATGAGAAGCTGCAGGCGTTCCATTGTCATCAAGCACACGCACCTGGTTGTCTCTCCATTGTCATCAAGTGCGCTTGAGTCTGGTTATCTCAACGTTCCATGCTCCTTAACAATGGAATCCTCTGCACGGCTTTTGTTTTACAATAGGAAAATACTTTTTCCATTGTCTGAAACACATTCTGCTACCCCAAACCTTGTTAACAAATCAGATCCCTCAGATTTCGCACTTTTCAACGGCAAAGTTTATAAGAATCTCTGTCTTTCTATTGTTCAGGGCCCCTTTCCTTGTAAAGCAAGCACCCAACGATCTGGCAATTTCTCTTCGGTGTACTCCTTACTTTGGTGAATTTCCACAACATACTGTATGTAAGTGATATTAAAGCCTTAGCACTATATGTAGAATATATTTTAAAAAACCCTGACATTAACTGACAATAATAAAGGCGGGATAAAAATAAAATAAATAAATAAATAAAATAAATTTAACTAGCCATATCTTAATTTTGAAATCTGCCTGGAGGGCTTGGAAAATTGTTGTTAACATAATTAAAAGGTTATGGAATAGTCACTCCATATGGACCCTATACCTCTTTCTCCATATTTAGATAATGTGTTAAAGATAAAGAACTTCAAGCATGAGTTAGAAAACATTATTGTTCAGATAACAGCAACCAAGCTATGGAAGCTGTTACAGCTAGGGATACTGTAAATATTTCATTAATTGTATCTTCAACATTTGTAAGAAGACATGGAAAGGCACAGATGGATTTTCAGGTGGTTGGATATCAGTTGTTTCACTTAAGAAATCCAAACAATATTTTAGCTGATTACTTTTTCCCAAGTATTGGATCATACCCTTCATTTTTCATAGCTAATTGTACCAGTTGCAATAGGATTTAAATACTTAGTTGCGGCATTATTTGTGTAAAATGATTAGACATGCCTTCATTCTAAAGGATTATACTTCGGGAAATGAATGGTAATATTAATTCTTTTTTTAAAAAAACTAACAAACATCTAAAATGGTATTGCAAGATAAAAATATTTTCCATACAAATTAAGGAGAAAAATCAAAGAATATACTTTAACTTACCTAGTTGTGCTGTCTGGCAAAACCTGGATACTGAATAGCTACTACACAAAGCTTGCAATAGAATATAATTTGAATATGTATGTAAGAAATACAAAGATCATAATTACAAGGTGTATAAACAAAAAGATCCTTACACAACCAACCATGATCCATATTACTTTCTATTGTCACCTGATCACATTTCTTAACTGCTGTTTCAATTTGGTCTTTGTCAACAAAGGTATATGTATTTCACCAGAGAATTATGAAGAGCAGGATCAAGAGGCAGAAGTGAAACGTGGGACTGATGGAAACATGGTCAGGGAATACAGTACTTTTGAATGAGTTTGAATCTCTAGGTCAGATAAATTGCATCTTGATGTGCTGATGGTCTTACCAAACTTGTATGTATTTACAGTATGTAATATATTTAAAGAACTGGAAGGAAAGAGAACAATCAACAGCAAGGTGGATGGACTCAGTTACAGTGGTGATGAGTGCACCATTGGAAGACTTGAAGGACAGATTGTCATGGAGAAAATCTATCTGCATGGTCACTAAGAGCCAATACTGACTTGATGGCACATAATCAATCAATCAATCAATCAATCAATCAATTTAAGAAATCCTAGAGAATGGGTAAAGTGCCAGGTTACTGAAGCAGAACAAGTATGGTCTCTATCTTCGAAAAGAAGGATCTGGGGAAATCCAGATGAGTCACTCTGACACTGACAGCTAAGAAAATAGTTCATGAAGATGTTCTTAAATCACGAACAATATGGCAGTTGTAGGCTGATCATATTTCCTTCAGATGAAAACGGGACTTTGGGGATGGCAAAATGGGACAGGGTCTTATGCCACCACGCCGGCTTCCAGACCCCGCCCCTCAGTCCACGCAATTGGCTCCCACCTGCAAACCCCGCCCCCACCCCACACAATTGGCTCCTGCCTGCAAACCCCGCCCCCATCAGTATGATTGGCTCGGATTTTAATTTTTTTTTCGATTTTTAAAGGTTTTTTTTTTTCTAGCAGTAAATGGTGCGGCAGAGCTGGTGTGTTTGGGGAAGGCCGGAGCACACACACTGTGCACACAGCATCGTCATCGGCTGGGGGACAAGGGGAGGGGATGGAGGCCCACCACTGCCCCATCTCCCTAGGGCTTGGCCGAGGGAGGGAGGAGAGTCGCTGCTGCTGCTGCCGCCGCCGCCACCACACAGTAGAAGCAGGAGCTGGCCGAGCTAGGGGACTTCAGCCATACCACTCCGCCCCTTGCTGCCTGCCAGGCTGCGGGAGCTCCTGCAGCCCGGCAGGCGGCAAGGGGTGGAATGGTGTGGCTGAAGCCCCCCAGTGCAGCTGGCTCCTGCCGAGGACGGAGGCCCACCACTGCCCCAGCCTCCTCAGACTTGGCTGAGGGAGGGAGGAGAATCGCTGCTGCTGCTGCTGCCGCTGCCGCCGCCGCCGCACAAGAGAAGCAGGAGCTGGCCGAGCTAGGGGACTTCAGCCACACCACTCCACCCCTTGCCGCCTGCCAGGCTGCGGGGGCTCCCGCAGCCCGGCAGGCAGCAAGGGGCAGAATGGTGCAGCTGAAGCCCCCCAGCGCAGCTGGCTCCTGCTGAGGACGGAGGCCCACCACTGCCCCAGCCTCCTAAGACTTGGCCGAGGGAGGGAGGAGAGTTGCTACTGCTGCTGCCGCCGCACAGGAGAAGCAGGAGCTGGCCGAGCTGGGGGGCTTCAGCCACACCATGCCTCCCCTTGCCGCCTGCCAGGCTGCGGGAGCTCCTGCAGCCCGGCAGGCGACAAGGGGTGGAATGGTGCGGCTGAAGCCCCCCAGCGCAGCTGGCTCCTGCCGAGGACGGAGGCCCACCACTGCCCCAGCCTCCTAAGACTTGGCCAAGGGAGGGCGGAGAGTTGCTACTGCTGCCGCCACCGCTCCCGCAGCCCGGCGGGTGGCAAGGGGTGGCGTGGTGTGGCTGAAGCCCCCCAGCACTGCTGGCTCCTGCAGAGGACGGAGGCTCACCACCGCCCCGACCCCATCGGGCTTGGCCGAGTGTGGGAGGAGAGTCGCCACCAATGAGCAGGAGGCGGGCGGCAGCACAGCGCGATGAGGTTGTGACACCTCCCGGGAGAGCGGTGGCGGTGGCGGAGAGAGGGACGGTTCCAGGCGGAGGCACTCACGGAGGGGCCGCTGCTGGGCAGGGGAGGCAGCTCCTCAGGCCCCTCACGAGGAAAGGCAGTGCCATGGCTCCACTGGGCCCTCCTCTCCCTCCTCCACCACAGCGCCTGACTCACTTTCGTCCTCCAGACACGCTTCAGGCTGCAGCCCAGCAGACGCACGCAGCCCAGCCCCACAGACCCCGCAGCGGCCGGCGCAGTGTCTCTGCCCCACCTCTCATGCAGCGCTGCTGAGCCCCTCGCAGAACGCCACCACACCGCCTGGCTTGGCTGCCATCCCGCCTCCCCAGCGCTGACATCTGCGAGGCGAGACCTAGAGCGTCTTGCGGGCAGGATTCTGAGGCAGGATCTCGGCCTTTTAAGGTTGGAATCTCGCGCCGTTTGCAGCTGGGACCCAATTGGCCAAGCAGCGCACTGATTGGTAGAGGGGCTTCTTGTTCCAGGCTGCCTCCAATCGGAAGCTCTGGTTCGGACCATACCAGCTTCTTCCAGAGGTCGGCTCATCTTCCTCCGACTGAGTCCGAATCTGGCATGGCGGCGGGGGCTGACCCACTCCTATCAGGCTTACTCCTGACTCAGATTTTTGAAAAACGGGACAAAATCAAGATTTTGACTATAACGACGGGACGCTCCAGAAATGGTAATAACGGGACAGTCCCGTTCAAAACGGGACGTATGGTCAGCCTAGGCAGTTATCAAAGCCACAGATATAGGAGGAGGGATACCAGTAATGGTACAGTATTAGTATTAGTATTAGTATTAGTATTAGTATTAGTATTAGTATTAGTATTAGTATTAGTATTAGTATTAGTATTAGTATTAGTATTAGTATTAGTATTAGTATTAGTATTAGTAATGGTGCAGGTAAAAAAGATCTTGGAATAGTAATTGATTGCAAATGGAATATAAGTAGCAGTATGGTGTGGCTCTTAAAAGCCAAAATAATGTTTAGGCTGTATTGACATAAGTATAGGCTCCAAATTACACAAGCCAATTGTTCCACTTTATTCCACATTGGTCAGTAAGGTGTCCAGTTTGGGGACCATATTTTAAGCAGAATTTTTAGAAACTAGAACATTCCGGTTCTAAGCAGGGGGTTGAACTCAATGGCCTAAATAGCCCTTTCCATGTCTATGATTCTGTGATATTTTTCCTCCACACTTTCCCCATGACATTGAAGGCTGAGAGATATATATCCAATGAGCTTCCGTAGCTAAGGGGGCCTTGAACACCCTAAGCACCACACTATACCATACTAGTTCTCAATGTGATTTTTTTTTTAATATGATTTTTGAGTCATATGCCAGGGACTGCATTTGAAAAATACAGGATGTGACACTGTGGGCTTTTAGGTGTTTTCAGTTTTAAATATTATTTAGAATTAAAAGTTCAGGGTTCTTTTTCAAGTAAGGAATACAAACTAGTTTTTTGTGGGGTTGGTCTTTGGGAGATATGGAGCAGAAGTGCAAAAAGCAACTTCTAGTATAAGCTACAATCAAGCATAAAGTGATGTCCTTCTTGTGCATCTCTCCACTTTTCTTCTTATGCTGCATTTCAACAACACTTCACACCGAGAACAAGTATAAGCCTATGGTGCCAATGACTGCTTCATCATAGGCTGTTTCCAACATGCCATTCTAAAGCCATGCTGGTCATTGTATGACCAATTAAAATTTGGGACTAAGACTGGGGAATTTGAGAATTAAATCCACCCTTAGCCATGGAAACTCACTGGGTGGGTTTGCGCCAGCCACTACCCATCTTCTTCACAGGGGTGTTGTTATGGGGAAAATTTGAAGAGGTTGCTATAGAATCAGATTTTGAAGAGGTCATTTAGGATACCAAGCCCAACACCCCTGCTTAGTTGAGGATTCCAAATGAAAACATCCCCAACAGATGACAGATATTTGAATAAATCTGGCAAGGAGAGTTGTCAACTCTCTGGATAGTTGGTTTCGCGGTCAAGTTGCTCTTATGGAATGGAGAGGGAGAGGGAGAGGGAGAGCCTGCCCCTTCAAGATTCATTAGAAACTGCCTTCCTGTAACTTGATTCTATTGTTCTGTTGTCAATAGAGAGCAAGATTGTGCTGCCTGCTCCTAAATAGCTCCAACTGAGGTTTGGCTTAATTAGGGGTGTTGTAATCCTTGTTTCCCAAATATCGAAGCAGGTGTTTGTTTTGTTTTCCAAAATTGCTGACATATTTTGAGACTAGGCATCCTGCCAAGATCTGTCCTGTCATCACCTGAATCTGCCTGGTCTTCCTGACCTGACAACTCCTTGGCTCATGCCCTCCAGCCTCTGACTCAGAGGAGACCATAACAATTTCTCTAAGCTCTCAGTATTTTGAATTTTGTCTTCTATGCTAGCAATCTCACTCAATCGAAGATAATATTTGTAGCTCAGGGTTGAACTGTGGAGTCCTTGGTGCTCTCTGAGCCTTGTTGTTTTCTTGCAGACATTTCATTGCCAACACAAGCAGGACAAGCCATGGTATATAAACAGAGAGCAAGTCCTGCTCGCTTTTCTCACTGAAGAGGTTGCCTAGTCTGGCAATGAAACGTCTGCAAGAAAACAACAAGGCTCAGAGAGCACCACGGACTCCACATCTCACTCAATGTTACATGATCTGCAAATGTGATAAACATTCCTTCTATCTCTTCATCTATGTTATTAATAAACACATTCAAAAGTATAGAATTCTGGATGGAACACTGTGGCACCACTCAATGCTTCAGTTCCTGAGGTGACCTTCTCTGAGTATGATTTTCAAGCCAGCTATGTAGCCACCATTATCATGCAATCCAGCCTATATTTCAGTAGTTTGCTAATCAAAAGGTCATGGTGTATTCTCCCACACCATTTGTTGAAATTTAGCATTATGTGATAAGCTTTGTTATGGATACATCCTGTAATTACCACATAGTTTTTACATTATCAATATCTCTATGTTCCATATTCCCAGGTATTGATGTCAGACTGGTATGATCTGCTCTAGAATTTTCCCAGGTATTGAAATCAGAGTGACCGGCGTGTGCTTGAATACGTGTTCTAAAGCTGTTCTGGTTTCAGGATATAAGCTGTAAACATAAATACTAGTATCTTCATTTTGTTGGTTTGTTCAGCTTTGGAGTATGCATTCAAGGATCAACACAACATGCGTATAGAAATGCAAAGATTACTATATTGGTTTTGGTGGTTTGTTGAGGTTTGGAATGTGTGCGCAATCACTTCATGTATGTTATTGTATCTTGTTGATATTGAGCTTTTAGAGTGCATTTAATACAAACTTCATTGGTATTTTGAGTTCTGTAATGTTTTCATGGGCATTGTAATGGTTCTTGTTTTAATATTAAAATTATTTTCATGCAAATATTAAGCAGCACTTTTTAAAGTAGCCATCCCTAAATCAAATAGGCACAAAAGTTCAGCAACAAGTTGTTATGTATGCCTATTAAGGAGAAAAAAAGAAAAAGAAAAAGCAGTTTCCTAAAACTGTTGCTAGCTTCCATTGTTTGCCATGAACATTTTTTAAACATCATTTTATTCCTTTGCTGATGTTTCTATAGGTTGTGTGGTAGCTAGCTGTCAGCATAGACTATCACCTTATCTACTTTTATAGTCCTGGGGTGAAAACAAGGAAATGAAACTCTTGTTCTAAATCCCTATTTTTTCTGCAGGACAGTAATGAAAGGAACCCTTGAAACAATGCATCCCGAACACAGTTTGTTTGGAAAGTTCCAGTGATATGGTCTGAGTGGAGCTCTTTTGTCCCAGCTCAAAGCAAAATATATTTTCTGTTATACAGTGCATGAATCCCTATTGGTCATCTGTGCTGCAGTGAAAAGTCAGAAAGGCTGGTCACCTATTTTTCTTATCCCATCTATTCAGACACCTGTATTCACAAACATCAACACAGGCCCTCTCCTGCTTTTTCTGGGCCTTTCCAGGAATGAGCTCTCTACATGAAGAGTGGGGAGAAGACATCAGAATTCCAGGTCTGTAGAGTTCTATCCTCATTGGTGTCACTCTCTAGAGGGTAGAAGATAACTATATATTGTGGAGATCCTCCATTATGTATAAAGGCTCTCCATATCAAAACTAAAAATGCAAAAAGGTAATACAGAGGCACTATCCATCCTCAAAGCTCTCAACTGAAGGAAAGAAAAATGTTCTTTATCTAGGAGCAAGCCATCTTGAATGCACTGATTTGTTTTTGAGTAGCAATGCATAGTGCTAGATGGTAGCATTGAGAGTAATACTCCAGTAAAACTCATTAATTTGGAAGTTGGGGATGATAGTGATATTATATATTAGTAAAAGTTCCAGTGTTGTGAGAGAAAGGTGTTCCTGGTGTTGATGGCCTGTATAACTCTGGCAGTCAAGTGGGTGCATCTGGGCTGAATTTGCATCCAGCGAGTAAAAGCTATTCAATGACAAGGAGTAGAAGACTCAAGACTGAACCTGAAAACTTATCAAGCATTTCATAATAAATAAAGCTCAATCCAGAAACAATACTCTTGAAAACAGTAAAACATCATCCTGTACAATATAACATGAGAAGGGGCAGAATATAGTCATGGTGATACATAAGCCATAATAAGGGCACTTGAAAAAGAATTAATGAAGGCTATTTGAAGAAAAATAAAAACATGCTTTTTGTCATGCACTATTTTGTTTTTTTCTTTAATAACGTTTCTTTTAGCCTAGCATAACAAGTGTAAAGGGGGAAAAAAAGCAAACATGTTAACACTGGAAAAATTGAGATAAAAGAGATAAGTGAAGTGGAGAAGTGTTACATTTGTAGTAGATGTATGCTATAAAATTGGCTAATTAGTAACTAGAAATCAACTTATTAACTAAGTTGATTTCTAACATACTTATTTTCCAATATAATTTAGTTTTGAAGAGTTCATGGTAAAAGTAAATGAAGGCTTCAAGATCTTGCTTCTTCCATAGGTTCCAGCTCTAAAATTAAACGTTGTACTTCTTCATTAGCATAAGTATATCATTATGCAGCTGTTGTGGAATATCTAGGCCCCAGATAGGATCCATATGTTGCCAGTCAGGAATATTCTTATAAAAAACCAAATGAGTGATTCGAGAAATCAGTAATTCGACATCTTTTTTGGTTGCAGCAATGTCCATTCCTCCACTCCACACAGCTACTGGTATTGTAACGTCTTCAATTTTATAAAATGGAGGTGTTGTCTGTTGATGAAAAGAGGAGAAAAAAGAGCAATGGGTTTCATGGATCAATTGCATTTTTAAGTATTTCCTACTTCAGAAATACCAGGCCCTAGGAACTAATAGTTTCACCCTATTCACAGCACCAAAAGTTTGTAGGCAAAACTGCCTTCTGAGCAAGAACCCTGTATTACTGTATTTCAGGGCCAGTTCTGTGGGGGACTTTACACTATGCAGTAGCCTATTAAACATGCTTATGTGTTCCAGAATTCCGAAAACAATAAAACTATAATTAATATTATTATTGGATTGTGGATAATGACTCCAGAGATGTGTCACCTTTCACTCTGAACAAGGTACACTCCCTCAGACAAAACTGGGTCACAGTTTGGAGGTTCTCCCAGACTTGCGGCTCCTGCCACGATCAGGAGATCCTTTGCACAATTCCTGGACCAGGAGGCATTACATGCTGTCACTCATGCCCTTGTCACCTCACAATTCGACTACTGCAACCTGCTCTATGCGGGGCTACCCTCGCAGGCTATCTGGAAACTTCATCATGCAGCAACCCAAGTAGGGTTGGGCACCTTGAGATTTGCCCAAGAGGTCTGCCCATGTTACATGTCAACTGCAGGAGCTGCACTGGCTGCCAGTCAGCTTCTGGGTGCAATTCAAGCTAACCTTTAAAATCCTAGGGCCCAGCTGTCTTCAAGACTGCCTGCTTTGAAGTGAAGCTGCTGGTCCTGTAAGATCTGGAAAAGAGGTCCTCTTGAGGGCCCCATTCCCAAAGGAATTCCATCTATGGGCCCCCAGAGCAGGGCCACCTCAGTGATGGTGCCTCTTCTTGCCTTCACATATAAGAGTCACCTCTTCCCTGCTGCATTTCCAGAAGCAGGGGAAGATGTGTCTCTGGGATTTGGTGGTTACTGCTAGCTAGTGCTACTGTACTGTAATGTGCAGGGTGTACCAAAAGTCAGCCCCATTGCGCAAATCAGGCCCCATACACAATTTAGTATAAAAATTACATGAAATGTTTGAATTGACATTTTCTTCAAAACATTTCCTTACTCCTTTGATGCATGCCCTTTGAACATTCTTAAGTACAGTAACATTTTCTCCTAAAAAAAAAAGTAATAAAACTTATTGTGATCGGTACACCCTGTGTGTTAACTGTCACTGTTCTGACGTTTTGAATTTTTATTTCCATTGTATGCTGCTCAGAGCTATTTTGGAGTGGGGTGGCATAGAAAGATCAATAACAAATGGCTAAATGAATAAATAACATTTACTTTTTAAAAAAATATCCAGTCAAAACTATTTAACTAGTCTTTGAGACTAATGGTCTTAAGGGCAATCAGATAATAAGCAGTTGATCATTTATGGAAAATATAGCACAAGGGATATTTAAAGCTAATGTACAAAGCAATCCAATGGGAAATAGTAGCAATCTGAGAATTTAGCTTCCTGTTCAGTTCAGTGAGAGCAAGCCAAGGGGTTTAGAAGGCAGCATATCTGTTTCAGGGCAAGAAAAGCAGGAGATTTTAAAAGTGGCACGTTCAGTTCAATGGGAGGTTAAAAGGGCACCAAAGTGCACAGGTGAGTTGCGATTAGTGCAAGTTCAAATAGCTTTGCTGGCTGAGGAATTCTGGGATTTGAAGTCCATACGTCTTGAAGTTGCTAAGTTTGAGAGACTGTTCTAGAGTCTAAGAAAGCAATGTGCCTGGGCCAGTTGGTTCAGTTTCTATAAGGCCCAGCAACCTCCTTGGGGCAATACTTGGCTTATGTCCAGGCTGGAAGGCAGGTTTCTCTCTGGGATAATAAAAAGGCTGGCAAGTGAGGGAGAATGTCCAGTCTAGCTGCCCTCTCTGCACTTCTTCTGAAGGACTTCAGCTATGGGTGGAGACAGAAAAAGCAGTGCATATACGAGCAAAGCATGAGCAAGCTTAAGTTAGAGAGGTGGGCTTTTTCTCCTCATTGTATAAGATATTTCTGCCCCAAAGCAAAAGTATTTTCAGTCTGAGTAATTCTCTTTTAGAAAACAAGCAGCACACAATCAAGACTCGGTGGTTAATGCTGATAATCACAAAAATTATATGTATGATTCATGTAGATGAGATAAAGTGGGGGGGGGAGCAATATTAAGTGGATATTATGTTTATTTTCAGAAAGACAGGCAAAATCCAGGAAAAAAGATACAGGATATATTTAAAAAATCCTAATTTCAATAATTTCTGTATTTTTCTTTTGGGACTATCTACACTGTAGATTCTATAGCATCTCTACTGCATATCCTTACCCTGTTATATATGGCTTTGTTCGTACTCCCATGATCAAAATATTTAAATTCCTTGGAATAAATAACCTAAAAGAAATGAAATAATTACCCAGTTTGAAAGCGGGTTTAGTTTTTTTTAAAATTAATGTTTGATTTCTATTATATATGTATCAAACCCAAATTTATTTTGGACTTAGACCAGAATAGTCAAACACCGATTGTATGTGTGTGTGTGCGTGCGCGCGCATGTGTATGCGTATATATATATATATATATATATATATATATATGTGTGTGTGTGTGTGTGTATGTATGTGTATATATATATATATATATATATATATATATATATATATATATTTTTTCAGGCAGTAGAAATAATATGATATAATAGCCAATATGCATTTAAACATCCTGATTCTGACTTCAAATGTTTTGTTGAGATCAATACTGTGAAGTTCAAACATATAGTAAGTCCTTGTTACTAAGAAACATTTGGTCACTAAAAATGTGACATATATACATATAGCTTCTGAAGTTTCTTTAGAAGAGTAAAAGCAATAAAATAATAAAAATAATAAAATAGGTTAGTAAATGGCACGGAAAATATATAGGAACGTATGAAAGTACAAAAGTTATGTATGTACGGTGCGTATGTGCGTGTATTACTGTTTGTGTGTACAAAAGTCACTTACTTATTTATTTATTTATTTATTTATTTATTTATTTTTCAGATTTATCACCGCCGATTTCTACAGCAGTAGACTCTGGGCGGTTTACAATAATATTATAAAAATTAAAACCTATACATCTAAAATACAATATAATAATAAATAGAAAAATCCAGAAGATGGTGAGATCTTAAAAGGAGGATATTACTAAGCTAACCACCCCCAGGAGGAACTATCACTTCCTTCGTTCCAAGCAAGGCGGCAGAACCACTTATAAAAAAAACCCTATCCCAATGTCATGTGGGCGCTTAACATTAACATTTAAAATGCATGAGAGAAGGTGCTATGAAGACCTACATTTGTGTGCCTCTAATGGGAAGAAGGAATGACCTTTAGGGACAGGAGGAAGAGCGGCCACCAAAACAATGGTCAGATCAAAGAAACCTGAGTCCGGGGCAAAACTGTAACCTGAGAAAACGTCTCAAGACCCTCCCTAGTTCTCACAAAGACAAAGGGAAGGAGGGAGGGAGAGGGAAGCACATTCAGGCTTGCAAAATTCTGTTAGTATATCTTTATAATAAAAGTAATATTGGCCTGCATGACTTTGGTTTCCTAGTCTGGTCTATCTTGAAGGACTGGCAGTGGCTTATGAAAAGTAAAAACTTGGAAATTAAAATTACTAGTTTTTTTGCTTATTACAACATTCATAAAAGATTCATCCAAATACAGGAAACACTGATCTCAGTTCAAAAACCATTAACGGATTTGTAATCCTAATTGTATATGAAATACATAGTTTAAGAAGAGGGGCATCTTGATACATGGGTTTCAGTTCAAATTCACAAGCATTACTTTCTTCTTTTCCCATCTTTCACCAGCAGTAAGCTTGAAAATCTGCCACAACATGTCTCAGTATTCAGGAATATTCTCCTACTCCTTCCTCCAGAGTGTCAGCTCTGTAAAGTAAACTAGACTAAAAAACCGATGTCATATACGTAGGTCAGGACTACTTTTATTGTAACAGCTATAGTTACAGAATCTTGCAAGTCTGAATGTGCTTCCCCCCTCCCCTTTATCTTCATGTGAACTTGGGTGGGGAAAAGCACATTCAGACCTGTCTGAGATGTTTTCTCAAATCAGTGTCTTGGAATGGACTCAAGCCATACTTGTCTGGTCATTGCCTTAGCAGCGGTTCTTCCTCCTGTCCTTTGAGGCCATTCCCTATTCCCTCTTCACAGAGTGGTGGAGAAAGAGAAGAGATGAAAGGGGATACTCTAGGAATCCTGCTTCTGCGCACCTATTGTTCCAAGACAGGATATTCTGGATCATCTTTCTACCAACCCATCTTGGTGTTTCATAGCAGGGTCAAGTGGTTTCTGATTGGCTAGATGGTAATTCCTTGCCTACGGAACTGAATGTTTTGGGGTAAACAAGGTTATAGGTATGCGGTTGTTTACTTCAAGGGAAAATACATTTTTCTCAAAATAATTACCTTTGAAGTAGTGGGGGGAACCTTATATTCAGAAAATAGAGGAGGGTCCTCTTTAAAAAGGCGGATGTTATTGAAGGGCAGAATGTGCAAGAAAATGGGAGAAACCCCCAATGAAATGAAAAAGAGAAGCCACTTCTGCCTCACTGTACAAGAGTTATGGTGTCCATTGATGTGCTGGAGAGGCAGAAGTGATGGCAGCAATTCTCTGGGTCTCTTACCTTGTTGTAGACCAGTGTTTCTCAACCTCAGCAACTTTAAGATGTGTGGACTTCAGCTCCCAGGATTCCCCAGCCAGCCATGCTGGCTGGGGAATCCTGGGAGCTGAAGTCCACACATCTTAAAGTTGCTGAGGTTGAGAAACACTGTTGTAGACACTAACCTTCAACATGCCACCAAACACTCTAGCTCCATTTAGGCAATACAAAAGGGCTTAAATGTCACCTGGCAACAGCTCTGTCTCTCAAAGATGAGTAGCTGTCAGTGCAATTTGGGAAGGGTGGGGCTCATCTTCCCAGCTTGCTTGTGAACATTAACTCTTTTTGTGGCAACTGAAAGGATTTCTCTTTTTCTTTTCCTTCTCTCTCCAATTGCTTTTTCTCCCAGCTCATCCTGCTCCAGTTCTCTTCCCTGTTCTCTTGCTCTCCTTGCCCATTGCAGCTATCCTTTGCAGGTAGTCCTTGCTTAAGAACCATTCATTTAGTGATGGTTCGGACTTACAATGGTATTTGAAACACTGACTTAAAACCGGTCCTCACTCTTACAACTGTCACAGCGTCCCCCACGGTCACGTGATCATGATTTGGGCGCTTGGCAACAGGTTCGCATTTATGACCATTGCAGTGTCCCATGGTCACATGATCGCCATTGCGACCTTCCAAGCTGGCTTCTGGCAAGCAAAATCAATGGGGAACTGTGTGATTCGCTTAACAATGGTTAACACGTGGTTCACTTAATGCCTGCGGTGATTCGCTTAACGACCACTGCAAAAAAGGTTGTAAAATCGAGTCAGATTCGCTTAATCACTGCTTTGCTTAGCAACTGAAATTCTGGTCCCAATTGTGTTTGTTAAGCGAGGACTACCTGTAGTCCTGATGACCTGATCAGCATTCTGCCTTTTTTCTTCTATTCTTGTTGGCTTTGCGAGAAGGAGGGAGGGAAATATATGTGGGTATTTGTGTGTATGTGCGTGAATGTTTGTGTAGGATAGGAAAAAAAACAGCTTATATGTGTACATATAGTTGGGATCAATTATTAAAGAGGAACCTTAATCCACAGGTAATGAAGGTAAATAAATAGTTATTAATTCAATTAAGTATGAATGCTCTAGCCCTGCCCTTTTTGGAGTGAAGCATTGGGCCAGTTTGTATACACACACATACATATATATTTCAGACACTCTGATCTAGGGGCTGGTGGGAATCAGGAAAGCTTGCTATTGCATGTGATTTTTATGTGTGTGTGTGTGTGTGTGTGTGTGTGTGTGTGTGTGTTCTTTCTGCTCTTTTAAGAGGTCATCTTAAACTCAGGATTAATTTCCTTTCAGGAAAATACCAATGGAATGAATGAAGTCAGTTACACCCAGCTGAAGACCTAGATGTTCTGGAACAATGATCATCGACTTTTTATTCATATTTCCTAATGACTCATTTCTTCCACTGTGTTGAAAACCCAAAGATATTTGGCCATGAACCTAAACTTCACCTTGTGCCTGATCAGGATTCTAGATTGTGCAAAGAGCTCAATTAGTATGTATGCAAATGTCCTCATTTAACAAGAACAGGTAACAATACTGGGAAAGGGTTGATATACTCAGCACTGCCTCACTTATGCAAATTCCTGCATATGGGTTAAATCAGGAATCAGAATATACTCATATAAAATTTTAGAATCATCCTGTATATTCTATGTGAGTGGTAGGTACTCATTCATTTAAATGTGCCTATGCGACCTCTCCTGCCCCATTCGACCCGTCACTCCCCGTGGTTTACGGAGGAGTTGAGAGTTTTGAAGAGGGTTAAGAGACGTCTGGAGCACCACTGGAGAAAGACGAGGACTGAATCTGACCGGACACAATCTAGAGCCACTATTAGGGCCTACCTTGTGGCGGTAAGAGCGGCGAAACGTGAATATTTCTCCACTCTTATTGCGTCTGCAGAATGCTGCCCGGCGGCCCTGTTTAAGATTGCTAGATCTCTTTTGGGTCATGAAGATTCAGTGACCCATTTACAGGGCCAGTCAGAAGAGTTTGCTGAGCATCTGCAGGACAAAATCGCTCAGATTCATTCCAAGTTTAACTCTAAGCGTAAAGCACAATCTGGGGAGATGAAGTCAGCTCGGGAGGCCATGGTTGGGTCCAGGGGATGATTAATGCATCCTTGGGAGAGGGGGTGTTCCCGGCAGTCTTTAAGGAGGTGCTGGTGCACCCCCTCCTCAAGAAACCTTCCCTGGACCTTTTGGGAAAGGTGGTTGAGAAGGTGGTGGCGTTGCAACTCCAGAGGGTTCTGGATGAAACGGATTATCTAGACCCTTTAGTCGCACTTATGGATGATCTCTGGTGGGAGCGAGATGGACGGAGTGCATCCATTCTCGCTCTCTTGGACCTCTCAGTGGCTTCCGATACTGTTGACCATGGTATCCTTTTGGAGTGGCTCAGGGAGTTGGGTGTGGGTGGCGTAGTTTTGTGCTGGTTCATCTCCTTCCTCCAGGGCCGCTTCCAATCGGTGGTAATAGGAGAGGAGAGATCTGACCCTCGACCCCTCCTGTGTGGGGTGCCGCAGGGTTCGGTTCTCTCTCCTCTCCTATTTAACATCTACATGAAGCTGCTGGGCGAGATCATCCATCACCACGGGATGAGGTATCACCAATATGCGGATGATACTCAATTGTATATCTCCATCCTGGGTGAAGTAAGTGTTGCAGTCGACACCCTGTCTCAGTGCCTGGGGGCTGTAGGGGCCTGGATGGGGAACAACAGGCTTCAACTGAACCCTGGTAAGACGGAGTGGCTGTGGATTGATGGCCTCTCGGTTTCCAGGAAGTTGTCATCTTTAACTCTGGATGGGGTGGCACTGCCCCGTTCAGATTTAGTCCGAAAATTGTGGGTCCTCCTGGACTCACGACTCCTGCTCAAAGAGCAGGTGGCAGTCGTGGCCAGGAGAGCCTTTGCACAGCTTCGGGTTGTGTGCCAGTTGCGTCCCTACCTGGATCGAGATGCCCTCCGAACAGTCACTCATGCCCTTGTCATCTCTCATATAGATTATTGCAACGCGCTCTACATGGGGCTACCCTTGAAGAGTATCTGGAAGCTTCAGTTGGTCCAGAATGCGGCCGCACGAGCAGTTACGGGTGCTATAAGATCAGCACATGTAACACCGCTGCTCTGCGAGCTGCATTGGGTACCAGTTTGCTTCCGGGTCCAATGCAAGGTGTTGGTCATCACCTTTAAAGCCCTACATGGCATGGGGCCAGGGTATCTGAGGGACTATCTCATCCCGATTACATCTACCCGCCCCACCTGGTCATGCAGGGAGGGCATGCTACGGACCCCGTCAATAAAAGAATTTCATCTAGCGGGGTCCAGGAGGCGTGCCTTCTCTGCGATAGCACCCGCCCTGTGGAATATCTTGCCCCCATAGGTGAGGCAGGCACCCTCGCTCCTGGCCTTCTGGAGGTCTTTGAAGACCTGGTTCTGCCGCCTTGCTTGGGACAAAGGAAGTAATAGCTCCTCCTGGGGGTGGTTGGCTTAGTGGTGTCCTCCTTTTAAGATCTTACCATCATTTGTATTTTTACTATTTATTATTGGATTGTATTTTAAGATTTATAGGTTCTTAGTTTTAATATTTTATTGTAAACCGCCCAGAGTCTACTTTTGTAGAGATGGGCGGTGATAAATTTGACAAATAAATAAATAAATAAATAAATAAATAAATGGTGCCCACTCATATGTAAATGAATAAAGAATTGGAACCTGGTGATTAGTTCTTAAAAATGCAGGAGGGAGGGAAAATATTTTAAAAAGCAGATATACAAATCACGTCTTGTGTACTGAAGAAAGCATTTAGTCAAATACAATATTGATTCTGTCTTGCGGTGAAAATGTAAATTACACTCTACCTGTCCCCAGTGAGATAATGTTTTAACCGATGTAAAATCTGGAAAGATGCCAACATAAACGTCTGCTCGACTCTGGAAAACAAGAGGAATTTACATTTTGATATCTATCAGTACATTGCACATACCTCCTAGTTGGTGGGATGTGGGCAACAGTAGCCTCTAGTAATCTTAGTTTGCAAAGATAGTGTGAGTGTGCTTAGAATAAAACTAGGCTTCAGTTGCCCTAATGACATACTGGACAAAATGTGTCCAAACTGACTTAATGATATCTTATCATTACATTTAAGAAGGAATGCTGTGTGTGATGTGGGTATGAATAAAGATGCTAATCCTTTGTAAGACAGGATTCTCACACTGATAATGAGCGTACCATTATATAAGCACAACCCAAGGACAGATTGGTCTACCTTCACAAAAGAGACTGGCGTCCTCCCTGTTACTGAAGGTGCATGAGGAAGAAAACCATGAATTGAATTGCCATGAATTTTGAATTGCCTATAAATAGGTTCCACATTTGAAAGAGTTACTTGCTGCAATTTTTGTGTTCTCACTTCAACCTTTTCCCTAATCATCTTATTAATGTGAGCTCAGAGATCATTGTTCCTTTACGGTTCTACAAAGGAGATCAGACACCTACCCTACTCTTAGTCTTATGAAACAGCTTTATGTGAAAGCTCAGTTGATCAATGCCATGACAGGCAGAAGAGGTCATTATTGGCTCATCTTGTGACAACCATCACAAGTAAAAGATTAAGACTTGTAATGTAAGAGGAGTATGTGGTAAAGAACCTGAATTAACAAATGAAATGAAAGAAAGAAAAAATAGATTGTGATTGGCAAAGCCTTAGACACAAAGCCAACTGCGTGACCTTGGGCCAGTCACTTTCTCTCAGCCCTAGGAAGCAGGCAATGGCAAACCACTTCTGAAAAACCTTGCCAAGAAAACTGCAGGACTAGTCCAGGCAGTCTCTGAGAATTGGACATGACTGAATGAATTAGAAAAATAATGTATGTAATACATTTGAATGAAGGTGGTCTGATCATCTATAGTAGAGCTGATGAATACATGCAGGGTTTATAGAAGGGCTGTTTTAGGCACAATTTTTTTAAGAAGAAAAAAGGGGAAAAATGTAGTGCTATACATCTACTTTAAAGTCCTGGATAAAAGGCAAGAAGTAGATCTAAATAATAATAACAACAACAATCATTGGCGATCACTCGTAGCCGAGTAAGATTGTCTTCCAAAGGTAAAATTTTAACGGTGGATCCGTAAGTGGCTATAAAGGCCAATTCTGGATCCGCACAACAACAATACAACTTTCCAGATACTAAATTCAAGCTGCACAGATTTTCCCAGCCTATTACTATATTTAATTTTTCTGTACCTATTCTTAATTTACTTTTTCTCTAGACAATATTCAGTGAAAACTCTTGGTAAATAAAGTGGGAATTTCAAACACTGAATCTAAAGCACTATCTATTATTATTGTTGTTGGAGCAGGCCTTCCTGTCCCCCTATCAGTATCCTCTTGACTTCTTCATCCTCAAATATGAATCAACAATATCATTTTGATATTGAGTTGTAGACATAACCACTCTATTTATACAGTTTTGGTGCTACAGAAACCAATTCAGAACAGGTTTCTAAAAGTCAGTTTTCACTCAGTGTTTGTTCAGATAACATTCTGAGAAAACAACTATTTCAGGATTCTATAGTCATTAAAGGAGGGAGGCTGTTCAAAATGTATTATACACTTATAGGTAAAAATGTGTCCTATAGCAACAAAAGAAAAACAGATGTGAGATATATATTGTTGTTATTTGGATGGCTTAAGCTGCTTTTTTTTCTTTTTTTTTCTCTCCCTCTTCCTCTCCCACCTCCTCTATAGAAAATATAAATAAATAATAGAGTTTACTTACTGCATTTAGGTTTTTTATATTACGTCCTCCCATAAGGGAAATACTTTGAAGGCAAAGTCTATCTAACATGGCATGGCTGCATCCATAGGCCATGAAGGCTTTTAATTTGTTACTGAAAAGATAATATTCCTTCTTGCCCCATATTAGCTGTAAAATAAAAATGCACAAACATTAAGTCTTCCTCCTTAGCCAATATGTGCTTGACCCATTGCTGATTGTGCATTTGCTGAGTTTAAGTTCCTTCATTGTTTATGAATCTATGCACATTCACATGTATACATTAAACACAAATGTTAAGTCTAAAAGTGTCTTCAGTCTCCAACCCCCCCAGGTGGTCAGAAGGATACCACAGTTGATGGTATTAAGAGATCTAAAAGGATCAGGATGGACGCACTTCCTAGATCCAGAGCCCGACAAAGGTTATCCATTAGTGTGACCAATGCCAACTCCAACCCATGTCCAGCCCTGAACCCTGACTGAAGGGGGTCCAGATAATCCACTTCCTCTAGGGTGCTCTGTACTGGATTCTCTGTCATAACCTCAGCAATCTTTCCTAAAGAGGGGGTGCAGCACAGCCTCCTTCAAAGGCTGCCAACAGTATGCCCTCCAGTATTTACAGGAGTATATATCTACTGAGGCCAATATATATCTACAGGGGTGTGGTGGCTCAGCGGGTAAGACGCCAGGCTTGTCGATCGGAAGATCGCAAGTTCTGAGATTTGAATCCCTAGCCCCGCGTGACAGAGTGAGCTCCCGCACTCGCCCCAGCTATTGCCAACCTAGCAATTCGAAAGCATGCAAATGCAAGTAGATGAATAGGTACCACTTCGGTGGGAAGGTAACAGCGTTCCATGTGCGTCATGCCAGCCACATGACCACGGAAGCGTCTTCGGACAATGCTGGCTCTTCGGCTAACAAACGGAGATGAGCACCGGGCCCCTAGAGTCGGACACAACTGCACAAATGTGTGGGGCGAACCTTTACCTTATATTTACAGAAACCCACATTTTTCAGACATTTATGATATAGTTCCTATTTAATAAATATAGAGATAAATGGGTATATATTTTATTTTATTATGTTATGCTTGTGTTTTTAGATATTTTGTATAGTTTTTAAATTTTTTATTTATTGTAACCCGCCCAGAGTCCCTTGCATGGGAGATGGGCGGGGAATAAATTTGAAAAATAAATAAATAAATAAATAAATATTAAAGAAAGGGACTAGTGATGTGCAAACCTTTCCATATAGGAAACATTCCATGCATAGAATAGCTGGTTTGGGGTCAAAATGGGGCTGGTTTGTTCTGGATAGAGGTAGTTTGGAGGGGGAGTGAGGAAAAAGGAGATCAGCAGCAGAGGAGAGGCAAGGAAGGATCGAAGGGGCTGGAGGCAGATAAGCTCATGGGATGTGGCTTCCTCGAATATTCTTAGGGGCTGAGGACAAGGAAGGGAGGTGCTAAGAAAACCAGGGGACAGACAATCGAGTGGGATGTGTCATGTTAGGATACTGTCAGCAATGGAGGCTGAGGGGAAGGTGCTGGGAATATTGGGTGGTGGTAGACAGTCTGGTGGGATATGATGCATTGGGATATTAGCATGGTGTCAGTAGCAGCAGCAGAGAGGGAAGGCATGAAGAAGTCCGAGGTAGGATGCACCTGTGGGATATGCTAAGGGTAAGGAGTGGGTGACACAGATCAATCTTACCTTTCCTGGCCCAACTGGATTTTGTTTTGTCTGAAACCCTGACCAACCAAATCATACAGAGTTCTACTGAATCATGGCTGACTCCAACCAGTTCAGAACTGACTCAAAACCCTTGGAACACAATGGGTTGTTCCAGATTTGAAACAAAATACTTTCCCCATTTCATGCCACTTCCAAAAGGGCTTTACAAAATATTTTCTGTTAGGGGTAGGCTGATTATATGTCCCATTTTGAACGGGACAGTCCCATTTTTTTAACATTTCCGGATCGTCCCGTCATTTTAATATAAAAGTCAAATTTGTCCCGTTTTTTTAAAAAAAAACTGTCAGGAACTAGCCTGTCCCTGCCGCCAGGCCAGCTGCCACCATGCCAGACTCCGAGCCAGAGGAAGAGGAACCGAGAGCCGGAAGTAGCTGGAGTGGTGCGAAAGAGCCAGAGCAGCTGATTGGAGGGAACCTGGAAGACAAATCGCCTCCGCCTATCAGCGCGTGGCAAAGTAGGGCCGAACAGCAGGAGGCCTGATTGGTCCCCACACGCAGTCGGTGCGAAATTCGAAAGATAAAAGGCCTGCACAGCCAGCACGTAAGTTTACATAAGTTTAACCCCGTCCCGTTTTTGCCATCCCAATGTCCCGTTTTTGTCTCAAGGAAATATGGTCAGCCTAGTTAGGGGAGAATTTCAAGCAAAGGGTGTGCTGCTCAAAATGAGTCCAAAGTGTTTATATTAGGAAAAAGATGTAGCAATATCCATGTGAATTTTCAAGCAAACGTTTTTCTGCAAAACTATTAACTGAAATACATGCAACTCTGCTGCTTCTGAAAAAATGTATTCTTGTTCTAAAGCAGTGTTTCTCAACCATGACAACTTTAAGATGTGTGGACTTCAACTCCCAGAATTCCCCAGCCAGTGTTGAAGCCCACATATCTTAAAGTTGCCAAGGTTGAGAAACACTGTTCCAAAATATCCAGGCACTATCAACCAAAACCAGAAGTCTAACACATTTAACCTCTTAGCAATACTTGGGTGGTGAGAGACCCTTTACAGGTAATTTAAACATGTTAAAATTAATCTGTTTTTCTACTAAAAAACAGGCTAAGTTAAAATTACTGGTAAATAAATCTCACTGAATGCACAAGCATCCTCTTAATACATTTTTTTGCAAAAAACTGAACATAAGTGGGCTGGCTCTTTCTAACCTTCTGTATGAAAAAATGAGTTTAATACACTAATAAAAACATGAGATATACTCACTTTTCTGAGTCCATCAGGAACTTTTCCCAGTATGCTGGGAAACCCTGAAATACCCATCAATGTGTAAGCAGGAGTAAAACACAGAAAAAGCCTCACTTTTTGAGCAAGCTGGGGGAGGAGTGAAAAGGCAATAAATCCTGCAAAAAGAGGGGAAGAATTCAGCTTTAAAACTGCATGATGACCAATGTCTACACTGCTGTCTGGACCACTACAACTTTTATTTCTGTTTAGTTTTAATGCTGGGCTGAATCCTACACTGTATTTTCGAGATACTCTCTGCTTCCTGTGAAGGAAGCAAGATTCTTTAAAATTCACTTAAAAATTCACAGGCTAACGGCAGGAGAAGTTGCGCAACCCTCATAAAATACATGACTGGCTGGGGGATCTGTTTTATTCAAAGAAGCATCATGTGTTAAGGCTGGATACTTATACAGAGCCTTCCTTTCCCTAAAAACTACTTGGAATGAATATGTGACCATGTAACACTACATGACCACTTGACTATTCCAGGAAATATTGCTGACTGTAGGATTAGAACCTTTTTCTGTTACAAATACACATGGGGCATTTTATTTCAAAAGCAAAAGACACCCACCCACCCCCAGTTATGTTCACATAATACAGCAATTGTAACTCTCTGTTACTCTTCCAGTTTCCACCCAGAGCAAACCATCAAATCTATCATCTATAGCCAGGCTCTAAGCCTCAACTGCATTTGTTATGACCCTCTTGGTAAAGATGCTCAACTGATGGAATTAGACCAGGCAGTCAGGAGACTGAACTACCCATCCCACAAAATCAATAGGCAAGTCAATAGAACCAGATCAATTCCCAGGGAGGACATATTTAAAGATAGAGCACAGAAACAGAATGACAGAACACCACTGGTTGTCACCTAAAGCTTATTAATAAGCTACAACCCTTACTACGCAATGAAACTAAACTGCACTTTCTCAGGCACTGGATGGCAGGCCAATACTTACATACAGACAATCATCTAACCTGAAGCAGATTCTTACAAGCAGCAAGAAACAACAGGGCAATGATGCTAATATGGGAACTAGACCCTGCAACAAACCCAGAAGTCTACTTTGCCTCCACATCTATGCCAACAGCAGCATCAAGTAAACATTAGAGGTGCCTTCACATGCTGTTCCTCTAATATGATATATGCCTCCATCTGCCAGTAATGCCCCTCTGGATTCTATGTAGGACAAACAGGCCAAACTTTTCAAAAAAGAGTTAAGGATACAAATTTGACATCAGGACTCAAAACAAAACTGAAGTAATATCAGAGCATTTTAACCTGCCAGGACACTCTATTGAAGACCTCAGAATGATCATTTTGAAAAAAAACAAGACTTTAACAGCACCACTGAGCAAGAGATTGCTGAATTTACATAAAAAGGTAAAGGTTCCCCCCGCACATTTGTGCAGTCGTGTCCGACTCTAGGGGCCGGTGCTCATCTCCGTTTGTTAGCCGAAGAGCCAGCGTTGTCCGAAGACGCTTCCGCGGTCATGTGGCCGGCATGACACGCGCGGAACACTGTTACCATCCTACCGAAGTGGTACCTATTCATCTACTTGCATTTGCATGCTTTCGAATTGCTAGGTTGGCAAGAGCTGGGGCGAGTGCGGGAGCTCACTCCGCACGCAGGGCTAGGGATTCGAACCTCCAAACTTGCAATCTTCCAATCAACAAGCCTGGCGTCTTACCCACTGAGCCACCACGCCCCTTGAATTTACATACTGTACATCAAAAGGTTTCAGGCAATCTCAGAACATCTCAACAAACAAAATGGGGTTTTTAATACATTACAAATGTTAATTGATAAGGTGCTTGTAATCTGTTTCACGTCTGCATAACCAACCTGTCTTCCTCTCCCTTCCCTCCCAACTTCACCCCAATTTAAATTCTACATCAGTCTAGCCACTCTACGCATCTGATGAAGTGAGCTTCAGCTCACGAAACTCATGCCTTTTCATCAAAGTTGTTAGTTGGAAAAGGTGGCGCCAAACTCCTTCTGAACATCTAAAGAAATTCTTCCTTCTTTCCATCTCAGTGTTGTTATTCCCCCTTCCCCACATGTAAAGGCAAGGACAGGGTGAGTGAATAGTTAGAACAGTATTCGTTTTCAAACAACTGTAACAAATAAAGATTGAATTTGTCTTTCTCCGTGATAAGTAAGGTATTGCCTGTTGGTTTCAGTTTTCAATCCAGTTAAAAGCAGACTACATTAATCTGAGGGGGCGTGGTGGCTCAGCAGGTAAGACACCAGGCTTGTTGATCGGAAGATCGCAAGTTCGGAGGTTCGAATCCCTAGCCCTGCGTGATGGAGTGAGCTCCCACACTTGCCCCAGCTCTTGCCAACCTAGCAATTCGAAAGCATGCAAATGCAAGTAGATGAATAGGTACCACTTCTGTGGGTAGGTAACAGCGTTCCACATGTGGCATGCCGACCACATGACCACGGAAGTGTCTTCGGACAATGCTGGCTCTTCGGCTAACAAACGGAGATGAGCACCGGCCCCTAGAGTCGGACACGACTGCACAAATGTGCGGGGGGAACCTTTACCTTTTACATTAATCTGAGCATTTATAAGAGAAGAATATGATTGCTCTGCCAATAAATTAAAAATAAAATAAAATCTTTTACTTTCATATTATTAGTCAAACAAGACCAGATCATGTTACTCAGGGAAATGCTAACATTCCTTTTGGTGGGTTAGCTGTGAGAATGAAGTATTTTCTTCCCTCAGCACAAATTATGAGCTAGATAAATCAACTGAATTTGAGAGCCAGTGTGATGTAGTGGTTAAGGTGCTGGACTAGGAGTAGGGAGACTAGTCCTCCCTTAGGCACAGATGTCAGCTAGTGACCTTGGGCAAGTCACTCTCTCTCAACTTTCCTCACATCAGGCTCTACAACAAGCTGGCCAAAAATTAAAAAACCCATGTCACATCATGCACTGATAGCTTCACTGTAAGAACTAAGCAAGCATAATGAAAAACTAGTAGACAAATGCAGGGCTTAGTAGAAACTTCAACTGAATTAATAGGGACACAATTCTTTAATTTGCTAAGGACTAGCAAATGAAGGAGGGGCGTGGTGGCTCAGCGGGTAAGACACCAGGCTTGTCGATCGCACGTTCAGAGGTTCGAATCCCTAGCCCTGTGTGACTGAGTGAGCTCCCGCACTCGCCCCAGCTCTTGCCAACCTAGCAATTCGAAAGCATGCAAACGCAAGTAGATTAATAGGTACCACTTCCGAGGGATGGTAGTGTTCCACATGCGTCATGCTGGCCACATGACCATGGCAGTGTCTTTGGACAATGCTGGCTCTTCGGCTAATAAACAGATATGAGCACCGGCCCCTAGAGTCAGACACGACTGCACAAATGTGCGGGGGGAACCTTTACCTTTTAGCAAATGAAGAAAGGGCCTTAGAGAAAAACTGGTGGTAGGGTGGACATTCCCTCACAGAACTCCACATTATGGCTCTGAGGTCTTCAGAGGAGCATCTTTTGGGGGAGATGGGCAGTGACGAAATTTGATAGATAGATAGATAGATAGATAGATAGATAGATAGATAATCTTTGAAGTCACTCTGTGAAGGGCTGCAGCACCCCACTTCCAACTGACAGAGGCTGCAATGTTTCCCTTCAGTCATCAGAAGTGGCTTCTGCACATGAGCAGTACATGCACAAAAGGCATTTCTGTCAAACAAAAGCAGCGAATCCAAGTAGCCTGGCTCTGGTTTGCGGAAGCAGAGTAATTCACTTGTGCAAAGTACTTTGCTGAGTTGAGACAAACACAAGTTACCTAACTGGGGCAGAGTGATTGCAATCTACACCTCTCAACTCCATGCTGGGTGAAACAACACTTTTAAAGGATTAAATAAATACCCTCACAGTAGGCTTTTAACAACCTAGTTTCTGAAGCCTCCACAACAAGATCAATAGAAGTCTGGGCATAGGATGATAGGGACAAAAACAAAACAACAAAACAGCATTGCCTTCCTGCCTAACCTGCAAGCTTGCTTGAAAAAAGAAAACGCTGTATTTTTACATTCTTATCAAATTGTGGCAAGAATACATACTGTATGTCCATTCTTAACTTACCTATTGTTCCTCCCTGGTCATGGCCAAAGTAATATAATCTGTTTTGCTTTGTTTTCTGTAGAATGAATGCAATAGTTGCTGGGAGATCATAGATGGCCATTTCATGAAAACTGTTAACAAACACATACATGCACACAAACAAAAATCAGTTGTGATTCTGCTCACCTACCCAATTTTCTCTAGAAATGAGGACAGAACTGCAACTTCTCCCTAGAGTCAAAGAGAGGCAAAAGGCTTGGGTGGGGCTAATAGGAGGAGGAAGGAGTATTAGGTATGTTCACCTCCTTGAGTTATTTATAAAAATAATAAAGGCGGGATAAAAAATAAAATAGAAACTAAAAAAATAGTATAAGGCACTCTGGAAATTGTCAGATGTCAGCAGAAGCCAGGCACCCAATCAATCCCACACCCCAAGCAGAAGGGCCATGGAGCATGGAGCAGCTGCTTAAATTGGTCAATTGGAGCTTGGCAGATCAACCACATCACTGATGAAGTGTGTTAGACTGTATCCATGGCAAAAGATTGTGGTGGGAGAAAGAAGCCAATGCATTAAAACTGGAAAAGCTAAAGACAAATTTTAGCTGACTCCTGCATGGGCTGGGGACAAGACAAAGGCAGTGTCGCGGTGATGCATCATATAAAAAGTGCTACAGGGTCATGGTTGTGCCTCATTTGGGGGACGTGGAGATAAGTATGTGCAGTTTGATGAGAGATGACTCTTAAAAGAACTGCCTTTTAAACATTATATCCATCCCTTTCCTTCTTTTCTGTCCTCTTTTGTAAATTCAGAGTGCCAAGATGCTTATTACTGCCTCACTTGCCCTAAATTAAACTTCGTTTTCTTATATTTTTAGAGTAACTTATTATTGCAAAGAAGGATCTTAGAATACTTTACTGCTCCTTTTATTTGGGAATATCCGTGAAAACTTTTTTAAATGGTCATGGACAAGTAATAAACTTATTGACAAAATGTCTCCCTGTTTCTCTCTTTTACTGACTTTGGAATGGTCTTAATTCTAAGTCATGGAAAAAGGGAGAAGCAAGTGAGTGGGAGAAAATGTCTAAAGCTGTAAGTCATCAACCCGCTAGCCAAGTTCTTATTGGTAGGATTTCTGATCCATCCTTCCAGCTGAACCAGGTCAGTTCACAGTAACTCTCATTACTATCTCATTGATGACTTAATTGTGAAAGAGGAAGTTGCCCTAAAAGGTATTATAGAAACCTGGGTGAAGGATGAGCTAGATTGATTTTGATTTAGTTCTGCTACCTGGTTTCTCAGTGCAGCATCGGGCCAGCCAGTGGGGTCCAGGAGGAAATAGAATTTCTCTGGCCCTTAATGCCATCCCAATATAACCCCACAATTCAGAACTACATTAGCCTTGAGGGCTTTAACTTGGGATATTGTTGCTACTAGGACCAGCCTGAGATTTCAAGGCTACCACGACTCTGTCCCAAACTCTGTAAGTGGAGCAAATGTTCAATTTAGTTTTTATTTCAGATTGGGGGGAGAAAGGTGGCCTGCCTATTGAGGGAGCCCTCCACCCACCCCCCATCATGGCAAAACCACCCATTGCTGAAATTGGGTCTTGGGGTCATTTTCTCTTGCTAGGGTGGAGAAGGAAATGTGGCAAACAGGTTCTTAAGTGGGAGGCCTGGCCATATCATGATACATCTTTATTGAAGCATTTCAACTGGCTACCAATTAACTATTAAACCAGGTTACAATTATGAGATATAAGGCCATAAACATACCATCCAGATATTGCCTTCACCTGTTTGATTGTCAAGGTGGGTAGGCATAATCTTGCTGGGTGTGCCCAGAACTGCAGAATGCTATCCTTGTACATAGTTGCAGGAAAGTTTCTTTGTGATAGCACCTATACTTTGGAACGTTCCCTCCTCTGAAGTTCATGAGGTTCTTTTAGGCACCTGTTGAAAACTTGACTTCTTCACCCAGGCTCAGTTTTTCTCAACCTTGGCTACTTTAAGATGTGTGGACTTCAACTTCCCCATGGCTGACTGGGGAATTCTGGGAATTGAAGTCCACACATCTTAAAGTAGCCAAGGTTGAGAAACATTGCCTAGGGTTTATGAATGTTGGATGAGTATTTTCAAATTTCTGTTTTCCTTTTCCTTTTCCCTATTCTTTTTTAACATTTATGTTTCTATATTATTTTTAATGGATTGTATTTATTATGCATTGCACATTTCCTAAATCACTTTGAAATGTTTTCCTACAGGAAGTGCTGTAAGATGATGATGATGATGATGATGATACAATGCCCCCTCTTGAACATATGATTTACACACATCCTTTAACTCTTGACAAGTTGCACTTAAAATCTACATTTTATGCTAAGAAAATCCAGTACTGTATAGAATTTATATATTTTTAAAAACAAAATTAAGTTCTAATATTGAAAACGTTGGTATTAGGGATGCCACAAAATCTCACATTCAGACCATGCTTTCAGTATATATTGTTCATAATTCCATAATTCAGTCAAATTTGTTCACACAGGTGTGTAGGTATGTATCTCCTTAGCTTTTACTATCTATCGTCCCTATATTCTCTCTTGAATTTACCTGAATTCCCAGAATTCTTGCTGGTGAATTGAAAACTTCTGGTGTCTTCTAGACCAAGTGGTCCCTCTCATATTTATTATCCAGACATCATAACCAGCATCTGATAAAAAAAATCCCAGGCTATTGCTGGGATGATTTGCAATCCAACATCTCCCTTCAAATAGCATACCATGTACCAATAATACAACTGGCTTAGGCCCTGGAAAAGAAATCAAGAGTGTATTATTCATTGCATATTAGCTATGTTGGATATATCATCCCCATCCATCGAATTGTTTCTTTAATGTTGAGAATAGAGGAAGAGGAGAAATAGAAGAGAAGGACCTAATGTCCTACTCTCAATCTCTACTCTGCTGCCACTATGAACATAAAAGGGTTAAGGTTTGAATAACCAAAGACCACCCTGTGGCTTGAATCATGTCAACTGGATTTCTATTTTCTCAGTAGAAACGTTTCACTCCTTATCCAAGGAGCTTCTTCAGTCTGAAGAAGCTCCTTGGATAAGGAGTGAAACGTTTCTACTGAGAAAATAGAAATCCAGTTGACATGATTCAAGCCACAGACTGTTCCACCTGGATGACTGAGAACCTTCATAGACACAAAGACCACCCTGTTTGGGAATATCCATGCTAATTACTCACAGTATTGTTTTCAGTGGCTTTAGAAAGTTCTGAGGCCCTTTGATGTAAAGATATGTAGATAATGTTCATTCTTGCCACTGTTCATGTCTTTCTCTTTGTTTTTGCTGGGATTTTATTTTGTTCTTGTCAGATCAATGTTTCAATGTTTGCTGTTGTTTAATAAATAAACATTCAAGCTATATATATTTTTGCTAGCAGTACTGAGTGGCATGTATGCTGGCTCTGATCCAGATATAAGGATTAACTAGGAGTGTGCTAGGTGCAAATTAAAGTGAAAATTACCTACATTTTCCAACCGTCCATTTGTACTGTCCCATATTTCTAGAGAAGTCCATCCAATACTTCTCAAGATTGTAAAAAAAACAAGTACTGCTTGCCACATAACTTTTTAGCCACTTCTATCACAATTATTTTATTTTTTTTATTTTATATCCCGCCTTTATTATTTTTTATAAATAACTCAAGGCGGCAAAGATACCAAATACTCCTTTCTCCTCCTATTTTCCCCACAACAACAACCCTGTGAGGTGAGTTGGGCTGAGAGAGAGTGGCTGGCCCAAGGTCACCCAGCCGGCTTTCATGCCTAAGGCGGGACTAGAACTCACAGTCTCCTGGTTTCTAGCCCGTTGCCTTAACCACTAGACCAAATGTTATTACTTCACATTTATACACACACCCTTTGAATTGCTACCTTATAGACATACCTGTCAGAAAAGGAAAATGTCTTCTAGAAGGAATTCTGTTTAACTTAAGATAATAGCCATCATCAGTCAGGACTTCATACTCTTCACTGGGATATCCCCAGTGCTGGATGACTTGAGGCTGCAAATAAAATACTATAAAATATTATACCTTTGGCTCAAATAATTTATATATTCACTATATGTTCAATGGATTGAGAGTCCAAAAGATTTCTAGTTCCTATAGTAGAGCTATCGGTGCCAACAGAAAGCCAACGTCTTTGTGGCTTCACTTGCAGCTTTAACAAGAGAACAGTTCCAGAAAAGCTACCAAGACAGAAAGGGCAGAAATGATAAATACTGACAATATCAAAACCAATCTTGCTCTATACATTAGAATCTTCACATCTGGTTTTCACATCAGGTTGATCACATCTGCTTTCCTCCATGCCATAGCATAAAACCGTCTCCGATAGTTTAAGGCAAGGGTCGGAAATGGCGGCTCGCGAGCCAGATGCGGCTCTTTGGCCCCTTGAGTGTGGCTCTTCCACAGCTGAACTCACCCCCGCCCCTTCCACGCGATTGGCCCCCACCCGCAAACCCCGCCCCCTGGCTCTCGCACTGAGCGAGGCCCGGCGCGGCAGGGAGGCGCTGCTGGCCCAGGACGCGGCGCTGTCGGAGGCGGCGCAGGAGCGGCTGCAGGGGCAACGTGTGTGCGTGAGAGTCAGCTCCGGGGGTTGCGGGGAGGGGGAGGCTGTGTTTCCCCCCTTTGGGTTGCAAACGGCCTTGCATGCGGGCCTGATCAAAGCCAAAATGCTTTTTTTTTTTTGAAACACGGCGCAGGAGCGGCTGCAGGGGCAACGTGTGTGCGTGAGAGTCAGCTCTGGGGGTTGCGGGGAGGGGGAGGCTGTGTTTCCCCCCTTTGGGTTGCAAACGGCCTTGCATGTGGGCCTGATCAAAGCCAAAATGCTTTTTTTTTTTTGAAACGTGGCGCAGGAGCGGATGCAGGGGTAACGTGTGTGAGGGGGAGGCTGTGTTTCCCCCCTTTGGGTTGCAAACGGCCTTACATGCAATGCCGTTTGCAACCCAAAGGGGGGAAACACAGCCTCCCCCTCCCCTCAACCCCCGGAGCTGACTCTCACGCGCCGCGTCCTGGGCCGCGTTTCCCTCTTTTCCCTTTTCCTAAAAATTCCTTCTCCGTTTCCCCTTCTGTCTCCTCTTCCTTCTCCCTCCTCCTCGCTGGCCCCGAGCCCAACGTAGGATTTCTAGGTCTGAATGCCTTCTTTCCCCCGTAAAATTAATACAAGATGCCTTCCCCCCCCCACACAATTGCCATTTGTTTTTTAAAATGATGGCAGCAACATGGATCAGGCCCACATGCAAGGCCGTTTGCAACCCAAAGGGGGGAAACACAGCATCCCCCTCCCCGCAACCCCCGGAGCTGACTCTCACGCACACACGTTGCCCCTGCAGCCGCTCCTGCGCCGTGTTTCAAAAAAAAAAAAGCGTTTTGGCTTTGATCAGGCCCACATGCAAGGCCGTTTGCAACCCAAACAGGGGAAACACAGCCTCCCCCTCCCCGCAACCCCCAGAGCTGACACTCACGCACACACGTTGCCCCTGCAGCCGCTCCTGCGCCGCGTTTCAAAAAAAAAGTGTTTTGGCTTTGATCAGGCCCACATGCAAGGCCGTTTGCAACCCAAAGGGGGGAAACACAGCCTCCCCCTCCTCGCAACCCCCGGAGCTGACTCTCACGCACACACGTTGCCCCTGCAGCTGCTCCTGCGCCGCGTTTAAAAAAAAAGCGTTTTGGCTTTGATCAGGACCGCATGCAAGGCCGTTTGCAACCCAAAGGGGGGAAACACAGCCTCCCCCTCCTCGCAACCCCCGGAGCTGACTCTCACGCACACACGTTGCCCCTGCAGCTGCTCCTGCGCCGCGTTTAAAAAAAAAGCGTTTTGGCTTTGATCAGGACCGCATGCAAGGCCGTTTGCAACCCAAAGGGGGGAAACACAGCCTCCCCCTCCTCGCAACCCCCGGAGCTGACTCTCACGCACACACGTTGCCCCTGCAGCTGCTCCTGCGCCGCGTTTAAAAAAAAAGCGTTTTGGCTTTGATCAGGACCGCATGCAAGGCCGTTTGCAACCCAAAGGGGGGAAACACAGCCTCCCCCTCCTCGCAACCCCCGGAGCTGACTCTCATGCACACACGTTGCCCCTGCAGCCGCTCCTGCGCCGCCTCCGACAGCGCCGCGTCCCGGGACGCGAGTGGCAGGGCGGCGCAGGGGGCCTGGCTGGGGCGGTGGCGGCGGGGGGATGGAGCCGGCGGAGGTTTGCCGGGCGGCAGGATGGGGAGGGCGGCAGAGCTGGAGGGAGCGGAGGGACCAGGCGTTCCTGTGGGCGAAGCGCGCGCTCTGCAATCCGCCTTGGAGAAGCGGCCGCGGGAGGCCCTCCGGGTAGTGCAGCAGCGCCTCCCTGCAGCGCCGGGCCTCGCAGAGACTGGCCTGAAGGGGCGCAGAGGCCGGAGAGGGAGCCCCTCCGTCTCCCCTTCTCTCCCTGCCTCGCCCGCCCGGGACGCGAGCGGCAGGGCGGCGCAGGGTGAAGAGCCTGGGACGCCGAACGGCGGGGTGGGGGGATTGATGGGGCGGGAGGGTGCTGTGCTGCACGCTGCCTTTGACGTCAGGCGCTGGCGAAGGCCTTTCCCCTTCTCGCCTTCTTGGCCGCGGCGGTGGCAGAGGATGTGCGGCCCGGGGATCCTGCCGCAGATGGGAAACCCAGCCTGCTCTCCCCACCTGCTTCCCACGCTCTCCACTCGGGCGGAGAGCGTGGGAAGCGGGTGGGGAGAGCAGGCTGGGTTTCCCATCTGCGGCAGAATCCCGGGGCCGCCGTCGCCTGGGACTTTCACGATGGCGAGGGGAGGCCGCCGAAGCTGCGGGCCGGGCTGGGCTGGGGCCGGATCCTGTGCTCCTGATGACCCCTCCGGGCAGGTTTCCCTTTGCCCCACGATATTCTGGGGAGCGGAGGGTGGCAGCTGTTTCTCCGCCACTCCCGGTGGGGCGGCCGGGCCTGCGCGGAGCCGCTGGCTGCACCCCCTCCCTCCCTGCCCCCTTCCACGCGATTGGCTCCCGCCCGCAAAACCCGCCCCCTTCCACGCGATTGGCTCCCGCCCGCAAACCCCGCCCCCTTCCACGCGATTGGCTCCCGCCCGCAAACCCCGCCCCCTTCCACGCAATTGGCCCCCGCCTGCAAACCCCGCCCCCTGGCTCTCGAGCACTTCAAAATGTGCACGAGCATGTCAAAATGGCTCCCGGCAAAAAAAGTTTGCCGACCCCTGGTTTAAGGCAATCTGCCAAATTTGGATAGACCCTACATAGGAATGATTCACCAAGAACATTTTAGGCTGGAATGGATGCTGGCTTAGGGCCCTTCCACACACACCATTTGTACCTCTATTGAATTGGCTCTACGCTCAAGCTATTGTCCTTTTTGGGCAGCAAAGCCAATTAACTTCTGGAATGGATGTGAAAATGGTTGATCGCACAGTGGCAGGAATTCTGGCCTTGTCCTGCCTCTCATTTCCTAAGTTCCCCCCAACCCCAGAGATTAAGTTGCTGAGACTCCACATTTTTCTTCTGCTTCCTTTTGAATGTCAAAAGAAGAGTACCTTGATTGCATCCCCTACCAACAACCACTACAAAAATGAAGTTACAACATGGATGGGAGGGGTCTGGTGCAGAGTCCACCTGATTTTCTTCCCATGGTCAGCTGGAAGGAGCACTAAACTTTTCATGTAGGACTTTCAGTGGGTCAAGATTAGCAGAGTTATAGACAATTATGGGCTGGTTTTAAATAGCTGCTGGGGTAAACAGTGGCAGTGTGGAAGTGTCCTACTGTAAGTCATAAATAGAAATATCAAAATCATTTAGTCCCATTTATAGTCCTATTTTGACTTACTCCAGATTCAACTCAATATGAGTGTCTGCAGGAGAGGAAACGTCAAGATGGTGGCTGCAACCATGTGATCAAAGCTCCACCTCTTTTTAAAAGTGTCATTTGGCATGTAAGAAGGGGCAGGGCTTCATTTTTTACACAGCACAGGCACTCCCAATGGCCCAAGAACTATGCCAACTTCACCTTCCACTTCCTATTTGCATTCCATGAATATCATGTCTGTAAAATAGTCTTTCCTATTTGGGTGTCAGTTACAGCTTATTTAAATCTTTAGAAGTAGCTATAAGTTTGTTTAAAACCACATGGGAGGCATGATATAAGCTTTTGTTCTTGAAAGCCAGGTTTAAAAAGTGAACTTATAGGCATGATTTTATCACACGAATCCAATGTTGTTTTCAAAGGCATTCAAATAAGCAACTCACAATTGTCATGAATTCTTGAGGATTCAAATGTCTTCCGCTTACAGATCTTTCAGTCTGCTGGATTAAGCATGCCATTACCAGAAATAGCCACATTCTTGGTCTGTATAGAATAACAACTGTTTCAAAGAAATAAAAAGAAAATAAAAAGAAATAAAAAAGAAATAAAATGCCCGTCCCACACGGGCATGCAGAGAAGGCATGCTGCGGATCCCTTTGGTTAAAGAGCTCCATCTAACGGGGTCACGTAAGCGTGCTTTCTCTGCTGTTGCCCCTGCCCTTTGGAACATTCTCCCCCCAGAGATTAGACAGTCCCCCTCGCTCCTGGACTTCCGGAAGAAACTTAAAACCTGGTTTTGTCAGTATGCTTGGGGCGGGAAGGAGAACGGGCACACCTGGAGATGGCTGGCACCTTAGATTATCCCTGGAGTGCCCTTTTTACTTAAGAAGAATTTAGAAGATCCCATCATTGGATTTTATTATATTTTTTATATTTTAAATTGTTATTTAAATTGTATTTTATTCTATTTGTAATTGTACATTATTGATTATATTTTGTTGTAAACCACCCAGAGTCCTCAATGGGGGAGTTGGGCGGTGATAAATTTGATTAAATAAATAAATAAGTAAAACCTCAAAATTTGAAACTCTCCAAGAACATTTTTTAGATTGGTAACAGTAGTTGGTCCCCATTGATTTGAGCCTACCAGTTGAGACACAATGGACATTTGACAGTATTTTCATCATTCTCCAGCCCTTGTCGGTTGGGGGGGGGGGGGGGGAGAGGGTACCACTTTCCAGATGCTCACATGCTGTTTTCCACACTACAGTGATGGTTATTGTTACAGTGTGATTTTCAAGTAAACACTTGATTTCTATTATATACAGTGGCCTTAACTGAACAAATTATACATTTAGAGACGTATATTTTTGTACACAGCTTTTTCACGTTCCCTCTCTTGAAGCATTTTTTAATCTCTACCTCAATATGCTCACTCCCTCAAACAGCTGAACAAGACTTTCATTCGGGGTTTGCTTTTAGCCTAGAAAAGAAGAGGGAAAGAGGAAATATATGGAGTATGTATGTATGTATATGTATATATGTATGTATGTATATTTGCTTTTAGCCTAGAAAAGAGGGAAAGAGGAAATATATGGTGTGTGTGTGTGTGTGTATAAAAAAATTCCCTTCTCACCCATATGGGTGGTATGTGTCTTCCTCAACCTCGGGTCCTGTACCAGAGGCCTGGGAGTTTGAGGGTATGCGCAGTGTCTTAGCTGTTCCTAGCATTGCACTCTTTCCTGAGCTTCTTGAAATCCAGCATCTTGGTCAAGCTTTACTTCTGGTCCATCCTTCCCAAACATCTCAATCCTTTTCCACCAGCCAATTGTTCGGCAGATCTCTCTTTGTGATCCTGATTGCTCCTTTGGAACTCTAAGATCCCTAACTAATTACAGATTTCACCTTGTTCCAAAGCTCCTCTCCAACTGTTCTTTGATTCCTACAGCACTGCCAGGCAACACAGCACAAATACAACCCTGACCAACCTATCCCTTCATGTACCTCCTCTGAAAGACAGACACACCTGCCCACAGGTGTCTGAATGAGGCAAGAATCTCCCACCTATTTATCTGGCTCTTTGCAAGGAGCTGGCACACAGATAAAAATCCTGAACCTTTTTTTTTTCTTTTTCTTTACTATATTCTTATTTTTTCTTTCTTTTCTATTTTTCCTTCTTTTTCTTTTCTGCACTTTCTATTTTTTCTTTTTATTATTTTAGTTTGTTTAGTTTTTATCTTTTTAATTGTAATGCTTAATAAAATTACTACACAAATTATCCTTAACCTTGAAGAAATTTCAACACCAGGACCATCAGGGCATCTCACTCTGCTGCAACCTTGTCTGGCACAGAAAAAAAGACAAGATTTCAATTAAGCAGCCATTGCTGCCATCTTGACTTTTTTGACACCCTCCTGCAACACCCCCGGCCACCACCTTTCATATGCATTGCATTATAACTCCCATCGTCCCTAGTCAGCATTAATAACCAGATCTGTCCTCATTCCAGAAACAACCTGCTGTATAAATATAATTTAAGTGTAATTTTAAGGGAGGGGGTCAGGTCATACCATGAGAAAACATTGGTAACATTTGTTTAAAGAGTGAAAAATGGAAAGTAAGACAGAGGGGATACCTTCTTGTGTCTCCTGCCTCTAATTTTCTTCAGAACTTCCTCAGAATAACTGAAAAAAGTAGAAAAAAATGATGCACCTCCCCAAAAACATGAAAACATTTTCAACTACAGAAGGGAGTGATGTTTTGAGCTCAATCCTTTTTTGTTGCTGTTGTTTATTTGTTCAGTCGGTTCCGACTCTTTGTGACTTCATGTACCAGCCCACGCCAGAGCTTCCTGTCAGCTGTCACCATCCTTAGCTCCACCATGGTTGAGTCCGTCACCTCCAGAATATCATCAATCCATCTTGTCCTTGGTTGGCCCCTCTTCCTTTTGCCTTCCACTTTCCCTCAAGCTCAATCCTACTATTTGGCAATACATTCACTCTGGATGCTTTACACTCCATAATCCCTCACCAGCATTATTAATCCGGTTTATCTTTATAATTATTCAGAATGTTCTCATAAACGGCAAGTATAATTGACTATACAACACCCAGATATCGTATTAATAAATGAGATTATAAATTCCTGAAAATATTACACCGAATTTGCTTGTGGCCTGGCTTCAGATAAATATTCACAAAGCTTTTTTATGACCTCAGATGAAGTGTACATTTTGATTTTTAAGAAAACTCAGCCACCAGTTGACCCAATTTGTACGTTTGCCCTCTCCTTGTGCCTGATTCTGAATTTGGCTTATCCTCTAGCCATAGCTAACATCTCTCAGGTCTTTACTACAATATTTTGTGCGTCTGTTGGAGTCGCCGGTCTATAAATATGATAAATAACTAAATAACCAACTCTTTCCAATGTTGAATGATTTCATGGTGTAAGGAAGAAAAAACAAAACACCATTTGCAAACAGTGGATGTTGCATGATCGTTTAGGAGGAAATGGGTATCCAAGCTATTTCCCCAAAAGCAAGATACTTCGAACTGACTATTTTAAATACATTTGTCTTGCATGGACTAAGCTGATTGATGACATATCTTTGCAAATGATAGATGGCTTTAAGTCAGAATCTTAGATGGCTTTAAGTCAGAAACAGGCCTCCAGCTGCAGGCCTAAGTGAGCCCAGCAGCTTGGACCATGCAGTCAATGGGGCCTGGAGTGAATTGCAATTGCTGGCCACCTCGTTTTCCACCCCAAGATGAAAACAACCAGTATTTTATTTTGTCATTGCAAATCATAAACATTTGATCAAATGGGGTACCTCACCAGCCAACAGGTCGAGTGAAGGACCCCTAACACAAAGGAACTTAAAATCTTATGCTAAAGAATAGGCAAATTTTAACTGCGACATGCTTTCCATTGTGAAATCAGGCAATCTCCAGATGAAACATTTTTTTACTATTGGTCTTTAGGTTTCAAGGCTCCCCCTAACTGTCATTAAGGTTTTTTTATCTAGAGATAGCTTAACTCACACCATCTTTAAATTCTCTAACAGTGGCTGCAAGCATGAATCTCTCATGGTTGATGAAAGTCCTTCCCTTTGGGGGTGTCCAGTCCTGTACTGGATCAAAGGATTGCACACTTCTGCTCAGAATTCAACCCTAGGGAAAATTGTGTCTCGCTGGGTAAGAGCATTATTGCCATTAAAAATAAACAAAGTCAGTTGAACTGGAGAATCCATGAGAATCCAGCATCTCTGTTCACCAGGACCTCAAAAAGTGGGTCACTCTCATACATTTTCAAGTAACACTGAAAGGACAAAATATAACATACTCTGACTAGGGATGGGAAAAAATATGTTTGGTTTCTGCTGAGATACTGACTTATTAATTCTGCACTTTGTCAACAGGAGTGCACATATGAATTGAAAATTGCACTCTCCCCACCCCTGAATTTAAACTAAATTTCCCTAAAGGAAAAATATGCACACAAAGGCATACATCAGTACAAACTATATACACAGTATTGCATATCTCTACATATCAAAAGGCACAGAACTTTGCAGAGCCACTGGAATCCATGCTGTGGGTAATTAGCACGGACAGTCCCATAGGGAGGGGCATTTGGTTGTTCCAGCTTTAACCCTTTTATTGACATAGGTAAAGGTAAAGGTTCCCCCGCACAGTCGTGTCCGACTCTAGGGGGCGGTGCTCATCTCCGTTTGTTAGCCAAAGAGCCAGCGTTGTCTGAAGACGCTTCCGCGGTCATGTGGCCGGCATGACACACTCGGAACGCTGTTACCATCCCATGGAAGTGGTACCTATTTATCTACTTGCATTTGCATGCTTTCGACTTGCTAGGTTGGCAAGAGCTGGGGTGAGTGCGGGAGCTCACTCCGTCAGACGGGGCTAGGGTCTTGAACCTCTGAACTTGCGACCTTCTGATCGACAAGCCTGGCGTCTTAACCACTGATTTACATACGGGCAGAAAAATAGAGTTGGAAAGTAGGACTCCAGGTGATCCCTCCTCTATTCTGTACCATCAAGGATACAATTTGATGGATGGGGATGATGTATCCACACCAGGAACAAATATTGAAGTAATAACTAACTGGCAAGGTGCAACGTGGTGGGAGGCTGCAATCTGGCCATTGCAAGGAATGGATGGCAGACCACTGGCTGGCTTTAAGTTTGCTCAGGTTGTAGTCTAATCAGCTCAGTTTACAAGCAGGAGAGGAAAGAGGTGGAAGTCCAGTCTCTCAAAACTGAGGATAGTTAATTTCCTGGTGATCTGGTATCTGGTATATAATTTAAATCAAAATCTCTTCCATCCATCTTAATGGAGTGTGAGTCAGGATTACAAGACCATGAAAGAGAGTCATCATGTCAATCATCATATAAAGCACAGTGAATTGAGTGGCAGAGAAGTAAAGCTGTTGGAAACAAGATTTGCAGTCTCCCCTGTTGTTGCTTTATACTTGGAAACCTGGACGTAATGAAGATGCAAGCTATTTGACTCCTGATTATCAGATGAACATGCCTCCTGCTTGAATCCTTCCCATGTCTCCGGTTAGAATTTTCAACAAGACGTGGCTTATTTTTTTCTTCATTGTGAGTGACTGATCACTATGTTATAAACTTCAGACACTCTGTTGATTTCTTTACACTTTACACTGGAATAGGATAATTTGATCCCAACCCTTCTCTCTCTCTCCGTCCATCATCCTGGAGTAATGGAGGCTTTACTGCAAGACCAAGTTCTGAAGGACCAAATGATTACCGAGATAATTCCTTTGAAGATACAGTATAGAAGCCCAGCTTACTCAGATGGGGAGCCAGTGGTGACTGCATCCACCCCACCTTATGCACAATCTGAGTGAATACTGTACAGCGGGGAACAAAACTCAACAAGACTATTCAGCCCCTACTGGACTTGGTCCACCCACTTATTTATTTATTTATATGGCTGCCCATCTCAAATACATGCCTCTGGGCAGCTAACAACAATAAAGAAACAAGATAAAAACAATTATAACAAAATAATAAACAACATACACAGCAGCCGAGATTTAGAAAAAAACAACAAAAATTAACACAACCATGATACAGGCTCAACCACATAGCCAGGGCCACAGGCTCAGTAACAAAACCAGGTCTTCAAGGCCTTACAAAAAATTTGATGCATCAGATTGAAGAAGGTGGCTGAAAAGTAAACTCCGCTGTAAAACTCCACAACATTTTGCAACTTAAGCAAATTGAAATGGTGAGATGAATTTTGGAAAATCACTGGTACTTTGGATTGCCCAGAATATCCCTTACAGTACATATACTGAATCTGCCTCACTGAAAATGTGTATTTTGATCATTTTTCTATCCTGTTACATGAATGAAATTATTCCACTACCTAGAGTGGAAAAATGAGTGATTTAGAGAATGACAGCTGCATACACACACAATTACTCAGCCCTTAGTAGCACTGTATCCTGTATAAAGGTAAAGGTAAAGGTTCCCCCCGCACATTTGTGCAGTCGTGTCCGACTCTAGGGGCCGGTGCTCATCTCCGTTTGTTAGCCGAAGAGCCAGCGTTGTCTGAAGACGCTTCCGCGGTCATGTGGCTGGCATGACGCATGCGGAACAGTTACCTACCCACCGAAGTGGTACCTATTCATCTACTTGCATTTGCATGCTTTCAAATTGCTAGGTTGGCAAGAGCTGGGGCGAGTGTGGGAGCTCACTCCGTCACGCGGGGCTAGGGATTCGAACCTCCGAATTTGCGATCTTCCGATCGACAAGCCTGGCGTCTTACCCGCTGAGCCACCATACATGTTATTTTATACCATCAATGAATAGTCTCCTGGTGAGCTTCAAGTAAAGAAAATCAATGTGTTTTTATTTAGATTTATTTTTCTATGTTCAGTCAAAAATCTTCCAAAATACTTCTGTCTATGAAGGTTCTCAGTCATCCAGGTGGAATTGTCTGTAGCTTGAATCATGTCAACTGGATTTCTATTTTCTTAGTGGAAACGTTTCGCTCCTTATCCAAGGAGCTTCTTCAGTCTGAGCAAAGTTGGTAAGGGAATCCTAAATATGTTCCTAGGTAGCTGTGTGACCTTACACCTGGGGCTAGGTCATGGTTATATTGAGATGTAATTTTTAAGTCCTTTTATCATCTAAAGGAGGGTCGTTAAAATCACCATGCTGCTGTTGAGCTTCTGAAATGGTCTTAATCTTCCTAGGCACAGAAGACAAAACGGGGAGGAAGATGGGGGAGAGTTTGTGCCTGAGGCCCCCACCTCTATTCAAGGAAGGATTTTCCAAGTTGGCATAAATGGATTCCTTGACCCCTCTCTCAAACCACCTATCTTCTCTGTCTAAAATGTGAACATTAATGTCCTCAAATGAGTGTCCTTTTTCTTTTAGATGAAGATAAACTGCTGACTCTGGTCCTGTGGTGTTATTTCTCCTGTGTTGGGCCATCCTCCTGTACATAGGTTGTTTGGTTTCTCCAATGTAGAGTTCAGAGCACTCCTCACTGCACTGGATTGCATAAACTACATTGCTTTTCTTGTGTTTTGGAGTTTGATCTTTGGGGTGTACAAGCCTCTGTCTCAGTGTGTTGGTGGGTTTGAAATATACAGGTATGTGGTGTTTGCCAAATATCCGTTTTATCTTTTCAGACACGCCAGCCATGTAGGGAATGACCAGGTTCTTTCGTTTACTCTGAGTCTCAGCCCTATCTGTCGCTGTTTTAGGTCTGGTAGATTTAGATTTGGTGAAGGCCCAATTTGGATATCCACAGGCCTTCAGGGCTGTTCTCAGGTGCTGATTTTCATTCTTTTTGGAATCCATGGAGGTGGGGATGGTTTCTGCTCTGTGTGACAATGTCCTGATGACTCCTAGTTTGTGCTGCAGTGGATGGTGGGAGTCAAACATCAGATATTGATCTGTGTGTGTGGGTTTCCTGTAGATCCCTATTTCTAGCTTGCCACCGGTCCCAATGAGGACTTCACAGTCTAGGAATGCCAGTCTGTTGTCCTTGGTGTCTTCTCTGGTGAAGCTAATGTTGGCATCTATAGTGTTTATATGGTCCGTGAAGGCCTGTACTTCCTGGGCCTTGATTTTGACCCAGGTGTCATCCACATACCTAAACCAGTGGGTGGGCACCGTTCCCTGGAATGTGTTGAGTGCTTTCTTCTCCACTTCTTCCATGTATAAATTGGCCACAATGGGTGACACAGGAGAACCCATGGCACAGCTGTGTTTTTGTCTGTAAAAGTCACCTCTGTATGTGAAATAAGTGGTGTTAAGACACAGGTCCAGAAGATGGCAGATCTGGTTTGGGTTGAGATGGCTTCTCCTTTCCAGGGTGCTGTCCTCTTCTAGTCTCTTCCTGACAGCGGATAGAGCATGAGTGGTGGGGATGCTGGTGAAAAGGGAGGACACATCAAAGGAGACCATAGTTTCATCTGTATCCAGTTTCAGGATCTTTGCTTTGGAAACAAATTCTTCCGAATTATGGATGTGGTGTTCAGAGTGTCCAACTAGAGGTGCTAGTATGGTAGAGAGGTGTTTGGCAATGTTGTATGTTACCGAATTGATGCTGCTGACTATGGGTCGGAGGGGTGTTCCTTCCTTGTGGATCTTAGGAAGTCCGTAGATGCAGGGGATGGCTTCTCCAGGATACAGACGGTGGTAGGTAATCCTATCGATGGAGCCATCATGTTCCAATTGTTTCAAACTGTCTATTGCCTTTTTCTTGTAATTGTTGGTGGGGTCTCTTTTCAGTTTTTCATATGTATGGTGATCCTCCAAAAGTGAGGTAATTTTATTGTGGTAGTCTGCAGTGTTTAGAACCACTGTACATCTTCCTTTGTCAGCAGGTAAAATGGTGATGGTTTCATCTTTGCTGAGGGCTGTCAGGGCTCTCCTCTCTTGGGCGGTAAGGTTGGGGGGAGGAGGTTGAGCACTGGACAGAGCTGCAGATATTTTAAGCCGGAGTTGTTCTGCTTCTTCAAAAGGTAGGTGGTTGTTGTGGATGGCAGATTCTGTGGCTGTAATGAGCTCCACAACCGGAACTTGCTTGGGAGTGATGGCAAAATTAAGACCTTTGGCTAGGACATCTCTCTCTGGTTGGGTAAGTTCTCTGTCTGAGAGATTTTTCACCCACATGTTCTTTTTGTCCTCTGTGGTCCTGTTGTTCTCTCCCCCATCTTCCTCCCCGTTTTGTCTTCTGTGCCTAGGAAGATTAAGACCATTTCAGAAGCTCAACAGCAGCATGGTGATTTTAACGACCCTCCTTTAGATGATAAAAGGACTTAAAAATTACATCTCAATATAACCATGACCTAGCCCCAGGTGTAAGGTCACACAGCTACCTAGGAACATATTTAGGATTCCCTTACCAACTTTGCTCAGACTGAAGAAGCTCCTTGGATAAGGAGCGAAACGTTTCCACTAAGAAAATAGAAATCCAGTTGACATGATTCAAGCTACAGACTTCCAAAATACTGTATCAATCCCCTAAATCTAAAGCCAATGGTGCTTACAATAATTTTGCTTGGTATTAAAGAAGTTGTAAAACTTATATATCCACCTCCCTCAGCCTGGTGCCCTCTATATGCCAATTTTTCCCCACAAAGCAATCCTCTCATGCACAGATATTCCACACACTTCCTCACACTTATAATATCCATGCATATTCCATTCAATCACGCTTCATATTTGCCTTAGACTTGACTCATGATGACCACGTGGACACCATTGTGTTGCAAACTCCCCCCTTTCATGCATGTGCACAATGTCATGATGCAGGTACAAAAAGTGGGGAGCTTGCATTGCAACAGCACAATATTTATTCTGTCATTTACACCTTCTTAATGCTTCCTACAGATGATTCTGAATGGGCTGGTCATCCTAATGATTAACTACTTTGATATTTGGAGCTAATATTACAAATAATCATTGGAAAAGATTGTTCCCTAATTTAACACATCCAGTAGATGCCAGTAACTCAGAAAGGAAAGATTGATCAGGTACTATTTGGGCAAATCCAGACCATTTGTTAAGAAAACCAGAGACCTTTCAACAGCCCAAAGTTCTTACGGTCTTTTCATCTATCATGCTAGCAATGGATCCGCTGTTTCCCTGCAAAGAGTTTCCACTATGATGGAAGTGGGGAAACATATGAGTGATTATTGAAAGAGAAAAAACAAGCCTGCCCACAATTCTGCATCTACGATGGGGCTACTTCAGGTACTCCCAACAACAGATCTGCAAGAGGAGAAAACAGAGAGACAGTTGTGCAAAGTGTGTACCATTTCCCAGTGATTTCTGCAGAAGAACACAGGGGGCCCATGTAGCTTCTTCTCCTTGATTAAGAAATATGCCTTGGGGGTGGGTAGGGGGAATAATTGTAGATTAAATGGCATCCTCAATCAATCATCAAAACACCAGTTGTATCCCAAATATTCCCAGAACTAAGCATACTATAAAGAATTCTATTTGCAGTCAGCTAAAAGCAATGGTCAACATTTCATAGTTTTCACTGCGGTATCCCCAATATTGAATGACTTCAGGTTGCACAGAGTTCAGGCTGCATGGATCCTGAGAATGTTTTACAGGGGTGTGCAACTGTTTTTGGACCAAGAGCTATCCTTGTCTTCTGAACTGTATAGCAAGGGCCAACGGTGAATCCAAAACACGCATAGCCCAAACAACAAGAAAATCAAATGTTAAATTATCTGAATGAAAATTAATCAAATACAGTTAATATCATTATTTCCTATGCATTTAATATTTTTCCTTTCTACGCCATTAAAAATATTAATTCTAATTGCTAAAGGGCTCTGGAAGCCTCACTCTGATAACTGGTTTAGGCACAAGCCAGGGAAGTGATGGTTAAGGCCTCACGTTATAAGAAACATCCAAATATGTCAAATACAAGTAAGGAGAATGATCATCATTGAAATAATATTTTATATAAAATCCACCTCTCAAATTTCCAAAATTTGGAACTGTGGCATCACCATCTAAATTCACACATAGTCCACTCTACTTTATATGGAATTCACACAGATTCACAGCAACTTTATTTCATATAACAGGAAGGATGCTTGGAGGCAGCACAGAGCCATCAAAATCTGTGGTTCAGACTTTGATCCCAGCTGGAGATGAATTGGGAAGTGGGCTATTCAGGCCTCCAAAATTCTGCATCAAGGTTGGTTTGGACAAACTCCTCCACCATATCTTATGCCCCAACAGATTGTATGTTTGTTAGTATTTTGAAATTTGCAAGGAATAGTCCCAAAATGAGTTCAAGATTTTAGTCTGGGTGTTTAGAGAAATGTGAGATTGATTTCTCAGGATCTCACATTCTACCCGTGAGTCTAGAATTGTAGAAAGAGCATTTTGTCTGAATTCTTCCAGGGACAATTACAAGTAGCAGTAGCACAGCTTCTGTTTATATTGTTTATATTGCTTTTCCCATCCTGAGTACCTTCCCTGGGAAACACTAGATCCATACATCCATACATTCAGAAATGGTCTGTCGTTGATTTATTTTCATGTTTTTGTTTTTTGTTTTCCCTGCTCTGTTTAGCCTAGTGGTTTCCCATCCAACTACTTTGCAGAGCTGATCCTGTTTAGTTTTAGATTGTAGAGAAGCTTCAGCAGGTGGTGCTACTTCCTGAGAATGCAGGACATATTCAACAATAGCAAGATCTAGATATACAGTGTGAGAATAACCTTACAAAATATGAAAAACCATAAAAAGCATGAAACAGTAATAAAATATCCATTTGATCACTTGTAAAAATTCATGATATTTTATGAAAAGACTGATATTCTCTAATTTCTCAGGAAATTAGAGAATTTCTCAGGAAATTTCTCAGGAAATTCTTATTACTGGAGCTCAGCTTGAATGCTTACTTATTTATTTAGCTTTCTCTCCCAGCTTTCTATTTTGGCAAGCACTCAAGGTGGCTAACGAAGTTTAAAAACAAAAGCAGGACGTTGACAGTTAAAAATAAGGATTAAAATCAGTAATAAAATGAAATTAATTGAAAGCCTAGCAAAAGAAATGCAGTTTTTCTGATTTTCTAAACATGGAAATGATGGCAGCCAACTCCCCCATAGGGAGTGTGTTCCATAGCTTGGGATGTGATACAGGGATAGCCTTCGGCCATGTGTCAGAAAGATGGGCTTCTGAAAGCAGAGACATCTTCAAAAGGAGTTGAGAAGATCACGGCCCTTGACCATGTCATCTCCAGGTACTCCAGGTACTCTAGATTATTCACATGATTTTCGGCATGAAGGAAGAAGTAAAACTCTACTTCCAAACTGGAACAACTAATGATGCTCTTGGCTGCCTCAGCAGAGGGCTGGAGGTGTGATGGACATTTTGAGGACGTGTCCCTCAAAAATAGTTAACGAAGTGCCATCCTGCAGCAAGCAGGACACAAAGAGGAGCTTAGGAAGAAATACCGTTAGCCAGCTTTTGGATGATACACTAATTCCTACACTGTTCCACCCACACAAATTCAGTCCCATACAGGTAGTCCTCAAGTTACGATGGTAATTGGGACTGGAATTTCCATTGCTAAGCGATGTGGTCGTAAAGCAAGATGTCACGTGACCGCATTGCTTAGCAACGGCAATCCCGGGAGTCCCGGTTGCTGTCATTAATCAAATGCAACTGGTTGCTAGCCAAGGACCCACCCCAATCCAAGCCATTCTCAGCTTGGTCTCTCCCAGCCCTGAGCCTTGGTAAGGAAAGGGACTGCCTCCTCTTCAACTCCCTACCGTCTGTCTTCCCCCCATCTCTGCCCTTTTGGCTGCCCTTCAATCCACGGCCTCTGCTGGCCTTGCTGTCCTGCTGCCCCTGGAGGCCTTGCTGCCCTCTGCTGGCTGGCCCTGCTGTCCTCCCGTCCCTGCTGGCCTTGCCATCCTGCGCTTGCTAGTCCTGCTGGCCTTGCCGCCCCCAGCTGACCTTCGCCGTCTTCCTCCTGCCGCTGCTGATGAGGCGCACCTGGCCTGGCCCTTTGTGAAGCAGCTGCTGGCCACGGCAGGCCTTCTTCCTGAGGCTGTGCCCGCCCCTTGTCCAAATTGCGTGTGGCCTTGTCTAAATTGCATGCAGCCTTCTTGCGAGGTTTTGGAAGGCAGACAAATTAAAGAAGGCCCCAGCCACGCCAGTGTGAAAGAAGGACCCAGCTAGAAGGGGTCCTTTTTGAGGCAGGCACATGAAAGAAGGCTCTAGCTGTGCCAGCATGAAAGAAGGACCCAGCTAGAAAAGGACCCCTTCTAGCCAGGTCCTTCTTTTACGCTGGCATGGCTGGGGCCTTCTTTTATGCACCTGCCTTCCAAAACCTCGCAAGAAGGCTGCACGCAATTTAGACAAGGCCACATGCAATTTGGACAAGGGGTGGGCGCAGCCTCAGGAAGAAGGCCTGGCGTGGCCAGCAGCTGCTTCGCAAAGGGCCAGACTGGGCATGCCTCATCAGCAGCGGCAGGAAGAAGATGGCGAAGGTCAGCTGGGGGCAGCAAGGCTGGCAGGGGCGGCAGGACCAGCAAGTGCAGGGCACCAAAGGGGCATAGATGGGGGGAGATAGGTGGGTGGGGGAGTTGAAGTGCACCCTGCAGTCATAAATGTGGGCAGGCTGCCAAACGCCTGAATTTTGATCACGTGACTGCAGGGGCACTGCAACGGCCATAACTTTGGGGACCAGTCGTAAGTCCCTTCGTTCAGTGCCGCTGTAACTTTGAACGGTCGCTGTATGTATGGTTGTTAAGCGAGGACTACCTGTACACTAAAAGAAATAGTTTTGGTAGTAATTGAGCTACCAAATCTAAGCTGAAAAATGTGGGCATACAGTAGATGGCTATAAAGACTTAAGAGTCTTCTGCCATCTATTGGTCATCTGGGCTTATGCACCCCAGATATGGCAGGCCCAATTCAACATATGCTTATGGAGTATCTGGGTAACTTGCTTAACTAGATGTTGTTTGGGTACAAGTAGTCCTGATTAGCAAACTTTGGGAAGTCCAGTGTGGTTTTTTTGCTAGGCGGACTTCTGTTCTTTGGCAGGTCATTAAGAAATGCATATTTGTGGATTTAACAAAAGAATATGATAACATGAATAGGTCTGATTATCAAATGCTTTCCACAAATATGGAATTCAAATTTGGTTGCTGAATGCTATGAGAGCTGTATATGAGAGAAGTGAAGCGTGCAGGAGAATAAATGACAAGCTTACTGAATAGTTCAGCCTTGAGCAGAGATTAAGACAAGGATTTGTGACGTCCCCTTTGTTGTTTAATGCACATATGGATAAATATATAAGGAATGCTTGTAATGATATTACAAGTGAGTTGGCTGGGGATGTGAATATAAATGTACTTTTGTATGCAGACAATGCCCTCTTGGCTGATTTGCAGTGAATGTTAGATAGATTGGATGATGCAATGAAAAGAATGGTTCTGAAAATTAATGAATCAATGATTCATTAATCATTGTTATGTTTGGCAAGGAAAATAGAATGAATGATTGCAACTCATACACAAACAGAATAAAATGAGAGCAAATGGTAGATAAATTTGTGGAACCTGGCAGAATGTTTACTAAAGATGAAAATAGATAGAAAATTTTAAGACATGGATAGAAAAGTATGGAGAAGTCTAATGTAAACTAGATTTAAGGAGATTTTCTTTTCTTTTATCTCCTGTCTTTGCTTGCTACTTTCTACTCTTTTCCTGTGATTTGCATAATAATAGGGCTTATCCCCGAAGGAAAAGACCCTGGAGAAGACCCTGGAGAAGAAGCTGATGCTAGGGAAAGTGGAAGGCCAAAGGAAGAGGGGCCGACCAAGGGCAAGATGGATGGATGATATTCTGGAGGTGACAGACTCAACCGTGGGGGAGCTGGGGATGGTGACCGCAGACAGGAAGCTCTGGCGTGGGCTGGTCCATGAAGTCACGAAGAGTCGGAAGCAACTGAACGAATAAACAACAATCCCCAAAGGAATATTATGATGGTATGAATGAATGTGTCCATGTATGTTTCTACTTAGTTGTGAGAATGAATTCTCCAGGGCTTCTAAGCATTTCTCAGAGGAAGAAAAACATATCAAAATTGGAACTGTATTTGTCCTTAACAGTTGAGCTGGTCCTCCCATCCCCAAATCATAGGACCAAGGTAGCACCAATGGGCACCAATTGTGGGCACCAGTGAGCACCAATTGTGTGAACAAAAAAACTAAGATAAAGGCCAAATACACACTTTCAGATGCAAGAGAAGAATAACTGATTGCTGAACAAGGCATTCATCAGAACTGGATGATCTTTTTGGTAAAGTGATTGATGTTGATTTTCCATATGCAACAACAAAATCAAAATCAACCAAAGAGGTAGGATATCATATTTATTTATTTATTTATTTATTAAGTTTCTCTGCCGCCCATCTCATGTACAACGACTCTGGGCGGCTTACAAAGTATAAAAATGGCAAGTCATTAAAAACAATTCCATATAACTATAAATATAAAAGCATATAAAAGCAAATACAAAATATAAAATATAAATTCCAGATGGGAAATAAGATCTTACCCTGGCACCCTCATGGGGCCAACCACCCCCATGAATAGCTGTCGCCCCGCCCATCCCAGGCCAGGTGGCATAACCATGCTTTTATTCCCTTTTGAAAGGCCGGGAAAGTGGGGGCCTGTCTTACCCCAGGGGATAGCTTGTCCCAGAGGGCGGGTGCCACGGCAGAGAAGGCCCTCCTCCTGGACCCTGCCAATCAGCAATCCCTCATGGACAGGGTCCGTAACATGCCCTCTCTGTCTGACCAGATGGGACGGGTCGATGTAGCGGTGGTTAGGCGGTTCCTCAGGTAACCTGGACCCATGCCATGTAGGGCTTTAAAGGTCATAACCAACACCTTGAATTGGACCTGGAAGCAAACTGGCACCCAATGCAGGTCGCGCAGCAACGGTGTTATATGTGCCCTTCTGGCGGCTCCTAAGAGCCCCCAGAAGGGCACATATAACAAAACGCACAGCCGCATTTTGCACCAGCTGTAGCCTCTGGATACTCTTCAAGGGTAGCCCCATGTAGAGTGCATTTCAGTAGTATATCCAGGAGATGACCAGGGCATGAGTGACCGTTCGGAGGGACTCCCGATCCAGGAAAGGGCATAGCTGGCGCACAACACGAAGCTGTATAAAGTCTCCCCTGGCCACGATTGCTACCTGCTCTTCGAGCAGGAGTCGTGAGTCCAGGAGAACCCCCAGGTTCTGCACCAGATCTGTCTGGGGCAGTGCAACCCCATCCAAAGATGGCAAATTCCCAGATACCCAGGAGCCCCCAACCCACAGCCACTCCATCTTACCAGGGTTCAGCTGAAGCCTGTTGTTCCACATCCAGACCCCCACAGACTCCAGGCACCGAGAAAGGGTGGTCACAGCCTCACTTATGTCACCCAGGATGGAGATGTATAATTGAGTATCATCAGCATATTGATGATACCTCACCCCCTCCCTGGTGACAGATGAACTCACCCAGTGGTTTCATGTAGATGTTAAAAAGGAGCGGAGAGAGCACCGAACCCTGCAGCACTCCACAAAGGAGGGGCTGCAGTCCAGATCTCTCGCTCCCTATCAACACCAATTGGGATCGGCTTTGGAGGAAGGAGGTAAACCAGCGCAAAGCCACGCCACCCACCCCCAACTCCCTGAGCCGCCCTAAAAGGATACCATGGTCGATGGTATCAAAAGCCGCTGAGAGGTCAAGAAGAGCCAGGATGGATGCACTGCCCCCATCCCGCTCTCACCAGAGATCATCCATAAGTGCGACCAAAGCTGTTTCTGTCCCATATCCAGGCCTGAAACCTGACTGAAAAGGGTCCAGATAATCCGTTTCATCCAGGATCCTCTGGAACTACAATGCCACCACTTTCTCAACCACCTTCCCTAAGAAGGGAAGTGGTGATGTGTGTGTGGGTGGGTCCAGGCGATGGTGAATTCAACCTTAAGGGAGGGAGTGTTTCCGGCGGCCTTTAAAGAGGCATTGGTGTGCCCCCTCCTCAAGAAACCATCACTGGACCCTACCATTCTGGACAATTTTTGTCCAGTCTCCCACCTTCCTTAAAAAGGGAAGGTGGAAGACTGGATGAAAATTGTCCAGAATGGTATTGTCAGAAACCTTCTGATGTTTATCATACACCCATTCCTTCTGCGGACACAGATGCTGCTTTTCTGACCACAATCTAGTCTGCAGCTCTTCCTCCTGTCTCCCAAGGTCATCCCACATACCATTATACTTCTTTAGAGATCCTTCTCATATAAAGTGTCTTTGTGCATACCGGGAAAACATCTGCAGGGAAATGTATTAAACAGAGGTGATGTGGTGGATATCAAGTCTGCTGCTAGTTCTCAGGAAGGAGGGAGCGCATTCCAAGGAGATAAGAGGACCCGCAGTCTAGAGAGTCTTGGCAGGGAGTCAAAGAGAGTCAGAGCAGCCCTGCCCTAGACTCTCCTAGGTTATTTCCCCGTAGGTTAGTTAGGATAGCTTTAGTCTGGTAAGATTCTGTCTATAGGGTGCGAGCAAATAAAGAACTGGAGCTTTGGAATACGCTGACTCTTTGTTGTTCTTGGGCTGAGCCTGAGAGGTAAGCATCAAACTTTGTTGGATATACTTCCAGGTAATATACCATATAAAGGCAAAAATATAACCCAAAGTTCACAATCTCCTGAGAGGTAGCCTTAACGCTGCTTAGTAAATATGAAAGGAAAGGTTTCGCGAGTCCTAATTGCCTAAGTCTCCAGCAAAGGAGATCGTTACCTTGTCGTGGTGCTGGAGCTTGAGCACCTCAATGAAACCATGAGCTAAACCGTGAAGGGACACCCAAGACGGGAAGGTCGTGGCAGAGAGGTCAGACTAAATACGATCCCTGGGGAAGGTAATGGCAACCCACCCCAGTATTCTTGCCATGAAAACTAAATGGATCAGTACAACCAAAGATATGTCGGTATACCATCGGAAGATGGGACTCCCAGGTCGGAAGATGGTCAAAATGCTACTGGGGAGGAACAGAGGATACGTTCAACTAGCCCCAGATGTGATGACGCAGCTAGCTCAAAGCCGAAAGGACGGCTAGCGGCCGACGGTGCTGGTGGTGAACGACGAATCCGATGTTCTAAAGATCAACACACCATAGGAACCTGGAATGTAAGATCTATGAGCCAGGGCAAATTGGATGTGGTTATTGGTGAGATGTCAAGATTAAATATAGACATTTTAGGTGTCAGTGAACTGAAATGGACTGGGATGGGCCACTTCACATCAGATGACCACCAGATCTACTACTGTGGACAAGAGGACCACAGAAGAAATGGAGTAGCCTTCATAATTAATAATAAAGTGGCTAAAGGAGTGCTTGGATACAATCCAAAAAACGATAGAATGATCTCAATTCGAATTCAGGGTAAGCCATTTAACATCACAGTGATCCAAATATACGCCCCAACCACAGATGCTGAAGAAGCAGAAGTAGATCAGTTCTATGAGGATCTGCAGCACCTACTAGATAATACACCAAAAAGAGATGTTATTTTCATTACAGGAGACTGGAATGCTAAGGTGGGTAGTCAGACGACACCTGGAATTACAGGCAAGCATGGTCTGGGAGAACAAAATGAAGCAGGACACAGGCTGATAGAATTTTGCCAAGACAACTCACTGTGCATAACAAACACTCTCTTCCAACAACCTAAAAGACGACTTTATACATGGACTTCACCAGATGGTCGACACCGAAATCAGATTGACTACATCCTTTGCAGCCAAAGGTGGCGGACATCTATACAGTCGGTAAAAACAAGACCTGGAGCTGACTGTAGTTCAGATCACGAACTTCTTATTGCAAAATTTAGAATCAGACTAAAGAGAATAGGGAAGACCCACAGATCAGTTAGATATGAGCTCACTAATATTCCTAAGGAATATGCAGTGGAGGTGAAGAATAGATTTAAGGGACTAGATTTAGTAGATAGGGTCCCAGAAGAACTATGGACAGAAGTTCGCAACATTGTTCAGGAGGCGGCAACAAAAAACGTCCCAAAGAAAAAGAAAACCAAGAAGGCAAGATGGCTGTCTGCTGAAACACTGGAAGTAGCCCAAGAAAGAAGGAAAGCAAAAGGCAACAGAGATAGGGGGAGATATGCCCAATTCAATGCAAAATTCCAGAGGTTAGCCAGAAGAGATAAGGTATTATTTTTAAACAAGCAATGTGCGGAAGTGGAAGAAGACAATAGAATAGGAAGGACAAGAGACCTCTTCCAGAAAATTAGAAACATCGGAGGTAAATTCCAGGCAAAAATGGGTATGATCAAAAACAAAAATGGTAAGGACCTAACAGAAGCAGAAGAGATCAAGAAAAGGTGGCAAGAATATACGGAAGATCTGTATAGGAAGGATAATAATATTGGAGATAGCTTTGACGGTGTGGTCAGTGAGTTAGAGCCAGACATCCTGAAGAGTGAGGTTGAATGGGCCTTAAGAAGCATTGCTAATAACAAGGCAGCAGGAGACGATGGTATCCCAGCTGAACTGTTTAAAATCTTGCAAGATGATGCTGTCAAGGTGATCAATGCCATATGCCAGCAAATTTGGAAAACACAAGAATGGCCATCAGATTGGAAAAAATCAACTTATATCCCCATACCAAAAAAGGGAAGCACTAAAGAATGTTCAAACTATCAAACAGTGGCACTTATTTCACATGCCAGTAAGGTAATGCTCAAGATCTTGCAAGGTAGACTCCAGCAATTCATGGAGCGAGAATTGCCAGATGTACAAGCTGGGTTTAGAAAAGGCAGAGGAACTAGAGACCAAATTGCCAATATCCGCTGGATAATGGAGAAAGCCAGGGAGTTTCAGAAAAACATCTATTTCTGTTTTATTGACTATTCTAAAGCCTTTGACTGTGTGGATCATAACAAATTGTGGCAAGTTCTTGGTGGTATGGGGATACCAAGTCATCTTGTCTGCCTCCTGAGGAATCTGTATAACGACCAAGTAGCAACGGTAAGAACAGAGCACGGAACAACAGACTGGTTTAAGATTGGGAAAGGAGTACGGCAGGGTTGTATACTCTCACCCTACCTATTCAACCTGTACGCAGAACACATCATGCGTCATGCTGGGCTTGAGGAATCCAAGGCTGGAGTTAAAATCGCTGGAAGAAACATTAACAATCTCAGATATGCAGATGATACCACTTTGATGGCTGAAAGCGAGGAGGAGTTGAGGAGCCTTATGATGAAGGTGAAAGAAGAAAGTGCAAAAGCTGGGTTGCAGTTAAACCTCAAAAAAACCAAGATTATGGCAACGAGCTTGATTGATGACTGGCAAATAGAGGGAGAAAAAGTGGAGGCAGTGACAGACTTTGTATTTCTAGGCGCAAAGATTACTGCAGACGCTGACTGCAGCCAGGAAATCAGAAGACGTCTACTTCTTGGGAGGAGAGCAATGGCAAATCTTGATAAAATAGTTAAGAGCAGAGACATCACACTGACAACAAAGGTCCGCATAGTTAAAGCAATGGTATTCCCTGTAGTAACCTATGGCTGTGAGAGCTGGACCATAAGGAAGGCTGAGCAAAGGAAGATAGATGCTTTTGAACTGTGGTGTTGGAGGAAAATTCTGAGAGTGCCTTGGACTGCAAGAAGATCAAACCAGTCCATACTCCAGGAAATCAAGCCAGACTGCTCACTTGAGGGAATGATATTAAAAGCAAAACTGAAGTACTTTGGCCACATAATGAGAAGACAGGATACCCTGGAGAAGAAGCTGATGCTAGGAAAAGTGGAAGGGAAAAGGAAGAGGGGCCGACCAAGGGCAAGATGGATGGATGGTATTCTGGAGGTGACGGACTCAACCATTGGGGAGCTGAGGATGGTGACGGCCGACAGAGGGCTCTGGCGTGGACTGGTCCATGAAGTCACGAAGAGTCGGAAACGACTGCACGAATAAACAACAAAATTGCCTAAGTTATTTCATATTGTATGGCAAAAGTCTGATTTGGTTGCTGGAATTCTGCAGCTGAGTGAAGAAAAGGTAAAAAAAGGTAAAGGTTTCCCCCGCACATTTGTGCAGTCGTGTCCAACTATAGGGGCCAGTGCTCATCTCCGTTTGTTAGCCAAAGAGCCAGCGTTGTCCGAAGACGCTTCCACAGTTATGTGGCCGGCATGATGCACGCGGAATGCTGTTACCTACCCACTGAAGTGGTACCTAAAGCTGTTACCTACCCACCGAAGTGGTACCTATTCATCTACTTGCATTTGCATGCTTTCGAATTGCTAGGTTGGCAAGAGCTGGAGCGAGTGCGGGAGCTCACTCCGCACGCAGGGCTAGGGACCTCCGAACTTGTGATCGACAAGCCTGGCGTCTTACCCGCTGAGCCACCACGCCCCCTTTATATTGCCTATTACCTAATATCTATTATTTGTAAACAAACAATATGCCATTTACATGATCTTTATGGCTCTTGTTCCTTTTTTGTCCGCCACTAGTGATAAAATCTCATGTCCAAAAGGTTTTTGCCTGGCCACAGATAAATTCACACAGGCAGGTTCTGAGAACTTGGATTAATCAACAGCTCAGTTACATGAATGTTGCAGAGATGTATCATGTAGAATGCATTTGAAGATATCCACATAAGCAGCCCAAACTCACTGGCAGACAAAAAAGAAACAACAACCATCTTTCTTATGAGAAATGCCTTTATGTAAATCAGTGCCACAGTGACCTTGGAATACTGTGTACAGTTCTGATCATTGCATCCAAAAATGATATTTTAGAGATGGAAAAAGGGCAAAAGAACAACCACATATAGAAGGGCTAGAGCCGTTTCCCTCAGAGGAAAGACAAGTACCTGACATTTCTGACCTGGAAGTAAGGGGGGATATCACCCCTGGATTAACCATTAAGCAAAATGAACACATGCTTAGGACAGCAAGGGAAGGGGGGCACCACAGAGTTTTTTTCCTCCAGATATCTTGCCATTAAATCTTTCACTGCCACACTTGACTTTAGTCAATTTTTTTTGTAATTGTCCTTATCTTCCATGTTTGACTTTAATCTGCTTTGGAAAACAAAATCTTGGCATGGTGAGTGACTAAAGTTTAAAAATTTGGTTTGAAGGTGTCATCAGAGATCACATTTGTTTCCGTCTCATGACATGAGACTTTCGCTTCTGTTGAGGGGCACCATTGTTTAGCTGTGCTTAGGGCATCGATTGGCCTTAACCCAGTCCTGGGGGATATGATAAATTTATCTAAAATAATGTCTGGTGGGGGAAATGTGGAAAGAGAAAGGTTTAACCCTCTGCCACAATGTTAGAAGTTGGCACTTATTCATTAAAACCAACTGTGGAGAGATTTAGAATCAAAAAAGGAAGATGCTATTTACACAAAGCCTACATGAATTGGAGACTTTGCCGCCATCAGATCTGTTGGTCATCCAGTGGCATCAGCAGGGATATTGAAGCCTGCAAAATGGCAGGTGTGTGTGTGACAATCCAAGTTTCACTCCTTTTGTATATGAGTCAACACTGCACGCCCATTAAAAATCTTCCAGATTTTGATACACACACACACACACACACACACACACACTGCAGATACCCATGCAGTAGCCAAAAAAGCATGAAATTCCATATATTTTGTGGTGATAGTGATGCTAATGACAACACAAATGTGGCTGCAGCTTAAAAAAAACTTGCAATTGTTGAGATGGATAGGTTTTTTTTTTTAAATTCTTTCATGAACAGCATCTTCAGAGTTTCTTCTTCTCACTGCTATGGCATATAATGCACAGGCCACTCTAGAGAGGAAGCTTGCCACATTTCCAAAGTGCAAGGAAGGGGGTCTCATTCTCACAAATATCAAAGGCATCCTAATTTTGATTCAGGATTGTGACCAATCTTTGAACAAGTGGGGATGAGCACGCTATCTCTACTCCCCTTGGCTGCCCTCCATTTTCAGAGGCTGGCTGTGCTTGGTGGTGAGTCTCCAGTATCCATGAGGTCTTTTCACATATTGCAGTCCTGGCTTTCCATATGAACTGTCATCTGTGCACAAAGCACTGAGTATTGGAAACTTCAGAAAATGCCAGATCAATAATTAATGAGATACCCCCGGAGGATAGAAGATTCAATCACGGGGCAGTGAGTTGAGATAGCAAGCATTGAACAGTGAGAACAAGCCACCCACCTATTCAGTGTTGACTTATTAGGGTGGACAGGGCAGTGGTAAGAACCAGTCAGCTCCTATGCACAGAAATAGAATGCACCCAAGAATCGGATTATTTCAGCATTACTTCATATTGATTTCAGGTAATGAAAAACAAAATTAACCGCCCAGGGTCCCTCCTGTGGGGGAGATGGGCAGGATATAAATATGACAAATAAATAAATAAAATAAAAAATTAGGCTTCCCCTTTTTGTTAAGCACCTTGAGCACCATTCGTTGATGGAAATACAAGGCATAACTCTCACATTTATTGTGTTATTTATATTAGCACAGAACTAAAATATTTTTTTTCCTGAGATAAAATCGAGAAGTTGCTGGAAGATTACTGAGTGATTACTTCCTCCTTCTACTTTTTCCTATAAACAATATATTAATCTTCAAAGATTAGTTCATATTCTCTAGCAAGAATAAGTAGTCTATCTCTGCAACAACAAAGATGATGCTACTGCAATAACATAAAGAAACACAACTCAATTACAGAATAGAGCATAAAGACAAATTTATAAAGACAAAATTTAGAAATGTTCAAAAGCAATTTCAACATTAACATATAACAGTTAATTTCTTATTTATACTTCTGCATCAAATCCAATACTTCAGGGTAGAGTCGCTCTGGGGCATCAAGACCAAGAATAAAATCCATATGTTGCCAGTCAGGAATTTCCTTATGGAACACTAAATTTTTAATTTGAGGAAGCAGCAGTCTTATGTCATTCCGAGTTGCCACCTGGTCGTGTCCAGCATTCCACAAAGCTGTTGGCACAACCATGTCTCCTATTCTATAAAATGGAGGGGATGTCTGTTGAGGCAAAGAATGGAGTTATACTGAAGGTTGTTCCCTTCTTGTATGATCAGGGTAGAAAATATTTTGGGATGGTGGGCACGCTTGGAATTTCAGAAGCATATTAGGGACACTCTAAAAATGCCTGCCACGTGGGGAGCTTTCTTAGTCCAAATCCGTTGCCACTGTATATGTCAGGGGTGGGGAACCTTTTTTATCCCAAGGGCCATTTTGACATTTATCACATCACTCGAGGGCTGGGGGCGGGGTTTACGGGTGGGAGTCAATCGCGTGGAAGGGGGTGGGGTTTGTGGGTGGGAGCCAATCGTGCGCACTGGGGGGCCTCCATGCCCGGTGCCATGCCTGCCGTGCCTGCCCCCACCACGTCCGCCGCTGTGCCCAGCATGCCCGCTGCCACGCCCGCTGCTGCCACGCCCACCATGCCTGCCGCCACGCCTGCCCCCGCCACATCCGCCGCTGTGCTCACCGCTGCCGTGCCCGCTGCTGCCACGCCTACCATGCCTGCCGTCACACCCGCCACCATGCCCACCATGCCCCCGCCATGCCATGTCCCCGCCACGCCCGCCGCTGTGCCCACCGCTGCCACCACGCCCACCATCCCTGCCGCCGTGCCTGCCGCCATGCCCACCATGCCCCCGCCATGTCTGCCCCCGCCACGTCCGCCGCTGCGCCCGCCGCCGCACCTGCCACCACGTCCAGCAAGCCCACTGCCTCACCCGCTGCCGCCGCGCCTGCCATACCTGCCGCCGCACCCACCACCACGCCCACCATGCCCACTGCCATCATGGCCCTGCTGCGCCCACTGCCACGGGCCAGATTGATTGCTTTTGCGGGCCTTATACGGCCCACGGGCCGGACATTGCCCACCCCTGGTATATGTGACCACACTAATTTATCATCATTCCTCTATCTCCTCACCATGGGACTCTCTTATCATTTCTGCTCATCTTTATCTTTTATTCTTCGGAAAAGGTTGACAGCACTGAGCTGCAGCCTCCAATTCTATGTTATGCCTAGAGGCAGTCTTATAAACCAGCACTTTTATATTCAATCCATATTCATTCATCTCCCATTCATTCTTGACCTTGTCTCTTCTTGTTTTGCCATAGACACTTCTTCAGTAACATATTATGTAATAAAGAGATTTAAGTGACATATTATGCTGGAACCTCTATTAAGAATCCCCTAAGAAGAATAGAACAATTGGTGATAAGGGTGGGATCCTGCAATGCCACATAAGCATTGGCCTCTCTGGTCTTCCTCCTCCCTAGCCTCTGAATATTAGTGCAAAGGACCTCTATACAGAGTATAAGCTGTGGTTGGACATAGGTTGAGTCATGGCAACTGGATTTCTTTCTTTTGGTTGAAACGTTTCGCTGCTTATCCAAGTAGCTTCTTCAGTCTGGGCAAAAGTTGGTGAGGGGACCCCATACAGTATATGTCTTCCAGGGTGGCTGTATTGTAAGCAGCGAAACGTTTCAACCAAAAGAAAGAAATCCAGTTGCCATGATTCAACCTACAGACAATTCCACCTGGATGACTGAGAATCTTCATCGACTGTGGTTGGACACTTTTGCCATATATGAAATCCTATATAGCTGGACAAGGAGAAAGATGCAATCTGAAGGGTTGTCCTGCTGCACTACTTGGGAGTTGTAGTGCAATGGATTTTTTTAAAAACTTAACAGGAGAAATATGTAGGTACCTTTTCACCAGCTAAAGTTGCTTTGGATAAACATTTTGTTCCATGTAGAAATGTGATGGAATGGTTTAAATTTGGACATAGAGTACAAGCAACTAAGGAATCTATAGGTCCACATGTTTGGGAATTAACTAAATCATATAAGTATGGAGACTTAGAAGCAGCCATGATAAAACACCAAGGGGTGGGGAAATGCATGATAAATATCTGCAGCAGGAAGAATTAACATTGTATAAAGTAGTTACCATTGCTAGATTATACAAAAGAGATCAAGAAGTCATCTAATGGGAGTAATGACAAGGTATCTCTATAGATCCTTCCCTTTACCAGGCTCATCAGCGAAAGATGGTGAAAAGGCCAAGATCTAAAGATGTCTAGGAACACAGTGTTCCGAGATTCAAATAAGTCACAGGCAAAAATTACTTGTTATCATTGTGGATTATGGCATCATTACAGAGAACAATGTAATGCACTGAACACTACCTATCTATATTACCAAAATATAGGACATTTAGCTCAAGTTTGTTACAAGCAAGCCTAGGATGCATCTATTAACCAAAACATAAAACAACCACATGCAAGAAGAAAGTCTGGAGAGGCTCTTAGGACAACAGAAAGTAAAGATGAGGAGAAAGAGTTTGTTTACTTTGTGAATTCTGAAGAAAAATAAATGATCAGCCACTACAGCTGGTGAACGATAGTTGAAATCTGCAGTATTTTACTTGCAGCTAACTTTATTATGCAGAATCTTCAAACAAGGAATTAAAGTTGTTGCCAACAACTACAAATTCTTTTCTAACATTAGCCCTACCCACTCATGTGTTTGGATTAATTTATAATATAACTTGCTTGGAACAATTTAGTGGGTGATAATTTTATATATGTTATCGAGTCTAGAACCACTATTTGGCCAAAAAAAATGTATGTGACCACCATAGCCACCCAGTGGCTTTGGGAGTCAGGCAGCATACAAATTTGATAAATAAATATTCTTCAGAAAAGATACCCTGTGAACCATATGTCAAGAATCACTGCTCATTCTCAGAATCAAATGATTCTGATTCAATTCAACTGATAGAATGATGCAACTTCTTGTTTAAAGGGGTTGGACAAATTACTGAATATTCTCCCAAAATTACAATGGATGATTCCATTATTTTATTTTTATAATTATTTATTTTAATTGTATGAATTGATGTTTTATATTGTATGTTCTATTTTAATTCTTTTTTGTTGTAAACCGACCATATCAGTCATATAAATTAAATAAATAATAATAATAATAATTATCCTCGTTGTACCTTAGACATATACAGTATCATATACCATGTTAAAACCTATGAATGTGGAATTAGAGAAATGTTCCCGCCCTCTGGAACATTCTTCCCCCGGAGGTGAGGCAAGCCCCCTCTCTCCTGGACTTCCGTAAAAAATTGAAGACCTGGTTTTGCCATCGGGCCTGGGGCAGGGAGGGGAATAGTCATTCTTGGGGATGGCTGGTACCCTAGACCGGCTCTTTATACACTTACGGACTGAAGTAGAACTTAGAAATCTTCTATTTGTATTATTGATACTTTGTATTGAATTTTAAATTTTGTTTTTATTGTAAACCGCCCAGGGTCCCTCCTTGAGAGGGAGATGGGCAGTGATAAAAAATTTGATAAATAAATGTTGGAGAATGGTATTTTAGAAGTACACGGAAGTACAAACTGGATATCCAACACACTGGTTGTAACAAAGAAAGTTACTAATGAAATCTGTCTTTCTAGCAATCAAGGGTGGTAAATAAGAATGTGATGTGGGGGCACCATCCTGTACTAACCACAGACAATATTTTCCATGCTTTGCAAAGTGCATAGATTTTTCCTAAATCATATGCCACCACAGGATTTTGGCAAGTAGAATTGGCCCCAGCATCTTACTGTTTGACAATCTGTACAACATACCTTAGTTATAGGTTCAGTAAAGTTCCATTTGGACTATCAATGCCAGAAGCTTATAAAGGTGATAAACTGTATCCTGAAGGGGCTTCCTTTATATGGATGATGTTATCTATGCAGCAACTATAAAAAGGGACTGAGGAGCCTTGTATGATTATTATAATCCGAATGCATCAACTTTTGGGGATGAGTGATGCCCATCCTACAGATTTGGTGGCATCTTGCAACAGACTCAGGCAGATGGATCAAAGAAGCCTGTTGAATATGCCAGCTGTTCACTTTCTTCTCCAGAGCAGCAGCATTCAAAGGTTGAAACTTTGAGATGTATGTGGTCTATAGGTGTGGTCTAGAGAACATTTTTATGTTAATCTGTGGGAGTGTTCATTTGTGCTGTTGATAGATTACAGAATGGCTCATACACATGCTTCAACCATTTTTTCACTTCATATCCAGCAATTCAGTTGGATATTGTCTTTGAAATTTTGATATTTTCTAATGTTGGAAGAGTTGGTTTATCATCGCTTGCTTCTATCAAAGCAAAGGAGTGATAATGTGTAGTACATAAATCCCAGGAGATGTTGCAACAGACAAGAAGAGGAAGGACATGCAGAGAGAGTGGCAGTGCAAGAGGGAGGGAGAGAAATTGATTGGCCAAAGGCTGTAATCAAAATCAGTCCGTTCATTTAGTAAAGAGTTTTAAGTTACAACTTATTCTGGAATCTCTGTTAAGAACTTTCTAAGAAAGAATGCAACAGTTTTAATTACCATATTGTATACAGCTTTGTTCTTACTTCCATAATCAAAATATTTAAATTCATTTGAGTTTGCAATCTAAAAATAAGAACAAAAAATAAAAATATAAGTAGTGTGAAATCTAGTGAATGTTAACATTTTTAATTTTTATAAATGAATAGGCACATGGTAATGGGGATTTTAGTGACCAGATCCTTCCATCTCTATAACATTTGCAAAAATTCTTATTTTAAAATCATACTCTCTCAAAAGAATAGTGTAGTATACTTAGTTCTTTGCAAAACAACTAATCCAAGCAGAAATTACATCTTAACCATGTAATTTTTTGTCATTTGTATAATGCATATTAGACAATTTTATGATATCTAAGAACTACTTCTTCATTGAAGTTTAAAATGCTACTATATAAATGAAATAAACATCTTAAATATTCCCAAACATCAGTAGACACTAAAGTCACAGGCAGTCCAAAATAGAGCAAGAATGGGAAACCTATTAAAAAGTCACCATGAATTTTGTGGTTCCAACAGGACACAAAAGGCTAAAACAGGAAAAATCAATGTGATATAGAAGACTTGAGATAAAGTGAATCCAGAGCCACATTTTCTTGATATCATCCATATGGTCTGAATGTACCATTGCTGTTGCTGATCTTTGCATTGTATTTCTTACCCCCTCCTTTCTTGGTGAAACTGCCTATTCTCAATCAATTTCTAGATTATCAAATTAAAAAAATAATTAGATTTTACCTGCAACCAATGGATCCCTGTTTTCACAGAAATATAGTCAGGAAATATCCCAACATATACATCTGCTCGACTCTGGAAAATCAAGAGAGATTAAGAATAAGAATAATTGATTGATTTTTACTTTTAACTGCCTTCATAGGAATACACTACTAGTCCCCTGATCATCCTTGTGGTTCATCTCTGAAACTGCACCAATTTGTCAGAATCTGTCTTAAAATATGGTGCCCATAACTGGATACAGTACTCAAGATAGAACCTGACCAATGCAAACTAAAGTAAAACTATTACTTCCTGTAATTAGGAAGCTATCTTTTTTCATGAAATTTAAAACAGGATTTGCCTTATTTACAGCTCTGTAGCTCTGCGTTGGATTTCTGTTTTCTAAGTTGATAATGTTGCATTCATTTCTTTAAACTTCTCTGATAAATGTGGTTATAATTTTGTAAAAATAATATTTGATAGTAATGTGATAAAAACACCTTTAATTAGATTTTTAAAAAGTTCCTTTATTAGTGATCAATGTCTAGTAATTCTTACAATGTATTAAAGTTTTACATTTGTAATACAGCTACAGAATTTGTTGTCTAAAAATTATAGATAGGTCATCTTGGAAAACAACATACTGCGTATGAAGAAATAGAGAGTTCTGAAAACACTGCAAATTGAAAGATGGATGTTGAAACAGAAATTTCAAGAAAACAGAAATCCAATTGTTTTCCCCTAAAGTAGTTGGAAATATTGGATTGTGTGGGGGTGGGGAGACAGACAGTGGATCATGAACTGATCTCCTTATAAACTTAGTACATAAGAACAAATAATACTGTTATATTATTCTTTTTTATTGTTCTTTGGGGGTGTGAAGGGAGGGGTATATATTTTATATAACAGCATAAAAGACGTGGAGCCCACCTACCACATTTAAGTTCTTCTGATTATACCCTGTAAAATAAGAAAGCAACAGGAGGCAGAGCTTGTCCACTACTGCAAAACTACATAGCTTGGCATTCAGTATCTTCTGCTTGTAACTAATCAAGCAAAGCTCTTTCTTTCCCAAAATAATCTGCAAAAGAACAATGCATCTCTTTACAACAATGGCCCATATTGGAATGAAACTTTACATAAGAGGATGTCTACATCTACAGTTTGCTTTATGTATTCTCTGCTTTTCCATTATGACATAAAAATAGGCTGACCATACGTCCCATTTTGAATGGGACAGTCGGGACAGTCCCGTTTTTTAAGCATTTTTCAACCATCTCGTCGTTTTCATAAAAATCTCAATTTTGTCCCATTTTTCAAATCTGGCGGGAGTGGCACGGAAGGAGAATCTGAGCTGGAGTGTGGACCGGGGGCGGGGTTCGAAGGCGGGAGCCAATCGCACGGACCGGGGGACCGGGTTTGCAGGTGGGAGCCATTCGCACAGACCAGGGGGCGGGGACCCCTGTCTTTTTTATGAATACGGAATATTACATAAGACCCCATCCCGTTTTGCCATCCTGAAATATGGTCAGCCTATATAAAAAGGATTTTTTCTGCAGGGGGAGGTAGAGAGAAGGGAACTGTATTGCTGCAGGCCCAGGAGAACATGAGATAGACTTGCTGCAGAAGGAGTCAGTAAAAATAAGGAAGCCATTCTGACATTCAAACACAGTGCCAGGAGATTGTTGGACATCAAGGAACTGCACACTGGTAAACCTGTGCCATTCATTTAGACTTGCACTGCACATCCATTGATCTTTCCCCATTATTCTAATAAAGCTAATAGTAATGCTTTACCAGCAGGTCCAAAGTTTTTCTCTGCCTTGTGATAGCACATTCCTGTACCATCACCATCCTGTCTATAAGCCAACTAAATCAAGAGAACTTGTGGGACAGTCTCCAGGGTTGTGCTGATGTTCAGCTTGTTGTATATATTTTATGATTCAGAAAGAATATGGAAAGCTAGTTTTAAAAGTCAGGCTGAAAAGTTTTTTCCTGTGGGAGTCAGAAGTGCTCTTGCAAACTCCCCCCTCAGGAATGTTGATAGCTGGTGCCTGAAGGTCTAGTTAGTTTAGCCAATCAAAAAGTTACCTGTTGGTCCTATTCCAAATAAGTAATGGGTGAGTGGTCACATGTCACACATTGTCCACTCAGGTACTGCCAAGTTGTAATTGTAAAGGCTTTAAAATGTAAATCTTCCTTTTGTGTTGTGAGTTTGTTGTTGGTGAGTGCGGAGAGGCAATTGCCTCTTTGTTGTTGTTGTTGTTCAGTCGTTCAGTCGTGTCCGACTCTTCGTGACCTCATGGACCATAGCACGCCAGGCCTTCCTGTCCTCCACTGTCTCTCGGAGTTTACTCAAATTCATGTTCATTACATCGGTGGTGCTATCTAACCATCTCATCCTCTGCCGTCCCCTTCTCCTTTTGCCCTCAGTCTTTCCCAGCATCAGGGTCTTTTCCAGTGAGTCCTCTCTTCTCATTAGGTGGCCAAAGTATTTGAGCTTCAGCTTCAGCATCTGTCCTTCCAATGAGCAGTCAGGGTTGATTTCCTTTAGTATTGACTGGTTTGACCTCCTTGCAGTCCAAGGGACTCTCAAGAGTCTTCTCCAGCACCACAGCTCGAAAGCATCAATTCTTCGGCGCTCAGCCTTCCTTATGGTCCAACTCTCACAGCCATACATTGCTACTGGAAAAACCATAGCTTTAACTATACGGACCTTTGTCGGCAAGGTGATGTCTCTGCTTTTTAATATGCTGTCTAGGTTTGCCATAGCTTTCCTTCCAAGGAGCAAGCGTCTTTTAATTTCATGGCTGCAGTCACCATCTGCGGTGATCTTGGAGCCCAAGAAAATAAAATCTGTCACTGCTTCCATTTCTTCCCCTTCTATTTGCCAGGAAGTGATGGGACCAGATGCCATGATCTGGGTTTTTTTAATGTTGAGTTTCAAGCCAGCTTTTGCACTCTCCTCTTTCACCCTCATCAAGAGGCTCTTTAGTTCCTCTTCACTTTCTGCCATTAGGGTGGTATCGTCTGCATATCTGAGGTTGTTGATATTTTTCCCGGCAATCTTAACTCCGGCTTGTGATTCATCCAGCCCGGCATTTCTCATGATGTACTCTGCATATAAGTTAAATAAGCAGGGTGATAATATACAGCCTTGTCGTACTCCTTTCCCAATTTTGAACCAGTCGGTTGTTCCATGTCCGGTTCTAACTGTTGCTTCTTGACCCACATACAGGTTTCTCAGGAGACAGGTAAGGTGGTCTGGTACTCCCATCTCTTTAAGACTTTGCCACAGTTTGTTGTGATCCACACAATCAAAGGCTTTAGCGTAGTCAATGAAGCAGAAGTAGATGTTTTTCTGGAACTCTCTTGCTTTTTCCATGATCCAGCGAATGTTGGCAATCTGATCTCTAGTTCCTCTGCCTCTTCGAAACCCAGCTTGCACTTCTGGTAGTTCTCGGTTCACATGCTGCTGAAGCCTAGCTTGTAGGATTTTGAGCATAACCTTGCTGGCATGTGAAATGAGCGCAATTGTACGGTAGTTTGAACATTCTTTGGCATTGCCTTTCTTTGGAATTGGAACGTAAACTGACCTTTTCCAATCCTGTGGCCACTGTTGAGTTTTCCAAATTTGTTGGCATATTGAGTGCAGCACTTTAACAGCATCATCTTTTAGGATTTTAAATAGCTCAGCTGGGATACTGTCTTCTCCGCTAGCTTTGTTGTTAGTAATGCTTCCTAAGGCCCACTTGACTTCACTCTCTAGGATGTTCGGCTCAAGGTCAGTGACCACACCATCGTATTTATCAGGGATATTAAGATCTTTCTTGTATAGTTCTTCTGTGTATTCTTGCCACCTCTTCTTAATCTCTTCTGCTTCTGTTAGGTCCCTGCCTTTTTTGTCCTTTATCATGCCCATCTTTGCACAAAACGTTCCCTTGATATCTCCGATTTTCTTGAAGAGATCTCTAGTCTTCCCCATTCTATTGTTTTCCTCGATTTCTTTGCATTGTTCATTTAAGAAGGCCTTCTTATCTCTCCTTGCTATTCTCTGGAATTCTGCATTCAGTTGTTTATATCTTTCCCTTTCTCCCTTGCCTTTTGCTTCCCTTCTTTCCTCAGCTATTTGTAAAGCCTCATCAGTCAGCCACTTTGCTTTCTTGCATTTCTTTTTCTTTGGGATGGTTTTAGCTGCTGCCTCCTGTACAATGTTACGAACCTCCATCCATAGTTCTTCAGGCACTCTGTCTACCAGATCTAATCCTTTAAATCTATTCCTCACCTCCACTGTATATTCATAAGGGATATGATTTAGGTCATACCTGATTGGTCTAGTGGTTTTCTCTATGATCTTCAATTTAAGCCTAAATTTTGCAATAAGAAGCTCATGATCTGAGCCACAGTCAGCTCCAGGTCTTGTTTTTGCTGATTGTATAGAGCTTCTCCATCTTTGGCTGCAAAGTATATAATCAATCTGATTTCGGTATTGACCATCTGGTGATGTCCATGTGTAGAGTCGTCTCTTGTGTTGTTGGAAAAGAGTGTTTGCTATGACCAGCGTGTTCTCTTGACAAAACTCTATTAGCCTTTGCCCTGCTTCATTTTGTACTCCGAGGCCGAACTTGCCTGTTATTCCGGTTATTTTTTGACTTCCTACCTTAGCATTCCAGTCCCCTATGATGAAAAGGACATCTTTTTTTGGTGTTAGTTCTAGAAGGTGTTGTAGGTCTTCATAGAACCGGTCAACTTCAGCTTCTTTGGCATCAGTGGTTGGGGCATAGACTTGGATCACTGTGATGTTGAATGGTTTGCCTTGGATTCGAACTGAAAGCATTCTGTCATTTTTGAGGTTGTACCCCAGTACTGCCTTTCCCACTCTTTTATTGACTATGAGAGCTACTCCATTTCTTCTAAGGGATTCTTGCCCACAGTAGTATATATAATGGTCTCCTGAATTAAATTCGCCCATTCCTGTCCATTTTAGTTCGCTGATTCCCAATATGTCGATGTTCAATCTTGTCATCTCATGTTTGACCACATCCAGCTTACCTTGATTCATAGTTCTTACATTCCAGGTTCCTATGCAATATTGTTCTTTACAGCATCGGACTTTCCTTCCACTTCCAGACACATCCACAACTGAGCGTCCTTTCGGCTTTGGCCCAGTCGTTTCACACTTTCTGGAGCTACTCGGAATTGCCCTCTGCTCTTCCCCAGTAGCATTTTGGACACCTTCCAACCTGAGGGGCTTATCTTCCGGCATCATATCTTTTAGCCTTTTGATACTGTCCATGGGTTTTCTTGGCAAGGATACTGGAGTGGTTTGCCATTCCCTCCTCCAGTGGACCACGTTTTGTCAGAACTCTCCATCATGACCTGTTCTTCTTGACCTGACTTCATTGAGTTACGCAAGCCCCTTCGCCACGACAAGGCAGTGATCCATGAAGGGGATGTTAATTAAGCCATGTGCTCTACTCGGCTGAGTCAGAGCTTAGTTCCTGTTTTCTTCATTTTAAAATAAAAGTAGCATTTTTTCTACTGCAAGTTTTCAGTTCATTTATCTCTTAATATTTCTATAACTCTGAGCTCACAAATTATTACAAACTATAAAACAGCTGGCTCTAAGCTGCTCTGCGTTATGAAGTGTTCCCTTTGAACAAAAAGTGGGTACATCAGTCAATTAAATTAAACTCTTGGACAAGAATATATTTTCCTTAATATGAGGAGGAGCATGTGAGCCACGTGCACCAGGTTCTATTAAATGGCCTTTAGAGTCAAAAAATTTGCCCTAGTGAAATGTATGCCTAAAGCCTCTGTAACTTAAGGCACGTCATTCAGCATTTTAAGCCCATCCAACCTCTCCAAACCTCCAAACAAGGAAAATAATGAAACAATATCATTAGTTACAGTTCGGGCAGCCCCTGGAGATATTTTTTAAGTGAAGAGCTCTTGCCAACCCTGCCCTAAAGGACTCTACTGATGGTTTGCCATCAAGGCTTTACTCCCAGGACGAGCAATTCATTCAGCAAGAGACATCAGAGTAAAAGCAATGGTTTGCCTTCTGGCACAGGATAGGAAATTGCTCTAAATTTGCCTGCAAGGCACCAAAAGCTTGTAGCTGAGGAAGAATAATTATGACTCAGGAGTTTATCTCTACCCAGTCAATACTGAGCGTTCCTCACTGTGTAGAACCAAATGAAAGCCCTGAAACACTTTCTTCTGATCACATCTTTCCTCTACAATTGATCAAGCTCAGGATCTGAAAGTGCTTTATCTGCATAATCTCAGTCCCTTGAAGATTGCTTGCCAGACATGTGCCTTCTAAGAACCTATAATCTCGGCCCCATCAGGACTGGATGGGTGCAAGCTACACTCCCCTTTGTCTTCATTCTGGTATGTAATTGAAATTAGCTGGGATGAACATTGGAGGTGAGTTATCTATCAATGAAAAAGCAAAAGAGAACAATGTGAGTATTGAACTTACTTGAATGAATTCCTCAGATAATAATTGAGAGAGTACCAAAAGCTTCCAGCTGTCTTTAAGTGTGTAGCCAGGAGCAAAACACATAAAGAGTTTGATTTGGGGGGTCAGCTGTGGTATGAGTGAAAAAGCAGTAAGACCTGCAAAAGAGAAGGATCTTTAAAAAGGTAACTGTACCCATATATAATAGGGCAGTAATGCATTCCTTTTTCAGGCATCCCATGATTAATAGCAATGAAAGCATAACCCACCATCTTGCTCTCTAAGAGTTGGTGTTTTGTGTGCCAAACATTGACTTCTCTTAAGTGAAAAGGTGATGAGAATGTTGAAGAAGATAAGTTATAAACTAGGTCTCCAGTCCATTACCAGACCCTTCCTCCGAGCAAAGCAGAATTATGGCAAGCCCTGCCAGCCAATGACATCGCTGCATAATGGTCAGCCCCACTAAGTAGACCAAATCAACCTCACAGGAAGGCTAAAACTATTGAGATTGGCTATAATAACAGAATGTTGCACATTCTGATTGACCTCCTCCTCCTCCTCTTCCTCGTTCAGTAAATTAAGAGGGCATCTACCTGAGTCGCTTCCAAATGTTATCTTGTTGTTCTAGACTTTAAAAATGCTTTAGCCCCTTTTGCCTAGGTAACAATTCTGGCATATCACCAACAAGGTCATCCTCCTTACTCTCTACAATAAGCTCCTGCTTTACAATAAGATCCTGTATTGTGATGCCACTGTGGGGTGGGGATTGTGTAGTGATGTTACTGCTCAGGCTCAGATGCTGCAAAAGTACATCTTGTTCTTTGCTTGCTGGCAAAAAACAGGCCAGCCAGCCCAGTTATATTTATATTTCCAACTTATATCACCGCCCATCTCCCCCCATTCTGGAGGGGACTCTGGGCGGTTTACACCAAGCCAGTAATTAAAACATATAAAAATTTATAAAATAGAATACATAATTTAATTAAATATATAAGATCCAAGAGGCTCTGATGTTAGGCTTTAAAGAACCCTATGGAGCAAGCCAACCCCAAGAGGAGCTATTACTCCCCCCATCCCAATTGCTGCTGTTATCTTGGATTTAATATAAATATAAATATAAATATAAATATAAATATAAATATAAATATAAATATAAATATAAATATAAATATAAATATAAATATAAATATATATGAATCAAATAATGTCAATTGACTTCCCTGGCTATAATGAAGATACCCCTGTCCCTATGCCATAGACTGCATAACTGATATAACTTTATGGAACAGATTCATTACCAGAAGATCCCAAATTCTATTTCTGGAAACTCACATATACTGTAAATAACAAAAACACCCAACCCTCCCCCCCCAAAAAACAAAAAATCTTATTGGATGTGCAAAAGGGTATTGCCCCCCCTCAACAAAAGGGAGGTAAGTTTGCTGTATTTTGCAGTAAAATTCCAGCAGGAGAAAATAAACAAACAAATAAATAATATCAATGTGTAAGCAGTGATTGAAACCCCTAAAACAGATTTTTTAAAAATTAAAAACCCATTATAAATGGTAATGATAAGAATAGCAGCAGCAACAAAAACATATATTCCTAGCAGCAGGAAAGTATGAGGTGATTAATTCTTGAGAAGATATAATTGGATGCCACCACTAGTAAGACCCTGTCCCAGCTAATATTTATTACAGTTCACTTGATGGAGGTACCCAGAGTAGATGATATATATAGATGACTATTTTTTTGTTTTATTTCCTAAAGGAAATCAATCCTGACTGCTCATTGGAAGGACAGATGCTGAAGCTGAAGCTCAAATACTTTGGCCACCTAATGCGAAGAGAGGACTCACTGGAAAAGACCCTGATGCTGGGAAAGACTGAAGGCAAAAGGAGAAGGGGACGGCAGAGGATGAGATGGTTAGATAGCATCACCGATGTAATGAACATGAATTTGAGTAAACTCTGAGAGACAGTGGAGGACAGGAAGGCCTGGCGTGCTATGGTCCATGAGGTCACGAAGAGTCGGACACGACTAAATGACTGAACAACAACATTTTTTTTTGTTTCTGGTTGGACTTCTCTGTGGTTTACTTTCTGTGTAAGTTACTGTTTTACAAGCTATCCTAATTCTCCACCGAGGACACTATTTAGGCTTTCTAAGACCATTTATTTATTTATTTGTTTGTTTGTTTAATTTATATGACCACCCATCTCCCCCCATGGGGAACTCTGGGCGGTTCACAATAAACAAGTTAAAATAGAATCTAAAAATATATAAAAAACCACAATAGTACAATACAATAAATAATTATAAAATCCAGATGGACGAAGGCATTCATTAAAAGAAGGACATTAAAATTAGGGGATTAGCCACCCCCATGAGGAACTATCCCTTCCTCCTTCCCATGCCAGGCGGCAGAACCAGGTCTTCAGCTCTTTCCTAAAGGTCGGGAGGGAGGAAATCTGTCTCAACTCTGGGGGCAAGGTGTTCCATAGAGTGGGCGCTGTCACAGAGAAGGCCCGCCTCCTAGACCCCATCAGATGGCATTCTCTAATTGATGCGGTTCGTAGCAGGCCCTCTCTGAATGACCGGGTGGGGCGGGTTGATAACATGGGGATAAGACGGTCCCTCAGGTATTTACTGTATATGTGGCTATCAGATTTCTCTTGCATTATTTTCCTGAGCTGTAAGTTTCTGATAAATACGTACACCTAATTACAGATAAAAATTGAGGGTTACAATGGTTCAGTAAACCAAGAACTTTAAGGGTTAGATTCTTCCCACCCTTTGAAATGTAAGTAGAACTCCATGCTCTTAGGGCTAATCTACACTGCTTGGTTGTCCTCACACCGAAATGGGCCAGCCATTTCTGGAGAGCAGACATGGACAGTATTGCCCTCTATGAATCCTCCGCTTATTGGCAAACCAACCTTGGGGCTTGTTTTTACACAAGTTCAAAACTCATTTGTCTATGTTATATAGCCTCAAGGTTCCTGTCTGTTTGGGATATTATGCTTCATTCTGTTGCAAGCTAACCTTTGTAGTTTATTAACTACTTCTTCAGCTGAGCCAATGGTGATCATGCTCTCTACTACATTTTTAGAGCTGCCTTTTACCATGAATGTTGCATAGCTGTATTACAGAACAGGGCAGAAAACAGAATTATGACCTTCAGCTAAACATCCCCACTTTTCAAGTCTCACATACATGTATCTCCATCTCCACAGAGAAGGTGCTTCAAGGTCTTAAGAACCTTATCAATCTTTGATATAAAGATGAAAATGTTTGCCCTTTTCACAATTCTTTTCTGAGCCTATGAGAATCAAATTTATTTATTGTAACCCGCCCAGAGTCCCTTGCATGGGAGATGGGCGGGGAATAAATTTGAATAATAAAAAATAAATAAAATAAATAAAATTTCAAATTATATTAAGCATGCTTTTCAGAGCGCATGCTTACAATACTATTTTACTTTACAACGTATCAATTATGGTCAACTAGCTCTTGATTGGGTACAGATAAATGGGGGTCAATATTAATCTACTCATACTATTTTCCAACTGAACATTGATCCCAAAGGCACTATTTGTCCCAAAGTACTATTAGCTGCAAATAGTATATTTGGAGGACAAACAGTGCATAGACTCAAGGATAAAATACTAATTTTCAAAGTTGTGGTCTCCATAAGGGAATGGCCACTGGACAGCTGAAAGTGCTCTTTTTAACATGCAATATCCAGATCCTAAAATTAATTCTCATTATGGACACTGATTTTTGCCTGCATTTTAATTCTGGCTTTTGGGTTCTCTCATGCTGTAACTCTCAAACTGGATGACCACCTTCTCCCCAGGAGGCCAAGTCAAAAAGGATATAAAGATAAAACTTTTTTCTTTTTTTCTTTTGTTGTTCCTGAACTTACCAATTGTCCCTCCTTGAGAATAGCCAATATAATATAAACCTTTCTGCTGAGTTTTCTGCAGGATAAATTTGATTGTTGCTGGAATATCATGTATAGCCATTTCATGAAAACTGGAACATATGAATTCAAAAATCACATTGGAAATTCTGAACAGGGGTAGAGGAACAATTTTTCTCCCCCTCCCCTCACCATTTTCATTTTCACTGGGTGGAATTTTCAAAATGAATCACAATGTAAGAAACAAAGCAGTAGTATTGGGGTATCTGCAGGGAGAAGGTCAAAAAAGTTAAGATGGCAACTTCAACCACATGACCCCCATGTGGATGATGATGATGATGATGATGATGATGATGAAATAGACAAGGAAACAGACTGAGATGAGGGCAAGGTTGAAACAATAGGGAGAAAGGTTGGAGGTAGGAGAAAAAAACCCTAGGAAATAGGAGGGGGGAAAAATGGAAAAACCCTATAAGCTAAACAAAACTAAAAATTCAAAAAACAAAACTTCTAGATTTTATCTAATTCCCTTTTGCACTCTCTCCCTCCCTCTAAAAGCAATCTATCAAAATTATATAACTTTCTTCCATTTTTCCAATGTCTTAATTAAACTTTTAAACAAGGAATTAAACCTAGAGCAAATAGAATGATATTGTCCAGTCCCACCTCTCTTTCAGTACAAAGCTAATTCAAAGGCTGAGAGTTTACTAATTTCATTAAACCAACAATTACAGTTTAGACCAGTGTTTCTCAACCTTGTCAACTTTAAGATGTGTGGACTTCAACTCGCAGAATTCTGGGAGTTGAAGTCCACACATCTTAAAGTTAACATGGTTGAGAATCACTGGTCTAGAACATAGGCGTTCTTCCAGGAGTTAGCTCCTAATTTAGAAGGACTCTGCTGTAAGAGATTCCCAGTTGTGTAAGAACATACAATATATTGAGCATGAACAGAGAATATGAGTATCAGAGGTATTAATAACCAGAAACAATGCAGCACATATTTAAACAGACACCATTAACATGAAAAGTAATCTAATGCAATATTTTCTAGCTAAGCATGTTACTTCTTCCTTAGGATGACCTCATGCCTGAGGCTAAAGTCCTGTTGCTTGCTTTTATGTGCTTTCCCCCCAGCTTGTTGTAGGAGGCTTTCCCCCCACTTTTTATCCAAGGTTGAAGAAATCCCCACAGCCGCCCCCACCACCACCACCTTCCCAACCTCAGCACACACTTCTTGGTCCTTTCTCAGAGAATGTATGGAGAATCTCTTTCTGCTGTGTGATAATGTAAGTATTCTTCCTGAAGATGATGCTGATTCAAATGTCTGAACTAGCAGCTTGCTTTGCTTTCTGGCATAAGACAGGCTGGGAGAGTGAATTGGGAGGGTGAGGTCTTGCCTATCCATTTCACTACAAAGACTTTCTGGTGAAATTTTCTGTTGTTATTTAAAACAAACCAAAATGTACCTTTTTTCTTTCTTTCAATTTTTATATTATATTGTTCTATATAAATGTTGTTAATATTGAATAAAGCACTTAAAAATCCAAGGTTGCTTCATCAAAACTTGAGGGAATCCGGTCTTCATAAGAAGTTCTTCCCATGGCATAAAAAGTTATTCCTCCAGTCAACCGATCCTTATCCCTAGTTGCTAAAATTAGGAAAAGCACCATGTAGTGCGTCTCATTTCTTCACATGAATCTCACTACAGTAGATGAAATAATGATAATATCTTGGCTTTTCCCAGAAACTTACCTAAAATCCCAAAATTCTTCTTGGTCTATTGTCAAGTTCCTGTGTCTTCTAGACCAAGAGGTCCCTCTGTTATTGATAATCCAGACATCATAGCCAGCATCTGCTAGCACAAATCCCAGGCTATTGTTGGGAATATTTGCAATCCAGCATCTTCCTTCAGTAAATGTACCAGATACAAGTAAGGCAGCTGGATTTGGTCCTGAGAAAGAAATGATAAACACATTCAAAAATATAAGGACTGACATCCTACCTAACCCTAACCCTAACCCTTTTTTTTTACTCATCTGCACTGAAATTGATAATTGGGAACAGTCTGTCTTAGACCAGAACAAAAACATATATGGAAATGATGACATTTTTCTAAACTGAGGCTGTTTATTTCTAATTAAACCTTTCTTGGGGCTAACCCACACCTCTTTGAACAAATTATTTATTTAAACAAAAGCACCCTGAAAAAAAGTATAGTAATATCTTGGCAGCAAAACACAAACAAGAAACATTGCTATGGGGAAATTAAAGTTCATATAGGTGGGTGACAACTAGGGTTCACATTACTGAATGGCATCTATGATTGTTTTGGGCTTTCTTTTGCAGGGACAAAACCTGAAAGAAAAAAACACAGGGGTGTGTGTGTGTGTGTACTATACACTACTGCATTTCACACAAAAGTGTGAGGGGGTTGCTCAGGTTGTGAGGGGTAGGGCTGTGTATTACGTCAGAAATAATTTGAATGGTGTGGCCGTTCCTTTCTGTTACTGTGTGATTCTGAAAAGGGGTGTTTCTGCTATAAAGAATTGCAGTCAGATGTTCTGTTCATGTTCTCACATGCTCTAAAACACCATTTCCAATTTATTTCAGAAGCAATGCATAGCTCTAGTAAATCAGAAATCCAAGACCACTATTAATATGTTTGGATAGTTTGTTGAGCTTTGTTATATGTGTATTTTGTACATGATTTTATGCCCTGTAGATACTGACCTTTGAAATGTCTTCTATATTAGTTGTTTGCTTACTGCACATCAAAACATCAGACACAGGGAAGAGCACAGAGATGCCTTTTTTTTTTTTTGCCCAGCATGTGTCTGAAGGCAAGTGGAAAAAAGAAAAAGAGAAAGAACTATGCCAAATAGTTTGCTTGAGCTTGCTGGTTGAGATGGAGTGGTATGTCATACTGCCTGTAACCTGAAGTACACCTCAGAAAAAATTCAACCAAGAAGATGGCATGCATGCATGCATGCATGCATTGATTGATTGATTGATTGATTGATTGAAAAGCAATTCTGATATATTTCTGCAATTATCTCTTTTTTTCAAGTTAACTCATGATGCTTGCAGAAAATAGATTTACCCAGGCAATTCACTCTTACTTATCTCAGAATCCAGAAACTAGTAGATATGTGGATTAAAAAATCTTTCCCTTTCATTTGGGGATGGGATCTAAAATTATTTTAAGGTAGTTTTCTTAATTTAGAATTAGTTTAGTCACTTTGCATATTTCAATTCACATCTCAGGAATCTGAGACCCATCCTGTATCCTGCTACATATAACTCTAGTATTTTAACTCGGAATAGTATGAAATTGTCAGACATTATATATCATAAGCAAGCAATCTGGATTTGATAAGTATTCAGGAATCACAGCTGAAATATTTCCCCTTATTTATTGCCTCCTACACCTGAGTTTTTGAGACTTTATTACTCCATAGGAGTACAGCCCTGCCATGTTTCAAAAGAACAATGAGTTATTTAGTTCTTCTGACTTTCATTTTTGGATTTATCTTTGAACTGTGGTGGATGCATAGCTTTGATGTTTTATGATGGTGTGGGTTGGCATTTACCAAGATTCAGGTACTCTTTCAGAAAACTGTACTTTTTTCTGGCTAACAAAGTATGTCAGAGTGATACTATGAACCCTCTTTTTTTTTTCAAAAGCTCAAAGTTACATCCCATACTTACCAGTCTTCCTAGAACTATGCATTCCATAAGGAATTCTATTTGCAATCAAGTAATAACCATCATCTGTCATAACTTCATGCTCTTCACTGGGATATCCCCAGTACTGGATTATTTCACTCTGCAAGAAAAAAAAGTGCTGAGAACAATTAGATTTAGAACCATTGAATCAGAGGAGGAGGAGACTAACCATGACTAAGGCATTTGCTAGAATATAAGCCACAAATCTCTTGTTATAGTGGAGTCCTTGGTGCTCTCTGAGCCTTGTTGTTTCCTTGCAGACATTTCATTGCCAGACTAGGCAACATCTTCACAAGCAGGACAAGCCATGGTATATAAACAGAGAGCAAGTCCCACTCCCTTTTCGCACTGAAGATGTTGCCTAGTCTGGCAATGAAACGTCTGCAAGAAAACAACAAGGCTCAGAGAGCACCAAGGACTCCACAGTTCAACCCTGAGCTACAAATATTCTCTTCAGTTGGTCTCTTGTTATTGTTATGCAACAATAATAATGAAGTTCAGTAACTTCACTACCTTTTGGCCTAGTGAAATGTGACATGCGAGCAATAAATTTTGGAACGGCTAATACCTACATCATTTTAAATTGAATTATTTGTAAAAGTTGGTGGTGTCTAATGGCTGAATTATAGGAACAAGGAAACTCCTTTCATACCTCCAGTTGAAGATAAATCACTAGATGGATTTAGGTTCAATTCGTTAAATCTCTCTCTTTATCTCATAAATTTCTGACAGCACATGAATCCTGCCAAAATACACTACAAGAGCTCACTTGACTGAAAGAAAAGGGCCTGGGTGCTCTAGATTCACACTAATTTCTTTATGTGCATCCTCTCCATGTGGACTGAGGTAAATGATAGAGGATTTCTACTTTTTTGGATGAGCTGAGACCATCTGATGTGTATCAAGAGCCATGATCTGCTTTGTATCATTCTAGTCCCCAATGAAATCTGGCCTTAGTATTGTTTAACATTTGAGGGTGGGGGGGACATGAGCCCAGAAATATTTTTCATCAGAATAAGATGAAATTTGTCGGAATCTTAAACTGTTATGAATGGGTGGTCAGGTACTAATTTTTACAGATTTTGTAGCAGGTATTTGAAGCTATGCTGCTTTAACATCTCTCCCCGCCCCCAAATGTTTGTTGAATATTTGTTCAGACCTTCATCCTGAATATGAAGAGGATGGCAAAGGAAAGAATTGGGATTCAAACCCTTAATCCTCACTGGAGCATGTGAATCAGGGTTTTCGCTTTTATAACAAACAAATCCAAATGATTCTGAATAAACAACTTACAACAGTCATACATATTTGAGGATTCATATGTCTGTTCTGTAGGAGTTCTTCCAAATCTGTCATCTGTTGAGTTAAGTACAGTACTGCCATAAAAAGCCACATGTTAGATCTGTGTAAAAAAAAAAGAGACAGGTGTTTTAAAGAAAGACAGACAGTTTCCAGGCTCTAAAATATCAGCCACTGAGATGGAAGATTTGGGGAACATCTCTGAAGAAAGTCTGAGTGGGGCATAGGAAAGGGGCTACAGAGAATTGTGTTAAGGACAAGACATAAGAGGGGCCATAACAAGGCATTCAAAAGTGCTTGACTTGAGGCCCCAAGGCCGCTCTCAATCCTTGAAATCTTTGGGTGAATCTTTTCAGAGTCCTTCAAAAGATATTACTAACTTGTGATTATAAATGTGTCAGGACATTCATAGGTGTCTGCTCCTAACTACAATGATGCCACGATGATGAAATGTCTGTCATGATGCAAGCTCTGCTGTTATGTACTGGTGTCACAGTGTTGTCTGCAAGGACATGAAGGGAGGAGTTTGCGTTGGGATAGCGTGGCCTGTGTTTTGCCACTTGCCTCTCTTGCCCTCCATCCCCAGCAGTTGCTTCTGGGGACATTGCAAAATATGTAACTGGGGAGTTATATTAATATATTAACAATACTTAACTTTTATTAAATGTAAATGAAAATAAATGAAAACTAACTTTTAGTCTGGCTCCACTCAATATTGATTCCAGAGAGGCCCCCACCATGCCCATCAGGCCAAGTAGAGAACTCCTACCTCAAGGTGTGTACAAAGTTATTCAAAGTTACTCAAATCATATGGGGAGGAATGTTTAATCCTTAATAATAAGGAATGTCATGATACTGATAAAACTGACCCACGCACACACATTCACTCTTGGGAAACGCTGCTGTTGGTTATAATGGCTGTTTTCCTTTAAACAGCAGTTTGCAGAGGGTGGACAGGCCATTACAACAGCATACTATCTTGATTCATTTCCCTTGGTTTTAAAAAAAACAGACTTTGAATTATAAGGTTAAGAGTAAAATCTTACCTGCCTGTCTTTCATTTGATCTGTTTGATCTTCTTGAAATCTGTTCCTAAGCTGCTATAAAAGCAGAGAAATGCAGTGTGGATGTGTACATACATGCATATATTTGACCTTGAGTCACTAGCATTAAAGGTAGTTAAATCAATAGTGAGTGTACCATTGAAAGATCTGAAAGACCAGGTTGGGGATAGATCGTCTTGGAGAAAATCTATCTCTGTGGTCGCTAGGAGTCGAAAACGACTTGGTGGCATATAATCAATCAAATATGAATAGCAAGAGGACTTCCGGTGGGGAATATGGCCGACTGAACAGCCTTGTCCACGAGCTCCGTGTGGACAGAACTGGCAATGCTTTTTTTTCAGGCTCAGGCTTTTACCTGAAGCCCAGAGCTTTTTCATCAGTTAAGAAAAAGCTCGGAATTATCCCATTTCGTCCTCCAAAACATCACCTTGCAGCCTGAGAATCGCAACAGCGAGGACCTGGTAAGAGATGACGGGAGGCTAGGGAAGCCATCATTTCCAGCCTGTGTTTGTAGCATTAAAGGACATTAGGTCGAGCTCCCCCCCCCCCGCCCATTTCTAAATCACTCAATTTATATTTTTAGGTTTTCTTACCCTAAGAGAGGCTTTCTACAACAAGAAAAAGTGGACTCTCTTGGTGCCTATCAATATTTCTGGATTGACTTAAAAAAACCTTTTTGTTAGCCTTTGGCTTACTTCCCGTTTAATTTTAAGGTGGACTGAGAATAATTAATCATCTCCCTGTTACTATTTTTGTATTTAATTTGAAGGACTTAACTTTTTCCTACACATTGAATTTGCTACTTGGACTTTTCATTTTTCTGTTCACTCTTTGTAGATGCTGGTTAGTGTATTTTTTTCTTTGTCAATTTTACTTAATAACTTCGCAAGCCTTTCATTAGCTCCTATCTGTGTTAGTCAAATATCCAGGGGGAGACATAATCTACTGCCTGAAATATGGACAATCTTAAGGAAAACTTTGCATAGCTCCGTGCTGGGCTCCATTCTGATTTCAAAGAGATTCTTTACGACACTCGCCAAGCCATTATGCAAGATATTCAGGATATTGCAGAAAATATCAGTGCTAAAATGTGTCAATTGGCTGAAGATGTTCTGTGGGGGGGAGGAAGAAGTTTATCAAGAGGGGGGATTTTTTATGGACAGAGAAAATGGTCCCTTTGAAGAGCCAGAAGACGAACATATTTTGGTGAAGAAGGAGTTAAAGTTTGACTTGCAAGATACTGATAAGACTGTATTTCTCTAACTTTTTAATGAAAAATGTCTTATGCATAATATGGAGAAAAGTAAATGTCCTGGTATATTTCAATGTAGGATAAGAAATTAAGGATATATACACTGCTCAAAAAAATAAAGGGAACACTGAAACAACACAATGTAAGTCCAAGTCAATCACACTTCTGTGAAATCAAACTGTCCACTTAGGTAGCAACACTGATTGACAATCAATTTCACATGCTGTTGTGCACATGGAATAGACAACAGGCGGAAAGCATAGGCAGTTAGCAAGACATCCCCAATAAAGGAGTGGATCTGCAGGTGGTGACCACAGACCACTTCTCAGTTCCTATGCTTTCTGGCTGATGGTTTGGTCACTTTTGAATGCTGGCGGTGCTTCCACTCTAGTGGTAGCATGAGACAGAGTCTACAACCCACACAAGTGGCTCAGGTAGTGCAGCTCATCCAGGATGGCACATCAATGCGAGCTGTGGCAAGAAGGTTTGCTGTGTCTGTCAGCATAGTGTCCAGAGCATGGAGGCGCTACCAGGAGACAGGTCAGTACATCAGGAGACGTGGAGGAGGCCGTAGGAGGGCAACAACCCAGCAGCAGGACCGCTACCTCCGCCTTTGTGCAAGGAGGGACAGGAGAAGCACTGCCAGAGCCCTGCAAAATGACCTCCAGTGGGCCACGAATGTGCGTGTGGCTGCTCAAACGGTCATAAACAGACTCCATGAGGGTGGTATGAGGGCCCGACGTCCACAGGTGGGGGTTGTGCTTACAGCCCAACACCGTGCAGGACGTTTGGCATTTGCCAGAGAACACCAAGATTGGCAACTTCGCCACTGGCGCCCTGTGCTCTTCACAGATGAAAGCAGGTTCACACTGAGCACATGTGACAGACGTGACAGGGTCTGGAGACGCCGTGGAGAACGTTCTGCTGCCTGCAACATCCTCCAGCATGACCGGTTTGGCAGTGGCTCAGTAATGGTGTGGGGTGGCATTTCTTTAGGGGGCTGCACAGCCCTCCATGTGCTCGCCAGAGGTAGCCTGACTGCCATTAGGTACCGAGATGAGATCCTCAGACCCCTTGTGAGACCATATGCTGATGCGGTTGGCCCTGGGTTCCTCCTAATGCAAGACAATGCTAGACCTCATGTGGCTGGAGTGTGCCAGCAGTTCCTGCAAGACGAAGGCATTGATGCTATGGACTGGCCCGCCCGTTCCCCAGACCTGAATCCAATTGAGCACATCTGGGACATCATGTCTCGCTCCATCCACCAACGCCACGTTGCACCACAGACTGTCCAGGAGTTGGGGGATGCTTTAGTCCAGGTGTGGGAGGAGATCCCTCAGGAGACCATCCGCCACCTCATCAGGAGCATGCCCAGGCGTTGTAGGGAGGTCATACAGGCACGTGGAGGCCACACACACTACTGAGCCTCATTTTGACTTGTTTTAAGGACATTACATCAACGTTGGATCAGCCTGTAGTGTTCTTTTCCACTTTAATTTTTGAGTGTAACTCCACATCCAGACCTCCAGGGGTTGCTTACATTTGATTTCCATTGCTTTTTTTGTGTGATTTTGTTGTCAGCACATTCAACTATGTAATGAACAAAGTAATTAATACGAATATTTCATTCATTCAGATCTAGGATGTCTTATTTCAGTGTTCCCTTTATTTTTTTGAGCAGCTTATAAGGGGAGGGAGCAATTGTGTTTAGTGATTTTTATAATGTGCCTATGGAATGATTTATAGAAATAATATGATCTTGGTTAGATTTAGAGTAAGGGATTAACTATGGAAATTGCTGTATATTCTTGTTGTTGAAAGTCGGAAGTCATCTTGTAATTTCTTAAAAATATCTTTTTTCATTTTGTTTTTCACTTTTTTTTCCTTTTTATCTTTTTTGTAGTTTTTATCTTTGCTTCAAACTTAATAAAATTCTTATTAAAAATATGAATAGCAAGAGACCTAGCTAATCAAAGTTGCAGTTGAAAATAATATTTTGCAGATTTTGGAAAAGGGGCTGGAATGAGTAAGAGGCCAAGCAGGTCCAGGGAACAATTTATTTATATATTTATTTAATTTATATAACCGCCCATCTCCCCCAATGGGGAACTCTGGGCGGTTTACAATAAAATAGATTAGATAAAAATATAACACATAAAATATAAACCACAATTTATACAATTAATATAATAAATAGATATAAAATCCAAGTGGGAGATAGTATTAATAAAAGAAGGGCATTATAAAATTACGGGATTAACCACCCCCATGAGGAACTATCGTTTCCTCCCTCCCATGCCAGGCGGCAGAACCAGGTCTTCAGTTCTTTCCTAAAGGTCGGGAGGGAGGGGATCTGTCTCACCTCTGGGGACAAGATGTTCCATAGTGTGGGCGCTGCTACAGAGAAGGCCCGCCTCCTAGCCCCCATCAGATGACATTCTCTAATTGATGGGGCTCGTAGCAGGCCCTCTCTGAATGATCGGGTGGGGCGGGTCGATAATATGGGAATAAGACGGTCCCTCAGGTATTCTGGTCCCATGCCATGTAGGGCTTTAAAGGTGATAACCAACACCTTGAATTGTACCCGGAAGCAAACCGGCACCCAATGCAGTTCGCGGAGCAAAAGTGTTACATGTGCGGATCTTGGCGCACCCAAAATCGCCCGCACCCAAAATCCCTTCCTTTTTATAAGGCTTCCCCTTGGACTTCACTTCCTACCCTTCATAAATCAAAACCTTAAAATCTTCCAAATTTAATGGGATTTAAATTTACTACTACTAAGAGTAAAAAAATGAAGGGGAAAGGATGATGGTCCTAAATTTACAGCAAGGATGGGTCAGCTTTTTATTTGGCTTTATTTTAAAGAATATTTTTTTCAAAGCCTCAGTGATGTCTCTTTTCTCCATCTTAGCAGAATTCTGCTCCCTTCCTTTTTATAAGGCTTCCCCTTGGACTTCACTTCCTACCCTTCATATATCAAAACCTTAAAATCTTCCAAATTTAATGGGATTTAAACAACTTACCATGCTCTTTAATATTGTTCATTTCATTAGACAAAGTTTTCATAACTTTCATTTGAGAGTACATTCTATCACGTTTGGGAAGCCTTTTGCTAAAATAAAGGGCCTTAAAAAGTTATTGCAAGAGAAAAGGGATATTGCTATCTTCAAATTAAGGAGATCTACTATATGAAAGACAAACGTTTGCTTACCTGCTTCTCTCTCACACAGCTTGAATCTGAAAGAGAAATTGGAAAACATATACTATGAAATGGAATATAATTGCAAGGAAATTTATTTGCATAGATAAATCTGTAAAGATTTATGATGATGACGATGATGATACATTGACTTTGAAACTGACCTAATAATACACTGCAATACGCTACACACCCAATACTTAGGTCATAATGCTTTTTCAAATTTATGTAAAAGTATTGGTTTCCGGCACCTATTCTGTAAAAATAAGCTAACTTTGTAGTTTTCATAAAGTTGTGATAGTGTTTTAATTAATCCACTTTTTACATTCTATTAATTTCCCATTTCATCATTCAGATTAGATGAAATCTGAAGGACATATTGGCCAGGAAAGTCATGAGCTTCAAAGCTATGAAGCTTTTAGCTTTTTCTCAAAAAGTTATTGAGAGATGGGTAAATGCAGAAATTAATTCTACCCATGTTACATTCAGCTAATATCAAAACTGATGTTCTGGATCAATTTGAACTGGACTTCAGGTTTGTGTTTGGGACATAACCTGCCTTGAACATTCAGTAAGCTAACCATTGAGAAAGGAGAGTAAATATTTATTATTTATTATTATTTCTAACTTATATCACCGCCCATCTCCCCCCACAAGGGGACTCTGGGTGGTTTACAATAAAGTCAGCGATTAAAAACATATAAAATACTTTATACAATCAATTAAAAATATAAAAATATAAAAATATAAAATCCAAGAGGCTGTATCTGATGTTTACGAACCGAACTGAACTTTATGGTGCGAGCCATCTCCAGGAAGAGCTATTACTCATCCCGTCCCAGGCGAGGTGGCAGAGCCAGGTTTTCAGTTGTTTCCTGAAGGTCAGGAGTGTGGGGGCTAGCCTCACCTCAAGGGGCAAGATGTTCCAAAGGGCGGGTGCTACGGCAGAGAAGGCACGCCTCCTGGATCCCGCTAGATGAAATTCTTTTACTGATGGGATCCGTAGCATGCCCTCTCTGCATGACCGGGTGGGGCGGGTCGATACTCTGGGGATGAGGCGGTCTCTAAGGTAACCTGGTCCCATGCCATGTAGGGCTTTAAAGGTAACAACCAACACCTTGAATTGGACCTGGAAGCAAACTGGTAACCAGTGCAGTTCACGCAGCAGAGGTGTCACGTGTGCCGATCTTGGGGCACACATAACTGCGCGCGCAGCTGCATTCTGGACCAGCTGAAGCTTCCGGATATTCTTCAAGGGTAGCCCCATGTAGAGTGCATTGCAATAGTCTATATGGGAGATGACCAGGGCATGAGTGACTGTACGGAGGGCATCTCGGTCCAGGAAAGGGCGAAGCTGGCGTACAACTCGAAGTTGCACAAAAGCCCTTCTGGCCACGACTGCCACCTGCTCTTCAAGCAGGAGTCGTGAGTCCAGAAGGACCCCCAGATTCCGCACTGAGTCTGAACGGGGTAGTGCCACCCCGTCCAGATCTAAAGATGACAACTCCTTGGATCCCGAGGCGCCATCAATCCACAGCCACTCCGTCTTGCCAGGGTTCAGCTGAAGCCTGTTGTTCCCCATCCAGACCCCCACAGCCTCCAGGCACTGAGAAAGGGCAGAAACTGCATCACTTAACTCACCCGGGATGGAGATATATAGTTGAGTATCATCAGCATACTGATGATACCTCATCCCGTGTTGGCGGATGATCTCACCCAGCGGTTTCATGTAGATATTAAATAGGAGAGGGGAGAGAACCGAGCCCTGCGGCACCCCACAAAGTAGGGGCCGAGGGTCGGACCTCTCATCTCCTATCACTACCGATTGGGACCGGTCTCGGAGGAAGGAGGCGAACCAGCGCAAGACTACGCCGCCCAACCCCAACTCTCCGAGCTGCCCCAAAAGGATACCATGGTCGATGGTATCGAAAGCCGCTGAGAGGTCAAGAAGAGCCAGGATGGATGCACTGCCTCCATCCCGCTCTCGCCAGAGATCATCTGTAAGTGCGACCAATGCAGTCTCTACCCCATATCCCGGCCTGAATCCTGACTGGAAGGGGTCCAGATAATCCGTATCATCCAGAATCCTCTGGAGATGTAATACCACGACTTTCTCAACCACCTTCCCTAAAAAGGGAAGGTGGGAGACGGGACGAAAATTGCCCAACACTGTAGGGTCCAGTGATGGCTTCTTGAGGAGGGGGTGCACCAGCGCCTCTTTAAAAGCAGCCGGAAACACTCCCTCTCCCAAGGATGTAGCAACCATCGCATGGACCCAGCCACATGTCACTTCACTGGCTGCTTTCACTAGCCAGGAAGGGCATGGGTCAAGATGACACGTAGTGGCCCTTACAGTCTGGAGGATCCTGTCCACTTCCTTGGGCTCAACAGGATCAAACTGTTCCCAGATAACCGGGCATAGACGTTCCCTTGGCATCTCCCCAGACCATGCACCACGCTTGGAGTCCAGCTTAGAACGAATCCGAGTGATTTTATCCGCCAGATGCTCCGAAAATTCCTCCGCACGGCCCTGAAGGTGGGTCATTGGGCCCACCTTACCCAGGAGAGATCGAGTAATCCTAAACAGGGCCGACGGGCGGCATTCTGCAGATGCAATAAGAGTGGAGAAATATTGCCGTTTCGCCACTCTTACCGCCACCAGGTAGGCCTTAACCGCAGCTCTAGCTAGTGTTCGGTCAGATTCGGTCTTTGTCTTCCTCCAGCGGCGCTCTAGACGTCTCTTAACCCTTTTCAAAACCCTCAATCCCTCCGTGAACCACGGGGAATATCGGGTCGAATGGGGCAAGAGAGGCCGCACAGGCGCGATCCTGTCCAAAGCCCCGGCCGCTTCCTTATTCCAGGCTGCGGCCAGGACCTCCGCTGGACCGTGCAAAAGATCCTCGGGTATAACCCCCAGCTCCCTCTGAAACCCTATCGGGTCCATTAGTCGCCGGGGGCGGACCAATCGAATAGGTCCAGCCTCCCTGCGGAGTGGGGCAGCATATGAGAATCTCAGGGCCACCAGGGCATGATCTGACCATGACAATGGGGAAAGATGTAACTCACCCCCCAGATCACCTTGCCATTGCTCCGACAAGAACACCAAGTCCGGAGTGAGGCCACTGTCTCGAGTCGGGTCCCGAATAATCTGAGTCAGGCCCATGGTTGCCATGGTGGCCATGAACTCCCGAGCCGCCTCCGAGGCCCGTCCCAGAGACGGCAGATTGAAGTCCCCCAGAACCATAAGCCTGGGGAACTCCACCGCCAACCCCGAGACGGCCTCCAGCAGCTCAGGCAGGGAGGTTGCTACGCAGCAGGGAGGCTGGTACAGCAGCAACACTCCCAACTGCTCTCGGGAACCCAACTTGAAAAACAGGGTCTCACATCCGGTTACTTGTGGAGCAGCGCCCCTGAAGGCTACCATCGACTCTCTGATAACAACTGCCACCCCTCCTCCCCTACCCCGAAGTCTCGGCTGGTGCCATACTTGAAACCCGGCCGGGCAGATCTCCGAGAGGGCAACCCCTCCTCCTACGCCCAGCCAGGTTTCGGTAATACACGCCAGGTCGGCCCCCTCCTCCGTGATCAAATCACATATGAGGGGGCCCTTGTTATTAACCGACCTGGCGTTAAGCAACAACAGCCGGAATCCAGGGCCCTCGAGGATCTGTTGACCAGGGCCTAGGTTTGAGCCTGGAGGGCCGGAACACGCCACCGGTAATAAACACCGGGGGCGTCTTCCCCAACTATGGCCTGCCCTCCGGCTCCCGCCATAACATCCCCGACCCGTCACCACCTCAATAGAACCACCCGCCCCATAGCCCCCAGAGTTTTCAGGCCCGGTTGCCTCCACCACCGGACCTCCGAAAACCCCAGATTGAAACAAGGGTCCCCTCTCCCATGCACACATCCTCCCGTACCCAGTCACTCTCAAGAGGCAGTAGGCCCACCAGCGCACCAGCGGTTAGCTTTCGGCGCTGTGAGAATCCAACCACCCCCGAACCACTCACTCCACACTCTTTATGCCCCCTCCTCAACCTCTCTCACAGGTCAGAGGGGCCACATCCACTCCTGCCCACCACCTGTCTCTCACTCAGGGGTGGGCACTCTTGTATACTATCATTCAGTTCTGGCCTCCCCCTGGCTCTCCCACACCCAGGGGAATACCACTCTCACAACAAGGGGACCCAAACCTCTGCCACCTCTAATAGACGGGGGGAAATCTAGATGATAATCAAAGTCTGCAGCATAGTCAGAAAACGAGGGACCATTGATGTTACTCTTATATTCTTTGAGTGGTCCAAAACAAAGCCACTCGCTCTGACTCGAAGCTGCAGTCCTGGGTTCGTCCGATCGCTCACACCAGCCACGTGACCAGAGTCTAAAATGTCCCCAAAGTTCACTGGACTGCCAGAACCGGCCCGTCGCAACAGAGTCCGCCACACTGCTGGAATCCACCACACCACCAGATCAGTCCCTGCAGTCAAAGCCAGCAGGGAGATTGGTAAAGCCAGCTCCAACTCCACTCCCCAAGGCTGCTGGGCGTCAGGCTGGTCTGTTACTGAGCCAACGCGCTGCTCAGCTGTTTCTTCAGACCACTCCGCCACACCTCGTCTGCACGCACCGCCCCGATTCGAGCTACATCCACCGCCAGTTAAAAGAATAGCAGGGTAAGGGGCGTTTGGACGACCACCGTCCAGCACTGAGGGCCGTGTCACCAAGGCCCCCGCGTCGTCGACGGGAACGTCCGGGGTCTGCCGGGGTCTGTCGCGCCGTTCGTCGCTCGTCCTCCAGAGTCCCAGGTTCCTTGCAGTCCGCCGTGAAATATTGATATCCTTGTATGTGATTCAATATCATGTGAAGTTACTGACTCTGATCATTTCCCTATTAATGATAGATTCATCATAGATAGATTCATCCAACCATTGTTCTGCCAAAAAAAACCACACAGTAATGAAGAGAGATTTTATATCTCATCAATGATAGCTGGGTGATACTAATAAGATATTATAAGTGACTAGTGGGGAAGTGATCTCTGGCATTACAGGTAGTCCTCATTTAGCAACTGCCTCGGACAGTGACTGTTTGCAGTTTCGGCAGTAATGAAAAAGTAACTTTGTGACCAATCCTTGCATTTACGACCTTCACAGGTCTATAAAGCAAAGGAAAGCTGAGATAAGATTGTAAGCATAGTCACGATTTCACTTAGTGACTGCTTCGCTTTATGACCAAGTTGCCGGTCCCAATTGTGTTCACTAAATGAGGACTACCTTTATTCAGAGAATATTCTAGGCTGCTTGAATATACTGTATTGGATATATTTTTTTCTTACTTAAGGGTTGATTCTAAAAGATAGTGCTGTTCTACTTTCTGGATATTAGATTTTGCAGACCCCATTGTTGAATTGCTGGGAAAGGTCACAGCTCTGCAAAATGTAGACAAAAGAATCTTAAGCAAGATGATTACTTCTTAGATTCTGAAGAAAAATATTTTCTTTTATCCTAAGATTCATGAAACGTTTTCTAGATTCCGTGGAGAGCCGCTATTTTGTGTTGGAAGTTGTTGCTTAAGTTCTCTCCTCTCTGCAGTTCTCAGCCAAATAGTTGTGCACAGAATTGGCATGCACATAGTTAAGGCACAGTGGCATCCATGGGAAGTTAAAAAAAAGTTGGGATGGTAGCCATGGCTGTGTGTAACCCTGCCTCTTTTTTAGTGCAACACGTTGCATGTAAAAATGGGGCAAGGGGTCAATCACAGGTGTTGCAGCTGCCATCTTGACCTTTTTGACCCTCCCCAGTGGATGTCTCCGTTAAGACACAGTTCTGAGAACTGTTCTTATGCCACCATACAGACCAGAGTGATCAATCTTGTTCTACAAGATTGTTAGAAAAGCATACTGAACAATCCAAGCATGAGACCAATATCAACATTTGGTACAATTCAATTTTTAAAATGAGATTATTTATTTATTTATTTATTTTATTTATTATTTCAATTTATTCCCCGCCCATCTCCCTTGCAAGGGACTCTGGGCGGGTTACAACAATTGAAAGTCTAAAAATAGAAAAACAGTATCTAAAATACATTGAATAATAATAATAATAAATTACATAAAATCCAAGGGGGGACCGCAGGATGGACCATACCACTACGGGGCCAGCCAACCCCAGGAGGCACTGCCGCCTCTGTCGTCCCAGGACCGGCGGCAGAGCCAGGTCTTAAGGGTCTTCCGAAAGGCCAGGAGTGAAGGGGCCAGTCTCACCTCTGGGGGCAAGATATTCCACAAGGCGGGCGCTATCGCAGAGAAGGCACGCCTCCTGGACCCCGCTAGATGGAATTCTCTTGTTGAGGGGGTCCGAAGCATGCCCTCTCTGCATGCACGGGTGGGGCGGGTCGACGTTATTGGGACGAGACGGTCCCTCAGGTACCCTGGTCCTATGCCATGTAGGGCTTTAAAGGTAATCACCAACACCTTGAATTGGACCCGGAAGCAAACTGGTAGCCAATGCAGCTCGCGTAGCAGAGGTGTAACATGTGCCGATCTCATGGCACCCATAACTGCTCGCGCCGCGGCATTTTGCACCAGCTGAAGCTTCCGGATACTCTTCAGGGGTAGCCCCATGTAGAGCGCATTACAGTAATCTATACGGGATATGACAAGGGCGTGAGTGACTGTTCGGAGGGCCTCCTGATCCAGGAAAGGGCGTAACTGGCGCACAACACGAAGCTGTGCAAAGGCCCTCCTGGCCGTGACTGCCACCTGCTCTTCGAGCAGGAGTCGCGAGTCCAGGAGGACCCCCAGATTCCGCACTGGATCCGAGCGAGGTAGTGCCACCCCACCCAGAACCAAAGATGACAACTTCCCGGATCTAGCGGGGCCATCAATCCACAGCCACTCCGTCTTACCAGGGTTCAGTTGAAGCCTGTTGTTCCCCATCCAGACCCCCACAGCCTCCAGACACTGAGATAAGGCATCGACCGCATCACCTACTTCACCCGGGATGGAGATGTATAACTGGGTATCATCAGCATATTGGTGATACCTCATCCCGTGGTGACGGATGATCTCGCCCAGTGGCTTCATGTAGATGTTGAACAGGAGAGGAGAGAGAACCGACCCCTGCGGCACCCCACAAATCAGGGGCCGCGGGTCAGCTCTCTCCTCCCCTATCAACACCGACTGGGAACGGCCCTGGAGGAAGGAGGCGAACCAGCGCAAAACTACGCCGCCCACCCCCAACTCCCTGAGCCGTCCCAAAAGTATACCGTGGTCGACAGTATCAAAAGCCGCTGAGAGATCTAAGAGAGCTAGGATGGACGCACTCCCTCCATCCCGCTCTCGCCAGAGATCATCGATAAGCGCGACCAATGCGGTCTCTGTCCCATATCCCGGCCTGAAACCTGACTGGAAGGGGTCTAGATAATCCGTTTCCTCCAGAATCCTCTGGAGTTGCCACGCCACCACCTTCTCAACCACCTTTCCCAAAAAGGGAAGGTGGGAGACTGGGCGAAAGTTGCCCAGGATGGTAGGGTCCAGGGACGGCTTCTTGAGGAGGGGGTGCACCAGCGCCTCCTTAAAGGCCTCCGGAAACACCCCCTGACTCAAGGACAAATTAATCATCGCCTGGACCCATCCACATGTCACCTGACTGGCCGATTTCACCAGCCAGGAGGGACAAGGGTCAAGCTGGCATGTGGTGGCGTTCACAGTCCGAAGGATCCTGTCTACTTCCTCAGGTGCAACAGGATCAAACTGTTCCCAGATAACATGGTAAGTACGAGCCCCTGGCATCTCCACAGATCCTGTCTCATGCTTGGAGTCCAACTTTGAATGAATCTGAGCGATTTTATCCTGCAGATGCTCAGAAAACTCTTCCGATCGGCCCTGTAGGTGGGTCTCCCTCTGCTCCCGACCCAACAATGATCTTGTAATTTTAAAGAGGGCCGTCGGGCGGCATTCTGCGGACGCAATAAGGGCGGAGAAATATTCACGTTTCGCCGCTCTTACCGCCACAAGGTAGGCCTTAACTGCGGCTCTAGATTGTGTTCGGTCAGATTCAGTCTTCGTCTTTCTCCAGCGGCGCTCTAGACGTCTCTTAACCCTCTTCAAGGCCCTTAACTCTTCGGAAAACCACGGAGAGCGGCGGGCCAAGCAGGGCCGGAGAGGTCGCATAGGCGCGATCTTGTCCAGGGCTCCAGCCGCGGCCCTATTCCAGGCCGCGGCCAGGAGCTCAACTGGACCGTGAAGCAAGTCCTCGGGAATAACCCCCAGCTCCTTCTGAAACCTCACTGGGTCCATCAGTCGCCGGGGGCGGACCATTTGAATAGGTCCCGCCTCCCTGCGGAGTGGGGCAGCACAAGAGAGTCTAAGGGTCACCAGGGCGTGGTCTGACCATGACAATGGGGAAAGATGTAACTCTCCCCTCAGATCACATTGCCACTGCTCAGACAAGAAAACTAAGTCCGGGGTGAGACCACTGTCCCGAGTCGGGTCACGAATAATCTGAGACAGGCCCATAGCTGCCATGGTAGCTATGAACTCCCGAGCCGCCTCCGAGTCCCGTCCCAGAGATGGCAGATTGAAGTCCCCCAGAACCATAAGTCTGGGGAACTCCACTGCCAACCCCGAGACAGCCTCGAGCAGCTCAGGCAGGGAGGTTGCTACGCAGCAGGGAGGTTGGTACAACAGCAGCACTCCCAACTGTTCTCGTGAACCCAACTTGAAAAACAGGGTCTCACACCCGGCCACTTGTGGAGCAGCGCCCCTGAAAGCCACAAGAGACTCTCGGATGACCACTGCCACCCCTCCTCCCCTGCCCCGGTGTCTCGGCTGATGCCAGACCTGAAACCCGGCTGGGCACATTTCCGAGAGGGCCACTCCCCCCTCTGGTGCCAGCCAGGTCTCGGTAATACACACCAGGTCGGCCCCCTCATCCGTGATCAAGTCACTTATAAGGGGGGCTTTGTTGTTCACTGACCTGGCATTCAACAGCAGCAGCCGGAGACCAGAGCCCACGAGGATCTGCTTACCAGGGCCTGGGTGTGAACACGGGGGGCCGGAACGCACCACCGGTAACAAACACCGGGGGCGCCTTCCCCAAAGATGGCTTGCCCTCCGGTTCCCGTCATACCGTCCCCTGCCCGTCACCACCCGAATCAAATGGCCCGCCATATAGCCCCCAGAGATTCCCGGTTCTGACCCAGTAGCCTCCACTCCCAGGCCTCCGGAATTCTTAGGCTTAATTAAGAGTCCCTTATCCCATCCATCCATCATGCACTCCCATACACTCTTGGGCAGTGGTAAGACCCCCCAGTGCACCAGCTCTCGCTCTCGGCACTGGTAGGGTCTAGCACCACCCCACTCACACCCTGCACCTCTCCCCCAACTTCTCTCACTGGTCGGGGAGAGGTACCAACACTCGTCACAATCACTCCTGCCCCACCTGACTCTCACCCAGGGGGTGCTCTTCCACACTCATACAATCTTAGCCCCCCTCCCTCGTCTCTCACCCGAGGGGGGGGGTCCACATTCACATCAAGGGACTCCTCCAAGTTCTCTGCCGCCTTAGCTCAATGGTGTTAATCCGAGCAATTGTTATTATTCTTGTGCCCTGATCAACAGGGCTATCGGTCCGGCCTCCGTCCCATCCGCGTCTTCCACGGCTGCCGGGTTCGGCACCAGTTCCAAACAGCTCCCACATCAGGAGCCTCCGGGCCCTCTCAGAAAGTGGCCCGGGAAAAAGACCAGATAGTCTTTAGCGGGGGGGCGCCTCGTCCGTCTCCCACTCCACTCCGTAGCCTCTGGCAGCCCTTGATAGTCCTTGATAGTCTCCGGAAGCTCCGAGGGCTTCGCTGCACCCGCTGGACTCCCTTCTGAGCCGCCCCGGGTCTGCTAGGCCCCCACCAACTCCACCGGCCTAGCTCACCTCCGACGGCCCCAGGCTCCAGCGGTCGATTTTGGAGGCTTCCAAAAGCCTCTAGCAGCTCTCAAAAAGACATCAGTCCCCACAAGCCCCGCTGGTCGAACTCGAAGGCTTGCGTTCAGAGTCTTCCGGCCTTAATGGACTCCAGTTCTCTTTAGCCCCGCCGGTCTAGGTCACACCCAACAGCCTCTTGCAGGCCTCGGCAGCCACCAGCTGTCTCCGGTAACTCACCGGGTCCCGTTTTCGTCGCGTCGAAAGGTTCCGGAGGCCCGACTCGGGCAGAAGCCTCGGCCAGCACTCCCCTCGGAGAAGCCACTCACGCACCGGCAACCACCACCTCTCCGGAATCCCAAAGGTGACATTTAGGGATTTCGGGATTTTCGGTGGGTTTTCAAGAGTTCTTTTTCGGGGTTTTTTCGGCTTTCTCCGGAGCTGTTATCGGCCGCATTAACTTGCGGCCGCCATCTTGGATCCTTTCTTGGATCCTTCCTTGGATTATTATTTATTAGTGCCTTAAAATAAAGAATGGGGCTCGATGGCTCAGTGGTTAAGACACCAGGCTTGTCAATTGGAAGGTTGGCGGTTCGAGACCCGAGCGCCGTGTGACGGAGTGAGCTCACGCACTCGCCCCAGCTCTTGCCAACCTAGCAACTCAAAAGCATGCAAATGCAAGTAGATAAATAGGTACCACTTCAGTGGGATGGTAACAGCGTTCCACGGGCATCATGCCGGCCACATGATCGCGGAAGCGTCTTCGGACAGCGCTGGCTCTTCGGCTAAGAAACGGAGATGAGCACCGCCCCCTAGACTTGGACACGACTGTGCAGGGGAAAACCTTAAACCTATAATAAAGAATAGGATTTCATTGTATAATTTGGCTCTGCTAAGGGAGGTTTTATTAGTGCTACAAAATAATCCATAACAAGAAGACCTTTGATTTATTGAACTGACCTGTGATAAAACAGGCTTCCCACAATATATTTTAAGAATCAGTTCATCAGTTCAGTTACAAATGCATTTTATTGGGAAACTACTAGAGTAGGTATGGAGTGTAGGTTTGTTCCTAAACTGTGCTATATTTTTATTATATTTTTACTGCTTCAAACAGACTCTCATATTACAAGGAGATATTATATGTATCATGGTATAAAAAAGGAATCTTGGTGATATATTATCTGTGTTCACCATGCTTTTGCTGGTAGCATCAAGACTACAGTCCTAATGCCCATTCCTTTTCAAATATTGATAGTTACATTCTGTACAGATCAAATATGACCTGCCTTATTTTCAACTGCAATTGTGGCCCCACATAGCAGAAGTTTGAATGCAAGTTTAGCAGACTATTTGGTGTTCTTATGATTTCTGCACTCTTATTCCGCTCTTCCTCCTGCTGACAATTTAGCTTTATTTCAGTAACTTAGTTCTGAAAATTTACTTAGTAAATTTTTAATTTCTTCACTCTGCGTTCATCCAGTGTAGCCTCTCAAACCTGACTGCCTTTAGGTTAGCAAGTTTTGAATTACCATCACCAACAGCCTGCAGATTTGCCTTTCTCTTTGGACAACCTTTTTTCATTGGTATGCCACCATCTATATCTCATCATCCATCCTGAGAGGATACAGCCAACAGCTCTTTAGGGTCTCTACACTGGAACCCACTCTTATCCTGCCTCTAGACATTGTGTGGGGCCAGTGTAGGGTGCTTTGATGTACATGGGCCTGAAATGATGAAAGCTGGCTGGGTGACCTTGGGCCAGTCACTCTCTCTCAGCCCAACTCACCTCACAGGGTTGTTGTTGTGGGGAAAATAGGAGGAGGAAGGAGTATTTGGTATGTTCGCTGCCTTGAGTTATTTATAAAAATAATAAATGTGGGATAGAAAATAAATAAATAAATAAATAAATAAATAAATAAATAAATAAATAATATGTTTGATGTCAGCAAACGTGTAACTCCAATCTTGGTTACCAAGATGCCCCTCCCCCTGCATTAGAGCCTTCATTCAATCAATCAATCAATCAATCAATCAATTAATTTATATAGCCGCCCATCTCAAACCAGTGACTCTGGGCAGCTAACAATAGTAAAAACAATCAACAATAAAAACAATTCCAAAAAATTAATATAAATATATTAACAGTTCCCCTGCTCCTAAAATCCTCGTTTGGCTCTGAGGGAGATCTGGCTTCTTCAGCCACTTTCTTTTTTAAATGGATTGGTCAGATGATCTACTGGTCAAGAATGTGTGAAACCCTAAAATTGAGTAATATGTCTCTGGCTTAATGCTTGTTATTGAGAGTGTTATTGAAAGGACTTGTCCCTTGTATTTCCACAGCCTGCCTAGGAGGGAGTACCCTTCCCAGTAGTAGCTGCTCCTAGGGAAGCCCTGTCTCCTCACTTCCTCTCTGCACTTTTAAAACTAGTTGATATCTCCCAAACTGATCCCAACAGCTTAACCCTTTCTCATACTCCAGATCCTCAGCAACACTCATCCATCCATCCATCCATCCATCCATCCATCCATCCATCCATCCATCCAGATGTCTATCAGCTGGTGGCCAAGGGATGCAAAACTCTAGCATTTTATTGTTACCTAGTGGTCAAATGATCAACCAATAGTTTCAAGGAATTAAAAAGTTTCAATCAGTCAACAATATGATGGGAAAGGGAAAAAAGGGGAGGAGAATGCTTACTGCATGCAGTTACTGATCATTGTGCAGGCCAATTGGAGGAGGCTTTTCACATGGTGGAAGATGTTGGGCAGGGCTGGAATTTCAGCCAAAGAATAGAAGGTTAATTTCTCAAAATAGTGATGAAAACAACACTTTCCTGACAAAAGAGAGAAAGAATGAGACAGAACATTCACATCAGTCCTGAACTTGTGATCTACAGTAAAAACATTTTTTCCACTACTAGAGGTAGTAGATTATGACTTTCTGCTTTGGTTTTGAAATTTGTTACCATAAAAGGGATACATGTGTATGAAAATAATGGTCAGTCTTTCAATTCCCAGTGTTCCATCTAGAAGTAAACTTACAAAGAATAAACTGGATGGATGAAGAAACCACAAAAGGCAAGTTGCATTCTTGATTTATTTCATCCACACCCTGACATTCATTTTAAGTGTAGTGCTTGCAAAGAATGTAGGTGTTTAACTATTAGTATTGGATGATAAATGAAAACTGTCATAAATGAAGCATAAATATTTAAATTATGTGCAGTTGCCCTCAGTTTGGAAGTATACCAAAGAGCTTCAGTAATTAAATTCAAAGGAAGAAGGTAAGTAGTGTGAAAAGTTGCTACCAAATTAGCTGGGCTGATACAATCTTTAGTAAAATAACATTTACTAACTTGATCTTTATGAAGGCAAAACTGTGTGCAACATTTATAAGGCATGAAATGTAGTTATCAGGTAGTAGTTTGAGGACTTTGTAGAAAATCCAAAGTTAGAAGTAGATCTTAAGTCAATTCTACATGGCACATTTGTGTCTTTCCAGTCATGATGTCAGCATGTTTTAAGAATGGATTTTTTTTTCAATCTGTAAAGATTTCCTTTAAAGATTCTGAGATATTCTGGACATTGAAACATACTTCTACTTGATTAACCATTCTTCCAATAGAAAGATGGAATCAAACAACCTTTCCAGTAAGAAGCATATACTGTAATATATTTGCAGTAGTTAATACATACAAAACTAATTCAGTATATTTTGAAAGGATGTATGGTTTAGTAAAGTCTAATAAATATTGCAGGTTGAAATTGGAATTCAACTTCTAAAATTTGTTTCATTGTAGGATGGATCACTTTCCAAAACTGTTGAACTTAATAACATTGGCACCAAATATGAAAAAAGTGACCCAACTTGCTTCTTTCATTTTCTGCAATTTTTAGAGAATGATGAACTCTCCATTTTAACAATCAAGATTAATTTATTAATGATAAAACATGTTGTCTAATGATAAAACATGTTGTACCAATTTTCTCTGAGTATAATATTCAGAGTAAATGTAACATTCTTCTTGGGTCCCAAGGATATATTTGGCTAAATTAGGTACCTTTTGAGGATGGTGGCTTTAACTTGCCAGATTTTCAACTATAGCATCGGGCTTTTGTCTTAACATCTATATTTTTTTCTGGAATGAGACTTATGAATATTTTCCTCCAGGGGCCTATTTGGAAAGCAAACATGTAACACATTTGAAATTTTGGCATGCATTAGGGTCTCAGTATATTAAATCAGGAACTTCATTTCCTGCTTTGAAAGGTGCTAGGCATATTTGGTAATATTTGGTACAGTTTGATCCCAAATCACATGAGTTGTTGACATTGTGGTATAATTCAAATCTGAAAATAATGGAAAAGATGTTGTATTGGAATCAAAGGCTGTTTTAAAGATTCTGAGAGATTGTCTCATGAGATTAATTTGCCTTCAACATACACTTGGCGATATATACAACTGAAACATGTATTAACTAAACAGTATTTAGCAACATCTGAGACACTTTTATAAGGTATTAAAAAGTGAAATGGAAGTTAGTATTAAATATATATTTGAACTATGGAAGGAAGAATTGGAATATCCAATTTTGGAAAATCAATGAGTTTTTAAAACCTGAAACATACTTCTTGTGACTTAAAAGGGCAGTCGTGTTAAGATTTTCCAAATTTACATTATATCTGTCATTTTGCTCTCTTTGTTGTACTTTTCAATCTATTTATGAGGCTTTCTGAATTCTAGAATATTAAACTGCATTTTGTTAATAGGACAAGCAGTTATGAGTCTCTTTGATGAATAATTGCATTAGGGAATTAGCAGCTCTAGCATAGACATTGACTGAATAAGCTATAATAAGCTAGTCTGGTGAAGGCTAAAGGATTGCCTCAGTGTTTTGTGGTGTGATGTGATTCTGCTAAGATACCTGTATTGGCCTGACTATCTGGCCTTTGCAGCATATTACTCCTGTGAGGAAGTTCAACCCACTGGGTTGTCTTTTCCAGTGGCATATTACAATAAAAGCATCACGTAATAAATAAGCCTGAAGGTTGATTCATTAAGGTGATGTCTGAGTGCCTGGAAGTACCTATATTGGGAAAATTCCACAAATCCCTAACAGTGTTAGCTCTGTAGCTTCAGCCCAACTGAATCCCTTCCTACCTTTCTAGCCATGCTTTCAAGCCAGCATTGCAGGCATCTTGTTTCACATCCATAACTCACAATAGGGCTTCATAGGCAGAGGAGCGAGAGCCAAAGACCCAGGCAGCATCCCTCAGCCAATCTCAATTTTGGAAAGTAACCAATATAAATTATTGGTTATATACTTATTGTTCTGGTGATTATTATGTTGGATTTTAACTGTGGTTAGCCACCCAGAGTCATCATGGTCAGATGGGCAGCATATAAATTGGAATCAATCAATCAATCAATCAATCAATCAATCAATCAATCTTGTTTTAAAAGATCAGTAGGGTCCTGGAGAAGGAAGATGGATAACTTGATGAAAAAACATTATTATAGATAAAACAATCATATACAAACAGGAACAGTTTTATTGGGGGAAAAAGCATAAATATGGTAGACATGTTACTGGGTTCCCCATTAATGCAGAATATGTGCACTTGTATGAGTATAAATAATGATATACACATTATGTATAATGCCCTGGAGCATCAAGGCCAAAGATAAAATCCAGATGTTGCCAGTCAGGAATATGTTTATAGAAAGCTAAATAGGGATTCAAGGGGAACAAGAGCTGAATTTAAGTAACATGCTGAAGTCACTTTTTAATATTTGTGAATTCTTTCATTTTTTTTCTTACCACATTGTAAATAACTTCATTCTAACACCCATAGTCGAAATACCTAAATTTGTGTGAATTGGTAACCTAAAAAGAAAGAAAGCATTCATGTGCTATTTTATTATTTTTTAGAAAGAAAGAAAGAAGAAAGAAAGAAAGAAAGAAAGAAAGAAAGAAAGAAAGAAAGAAAGAAAGAAAGAAAGAAATACAGTCAGATATAAACTTGATAGCTGATGCTAGGGAAAATGGAAGGCAAAAGGAAGAGGGGCCGACCAAGGGCAAGATGGATGGATGATATTCTGGAGGTGATGGACTCGAACGTGGGGGAGCTGGGGATGGCAACAGCCAACAGGAAGCTCTGGCGTGGGCTGGTCCATGAAGTCACGAAGAGTCGGAAGCGACTGAATGAATAAACAACAACATAAACTAGAACTAGTAGAAAGTTTCTCCCTATCAAATGTTGGACTTCACTGTAAACAATGGCTTGAATTCTTCAGCTTGTGGTGGTTCATTCCTCACATTAAACAATAGTTTACTTTGATGACCAAGAATGCTAATTGTTTCCTGGCATAAATTAATCATAGTTTCAAAATTACTTTTTACCTATAAATGTGGTCACACAAACTTGAAGAATTATACAGAATCCTCAATTAAAAGATTAAAAGTTATACTCCAGAATTTGACAATGTATAAAGAACTCTACCTGACTCCAGTGAGTTACTGCTTTTACAGATGAAAAGTCAGGAAAGATTACCAGATAAACATCTGCTCGACTCTGGAAAACAGGGAATGAAATCTTGGTTAATGAACCCACTAGCACATTTATTTCATCAGGTTTGTTTGTTTGTTTTATGCCTTCAAGTCTGTCTTCACTCCTGGCAACTGCCTGGACTAGTCCCGGCAGTTTTCTTGGCAAGATTTCAGAAGTGGTTTACCATTGCCTCCTTACCATGGCTGAGAGAGTGTGAGTGGCCCAAGGTCACCCAGCTGGCTTTGTGCCTAAGGCAAGACTACAACTCACAGTCTCTTGGTTTCTAGCCTGATGCCTTAACCACTACACCAAACTGGCATATCATCAGATATGATCATTAGAATAAAACATAGCTGGGAATCTCTATATATAAAAGTTGGCTTTTGAGTTTCATGTAGAAGCAGATAGAAATCTAGTTCTCTGTCTACATGATGCTTACTTAAGCCTCACTGAACAAGCTGCTTGTTGTGGTTAAAGATCTACATTCTTCATGTCATACAGTGGGACTGGAGGCATAATCTCTTTAAAAACCCTAATACAACAACAACAATTAAATAGATAAAGAACAGCGTATATAATAAAGCTGAAATAGTCCTGAGATTTATGAATTTCAAGCTCAAGGACATCAGATTATGTATAGGTGCGTGGGTGCCAGCTTTCAGTAGGGCCATAGTGCAATTGTGGGAAGATTTAACCCTTTGCTTCCCAGCTACAAGCTTTAAGAAAATCCTCCTGCATTGCTATTATCTATTTTAAAAAAAACCCAGAGTTTCTATTAGCGCCAAGTGTTACATCCATAGAAGGTTAAGATGGTTGGAGGTAATAACACAGAGATGTTAAAGCTGATTAAAATTTTTGTTGAATAAGTGAATATCCTGACACCTCAAAAGTGAAATACTTTTTCATCCTAAAAGTTAAATATTACACAGAAATAGATAAAAAATCAATTGAGACATCTTTAAATAAACAGTCAGCTCAGTCTTAGGAACAATGAATAATGTCAAGTTAATTAAGCTGAAAAAGTCGATGAAGGTTCTCAGTCATCCAGGTGGAACAGTCTGTGGCTTGAATCATGTCAACTGGATTTCTATTTTCTCAGTAGAAACATTTCACTCCTTATCCAAGGAGCTTCTTCAGTCTGAGTAAAGTTAGTAAGGGAATCCTTAAATATGTTTCTAGGGTGGCTGTGTGACCTTGCACCTGGGGCTAGGTCATGGTTATTTTGAGATGTTTATTTCTAAGTCCCTTTATCATCTAAAGGAGGATCGTTAAGATTACCCTGCTGCTGTTGAGCTTGCGAAATGGTCTTAATCTTCCTAGGCACAGAAGACAAAGCAGGAAGGAAGATAGGGGAAATTGATGCCCTGCAATACAATTTTGAAAACCTTCACCAGGAACTCACAGCCACCCTTCCTGACCCAGTCCTGGATAGAGTTATTCAGCTTGGCAATAAAGTACAGCTGGCCCAGCATCACAAGGTCAAGGAGAGGCAAACTAAGAAATTTGACATTCTTCTTTCTCGCAGCAAGCAGAAACAAGGAACTGGAGAAACCGCTGGGAGGAACAACAACAACAGGACCACAGAGGACAAAAAGAACATGTGGGTGAAAAATCTCTCAGACAGAGAACTCACCCAACCAGAGAGAGATGTCCTATCCAAAGGTCTTAATTTTGCCATCACTCCCAAGCAAGTTCCGGTGGTGGAGCTCATTACAGCCACAGAATCGGCCATCCACAACAACCACCTACCTTTTGAGGAAGCGGAACAACTCCAGCTTAAAATATCTGCAGCTCTGTCCAGTGCTCAGCCTCCTCCCCCCAACCTTACCGTCCAAGAGAGGAGAGCCCTGACAACCCTCAGCAAAGATGAAACCATCACCATTTTACCTGCTGACAAAGGAAGATGTACAGTGGTTCTAAACACTGCAGACTACCACAATAAAATTACCTCACTTTTGGAGGATCACCATACATATGAAAAACTGAAAAGAGACCCCACCAGCAATTACAAGAAAAAGGTAATAGACAGTTTGAAACAATTGGAACATGATGGCTTCATCGATAGGATTACCTACCACCGTCTGTATCCTGGAGAAGCCATCCCCTGCATCTACAGACTTCCTAAGATCCACAAGGAAGGAACACCCCTCCGACCCATAGTCAGCAGCATTAATTCGGTAACATACAACATTGCCAAACACCTCTCTACCATACTAGCACCTCTAGTTGGACACTCTGAACACCACATCCAAAATTCGGAAGAATTTGTTTCCAAAGCAAAGATCCTGAAACTGGATACAGATGAAACTATGGTCTCCTTCGATGTGTCCTCCCTTTTCACCAGCATCCCCACCACTCATGCTCTATCCGCTGTCAGGAAGAGACTAGAAGAGGACAGCACCCTTGAAAGGAGAAACCATCTCAACCCAAAGCAGATCTGCCATCTTCTGGACCTGTGTCTTAACACCACTTATTTCTCATACAGAGGTGACTTTTACAGACAAAAACACGGCTGTGCCATGGGTTCTCCTGTGTCACCCATTGTGGCCAATTTATACATGGAAGAAGTGGAGAAGAAAGCACTCAACACTTTCCAGGGAACGGTGCCCACCCACTGGTTTAGGTATGTGGATGACACCTGGGTCAAAATCAAGGCCCAGGAAGTACAGGCCTTCACGGACCATATAAACACTATAGATGCCAACATTAGGTTCACCAGAGAAGACACCAAGGACAACAGACTGGCATTCCTAGATTGTGAAGTCCTCATTGGGACCGGTGGCAAGCTAGAAATAGGGATCTACAGGAAACCCACACACACAGATCAATACCTGATGTTTGACTCCCACCATCCACTGCAGCACAAACTAGGAGTCATCAGGACATTATCACACAGAGCAGAAACCATCCCCACCTCCATGGATTCCAAAAAGAATGAAAAACAGCACCTGAGAACAGCTCTGAAGGCCTGTGGATATCCAAATTGGGCCTTCACTAAATCTAAGTCTACCAGACCTAAAACAGCGACAGATAGGGCTGAGACTCAGAGTAAACGGAAGAACCTGGTCATTCCTTACATGGCTGGCATGTCTGAAAAGATAAAACGGATATTTGGCAAACACCACATACCTGTATATTTCAAACCCACCAACACACTGAGACAGAGGCTTGTACACCCCAAAGATCAAACTCCAAAACACAAGGAAAGCAATGTAGTGTATGCAATCCAGTGCAGTGAGGAGTGCTCTGAACTCTACATTGGAGAAACCAAACAACCTTTGTACAGGAGGATGGCCCAACACAGGAGAAGTAACACCACAGGACTAGAGTCAGCAGTTTATCTTCATCTAAAGGAAAAAGGACACTCATTTGAGGACATTAATGTTCACGTTTTAGACAGAGAAGATAGGTGGTTTGAGAGAGGGGTCAAGGAATCCATTTATGCCAACTTGGAAAATCCTTCCTTGAATAGAGGTGGGGGCTTCAGGCACAACCTTTCCCCTATCTTCCTTCCTGCTTTGTCTTCTGTGCCTAGGAAGATTAAGACCATTTCGCAAGCTCAACAGCAGCAGGGTAATCTTAACGATCCTCCTTTAGATGATAAAGGGACTTAGAAATAAACATCTCAAAATAACCATGACCTAGCCCCAGGTGCAAGGTCACACAGCCACCCTAGAAACATATTTAAGGATTCCCTTACTAACTTTACTCAGACTGAAGAAGCTCCTTGGATAAGGAGTGAAATGTTTCTACTGAGAAAATAGAAATCCAGTTGACATGATTCAAGCCACATAAGCTGAAAAAGGTTTGGAAACTGTATGTATAAATAATATTTTTTAAAAGATCTGTGATACAGTATTCTTCCTGTAGAATTCAGAGCATGTTGCTGTTTAGTGTTCAAACTCTAATACAGGGCTTTCCAAAGTGCTGCCGCTGGCGACACACCAGCGGCAGCAGCGGTGCGCACACACACGGCGACGGTGCGGGGGGGCGTGCGGCGGTGCGCGCGCACGGCGACGGCGCGGGGGGGCGTGCAGCGGCGCGCGTGTGCATGGCAGCCGCCGTGCACGTGCGCGCCGCTGCTTCCGGGTGGTGTGGCGACACACCACGCTGTAGTTTGGAAAGCTCTGCTCTAATATAAGTAGGGTTACCACATATCTGAACCGGCAAAGGAGGACATGGACAATTGGAAAGAAGGACAAATGGGAAGAGGACACACTGACTTTCTTGCCATCTACAACAAAAATTACAATGAAAAGCTGTAAAAAAAAAAAAAAAGTACGGAGGCCTACATGTATATGGAATTACTTTTTCCAGCATCAGAAAGACTGGTTTTTCAATTGCAGGAATGTGCTAGAGCTGGTTAGGAGGCAAAAGCCTGCATGTAAGTGATTAAGGTCTTGTCAATTTCAGGCAGCCCAAGCACACCAGAGGGTTGTTGTTGTTTATTCGTTCAGTCGTTTCCGACTCTTCGTGACTTCATGGACCAGTCCACGCCAGAGCCCTCTGTCGGCCGTCACCATCCTCAGCTCCCCAATGGTTGAGTCCGTCACCTCCAGAATACCATCCATCCATCTTGCCCTTGGTCGGCCCCTCTTCCTTTTGCCTTCCACTTTCCCTAGCATCAGCTTCTTCTCCAGGGTATCCTGTCTTCTCATTATGTGGCCAAAGTACTTCAGTTTTGCTTTTAATATCATTCCCTCAAGTGAGCAGCCTGGCTTGATTTCCTGGAGTATGGACTGGTTTGATCTTCTTGCAGTCCAAGGCACTCTCAGAATTTTCCTCCAACACCACAGTTCAAAAGCATCTATCTTCCTTTGCTCAGCCTTCCTTATGGTCCAGCTCTCGCAGCCATAGGTTACTACAGGGAATACCATTGCTTTAACTATGCGGACCTTTGTTGTCAGTGTGATGTCTCTGCTCTTAACTATTTTATCAAGATTTGCCATTGCTCTCCTCCCAAGAAGTAGACGTCTTCTGATTTCCTGGCTGCAGTCAGCATCTGCAGTAATCTTTGCGCCTAGAAATACAAAGTCTGTCACTGCCTCCACTTTTTCTCCCTCTATTTGCCAGTCATCAATCAAGCTCGTTGCCATAATCTTGGTTTTTTTGAGGTTTAACTGCAACCCAGCTTTTGCACTTTCTTCTTTCACCTTCATCATAAGGCTCCTCAACTCCTCCTCGCTTTCAGCCATCAAAGTGGTATCATCTGCATATCTGAGATTGTTAATGTTTCTTCCAGCGATTTTAACTCCAGCCTTGGATTCCTCAAGCCCAGCATGTTGCATGATGTGTTCTGCGTACAGGTTGAATAGGTAGGTTGAGAGTATACAACCCTGCCGTACTCCTTTCCCAATCTTAAACCAGTCCGTTGTTCCGTGCTCTGTTCTTACCGTTGCTACTTGGTCGTTATACAGATTCCTCAGGAGGCAGACAAGATGACTTGGTATCCCCATACCACCAAGAACTTGCCACAATTTGTTATGATCCACACAGTCAAAGGCTTTAGAATAGTCAATAAAACAGAAATAGATGTTTTTCTGAAATTCCCTGGCTTTCTCCATTATCCAGCGGATATTGGCAATTTGGTCTCTAGTTCCTCTGCCTTTTCTAAACCCAGCTTGTACATCTGGCAATTCTCGCTCCATGAATTGCTGGAGTCTACCTTGCAAGATCTTGAGCATTACCTTACTGGCATGTGAAATAAGTGCCACTGTTCGATAGTTTGAACATTCTTTAGTGCTTCCCTTTTTTGGTATGGGGATATAAGTTGATTTTTTCCAATCTGATGGCCATTCTTGTGTTTTCCAAATTTGCTGGCATATGGCATGCATCACCTTGACAGCATCATCTTGCAAGATTTTAAACAGTTCAGCTGGGATACCATCGTCTCCTGCTGCCTTGTTATTAGCAATGCTTCTTAAGGCCCATTCAACCTCACTCTTCAGGATGTCTGGCTCTAACTCACTGACCACACCGTCAAAGGTATCTCCAATATTATTATCCTTCCTATACAGATCTTCCGTATATTCTTGCCACCTTTTCTTGATCTCTTCTGCTTCTGTTAGGTCCTTACCATTTTTGTTTTTGATCATACCCATTTTTGCCTGGAATTTACCTCCGATGTTTCTAATTTTCTGGAAGAGGTCTCTTGTCCTTCCTATTCTATTGTCTTCTTCCACTTCCGCACATTGTTTGTTTAAAAATAATTCCTTATCTCTTCTGGCTAACCTCTGGAATTTTGCATTTAACTGGGAATATCTCCCCCTATCACTGTTGCCTTTTGCTTTCCTTCTTTCTTGGGCTACTTCCAGTGTTTCAGCAGACAGCCATCTTGCCTTCTTGGTTTTCTTTTTCTTTGGGACGTTTTTTTGTTGCCGCCTCCTGAACAATGTTGCGAACTTCTGTCCATAGTTCTTCTGGGACCCTATCTACTAAATCTAGTCCCTTAAATCTATTCTTCACCTCCACTGCATATTCCTTAGGAATATTAGTGAGCTCATATCTAACTGATCTGTGGGTCTTCCCTATTCTCTTTAGTCTGATTCTAAATTGTGCAATAAGAAGTTCGTGATCTGAACTACAGTCAGCTCCAGGTCTTGTTTTTACCGACTGTATAGATGTCCGCCACCTTTGGCTGCAAAGGATGTAGTCAATCTGATTTCGGTGTCGACCATCTGGTGAAGTCCATGTATAAAGTCGTCTTTTAGGTTGTTGGAAGAGAGTGTTTGTTATGCACAGTGAGTTGTCTTGGCAAAATCCTATCAGCCTGTGTCCTGCTTCATTTTGTTCTCCCAGACCATGCTTGCCTGTAATTCCAGGTGTCGTCTGACTACCCACCTTAGCATTCCAGTCTCCTGTAATGAAAATAACATCTCTTTTTGGTGTATTATCTAGTAGGTGCTGCAGATCCTCATAGAACTGATCTACTTCTGCTTCTTCAGCATCTGTGGTTGGGGCGTATATTTGGATCACTGTGATGTTAAATGGCTTACCCTGAATTCGAATTGAGATCATTCTATCGTTTTTTGGATTGTATCCAAGCACTGCTTTAGCCACTTTATTATTAATTATGAAGGCTACTCCATTTCTTCTGTGGTCCTCTTGTCCACAGTAGTAGATCTGGTGGTCATCTGATGTGAAGTGGCCTATCCCAGTCCATTTCAGTTCACTGACACCTAAAATGTCTATATTTAATCTTGACATCTCACCAATAACCACATCCAATTTGCCCTGGCTCATAGATCTTACATTCCAGGTTCCTATGGTGTGTTGATCTTTAGAACATTGGATTCGTCGTTCACCACCAGCACCGTCGGCCGCTAGCCGTCCTTTCGGCTTTGAGCTAGCTGCGTCATCACATCTGGGGCTAGTTGAACACCAGAGGGTACCAAACAACTAATTAAGGTCACAGAGCAGAACTTATTAACTTGAGGTTAGCACTTATTAGGGAAGTGCTGCGCGTGGAGAAAAGCTGCTCAGGTACTGTAGCTTGTTAGATACTCAAAAAGCCTGACAATGTTTGATTCTAAAGCTATACCTGCTGGACGGAGGACATGAAGACAAAAAGGAGGACATGTCCTCCTTTTGGCAGATGTCTGATAACCCTAAACATAAGAACAATTTGGGCATAAAGGATATACTGATTTGTTATTGTTCTGAGAGTATTGTTGTTAGTTGTGATATGCATTGTCTGGATTTCTTTTCCTCTTTTGTTTGCTGTGAAGGTGTTTTGTTTTCTTATTGCACACACACAAAATAGAATCCAATTACTGTATTTGTGTTTTTTTCATTAAATCCTACCCCAAAAGAGTTTGGAGAGACAGCCTGTCAAACACTGGATAGCTGCACAAGTTGGCAGCGGCAACCTTCAATTTCAGGCTGAAAAGGCAGTATTCTTTAGTATCCCATATAAGCTAGCAATTTTAACAAAAGGAGAAATTAATGTGAATCTGTTTAGAAACTTACTAACAGTGCTTATCTCCTTCCATAGGGACTTGACTGTGTGTTACCTGGAGGTTTTTCATGTCAAAGTCCTGCCAATTAAAGGTGTGAGGGAGTGGGAACTTGGTCTGTGAAATTGACAAGACTGGTGAATTTTTAGAATAAAAGGACTTATACTGGAATCGTCCCTTTTTACAATGAATATTAGACACACAACACTCATTTTATTATTTATTTAATCAATTTAGATATTATATTCTTATGTACTTCATGCTTTAAAATATAGATTTGTTCTTCCAGAAGACAAAAGTATATGCTAAGTCTGTTGATTCATCTACATTGATATCATTTATTTTTTTCCCAAGGTTTTTTTCCCCCCAAGTTTCAGAAACAGGCTTTATGAACAACCTTCCTTAGAGATGCTGAGGACTGTATCCGTGACCTCCTCCATGCAAAGTAGGTATTCTATTATTGAACTGAATATTGTTGAATAGTATTATCTATTGCTACTCACCATTTTCACAGAGCAACCATAATACATTCTATCATTCTTCATCATGTCCAGTATCAAATTGCGTCCCTACTTCAAGTGGGGCATAGTAAGGTAGCTATATTCAACAGGATTGTCTACCTGATCAACCTTCTATTTGTCCCAGAACTTACCTGAATTCCCAGAATTCTGGTCAATGGAAAACTTTTGGTGTCTTCTAGACCAGGAGCTCCCCCTAGTATTAATTATCCAAACATCATACCCAGCATCTGCTAAAAAAAAATCCCAGGCTATTGCTAGGAAGATTTGCAATCCAACACCTCCCTCCAGCAAGCAAAACATGTACGAGTAATACAACTGGTCCAGGCCCTAGGAGAGAAAGAGGGAAAAAGAGAGAGGTAATTTAACCATATGGTTCAACCTACCACTTTACTCACCTGAAGTATCCAAATGTCTTGCTGTTTTTCTAGGTCCATGGACTCCACAAGGAATTCTGTTTGCTTTTAGGCAATAACAATCTTCTGTCAGGCTTTCATATTCTTAAATGGGGTACCCCCAATATTGGATGATTTGAGGCTACAAGAAGAAAGAAAGAAATAGATGGTAGAAATAAGATTGTGTAGTGTCTGTATATACAGTAAGCAAGCAAAACTATAGGATTTCAGTAACTATTGTATTCTTCCCAAGCTGATTAAATCTAACTCTAATTTGTGGTCACCTGTATTGGTTTCTGTCTTTTCATATACGCATAATCCTTGGACCAGGATTTTAACTGCATGCCTCAGAATCATGTTTCTTACTGGGCTGTTACCTCTGCTGTTGACAGACAGCTAAGAATCTTGTTGGTATCAGACTTGTATGGAGGAATTATGTAGAGTCCTTGGTGCTATCTGAGCCTTGTTCTTTTCTTGCAGAGGTTTCATTGCCAAACTAGGCAACATCTTCAGTGCGAAAAGGGAGTGCGACTTGCTCTCTGTTTATATACCATGGCTTGTCCTGCTTGTGTTGGTGGAGTTGTTGTTCTCTCCTTAGTAGTTCCTTGATTGGGCTGTTGTTTGCTACTTGGTTGATTGACTGAGTTAATAGTTCCCTGATTAGGGTATATTGTGCTGTTTGATTGTTCCTCTGGTGCTAATCCTGGTGTTAATCTCTGCATATCTGGGTGATGATTGCTGGCAAGGAGGTGTTCTGGTCTTCTGGGTTTTCTATTGTCTCTTATGAATGGTATGTAAATGTTGTTTACCTCTATGTGTCTGTTGATGGCTGCTTTGTCTGAGTGACAAGCTTCGAGGAATTATCTAGCATTTTTGGATTTGGTTTGGTTTAAGATGCTCACAGTTTCCCAGTTGAAAGTATGGTTAAGTCTGTCCATGTGTTGTGAGATTAAGGAGTTTTCATCATATCTTCTGACTGCTAGTTGGTGTTTGTGGATATGTTCTGCTAGTCTTCTGCCGGTCTGTCCTACATAGTGGCTGTTACAGTCCTTACACTGTATGTTGTAGATAACTCCTTTTTCTTCTTCTTGGGCTACTGTGTGGTTGTAACAGTCTATTAGTAGTTTCTGAGATGTTTCTGATGTATGGCAGTGTAATCCTTTTCATAGCTTCTGTTGGTTTTGCTGTGGTGGGTTGAGTGGTCAGGCACTTTTTGATAAAGTTGTGTGGGTATCCATTTTGCTGGAAGATACTATATAAATGGTCTGTTTCCTTTTTCTGCTGTTCTGGGTTGCTGCAGTGCATTTGTGCTCATCTGAATAGTGTTCTTACACAGCTCCTCTTGTGGGAGGTTGGGTTGTTGCTTTGGTAATGGAGCACTTGGTTAGTGTGGGTAGATTTCCAGTAGACTTGTGTTTCTAGAATGCCATCATTTCCTCTACTGATGAGGATGTCCAAGAAGGGTAGTGTGTTGTTGTTTTCTTCTACCCTTGTGAATTTTATTCCTTTGAAGATGTTGTTGATGTTTCATGTGTTTCCTCCAGTTGATCCTTTTTTATTATGATGAAGGTGTCATCTACATACTGGATTCATACTTTGGGTTGTATGTGTGGGAGTGCTATCCTTTCTAGAAGTTGCATTACAATCTCTGCAATGAGTCCTGAGAGTGGTGATCCAATAGGTGTTCCTTTGATTTGTTGGTACTGTATATTTGTCCATCAAACTGAAAGTAGGTAGTGAGGCAGAGGTTGATGAGGTCCATGATTCTGGGCATTTTGATATTGGTGTATCTAGTTAGGTCAGGTGTATTACGTAGAACTGCTGCCATGGATTCAATCTCTAGTGCTTGGTCTATGGATGTAAAGAGTGCCATGACATCAAATGACACCATAATTTCATCTTCATCTATTTATAGGTCTTTGATTTTCTGGAGGCACTGTAGTGGGGAATTGATAGAGTATTCACTCTCCTCTGTGAGATGCCCTAGTTTTCTTGTAAGTTCTTTAGCTATGTTGTATGTGGGGGTCCCTGGTAATGATACAATTGGACAGAGTGGTATGTCTGGCTTGTGTATTTTGGGGCATCTGTAGAAGCGTGGGATGATGGGTCCACTGCTTTTCATCCACCTCTGTTCTTCTTTTGTGATTTGACCTTTCTTGGTTAAGTCGTTGAGGATTCTTTTGACCTGGTTGTCCAGTTTCTGTATGGGATTGGTGTTTACCGGGGTGTAGGCTTCTTTGTCCTCAAGTAAATCTTTGGCTTTTTGTATATATTGCGATCTGTCCATAATGACGGTGGTGCGGCCTTTGTCTGCTGGGAGGATGATGATAGTTTGAATTATAGGAATTATAGGAATTATGTCATCTTGGCTTTTTTCTTGAATATATAGGTCAATTAACCCTCATGAAGCCCAAATCACTGGTAAAGCAATGAATTGGGGACATTGATCATCAGAATGTTCTTACCAGTTCTCTTGAATGTCATCACCAAATGTTAGACTGCCACAAGTCCTCTGTTGAGGGGTATTTACACAATCTAACCCTGAGTAAATATAGATGGGCTTTCTCTGGAGCCCATTTTAATGCTCTTCGTTCCTCACTGTTGGTGGGTAGATTTTATGAGACTCCTTATTCTCAGAGACTTTGCCCTTGTGGCTCTAGGGAGGTAGAAACGCTTGCCCACATCTTCTTATGGTGCACCTTATATAATATCCTAAGACATGATTTGCTCTCCCCAATTATTTCCAAATTTCCAGATCATACAGATCCATGTTATCTTCATTATTTGCTAAGGGATGTTAACTCTCCTCTTGCATTCTGGGTTGTCAAATACCTTTACTGAGTCGTGCAGTTCTGCAAAACTATGACTTTGATGTGTTGTTCTATCGTTTTATTATGTCTTCTTGGTAAATCAGTTTGCAGTAAAAATCCATTTTCTTTCTCTGATTTGTAATGCTGGTCAAAGACCATAATAAATAAAAGTTCAATTATATGATTTCCAGAGCAATTAGGAGAACAAACTGGTATGTTATTCTGTGGTCTTAAAATACTCATGGGAAACAAATAGTATAAGAAGGAATGCACATGATTTTAACAGAGAGAGATTTAGAAGGTTTACCTATGGTTACCTATGGTTAATTTAGCCATGATTTACTCAATTTTCTAGGTTGACATGCAATACTGAAGTATTTAAGCATAGTAGCCTAAAATGTGGCCCGCTAATTCATGGTTCAGTGTACTGTGTAAACAGAGCTACTATTTTTGGGGGGCTGTTGTAATGAGCAGCCTCAGGCAACTGTGCAGCAGGTTTTGCTTTCCTGGATCCCATTTTTTGTTTTCCTGAGTCAGCTTTAAGCTAATGCTCCAGACAGACTTAAGATGATCTAACTTATTATAAGTGTTGATGGTACTTGGACTTTTCCCCTACATAGATATACAGTCCTAATAAGAAAGAACTCAGGATAGAATATGAAAAAATTCTAAACACAGCATCAGTCCCCATTTTGGCGATATTTCGTATACAGCAAACCCTCCAAACAATGCTAGTTTTCTTCATGTTGCAACCAGTAGGTTTTTTTTTTAAAAAAAAAAAAGTGGGGGGGATCTGCCTAAATTGTGGGCCAAACCATTGTGCACAATTGGTTTACCACGAGAAACAGGCTGGACCCATACCTAACTGTATTTCAATAAATGTATTGCCATCAATAGGATTTAATTTAAATGTAGCTAATGGATCACCTGTTAATTTCAGGGGGTCTTTTATCAGTAAGACTGAGTCTAAATCCAAAACAACATGTAGGCCAAGCAAAAATCTTCTCACAAATGCTTGGGGGGAAAATTTCTTGTTCCATAATGCAGGTTCAGCTCAAGTAACATCAGTCAGAACATATTTACTTGGAAGATTAATTTAAAGCTGAGTCAGGCAAAACACAACATTTAAGAAATTAAACTTGATGCAGATTTAGCTGAGGTCATTCAGACTGTCTAAGCAAATTTGTTCAGCTCAGCTTAGCTGCTGCATCATCATTTAGAATAGCATAAAATGCTAGATTACCATCTTAATTGTACTTTACTACATTCGGTTAAACTTCATGCAGCATCTGTTCCATACTCAAGATCTCTTGGACAATAAACTAACAGGTAAGCATTAGGCTTTTACAACTGAATTTAATTTACTCTTGTTACAAGGACAGGGCTGATTAATTATTCTGGCTGGGGATTATGGAATTTAAGTCATTTAGAGGGCTGGGTTTCAGAATGATAACTACCCAATACTTCCAAAGAATAGGACAGCCGAAACACCTCTCCCCCTTTTTCCACAATGCAAGTGTATGTGTTCATTGGGGTGTGTGTTATGTTTTCTACATTCTGATGTATTGAAGAGTTAGAAGAATATCAACCATAGGGGACGTAACATTGTTATCAAAACTAAGGTCTTCTCTTTGGCTTCTTTTACATTTATTTTAATAACATTTTCTTAAATACCTTTAAATTATGTTTGTAATGTAAATAATTTTTAAAAAGAATAGATTGTTTTTTTTATTGTTATTCTTAGTGAGAATTGTAGACCAATTCATCTGAAAAGCATAAATCTAGGAAATACGAACAAACAAATAAATACGGCCAAATTGTTTTGGCTGTTAAGACAATACAGCCAGGCCTTTGGGGCATGTATTCTAATGCCAATCTATAAAGATTCCTGAAGATTTTCAGAGATTAAATTATAACTTTAAAACATAACTATTTTACACACAGGTGGGATGTGGCTGTTTCTGGTAATGGCATGCTTAATCCAGCAGACTACAAATTCAGAAGAATCTTTCAGCAGAAGACATTTGAATCCTCAAGGATCCATGACAATCGTAAGTGGTTTACATGAAACAAGTAGCTTAACCTCCTCCTCCTCCACTTCTGACCTACACATGTCAAGAGCATCACATGAACAACAGAAGAACAGAAAGTGTGCATCCAACCAGCACCATGCCTGTATCCATGTTGTTGCTTCATGTTGTGGTCATTTGATGGGCAATTTCTAAATAATTGTAGCAGTCTCCGGGAGGGAAGCTACCACCTGCTCTTCTGCTGGGAAAGCCAAAGTTGAGTCTGGGGACAAAGCATCTTAACTCTTCACTGAGTGTGGGGAGGACCTCTGAGGTAGAAACCCATTTGTTCTGAAGCTCTACCATTCACAATGATGCTATTTCATTATAACACAACAGAGCCAGAAGGTGTTCAGCTCCACTGCCCAGTAGCGATGTCAGTACGTAATTACAAGGTGCAGAACTATGCTAGAGTAACACAGGTGAGCAGAGCACCCATTCCACCATGAGATTTTCTCAGGGTGAATCATTGCTGGGCAATGGCTTATCACACAAATGTTGGCAGTTTGCCTTCAACCATCAGCAAATCATCAACAGATCAGCTACTACACCCACCAAATGCCAGCCGTTTGTGCCGAGAGAGTTAACCTAATCAGCCTGTTTGTGGAGGATCTAACATGCAGAGCTGGCATGGCTTTCAACTGTTCTGTATTTATAATTTCTGCCTGTTCCATCCTGATTAGTTTTTCCAGAACTGCTATCTCACTAAATCTGAAGATGAAGCCACAAAGGTATATGAACTAGAAACCTATTTAACCTCCTGAACAGATGATATATCCCATAGGTTTACTCCTTAGATGTTCAGCAAGAATTTATTATTTCATTTGCAGGCTGAAATCATCCAATACTGGGGATATCCCAGTGAAGAGTATGAAGTTCTGACTGATGATGGCTATTACCTTCAGGTAAACAGAATTCCTCATGGAAAACACTGTCTGGAGAATGCAGGTAGGTCCGTAATTAACATTTCCACACTTGGATTGCTTACATACTGTATATTTTCATGTGGTCATGAAAATCTCACTGTGCCTCATGGGGAGGGAAGTATAAATGTGCTCCTGTTTTCAGTTTTGACTGGAAAAGAGCTTCTGCAGGATTGTTTTTTAAGCCATAGATGGTTGGCTTGTATACTATATTACCTTTCTACAAATAATTGTGCGGCTATTACTAGTGTACAATGATGGGTGGTTCAGTGCAGGATTCCTTTGAACTTGTAGAACCAAAGAAGTGATAGGTTTCACTGTAGTGTGAGCTCCGCCTCCGGTGGGCTATATCCATGTCCCTTCTGGCTCCTGCAGGTTCCTGGTGGAGCATGTGTGGCTGGATTCAGGAGATAGTTAATGTTTCTCTGAGGGAGAGAGTTATGCCACTTGCCCTGAAAGAAGCTTGGTGACCTCCCTTTTAAAGGGGCCATTCCTTAATCCAGCAGTACTTGATACATTTTACTTAACTCCAACCTTAGCCTAGTCTCCAACTTTAGGGAAAGTTGTTAAGAAAGTGATAGGGAGTCTGTTTCAGAGGATCCTAGGGGAAGTGAATTATCTTCACTACTTTCAATCTTGGTCATGGGACAGAAGCAGCATTGATCATTCTAATGAATGGGATGGGAGCAGTGCATCCTCCTGGTCCTCTTAGATTCCTTGGTAGCAATTAATACAACCAACCATGGTATCTTCCTGAACTAGTGCCAAGGACTAGGAGTAGTAAGCATTACTTGATGGTTATTCTGCTCTTACTTGAGTGGGTAGTTCCAGGTGGAAGTAGTCATGAGAGGAGAGCAGTCAAGCCCTTGGTTGCTCCAATTTGGAATATTGCAAGGTTTGACTTGTCTCCTATGTTATTTAATAACTTTTTGAAACTGGGAGAAATTGTCTGCCATTTTGGGGTGAGCTGTTTCACTTTGCTGATGTTGCCCAGTTCTACATTTTTATCCCAGGGTTAGAGTTAGTGAAGTTTTGAATTGGTACCTGGAGGCTGTGGGGGACTAGATGGGCCAAACAAACTCAGATTAAACCCTACCAATAATCAGAACTGCCACCTTATGGCTACAATATGGCTATCCATTAACTCTGATCCTGGTAGTCGGTCTTGATGGGGTCAAACACATCCTGAAGAGCTGGTCCATGACTTGTGCATCTTCCTGGTTCTACTTCCCACGGGTAGAAAAAGCAGGCGTAAGCCTTGGCCAAGGAATCTTTTCCCAACAGCTGCCAGCACAGCCATTACAGCACTACATGGAGCAGGAAACCTTTGCGACAGGGATCATGTTCACTTGACAAACGGAATCCTGTGTGGTGTACATTGGGTTGCTTTGAACACAGCTTGGAAGCTGGAACTGGTGCAGAATGTGGTAGCCAGACTGCTAGTTAGGGCAACCTGCTGCTGTAAGATTACACTGATGATAAGATTGTTGAAGCAGAGTGATTTTGGCTCCCACAGCGGGTTTAGGCTATTATACAAGTACATCATAGCTCTGTCAATCCTCTTATGTTACTATATCTTTATGTGCTCGATTGTTATGCAATTTATTGCTGTTGATTGACCAGAGTTCTCTCACTTGGGGCAGTTTACACACATCTGGATTTGAAGGGCAAACCGTGATATGCAGTGTGTGAGGCCATGCACAGAGCATCTGTTCAGAATACCTTAGAGCAGCTGCATCTTTTCCTGGGTTCCTGTGGCTGCCCTTGCAGATGGCACATAATCCTGAGAAGATAAGCATTTGGTTTAGAGTGTCCTGGACAAGTGCCACATGTGTCCAAGTTATATTTTGCCCTTTGAATCCAGGTCTCTGCACCACCCTGATGTACAGTATAGTAAGTGTGATGCTGTAAAGGTGACTAAACAAGGCAGAGTGCATTTCCACAAATAATACACTGTTTCTGGAGGAGCATGGGGTTGTACTTATAGATAACATAATAAACCATGTACTCTTGGTTTCTTTTGCAGGGCCTAGACCAATCGTTTTATTGGTACATGGTTTGCTGATGGAAGGGAGATGTTGGATTGCAAATCTTCCTAGCAACAGCCTGGGATTTTTTCTAGCAGATGCTGGCTATGATATCTGGATAATAAATAACAGAGGGACCACTTGGTCTAGAAGACACCAGGAGTTTTCAATTGACCAGCAAGAATTCTGGGAATTTAGGTAAATTCCAAGGAGAGGTGATAGTAAAATTGTTTGGTCAAAGTCTACCAAATTGTTAGGAAAGGGTGTTGTAGGGGTGTATGTAAATTAAGAATAAATACTTCCATATTATAGAAAACAAGTTTATCATGCGTTACTGAAGCTTTTAAGTATCAAATTAAGGTTAGACTAAGATTCTTTGATAATCATGTAAGATAGATAGATAGATAGATAGATAGATAGATAGATACTTTATTGATTTAGTCTTTTGACCATATCAAGTAAAAAAAAAGTTAAAATAAAAAGCCATTTTAAACATACAAGTGAATATGAATAAATACAAATAAAACTATAATACAGATTCATATCAAACCATCACCCCTACAGTCAACTCCAATCTGGTCTATGTAATCTGTCCTCTTTAGGATTGCCTTTGATATGAAGAGTGCAGTCTTGCTAGTAATGAGCTGGTTCTTACCCTGTAAAAAATAAGAAAGTTTCTGCTGGCTGCTCCAGTATTTTTTATTTTTTAAATATAAATCTAAGTGGACAGTCATTTCTACAGAATATAATTTGCAATCAAATAAGATATGTGCAGTATCTTCAACAGCTGGGGCACCACAAATACATAATCTGTCTTCATAAGGAACTCCTTGGAACCTCCCATATCTTACCATGGAGTCTAATTGATCGAAACGAGCTCTAGTAAAAGCTCTTCTGAGATGTTGGGGGAAGGAAGTTGTTAAATACTTTTCTAGTTGAAAGACTGATTTGTGTTGGGCCAGCCACTTCAGGGACTTAGCATGTTTAAGGGCTGCTATATCCTCTTGTGCAGCCACATCCAAAACCCTTTGTTTGAAATTTTTCTTAGCCTTCAAATCTAATTGGGATGGAAAATGAGCTGAAAATCCATATTGTGAGATGGTATTGGTAAGTCGGGCCGCCCAAGCATGAGGAGGCATATTCTGCATCTGCTCTTCAAGACAAAGCTTGGGTAATCTGTCTGAGTCCATGGATAGGATCTTCAGCCAGTAATTAAATACTTTAGTTACCTAGTGGCTTTGTATGGGGGGTATACCTAACTCTGCTCTTACTGCTCGAGTTGGAGTTGACTTGTCCACCCCCAAGATGCATTTCAGAAAAGAGGACTGTATCTGTTCAAAGGGACATTTACGTGACCCCACAATTCTGCACCATATGTGATCATTGGGACTATTTTACAGTTATATACCTTTATTATTGGGGTTAACGATCCTGGGTAGCTATGGTTGATAAGCTGCTTTATGGCATTGGCACAGGCTGTAGCCTTTAGGGAACTCCTCTTGAAATGAGGGAGCCATGATCCTGTTTCGGTAAAAACAATCCCTAGATATAAATAGGACTTAACCTGGTCTATATGTTCCCTGTCCAGAGTCCAGTTATACCTGATCCTCCTCTTCCCAAAAACAACTACCTTAGTCTTGGATTTGTTGATGGACAGGTAGTTACATGTACAATACATACTAATCCTGCGTAGCAGTCTTCTAATTCCTACTTGGGTATGTGACATCAATACCATGTCATCAGCGTAAAGCAGTATGTTTACGTGTTTGTTTTTAATTTTAGGCATGTGTATGTCAACTGAATATAAAAACTTTGGGATGTCTCTTATATATAAATTAAACAAAATAGGGGGCAGTATGCATCATTGTCTGACCCCTTTGTGGGTATTAATAGTCCCTGTTAAGGATCTATTTGCTCCAGTACGTACCCTTAAGCAGGAATTTGAATACAATGCCTTGATTAAAGAGAGGAGTCTGGGTTCCATATTCATATCTGTTAGTTTCTTCCAAAGGAGATCCCTATTTATTGAATCAAATGCTGCACTAAGGTCAATGAAAGTTGTATACAGTTGGTTCCCATTGGCTGTGTATTTGTCTATTAAGTGGCATAAGATAAAACAATTATCAATGGTAGAGCGTCCAGGTCTGAAGCCAGATTGCTCTTCAGGTAGCAGGTCCTTTTCGTACACCCAATCCTCAATCTTATATAAAAGATATTTAGCATACAATTTAGCTACAATATCAGTTAGACTGATTGGTCGATAATTAGAGGGGTCGCCCTTATCCCCCTTTTTATAAATGGGAATCACAATAGAGAGCTCCCAACCAGCTGGAATTTGGCACGAGTTATTTATGTGGGTAAATAAGCCTGCAAGTAGGGGAGCCCACCAGTTAATGTGTCCTTTAAATAATTCAGGGGGAAGAAGGTCTTCGCCGGGAGCCTTGTTAGGCTTCAGAGTCTGTATGAGACCTCTAATCTCCCGTTTGGTCACTGGGGGCCAGTATGGAAAAGGGCTGCAAGCCTTCTCTGATACATTTTGTAGATCCGCCATTCCGTTACCACTTGGGGCTGTGAAAAGTTGGCTATAATAATCCTCCCAGGTGGAGGCGGGTATTGGAATATCCAAGGAATACCTACGTTCCTTCAGTATTCCTGCAACCGAATGCCAGAAAAAGACTGGATTTGTATTTTTGGCAGCTAACTCTAGGTTTAGCCAGAGTGAGGATAAATAAAGAGATTTCTTGCTCTTAATGGTTTTCTTGTACTTTTGTCTGAGTGCTAGCATGGCAGTATGATTATTATTTGAAGGCTGAGTCCGTGCTACCCGCATAGCTAGCCTTAATCTTTTTCTCTGTATGTAACACTCAGAGTCAAACCAATGAGGGCCTTTTCTTGGGGGCCTTTTGGGGTGGGCCTTATCAGTCAAGAATGTTCTTAAACCTTCACTTAGATTTTGGTAGGCTGTAAAAATGGATAGTGCCTCAGAATCAGATGCAACAACTGTGTCTACTAAAGACTGAGCTTGGGTAGAATTCATATAGTCAGTCAGGGCCTTTGCGTCCACTTGGGCCCATTTTATTCTTCTGTCCTGATGAACCTCTAGATGGTGTAAAACCCAGCTGTCTTTTGCAGTGTGGGGTCTAAGGTCTGAATGCCCATAGAATTTTACAGCAACCGGTTGGTGATCACTATCCTCTCTTTCATATACCTGTATTTCTGAGAAAAGGGGCACTTTACTATTTGAGACACATATATAGTCTAATGTGCTGCTTGATTTCACTCGATGGTAAGTATAGGGGTAAACAAAGCTTTGGTCCTTACCCCCTAAAACTTGCAAGTTGCCTTTAAACAGCAGGTTTAACAACTGTATGCCCGCAGCATTGCTTTTCTGGTCCCTAAAGGACCATGAAGGAAATAACGGGAGTAATTCTTTGGGAATATTCATATTGCTAATATGCTCTTGTATGTTGGGCCCAAGCCTTGCATTAAAATCACCCAAGACAATTATAACTGATTTGGGAGATTTTGAGGTTAACTCTGTCAGGGATTGCTCAAGGTTCACCCATATATCTGAGGAGTGATATATAGATGATTGTGGGGGTATATAAATATTTAACTTCATGATCACAAGGGCATTGTATTGAAATTTAACAGCTAGGCAATAAGGAGAAGAGGTATCCAAGAGAGTTTCTGTGCCTTTCCAACCCAGGTCTTCCTTAATCAAAATGGCCAATCCCCCTATCGCCCGGCCTTTCTCTTTTAATTTCCGTGCCGGGGTGGACCAGGATTTGAAGCCAGGAATCAAAATCTGCTCATCATCAGCAGTTAGCCAGGTCTCCTGAACTGCAATCAAATCATAGTTGGACAGAAATTCAGAACAATCTTGTAGTTTGTTTTTCCATCCAGCAAGATTCCAGGATAGTATGCGAATGGCTGGATCCATAACAGCACCTGTAAGGGGTGGGATGGAAAAACTGGGTGGGGGAGGGTTATGGTGCGTCATGTTAATTCATTCATCAGCAGATAAAAGATCAGGGGAGCCAGATGTGATCAGGTCAAATTTTTGAGGAATGTGGTTAGAGGAATCCATGGAGTGTAGAAACAAGCCATCATGTGGCGAAGATTTAATATCCACAAGGCATTGGTCAGTATCTGTCTGTGGTATAGGAAATACTGCCTCCTCAGTAGTTCGCATGGACTGGTGCTCTCCAGGGAAGACCCCATTTGTCTCATAAAGGCTGGAGCAGTTGTTGTTTGGGTGTTGATTTTCCTCCATGTCTTTGTCCTCCAGATGGAAATTAGCGTCAGTAGTTGGGGACACAAGATCAATAAGAGGTTCTGCGATTGTAATAGTGTCCAGTAAGGTTTTCTTCATGTTTTCTAGCTTAAATATAATGTTGTCTTGTTCCTTCCTGGGCAGGGAGCCAAAGGCACTGATGAGACCTGCTTCAGCTGAGTCAGTCTCGGTGTCTATTTGAGGAGAAGGTTGACTCCCACTGCCTTGATTTTTCAAGGTCTTATGAAGGGGGGAAAGCTTACTAGCTTCTGTTGCTGTTTTAGTGTAGGAATGACATCTAGGTACAGCAAAACCAAGTAAAGGATTAACTATTACCTCCCGGAACACTCTGGTGGGAAAAATTTGAAAAGTTGCTAAGTATGGTTTCATCTTTAGTATCATAGAAGGAATAGTAGGCTGTTTGAAAGAAAGCAAAATCCGTTTTTGATTTTGTACTGTCGGAAGCCATTCGGTAGCTTCTAAATCTATCAATCTGTGATGACAATGCAAGAGTTGCCCTAATGAGATTTTAATTGCTCTCCTAGAGACCCAACGTCTGGTATTAATCTTATTCAGGGAGATACAGAGAGCAACCTGTTGTGTTTGAAGTATGCGTTTTTGCTTGCAGGAATGTTCCTCAATTAAACCCAAGGAGGAGTTAGTTTGTATATTGCCTCCTTTTGCCTTGTCAGAGAGTTGGGGTTTCTTAGTTCTGTCGTTAGGAGGTTGCTTGCTTTTATCAGTTTGTTTTCCTTTAACGACTTGTCCTTTAGCCGGGCACATATCAGGAAAGTCTTGCTTTATCATAGCTTCTGCCTTTGATTTGGCAAAGGCAGTAAGTCCGGCATCGTGTTTAGAAACGAAAGCCTCAAAGTCTTTTTTCAACAAGTCTAGGTTGTATTTTATATCAGACAATTGCTCAAGCAATGAGATAACGGTTTGAGCTGTAAGAAGGCATTGCTTTGCCATGAATTCTGTTGTATTTTCCCAAGGGAGTCTCTCCAAATTCTGGTTTTGTATCCTGTTTTTAAACTTATTTTTATTTCCCTTGAAATTATTAGGTGAGCTTGCTAATTGTGCTGGAGACCCATAATGAGAGTCCGGGATAGAGATCAAATTTTCATTTAGCTCTTCCCTAATATATAGTGAAAGGTCTAGCAACTGTTGCTTTTCAAGCTCAGTTTGAAAACCCCATTCAAATGATTCAAGGGCTGCTGTGGGAGGAGTGGGAGATGGCTTTGTTTTACTTACAGTTTCCTTTCGTTTTAGCAGATCTTCTATTTTTGGTTGTTTGGCAGACTTTGAAGAAGAAAGTGAGTTCGGGCTATTTCTATGTCGATTCTTTCGTTTTCCCATGATGTTAAATCCACTCTGCAAACTTTTTCAAATCCACTCTCCAGACTTTTACAAGCACCTTTTACTCCACGCTCATCTCACGGTGGAAAAATGTGAATGTACTTAAAATGGTGTAATATAAAAATCGGATTTAAAAACTACAATATCCTAAAAGGCTTATTAAAACTAAAACTATAAAAAAAGAAACAAAGATAGCTAAAATAAACTATTTAAAAATAATAAAAATTTTAAAAGGGCAGGAGCATAAAAAGATGTGTGTTGCTGGGCTGCTGGGTTGGCTCCACCCCCCGACATGTAAGATAGGGATTTTTTTTATTTTGCATATTGCTTGTACATGGCCAATTTATGCTGTTATCACACGACTAAAATAATCTTCTAATATTCCTCCCGCATTCAGTCATATGCTACAAAAAGAGAAGCAGAATTAAAGTCAAATAATGTGCTGATTCCCATGTTGTGAATCTTTGAACTGTAAGTGACAGTTTCTCACAAAGAAAACTTAAGTTTGTGGACCAAAAGGAAAACTAGAAATGTCGTGATCACCCTGGCTGTGCTTTGCTCTTATGTTCAGCTTATTAGGTTGCACCAGGAAGCTAACAAGTTCCCTTCTGTGAATAATTCAAAGCTATATTATCCCTATATCACCTATTATCACAGGTGTGTTTTGTTTGTATTTTTGTGTTACAGTTTTCATGAAATGGCCATATATGATATACCAGCAACAATAAACTTCATCCTACAGGAAACGAAACAAGACTCTTTATATTATATTGGCCATTCCCAAGGAGCATCATTAGGTAAGTTAAGAATATGGTCTTGGCATAATTTTATAAGAAAACTGTTTTTCTCTGTCTCTACCAAGCAAGGATCCAGCACTCCTTTTTCAACTGGGATGAGCAAATGCAAGAAAATGACTATGTACTTTTGTTTGTTTTTGCCCACATCATCTTACACCCTGCATTCTACATCTCTGTTGCGAAGCCTTCAAAACCTTTCATGGTTAAGAGCCATTAACAGATGTCCTCTATGTGGATGTCTGTCAATGATTTAAAAATGCCAATTCAGCCAATTTAGAGTGGGCCTTGATTTATTTATTTATTTATTTATTTATTTATTTATTTATTTGTAAAATTTATATCACCGCCCATCTCCCTCCACTGGAGGGACTCTGGGCGGTTTACAATAAAATAGTAAAAACAAAAACAAAAAATATGCATAAAATCTAAAATAAAAATTATAAAACAAGATTAGAATCCAGAGGCAAAGGTAGTAAAATGATCTTACTTAATCTAATGTAAAAGAGGAGCTCTCTAGGGTTTCATGGAGGTGCACCATTTAGCCTTCATGCAGCAAAGCACCTTGCAGAGGTCGGGTCGCTTTGCTTCTGCTGAAGACGATCAGCTTCAAATGGCCGCTTCACTTTCTGAACATTTGCTGAAGCCAATGGTGGCAAGTGTAACACAGCAGCCGGTTTTCAGTTTGAAGAGCTAGCTCCCATCAGGTACCTAAGAAAGAATCTCTCCTTTGGGGCTTTGCAATTTGCAGCATTATAAGCTTGCTGGCAAGTATTGTCGAAGGCTTTCACGGCCGGAGTTTGATGGCTGTTGTGGGTCTTCCGGGCTGTGTGGCCGTGTTCTGGAAGTTGTTGTCCAGAATGTTATCGCTTTTGTCTGTGCTCCTGCCCTCTGAAGATGCCGGCCACAGATGCTGGCGAAACGTTGGGAACCACAACTTCCAGAACACAGCCACACAGCCCGGAAGACCCGCAACAGCCATTGCTGGCAAGTCTTTCACCAGCAGAGGGGGTCTAAGGTGGGACCTTTGAAGAGCACTTAGCTGGTTCCTTTGCCTCTTTTTCTCCACATATCTTTTTCCAATCCTAGAACTTTGTATGGCCTTTGCTTTCCTCACATTCTCCTTCCTGGGTCACTGCTATTTTTAACTGTTCTGCTGTGGGTCTCTAAGGAACGGGAGCTGGATCAGACAACGATGGCAAAGTTGGGAACCATTTCCAAAACACTTTTCTGGTAGTAAGTGGTGCCCTTCTCAAAACCAGTAAGAATGTTCTCCCTTGCATTGAAAAGAAGGGAGTGTCATAACATTGCCCCCATAATGTATTTATGTTTAGACTTCTTATTTGAAAGTTGAATAGCCATCAGAATTCTTGCCTACTAGTATAACCTACTTCTAATAATCTTGCTTTGTTTTGAGCTGAGGGACTTATTCTTAGAATTAACTGTTTCAAGTCTTGACAACTACTGGAGAAGTTTCTGACCTTAATTCCAGCAGTTCATTATTCCTACTAGGGAAGGAACCTGCTTTGAGTCCTAAAGCCAGGTCATGGTGACTGACCCTCTTGAAACACCACTGACCACTGAACATGTCACCAACACCGTATTCCAGTTTAAGAATCAAGTGGATCTTCGTCAGAGCAAATCTGATGCCTAGATTAGCTGTCAAGCAGTCTGATATCATATATAATAATAATAATAATAATAATAATAATAATAATAATAATAATAGGATAAAAATGCCAAATCCAGTATAAAGATCTGGCTGACTGTGCGACCAACCATAATAAAACTTTATTGATTAGCTGTGAGGCTGAATCAGAATACAAAAGGCAAGACAATAATACAACCATGCATAGCAAAATAGAGTAAAAGATAGAACTATAGTAAAATAAAATAAAATTCATATTTCTGTTTCATCCCTACAATTTACCCCAACCACACCCACATAACTTGGTTAAACCTTCCATATTTAACCATTGTATCTAGTTGCTCAAATCTCACTTGAGTAAATACTCTCCTGAGATGCTTGGGCATTTCTCTATTTAAATATTGTGTCCAGGGACACTTGGACAAGAAACAGAGAGGCCACAACTCCTAATATAATTTGTTAGTTTTCCAGTTGAAGAGATCTCTAATTGAGATTTAGTCTGGTCAATCAAACACAATTTGGAGAGTTAATTCCATAGAGTTAATTCTCCGCCAGTAATTATATGCTCTAATTGCAGCAGCTGGGTCCTTTTGTCCACACCCAAAATTCTATTCAGCAGCTGTGATTGTGTTTCCTCTAGTAATGGTACGTTTTTAAGCCCCAAAATTCAACTCCAGAGCATAGGCTTAACTTTAGCCGTATACACCTAAATAATTAGGGCTGAGGAACCTGAATAATTTACTAGTTTTAAGAATGAATTCATATGTGCCCCCACTCTGAATGAGCTCCTTTGATGATGAGAGAGCCAAGACCAAGTCTCGGAGAAGACTACTCCTAAATAAGGAAGTGTGTTAACCTGCTTTGTTAACTCTCCATGTAATAGCCATCTGTGGCTTTTATGCATTTTTCCAGATTCCACAATCTTTGAGTTTCATTTCTTAATAATGAGATTGTTATCATGACAGTTGGAGCCAAGCCTTCTTAACAACCAATGCAACCCAACTTGCAATTTCCTCCATACTATTCCTCTGTTAATTTTGTCAAATGCTGCACTAAGACCTATAAAGGCAGCAAACAATTGCCTTCCTTTGCTGAGATATTTAGTACAGGTAGTCCTCACTTAACGACCACAATTGGGACTGGCAACTCCGTTGCTAAGCGACACAGTCGGTAACCAAGATACCACATGACTGTGATGGATTTATGATGTCACTTTTCCCCATAGTCATTAAGTGAATTACCACAATCGTTAAGCGAGACATCACATGACCACAACTTGTGATTTCACTGCTGGCTTCTCCATTGACTCTGCTTCTCGGAATCCAGTTGTGAGGTGAGCAAATGGCGATCACGTGACCGTGGGATGCTGCGATGGTCGTCAGCGCCTGCTGGTTGCGAAGAACCCGAATCTCGATCACGTGACCACAGGTACACTGCAATGGTAGTATGTCTAGTGGTTAAGGCACCAGGCTAGAAACCAGGAGTCTGTGAGTTCTAGTCCCGCCTTAGGCATGAAAGCCGGCTGGGTGACCTTGGGCCAGTCCCTCTCTCTCTGCCCAACTCACAGCTCACAGGGTTGTTGTTGTGGGGAAAATAAGAGGAGGAAGGAGTATTAGGTATGTTCACTGCCTTGAATTATTTATAAAAATAATAAAGGGATAGAAATAAAATAATAATAAAATAAATAAAATAAAATAAAATAAATAAAATAAAATAAAATAAAATAAAATAAAATAAAATAAAATAAAATAAAATAAAATAAAATAAAATAAAATAAAATAAAATAAAATAAAAATAAAGTACAAAGACCAATAGTAAAGTTACTTTTTTAGCCCTGTCGTAACTTCAAACAATCGCTAAACAGGGTAGTCATTAAGCAATGACTACCTGTAATTAGATGCTTCAAGACAAAGCTATTATTAATATTACATCAACCCTGTCTAAAGCCAGATTCTTCTTCTCCTGGAATGTACTTTTCACTCACCCAGTTCTCAACTCTGCTCTAGAGGAATCTGGCATATATATTTAGCCACAATATCTATTAAACTGATGTGTTTGTAATTGCTAGGAACCTTTCTATTCCCTTTTTTATATATCGGAACTACAGTTGCCATCTTCCACCCAACTGGGATATGGCAGGTGTTATTTATATGCATGAATAAACCTGCCAAGAGAGGAGCCCACCAGTCAGAGTATCTTTTCAATAGCTCAGGTGGTAGAAATATAGGGTGCCTACTTAAATCATATTAGATCTAGTATCATTAGTCGTATTTTGTTTGATCCATTTAGGTTTATTAGGAATTTGGTATTTCCAAAGTAAAGGTTTAATTCTATTCTCATAATGCCCATTTCTTGTACATTGCTGGTTTTTCTCCAGGTGAATAAGGGAGAATCTCCCCATACTACTCCGTTAAGACCTTTTATTTACAAAAAAAGAAGAATCATCTTCTATAATGTCAGGATAAAATCTTGTCAATGTTCAGTAACCAAGACTATTTTTAGAATGGTCATAGGGAAGAACAGTATGGCCTTGATACAAGATGCAGTAGCGGCTACAGGAATACTCCGAGTACAGCTTATGAAAATGCTGATTGAGGGTATTATGAAGGAGGTATCCTGAATATAACCTCTGGGGGCATACAGGTATAAGCATTATTTTGGTTGTGGCAGTGTTCAGCTCTTCCATCCTGTAGCGATTAGTGTAACTGCTTTGGAAAACTAAATATTTGCTAGTATAAGTTATGTGTGTATGTGTAGGTCTTCCACACCTGCACATAGTCAGGCACATTCACACACAGAAATCTGATTTTGATTATAATTTACAGTTTCTTGGTATCTTTTATTTATAGTTAGCAAATGTAGATAGCCCTCACACCTCCATCCTGAAGCTGGAGCCTCTGGCCAAAGAACACAGCAGATGGACAGTTAGCAGGAAAAATGCTGAAATAATTTTCTGTGCTGCTCATCTTCTATAAATGTGCTTAGGTTGCTCTCTATGGATGTAGAACTGGTGGAATCAATTGGTGATGCCTTTCTGAGCAAAAAGGGGCCTATTCAAGTGTACTTCATTCAGCCGATTGAACATTCATGTTCTTCCCAGTGTTTCTCCCCTTTATCAAATATGTCAGGTAGAGGCATTAAATTAAAAGGGGGAGTGAGGGAGATAGAAAGGGAGAAATGCCTTAAGATTTCACATGGGAAGGGCAGCAGAGTTTGTGTTTACTTGTAACTGAGGAACAATTCTTTCTCCTTTTCGTTAAAAAATGCCCCCTGTGTCAGCACTAGGTTCTCTCCCTACAGTTCTATAGTCAGTGTGCTGCATGATCACAGGAACATTCGAAGCAGGACTGCCAAGAAAGGAGGCCATATGTGACGTGGTCTGTCAGCCATCTCATTCATTTAGTAAATTAACCACCTCTTAACCCCAGTCTGTGAATTTCTAAAGAAATTCTTTTGCCCCTGGTATTGGGGCACCGGGGGTGGGGGAAGAATTTCTCAAAAGGAACGATAAGATTCAGGCCAGCAGTAAAAGTAAGCAGAAGTTAAAATAATAGCAATCATGCAATCCTACAGTTTAAACCCTTTCCTTCCTTCCTTTTCTTTATGCAGGATTCATTGCTTTTTCGATCCTGCCCTACCTCTCTGACAGAGTAAAGCTCTTTATAGGCCTCGCACCTGCCTACTCCTTGGAAGGTATTCGTGGGATGTTCGGTGTACTTGGAAGAATTCCTGAAGGGCTCAGAAGAGTAGGTATTTATTTCTTCATTTGCTCTACTTGTATGCTGTCCATCTCTAGCTCTAATTGGCTAACAGTGCATGATTTAAAACCCCCAAACTCAAGAAGAAGATGGAAATCAGGTGACCCATGTGACACCCCAAAAGCACAATAGAGATGCATTTACTAAAAAGGACCCCCCTTATGCTTATGAGACAATGCTGAGTTGACCCCTGATAATTCCAACACAAGGAATTAGTCAGGCTGTATGTAAGGCTTATTGTTAAAAACCAATACTGATTATTAACAGTAATAAAACAGATTGAATGTTTGGGAAGCATGTGATGGAGGAGTTCTTGTCAATTGGGAAACAGATTGCCCACAGCTTCTGCACAGCTTCAGCATCACAGATGGATTTTTTTTCTGAGCATAATCAGCAAGATAAAATGCCAGACACATTTCCTCGAAATATTTAGATTGGATAGAGGACCAGGCAGGATGGTTAGAAATCAGAGATTCTCTCTCACTGGATCGAGAAATACACTCAACCACCCAAGGTAGCTCTTTATGCCCTGTTTGTTGAGTTATGCAGGCCGTTGGTTCTATTCCCAGGGAAATTCTCTGGAAGAAATTGAAAGCTTCCGCCATCGATAGACGGTTACTCACCCTGATACATGCACGATATAAAGATTCCACTCTGAGGGTGAGATGTACCACAGTTGGGCATCCCTCAGACAGTGATAACGAGCAAGGGGGTTAACAAGGGCGTATTTTGGCCCCATCACTCCCTAATTATTATATCAACACAATGGCTAGTACCCCTAACAACAGAGATTTTCATCCCCCAAACCGGATAGTAGACCTATACTGATTTTTGCAGGCGATGCAGTTCCATGATAAAAAATGCCGATAGGCCTCAGAAGGGCCATGGGAGCTTTGGCCCATTTCTGCAGAGAACATTCATTACAGATCAATCATGAAAAAACAAAGGTCATGCATTTTGCAAGGGGTTTTTAAAGAATTGCATTGGACTCTTGAAGGTATGTGGGAAAGACCTTTGGAGACTGGGAAAAGTGACATTGCCAAGGGAACGGTCAGATAAGAGGCAGCATAGCCCGCAGATGGATAGTGGGTGGGGAAAGAGGCTCAGAAGGGACCCTGGAATTAATTCCAGAGCTTGGAAAGGGTACATTCAAAATTCCTAAGAAAGCTTTTCCAAGTGGCCAAAGATGTGCCTAATGCTGCCCTGAGTCTGGAGGCAGGACTTACGAAAGTCCAAACAAGGACATGGCTAGCTGCATTTAAATATTGGCTAAAGGTTCACTTCCAACCTCAAAGTCCGACATAGCTAACGTTAATCGATAAATAGGATTCCTCCTGGATATCCCAAATTGAGGAAACACACACACACATATATACTGTGTGTTTGTGTGTGTGTGTGTGTATATATATACATACATACATACATACATACATACATATATATACAGTATATATATACATACATACACACACACACACACACACACACACATACATACACAGATACATACATACATACTGTATATGGTTTTTCAAGGGAGATGTTCATGCCCATGGGACAAGATCAGGCAATGGTGGCGCTGAAGCCAAGGATCTTTGATATGGAATTACAGTCAGAATATAGTAAACTCTTATCTAGGGTACAATTGGGCTACAGCAATACACACTTTAAAATTCTGGTCTGTGACTGTAATAAAATATTGATTGATTGATTGATTGATTGATTGATTGAATGCACACTTTAAAGCAGCATTGTACCAAGATCAATTCACAAACAATAAATTTCAATGAGCATTCACATTACTACACTTCAATATTATACCATCAGCTGAGCTGGAGGGAAAAATTTGTAAAATTCCATATGCGGAACAGCTTTGCCCTTGTAAAGATGGTAATATTGAACCGCAAATTCATATTCTGTCATACTGCAATTTCTATCGAGACATCCACAAAGAGCTCCTAACACCTCTTCTAACTCCATTTCTGGGAATGAGTGAAGAATTTTATATGCAACTTTTACTAGCAGAGAAGGACCCCCAGGTAACTTTTGCCGTTGCAAAGTTTGTTTTTGCAGCTTGTAAAACTCGCACATGGCTGACAGCAAAATAGTGCAAGCAGGATTGTATACTGTATTTCTTCTCTTGTAGGCTTTATTTGATTTTGTAGTTCTAATTTGTGGGTTTTATTTAATAAGTTTTGTTTAGTCTGGGTCATTGACTTTTAATAAAGAATTTGGTTTGGTTTGGTTTGGTTTGGTTTGGTTTGGTTTGGTTTGGTTTGGTTTGGTTTGGTTTGGTTTGGTTTGGTTTGGTTTGGTTTGGTTTGGTTTGGTTTGATTTGATTTGATTTGATTTGTTAAATGCCAATGTGAAATAAAAGTGGTGTTGGTTTTGATTTTTATTATTTTTATTCTGGTTTGGGTGTTTTTGTGTTTGGTTTGGTTGGGTTTTGGGTTTTTTTGCAGATAGAGGTGGTATAGAAGCAGGAGGAATTGGGCATGGACTTCTAAATTCCCATTAGGCACAGGGAGGCAAACCTCATTGTAATAACTACAAAAAATATATTTTATCACCTGAGCTCATGATCAGTAAAGGACCCATGATACAATATACAGTATGTTAATTACATTGTTTTTAATTTTAATGTGGGTTTCTTCTCTTGCTTTATGTGTAATTTTTGTTGTTGTTGTTCAGTCGTTAAGTTGTGTCTGACTCTTCGTGATCTCATGGACCATAGCACGCCAGGCCTTGGTTTATTTATCCATTTTACCATGTCGTTAATATAGAAATTAAAAAGCAGGGGGGACAAAATGCATCCCTCTTTTACCCCCTTTTGAGCTTGAATCGACATAGAGAGAGTCCCTTGCATGTTGCACCTAACCTTGAGGGTCGTGTTGGAATGTAAGGCACGTAATAAATGGAGAAGCCTACGATCAGTTGAGGCGGCTTCCAACTTTTCCCATAACTTGGTTCTGGTGACAGAATCAAAGGCTGCCTTTAGGTCTATGAAGGCAGCATATAGTGATACCACTCTATTAGTCACACATTTTTCAATCAGATGCTGCAAGACCAGGCATTGGTCAATAGTACCTCTCCCCTCTCTAAAACTGGCTTGTTCTCTGCTATCAAGTTATCGCGATCCAGCCAGTCCTCGACTTTGTCTTGTAGGTGTTTGGCATAAAGTTTGCTATTATATTTAGCAAACTTATTGGTCTATAATTTGGAGGGTCATCTCTGTTTCCCTTCTTGAAGATTGGGACAACAATCGCTAAACCCCAGTCCTTCAGAATATTTCCAGTAGTATCAATGTAAGTATATAGCGCCGCCAGGACTGGGGTCCACCACTCCCTATTTTTCTTCAGGAGTTCCGCAGGGATGAAATCAGCACCCGGAGCCTTCCCTGTCTTAAGTTGATCAATGAGAGGTTTAATTTCAGACACCGAAACTGGGTGCCATTCGGGTACGTCCTTTATAGTTGGCAATTTTGCCTCACTGGAGGAATCTTCATACAGCCTCCGGAAATGTAGCTCCCAGGCTGCTGGTGATATATGGGAGTCTAGAGGAGTATAAGTTCTGGTGGTTTGGCAAGCTATTAAATGCCAGAATAGGGAAGAGTTCTTATTCTCTACTGCCTCTATGAGCCATTCCCAGGTAGACCTGGTGTCTTGCTTCTTCTTAGATGCCACAAGTCGCTTGTATTGTTTTTTAAGAATGAGGATATGTGTAAGAATCGTTGAGTTGCCATTTCCAGTCTCATTTTTGTATATCTTGTAAGCTGAGGTAAGAGCTTTCCTTGCTTCCACACAATCCTTATCGAACCATGGCTTCGAGGCGAGGGCAGGCCTCTTAACTGAGAAATCAGGATCGCGCGTCAGTAGCGGTTGTAGCTTTTGTACTAGGTTGTTATATAGTTCTAGTAAATTTTGAGAGGAGTTGGCTGATATGAAGTCCAATCAAATTTTTTGGAAGTTATTCTCTGCTAAAGCTCTCCTTACCTTCTGATCGAGAGGCTGGGACCGTGCGACCCAACATCTTGTTAGGCCAGCTGGAGAAATTGCAGGAATAAAACAGTCACCGGGAGACATCTGCCAAAAAGAACTTTTTAATTGTATGCAGAGTGGTAAGTGATCACTTTCTAAAAGTGGTAAAATTTCAAAATGTTTTATATATTGTAGTAAATCCATGGAGGTTAGGATATAATCAATGGTGCTAGTTCTGGCTTCAGCGATAAATGTCACTTCTCCTGGATAGTCTCCTACTTGTGAGCCATTTGTTATAAAAAGGTTGAGCCTGTTTGCCATCTTTGCAAGGCAAAGGCCAGCGTAGTTTACTCCTTTATCTTTAGAGAGTCGTGTGAGGGGGGGGGGGGGGTACTGGTTAGATTGGAATCCTCTGATGGGGGGTATTGATGAAATTTAGAAAATAATGTATAATCATCCGTACCCAATCTTGTGTTGAAGTCTACCCCTAATAAGACCCTAGCATTTGCATGTTCCATAAGGAGATTACTAACATAGTGTTCCAACTCCATCCATAAGGCAGTTGTTTCGGATTTTCTTTGTGATGGAGGGATTATCAATAGCGAGTCTGGACCCGACTTAAGAAGGAGGGCCATAGCCAAATGTTTTAGAGGGGGGATTGATAATAGACTCGACTCTCAAGGAGGTTGAGATAAGTATACCCAGACCTCCTTTCAATCTCCCTGGTCCTTTACCTGGCCTCGCTTTTAATTTATATGAGTATCCTTGCCTATCAAGGGGTTGGGGTGATTAAAACCTCTAAATCGATGCCATCCAGCTAAATTCCATGATAAGATGTTTAGGGTATTTGTCTTGCACTGATCTACATACAGTCAATTTGTATTCTCGGTAGTGGCCATTATTAGATGGTGATTGTGAGGAGCGGTGGAAGTACTGACTGGTTTATGTTGTTTGTTGTTAAGTATAGCTGGCCGAGGAGTAAATTTCTTTTGTATACCTAGCAAGTCATCAGCAACAACAGCAAAGTTTGCCTCAGCAGTAGTATGGGGCTTCAAGACAGACCTCTGTCTCTTTCTCTGTGATACTGCCATTTGTTGAGCCTGAGAAGCTTCACCTTTAGCAATTATCTCTGCAGCATCCACCTCTGATTCCCACAGAGCGTTGAGGTCATTACCTGCAGAGTGCACTTGAGGATCCACCTTATATAAGGATTTTATAAGTAGGTCTGACTCTGGTGAGGACAAGAGATGAGCTATGTCCTTAGAGTCTGCATGCTTAGGAGTCACTACACATCGACATTCTTTTACTTTTTGCAGACTATCAGAGATTAGATTAACCGTTTCGGATTCCTCACAATCGGCCTGTGTGTCAGAGCATTTCTTTAGTGTGGGGGTGTTAGTATTTTGTTGAAAGTCTATGTTGTCACAGACCTAAGAGCTTGATGATGCCAAGTTTATTAATGGCTTTGCTGTAGAGGGTGTTGTTGTCAGCGCCTCCCTTAATTCATCCAGTCTTTGAATAATATCTACTTGCTCCGGTTCCGGTAACGCACCAAATAAATCAATCAGCATTTCTTCTGGCTCTTCCTCTGCAGTCTCCCTATCTGTAGCCAGCACAGTTTGTTGGTTATTACTCAGGGCTGTTGTTGTTGCAGCTGCTTCGAATTTAGTTATATGAGAGCTACTGCAATTAGGTTTTAAAGTGGCAGTACTCTCTGTAAGGGGCTGATCCAAGAGTGGGCTCACTTTCTCTGAGGCGAAGACACGTATCGGAAATATTGAAAAGGTGTTCAGGAAGGGCTTCATTCTGGAAAGCATGCTGGGAAATATAGGCTGCTTAAAAGTTAACAAAACCCGAATATAATATCTTCTGTGTGGCAGCCAATCAGCATGCACTAAATCTATCATTGAACGTTCACATCGGAGCAGCTGGCTTAATGACAGCATAACAGCTCTTCTATCGCTCCATCTCCCTCTATTCACTCTGTTGTCATAAATCTGCAAGGTGATCTGATTGGTTTGTAAGTAGTAATTCCATTTGTCTCCTCTCTGTCCTTTTTCTAATTGGGGACTGCTTTCTTTACAGACATTCTTTCCTCTCCTTGTGGTTTCGGGAAGAGGGCCAGCTTCTATCTCTGTACTAACCGCATGATGACCGTCAGTGTGGGTAGTAGTAGAAATCTTCCTATTTCCTTCTGTTTTGTTTGAGTGGCTCTTAATAAATTTTGTGAAGGACTCCTTCAGGGAGTTGACCTTATCCTTAACTGTTGTTAGAAGTTCAAAAACTGATATCACCGTGTGTGCTGTTAGCAGACATTGTCTAGATATAAAGTCTGTTACATTCTCCCTCTTTAAGTTCATAACATCCCCCTCTTGCATAAGCAAAACAGCTGCTGAGCAGGCCGCTGTAGTCTGGGAGGGGGAAACATTTTCTGCAAGGGTGGAGGAAAGTTCTGAGAGCTGCTGACTTTCTAGTTCTGTCTGTAAGTCCCATTCCAATGAATTCTGTAAGGTAGCTCTATCTGTAAAGGAGTCTAAAGTCAAGTTACTTACTGAAACAGTTTCTTTGTTTGTTGTATAATCGTCCATTTTCTGTTGCTTCAGTGACTTAGATAAAGTCTGTACTGCGGAGAGCACATGCTGTCTCTTTTTTCTTTTCCCCATTCTTAAAACCTGACTTGTGATATTGATAAGTTAGGCTAAAAATATCCTCTCTGGTGTGGAGTATTTGTAAAAATGGTTAAAATTAAAAGTATAAAATATATAAAATTTAAGAAATATATATACATATATTTCAGAGTTTAAAAATTTAGAAATAGGCTGTACAAAAATAGATGATAAGTCCAATAGTGGGGCACTAATAGCAGAGAACACAATGTCAGGTACCAGAGAAAAAAATTCTAAAAGAAAACTTTAGAAGGAGCTCTTTCCAGTAGTTGCTGCCTCGTCGTCCCACTTAATGTATAATTTCCCAGCTTTGTGCCTTTCCCTTTTCATAGAATTTCCTTCCACCCAGTGGTTGGCAAATGGTAATTTTTTCAATCTTGGCTCTTTATGATCAGTGTATTAGTATTACCGTAAGCCCTCAATTTAAAGGAACTTGATTTAACATACTTTGGATGCAATCGATTGAAATTGTGATGAGACAGCCCTCTGAAATAATAGGCAAAGTCCATTAAATCAGAGAAAATCCTTCCTTTGAGTTTTACTGCAGGCAGTCATGGGAAGATGGTGGAAAAATAATAGACTTATATTAATAGCAACAGGTAGGCCAGTGGAGGTGGGTAAGCCAGCAAGAAGATTGCAGAAGGAAGAAGTTGTTGAAAAACTGTTGGGGCTAGCAGATTGCGGCAGTTGTGCGAAGACAAGTGGGAAACCCAGTGCATACCTCTGAGCATGTACAAAATGGCAGACAGTTTTTTTAAATAAGAAAAAGTGGAAAAGTATCTTCTGGATTTAACAGTCCCTTTCCTTGAATGGTCCATTAAATTGACAGTTTACTATATTATGCTTGTCCACAATCTTGGGGTTAGGAAATCCTCTGTATTTTTATTTCTGTGTGCATTATGAGGAAAATAAAAATAGGTTGGTCTTTAGGTCAGATTTCAGTCTGAGCTTTTATTTATTTATTACATTTATAGGCTGCCCATCTCATATACAGGTAGTCCTCACTTACCGACCATTGGTTCAGCAACCGTTCAAAGTTACGATGGTGCTGAAGAAATAACTTTACAGCCCATTTACGTCCTTCGCAGCGTCCCTCAGTCATTTGAGCGTTGTTACAGTTAGTACCCATTGTCCTGTGTCTGACCTGTGGTTTCTTCTTTCCCCCCCCCCTTGCGGAGCAGAGAGATTGGAAAGAAAGGGATTGGAAGAGAGTAAGCTATTTGCTGTTCTATTCAGCAAAAGCAACGCGATCGCACTGGCCGCCTGGGGCTGGGAGCTGCGTGAGCTCTACACCAACAACTTACAGGCATTTGAGCATTCCAAAGGGCGGGGGAGTGGTTAGGAGGCAAACAGAAGCCGCAGGTGTGAAACTGACTAGTCTTGAAACTTTCCAGCCAGAAAGCACAGTCATGATCACGTGATTTCCCACTTAGCGACCGCTTCGCTTAGTGGTGTAATTCCTGGTCCTAATTAGTTTCATTAAGCAAGGACTGCCTGTACATGACTCTGGGTGGCTTACAATTAAAACAGAATAAAAACAATAAAAAGCAACTATAATGAAAAACAACAAAAATAACATAAACATGTCTTCCTGTTTTGAAGTCGTTATTCCCAATTTGGTTGCAATGAAATGAAGAATTCCACTGACTGAAATGTGTGGGATTTGTGAATTCTACAATGTGAATTTGTAGAGATGTGTGAAAAAGGATCAGGTGGGGGGAATCTAGAGAGGGAATTCCAATGATATCTTTAATGTGGGGAAGGTAAAGTACACGTTGGAGAAGGAGGAGTGTGCTTGGAATTGCACACTCCAAGGTTTATTTCTGATCACTTTAGGCACAATTATGTGATTTTAAAATCATGCATATTCATGGGCCATTTTTATTTTACAGCTAATATGGGGCAGTAAAGAATATTGCCTTTTTAGTGAGAGAATAAAAGCCATCATGATCTCTGCATGCAGCTATCCAGTGATTGACCAGCTTTGCATCCAAAACATTTTCTTTGCAGGAGGATATAATGAGAAAAACATAAATGTAGTAAGTAAGCTCTATTTTTATTTATACTTTCTACAAATAAAGTAGGTGTCAGCCTTACGACGTAGACCAGATCAGGAAACTACAGTCCACAGGAAGACTAGGACTAATTGAAGCGGTCACTAAGTGAAGTTGTGACTGTGCTTACAATCTTACTTCAGCTTTCCTTTGCTTTACAGACATGGAAAGGTTATAAATGCGAGGTTTGGTTGTAAAGTTACTTTTTCATCACTGTCATAACTGCGAACGGTCACTAAATGAGGCAGTCACTAAACAAGGACTAGGTGTATTTACACTTGCTCAACATGGGGACGCGGTGGCGCAGCGGCTTAATGACGCTGTAGTTTGCTGGCCAGAAATGGTCAACACTCCAAGGATTCGAGCCCAGCTGCGTGTGATGGAAGTGAGCTCCCGTCATTTTGTCCCTAGCTCCTGCCCACCTAGCAGTTCGAAAGCATACCATCTGCGAGTAGATAAATAGGTACCCCCATTTCGGTTGGGGGAAATGCTGGCTGTGCTCTATGCGGGGAGCAGGAACTGGCGCTGGGTCTGCCTGGACGTAATCAGCAGAGGATCGGTGGAGAAAAAAGCCCGGATGAGCCGACTTCCCTAGGAACGCTGCTGGCCAGCTGATGCAATGCTAGCTCGCCCTCTTGAGGTGCACCAGTGCAACATAGAACTAGCAACTGCTGGCGCCAGAACATCTATCGTGTGTAAAAACATTGTAGACTCCCTGGCAATGTATACCATATGCTAAACAAAATAAAATAAATAAATACGCTTGCTCAGTCTACTGACTAGAGCACAGAATCTTGAAACAGTTGCTTTCAGGCAATCAGTCTCCTTAGAACATGAACTAAGCAAAGATGGAGGGAAAACTAATTCTTAACAAAAGGGAAAATAGGAAGTGGGATATAAATCCTGTGATAGTTTCATCTAAAAGTTAGCAATTGGCCTAAAGCTAACCATTGAACTTCCTGCCTGAAGTTGAATCCGATCTTGAGTCACCAGAGCCTACAGCCGGAGCAACACAGCAGGAAGCCAAGGGAGCGAAGATGGTGCGCACAATTATGCAATCAAAGTCCTGCATGCAACATCATGTACTTACAACACCAACAGAGATACACCGTCACATCTCCATCTTGGCCCACTTGGCCCCCCACTGCTAATGCCCCTGCCTGCAGCACTGTGAGATAGAATGGAGACATCATCATTAATCCAAATTTGCCTGTGATCTGAGGGCAACTTGAGCTGAGTCTCCCCCGTCTAGTCCAAAACCTAAATAATTAAACCGCACGAGTTCTTCTACAGACAACGTTTCGTGATATTGTAAGACAGATGAATGATAGGATGTTATTTTTGTTTCTGGTTGATCCACTATTGCTAAAACGGATAGGCACTTAAATAGGCTTAATGCAGCAAGTTTGCAAACCCTCTCCAATCCCCCCCAGAAAAATAAAAGAAGGGATGCCTGGTGACTCCTGGATGCAGAAAGCTTCCCTGCACCTGATCTGTAACCTCTCATGCATATAATACGTTCAGTCTAATTAATCTGTTCCTTCAGTAAACCATTTCCCAATCTGATTCAACTCTATGTGTCCACAGCTTGTTAGGTATAAGAGTTACTGAGTGTATGTTGAGCTAGGGCCCAGAGCAAAGCCAGTGTATAGGCCCTCAGGTGAGCATCACAAACTCAGGGATTGGTGGAGGAAAAATTTATTGTGAGCATTTGGGGAGGCATTTTTAAAGGTGTACAATAGGAAATCACTTACTCACATATTGCTCCAAGAGCGTTTTCCTATTGTCTGTGGTTGTGTGGAACTTATTTCTTTTTTTTAAAAAAATAAATTTTATTAGGTTCTGAATTTACATAGATAAAAGTTTGAAACAGAAAAGAAAATGGAAATACAAATCAAAGAAAGGAAGAGGGTAAAAAAGTGTAGTAAAGTAAAAAGAAAAAAGATAAAGATGAAACATAGAAATTAGTCAACTTCCGATTTGTCTCTGGTCATAGTAATTTAACAATTTTATCTTACATGCCAGGTCTATATAAAACATTAAAGAACATTTCTTGTCTATTATATCAAATTATATATATTTTAGTCTTCAAATCCCCATATAAGCTTTGTTCCTCCTGCATCTTGTAAATAGTCAGTTAATGGTTTCCACTCTTTAAGAAAAAAATAATTTGAATTTTCTTTTAATAAACATGTCAATTTATCACTCTCTGCCATATCCATCAATTTCAACATCCAATCTTGTATCGTAGGCAAGATCTGATTTTTCCAATTTTGTGCATATATAAGTCTTGCCGCTGTAATCATGTATTGCATAATTCTTGTAAATTGTTTCCCAAGTTGTCCATCGATTATTCCCAACAAAAAGAATTCCGGTTTAAATGGAACTCAAATTTGTAATATATTTTGCATCAATGAATGTATTTTAGTCCAAAATTTCTTTGCAATCTCACATGTCCACCACATATGGTAAAAGGACCCCTCTTTTTTTTTTACATTTCCAACATTTTACATTTCCAAGTTGGAAACATTCCCATACATTTTAGAAAGTTTTTGTGGGGTCATATACCATCTGTACATCATCTTATAAAAGTTTTCTTTTAAATTATAGCACAAAGTAAATTTTAATCCTTTAGTCCACATATCTTCCCATTGTTGCATTTGAATATTATAACCAATATTTTTAGCCCATTTAATCATACAGTCTTTAACTTGTTCCTCTACCATTTCACCTTTTAACAATAGTTTATACATTTTAGCAATTAGATGATCATCAGCTTCACATAATTGTATCTCGAATTCTGATTTGGTTTGTTCAAATTCAAAGTCTTTCTTGTCTGATTTAAATTTCTCTACAAGTTGCATGTATGAAAGCCATTGAAAAGTATATCCCTCTGATGCCAATTCTTCTATTGATTTAATTGTATATTGTCCTTGTTCTTTCTTTAAAAAATCTTTATAGGTTAACCATTTGTCTTTAATTTTTACTTCTGTTCTATAGAATGCTTCTTGCATAGAGATCCATAAAGGTCTTTTGTAACATAAAGTTAATTTATATTTATTCCAAATTCTTAATAAGGATCTTCTAATATAATGATTTTTAAAATCTACATTAACTTTAACTTTATCATACCACAAATACCCATGCCATCCATATCTTAGTTCATGTCCCTCCAAATTCAATAATTTTTCATTTTTCAGAATTATCCATTCTTTAATCCAAACCAAGCAACAAGCAGCATAATATAGTTTCAAATCCGGCAAACCTAGTCCTCCTCTTTCTTTAGAATCTTGCAAAACTTTATATTTTACTCTTGGTTTTTTTCCTTGCCAAATGAAGTTAGAAATATCTCGCTGCCATTGTTTAAAAGGTTCTTCTGATGCCAATATAGGCAGTGTTTGAAAAAGATATAAAATTCTTGGCAAAACATTCATTTTAATTGCTGAAATTCTGCCTAATAATGATAATTGCAATTTTTCCCAATGGTCCAAATCTTTTTTAATATCCATCCAAAGTGGAATATAGTTATTCTTAAACAACTTAACATTTTAGCTGTTAAATATACTCCCAAATATTTTACTTTTTCTTCCATTGAATATCCTGTTATTTCTTTCAATTTCTCTTGTTTATGATGGTCCATGTTTTTAGTCAAAACTTTTGTCTTCTGTAAATTCACTTTAAACCCTGCTAGTGACCCAAAGTCTTTTAATTTCAGTATTTAAATTTCAATTCCATCTAGTGGGTTCTCCAAAGTAATGACTAGGTCGTCAGCAAAGGCTCTTAGTTTATAAACTTTTTTTTTAACTTTGATACCATGTATACCATCATCCTGTCTAATATCTCTAAGTAAAACCTCTAATACCAATATAAACAAAAGTGGAGATAATGAACAACCTTGTCTAGTACCTTTTTGAATTTCACATGACTTACTAAATTCTCCATTAACAATTACAGTATTTTGGCAAATTGTGGAGTATATATTGATTTAATCCATTTTATAAAGTTTCCTCCAAAATACATATTTTCCAATACTTTGAACATAAAAGGCCAATTTAAGTTGTCAAAGGCTTTTTCAGCATCAATAAATATCAAGGCAGCTTGTTTATCATAATGCTGTTCCAAATATTCAATTACATCTAATATGTTTCAAACATTGTCTCAGATTTGCCTCTTGGGCAAAAATCCAGCTTGGTCTTGATGAATATAATTCCTAAGAATATTTTTCATTCTTTCTGCTAATATCGTTGTAAATATCTTGTAGTCATTATTCAATAAAGATATTGGTCTGTAATTCTTAGTTAGTGTTAAATCCTGTTGTTCTTTGGGGATCAGTGTTATATGTGCTTCTTTCCAAATTTCTGGCATGGTTCCTGTCTCCAAGATAAAATTCATAGTCTTCTGCAAAGGTAGGCATAAATCATCCTCAAAGCATTTATAGTAGGCTGCTGACAATCCATCCGCTCCAGGAGCTTTTCCACTACTAATTTTCTTGAAAGCTTTTATCAATTCTTCTTTTGTTATAACATTATTTAGTGTCAGTTTTTGTTGGTCATTAAGAACAGATTTTGTTTACTCAAATATTCTTCAATATCATCTAGGTTGACATCTTGTTTTTTATATAGTTTAGAATAGTAATCATGAAAGGCTTTTTGAATATCCATATTGTTCACCAAAGTTTTTCCTTCATGTTGAATATTGGTAATCAAGTTCTTTTGTCTTTGTTTCCTCAATTTGTAAGCTAGTCATCTACCTGGTTTATTTGCATATTCAAAATATTTTTGTTTTGTGAATTTCATTTGGGTCTCTATCTCTTGAGTTAAGAGATATTGATATTTGCTTTTGTAGAAATTTAATTTGAGTAAACAGAGTATCATCCATTGGTTTATCTCTTAAATCTATCTCTTTACTCTTAATTTCATCTAAAATCAGTTGAATTCTTTTTTGTTTCTTCTTCCTCATTTGAGCATTGTATTGAATAAAGTAACCCCTCATATATGCTTTACTGGCTTCCCATACAGTTTGAATATTAGTACCTTTGTTCAAATTAAATTGAAAATATTCTCTTAACTTTTTTTTACATGCATCAACTACATTATTATTCCGAAGTAATGACTCATTCAATCTCCATCTAAATACATTCCATTTCCCTTTAAGAGTCAACATTACTGGATTATGATCTGAGAGGGTCTTAGGTAGTATATCAACTTTACTAATATCCATCATCAAGTTTTTAGATATCAAAATCATGTCTATTCTAGAATGTGATTTAAATCTCTCTGAGTAATATGTGAATTCTCTGGAAGTCCCATTCATACATCTCCAAATGTCTTGTAAATCCAACATCTCTTTCAGGTCGAAGAATGTTTGCGGCAATTTTCCCTGTGCTTGTTTTATTTCTTTTTGTGACTGTCTATCCAGTCTGGGGTAAATTACCCCATTCCAATCCCCCATAAAACACCAATTGTCATAAGTTAGGTCCAAGAGTTTATCCATCAAATTTTTGTAAAATATTCCTTTATCCATATTCGGTGCATAAAGTCCAACTATCAATGTTTTAGTTCCTTGTATGTTGATTTCTATTACAATATAGCGACCCTATTCATCAGCTAATATCAATTTTGGATTTAACTTTGGTTGTACATATAGAACTACCTCTTTAGTTTTTTTTATATCCAGCCGAAATAAATTCTTCTCCAAGCTGTTTTTGAATCAAATATTTAGTGTCTTTTTGCAAATATGAGTCTCTTGTAAACAACTTATGTCCAATTTCTGTTTTTTCAAAAAATGAAATATCTTTCTTCTTTTCTGTGGAGAATTAGCTCCATTAATGTTCCATGTCAAGTATTTATATTCCATTGACATTTTATTCTTTAAAATCCCTTTGTCAAATCCACACCTGTAGCTCCCTTCTCAGATAAGTGTTCAGCCTTCTCTTTATCTTTCGATGTTTCTCCTCTTTCTGTCAATTTTCCATCTGGTAGGCCCATTTCTTTCTTGTATTTCTCTAAAAAAGCTTTTGCTTTTAAAATGGAAGTTATTTTGAATCTCTGCCCTTTGAACGTAAACGATACGCCTTCCAATTTTTCCCATCTAAATGAAATACTATGTTGCTTTAATTTATCTATAAGGAAAAATAGTCTTTTCTTTTCCTTAGTATTCTCAGGGGGATTTCTTTTAATACAATTATTTCCTTCCCTTCTATATTTAATCTAGTATTATAATGTTTCCTCAGAATTTGCTCTTTTGTCACTTTTCTTACAAAATATATCAATATGTCTCTAGGAACTTTTCTTTCCTTGGCATAACGTAAGTTTACTCTAAATATCTTGTCTATCTCCAAATCTAAGTCTTGTTCTCTTATCTCCAAACATTTAGCCAATTCAAAAATCATCCTTCCTCTCACATCTTCATCTACTTGTTCTGGAACTGCTCTAAGCCTCAAAATATGCTCTTTCTCTCTCATTTCTGCCAAGGCTGTGATATCTAAATTGTGTTCAATCTCTTTAATGGCATATTCTGATTTAACTTCTAATTTTTGCATCTGATTTTCTGTTCTCCTGACAGAGAATTCACCACTTCCTTAACTGTTTGAATTTCTTTTTTGAAATCTTGCTTAATCTCTTGGGTTATTTCTTTCTTCCTCTCATCCAACTTTTTGTCTAATGATATAATTTGATCTTCCATCTGCTTCGTAGAGTCATCCATTTTCTTATTTAGTGCTGCAATAGCTTCTAGTATCTTTTTCATTTCTGGTAGTAAGGCTTCTGAGACAGATGTAGCAGGTGTAGCAGAATCAATAGGTGGTCCTCCAGTCTCCTTCTTTTTCTCCTTCTCCCTCTGTCTCGTTCCCAAAGACGCCATGGCCCTGCAAAAAAGAAGAAGAAAAAAGGGAGAAAAAGGGGGGGGGAAATGCAATACAACAATAATTGTTTTAAAAAAGGGAAAAATTTAAAAAAATTAAAAATTAAAAAACATTAAAAGGAGAAGAAAAAAAGGAAAGGAGCAAATGTCCCAAAAAATTATTTTAAAAAAGGGAAAAAATAAAGAAGCTCCTTTAAAGATTTTTCCTCTTAGTTCATTTATAATCCCTTGTATATATAAATCCACAGTATTTCAGACACCCAAGATAAAAAGTCAGTAGGGACTTTTTGTTCTCCTGAAGTCAAAATCAAAGATAAGAATAGTAAATATTCCCAGGGTTTCACCTTCCCACTTGTAATTCTTCAATCCAACCACAAGTCAAAAAGGAAAAATGTTACTAGAAACATATAAAAAAACCCCTCTATATTCCATATAGTAATCCAAATTAAACGTTAAACAACTTGACTTTTTCCAAAAAGGTAAATCCAAACAGAATTCAAAGTTCAGAGAGAAAAGAGGAACTTATATATATATATAAAAAATAATTAGATTTTTTCCCCTTTCAGGCAGCAGTCTCAACATAAAAGTCTTAAAAAAGAAAATATTAATCACTCCATTTAAGTCCAAACTTTAGTATAATATTTCCACAAAATGAAAAGAAAAATACCAATAATTGTCCATAGGTAGGAAACTCAAACCAAACTAAAAATAATAACAAAAGTCACTTTCACTTGTGGCAAAGCCAATTAACTTTCTTTTCCCACCATTTAATCTTTCTTTAACAAGAAGAGAATGAAACACCAGCAAATATAAATCAAGTCCAGAGACAAATCTTAGCACTTAATAAGAAAAGTAATATTTAAAAGTAAAAAAAAGTGTCTAAAAGGCTGATCGGGTAGCTACTTATCTTATTCAGATTCACGGCTGCTGTAGAGCTTCGTTCCTCTTCCAGTCTCCTTTCACCACTTCAATCTCCCTTCCCCCGTGGTGGAAATACGGGGGTCGTGGGAGAGCAGCTACTTCAGAGACCCTTGTGGTTAATCTTCTGATCACCCTCTCTTCAAGGGCGATTTTTCAGCGATTTTCTTCTTCCAAATCGCTGCAAACAGCTAACCGCGGAATCGAGGCTAGGAGCCTCGGTTCTTCACTGCACTCCGATCAGCACCCAGAAGTGAAAGTCTGGAACTTATTTCTGAAAATTGAGGTTATGGGGAGGGGGGACAGTTTTTTGTTCACTTGTTTGTTTTTTACAACAATGTAACAATAAACCATCCATCCATGTATTCCCTCATTCTAAAAAATGTAAATTCCTTTTGTTTTTCAGAGTCGGGCCGATGTATATGCTGGGATCTTTCTTGATTATACATCTGTAAAAAACATGAATCACTGGAGCCAGGTAGAGTATCATTTTCATTTGTTCGTTATTTTCTCAGCAAATCAAAACTGAGATTTCAGTGTTTTATATTTAACTAAATGGTTGGTATGGGTGCAAAAGACACAATAACCAGGGTTTTTTGTTTGTTTGTTTGTTTGGTCATTTGGTTTTAACATTATTTTTTTTACCTGTCTGCATTTAAAAAAAAATGTCTTGTGGGGTTGAGTCCCGCTTACCACACTGTGGGGTTCCTTGGTCCAGGAACATGGCTATCCAAGAGTCCTGCTCCTTGCAGCTCGTAGACATAATATCAAATATCGAAGTGTTTGACAGTTAACTTAAAAACAAAACAAAATTGATGTCAATACAATGGTTGTATTGTATTGAGCATCCACTCAGGTTGACGCTTAAGGGAAATCCAATTTGAATGCTTTTCTGGGAAATCCAATGAAGATAATAGAACAACCACCTCATTATTGTTGGAGATTCTGGCAAATCCAGAATGCCTCATCAGCATATGGATGGCTGCTCTAGGGTGCAAGCTCTCCATGCTTTTTTGAGGAAGCTGTTTGTGGCCACTCCCACTCCCCCCCGCTCTCTCTCCTTCTTGGACTGGGAGCAAGCACATGGCTGTGTGCTGCTCCATTCTAGGCCATGGATGAGCCTAGGAGATTTCCCCCCCTTTCTACACGCATCTCTTGCAGCAAGCAGGGCAACAGGTATTAAGTTTAGGGAAACAAAGAAGAATTGGAACATGATTTATCTACCAAAAATGCTGTACCTGCATTTGAATTATGCAAATAGCACTGCAGGAGGGGGAGGTGAAGATGATTTGTTCGAGGTACCTTACCCAGTGTTCCCAGTTGCAGCAAGCAGGCAAACCCAGAGAGAGGACATCGAGCTGGAGACGCCACCTGAGTCAGTTGATGAGGAACCAGGAGAAACAGAAGAGGCAGGGATGCAGTATCACCCAGACCTGAGTCCTGTTCCAGACCTGAGATGCTCATCATGACCTACCAAGGGAGTTCCAGCCAAGTGACTGTCCTACCTCGCAGGAGTGGCGTTGCCAAAAGAGCCTGCATCATGGAAGGAAGTGCAACAGCTGCCACCAGCTGTAGCAAGTAAGTGGAGAGCAGCAGCTCAAGAAGAATTTGAGGCTCTGCAACACAACAACACTTGGACACTCACAAAGTTACCTGTTGGCAAAAAGGCCATTGGTTGCAAATAGGTCTTTAAGGCCAAACAGAATGAGAAAGGAGAGGTCCAAAGATATAAAGCTAGACTGGTAGCCAAGGGCTATTCACAAAAGTATGGGGAAGATTATGACGAGACCTTTGCACCAGTTGTGACCCACACAACCATTCGACTTCTTCTAAGTCTAGCTGCAAGCAGAAACATGCAAGTGGAACATATAGACATTAAAACAGCATTCTTGCATGGAGAAATTCAGGAGGAGTTGTATATGCAACAACCTGAAGGCTTCACTGATCCAAAGAACCGGCTTGGTGTGCAGGCTTCAGAAGGGGATCTATGGATTTAAACAAGCAGCAAGGGCCTGGAATGTGAAACTAAACCAGATGCTAATAGAGCAAGGTTTCACTCAGGGCAAAGCTGATCCCTGCCTTTACAGACGACACAAGAATGGCAGAGACGTGTTCATCCTGACATTTGTGGATGATTTGATTCTCTGTTATGAAGATCAAAGGGACATTGATGAAATTGTATCCAATTTGAACACTGAAGTAGAGGTGAATTGCCTTGGGAAGGCAACCTGGGGATACAAATTGACAGAGAAGAGGATGGAAGTTTTCTCCTCAGTCAGAGGCAAAAGATTTTAGAATTATTGGAATGCCTGGGACTGGAAAATGCAAACACAGTTTCAACTCCAATGGAAGCAGATTTTCACAAAGTCAAGGACACTAGTGAACTGTTGCCTCAGAACAATGGCTACAGGGAGGCCACTGGGAAGCTGTTATATCTGTCCACTACAATGAGGCCAGATATTTCAACTGCAGTGGGGATCCTCTGCAGAAAGACCAGTGCACCCACCCAAAGGGACTGGACAGGCATTAAGCGGGTGGCAAGATACCTGAAGGGGACTGCAGACCTGAAGCTTAAGCTGCCAGCAACTGATTCTCCTGAACTAGTGGGGTACACCGATGCAGATTGGGCAGAGGATGTATCTGATCGCAAATCCACTAGTGGGAATGTGTTTTTCTTTGGGGGAGGGGCTGTGAGCTGGGCTAGTTGCAAGCAGGCTGTTTTGGCACACTCAAGAACTGAAGTGGAGTATGTCTCAGCAGCTGAGACATGCTCAGAGCTGCAATGGCTAAAGTATTTACTTGAGGATCTGGGGGTCAGTGTTCCTGCTCCAAGAGTCTTTGAGGACAACAAAAGTTGTATAAGACTCTCTCTATCACAGAAGGTGGGAGGGCGGACCAAACACATGTATGTTTGCTACTACATAATTAGAGAGGCACAGGAGACAGGACTAATACATTTGGAGTATTGTCCCTCAGAGTGGATGATTGCAGACATCCTTCCAAAACCACTTGTGAGGGGTGTCTACCAAGGGCTACGTAGTGAGTTAAATCTTGTGTAGGCATGATGCATGCATGATTTGAGAAGGGGTGTTGGAGATTCTTGCAAATCCAGCATGCCTCATCAGCATATGGATGGCTGCTCTAGGGTGCAAGCTCTCCATGCTTTTTTGAGGAAGCTGTTTGTGGCCACTCCCACTTCCTCTTTCTCTCTCTCTCCTCCTTGGACCGGGAGCAAGCACATGGCTATGTGCTACTCCATTCTAAGCCATGGATGGGCCTAGGAGATTTTTCCCCCTTTCTACACGCATCTCTTGCAGCAAGCAGGGCAAGAGGTATTAAGTTTAGGGAAACAAAGAAGAAATGGAACATCATTTATCTACCAAAAATGATGTACCTGCAATGAATAAATGTAAGGACACTTCTGTACTTACTTTTCATATCTGCCATGTCTAAGCCTACATTTCTTTATGCTTGGGTGGGCTAAGGGTGTAAGATTAACCTGGATCTCTCTAATATGCTCATGGGCTCTGTTTTTAAACAGTATTCTTTTTCTGTACATGAACTTTGCAGCTCTGCTCCATTTCAGTAGTTGTAAGAGACTGCTAAATAGGCGTCAATTCTCAGGGAAGAGATTTCACTATTCGCTCTTTTTAAATGATTTTTGCAGAAAACAAATGTGTTACCATGATTTCCATACTGACATCAAGGAACTGTTGTTCGCTGGCCACATCTCTCTCATCATTTCCCAAGTAGAGAGGCCACTAAGAGGGGACTATGGCAAGTTTGCATCTACTCCTTCCCAGTTGTTCACCTCCTTTTTCACCCACCTGGCTCTCTAGGGGTGTCCAATCAAACCCTTTTTAAAAAATAATAAAATATAGTAGTGAAAATATAATAAACAGGATGATGATGAAGATGATGATGATGATGGTGCAATCAAAGAAGACAGTAATATATACTAGCAATTAAAATATACTAAAAAAGATGGAAATCCATATACCATTACACTGTGTAAAGCTAAGATAAAACTAATATAGATGGCTCTATTATGTCTGAGATTTTAAACACTATCCTGTGTTATATGCATGTTTCTTGTTTTTTCTGCTTCGTTTAAGATGTGTTTTTATTGTTTGTGTTTTTATTGTAGGCTGCTCAGAGTCACATTTGTGAGATGGGCGGCAATATAAATTTGATAAATAAAAATGATTAATGATTAAATCTAGATCTTATAGAAACATATGGCTTCATCTTCTCAGTTTTACATTAAAATTAAGTTTCCAAAATCTAGGAGGAACTCATTTCCTGAAACCTTTCTTTCACTATACTTAGCTCCCGTATGAAAGTCTGCTCAGTACCAGTCTAAGGTCTTCCTTGTCTCCCAAGAAGTTTTATTTTTGATTTTAAGATTTCACATTAGATTTGGGTTAGTTCCTTGTATGAGTTTTATATCTTTAATATTTTAAAATTTATTCTCTCTGCTACTTATCTTATTTAATAAAATAAAATGAAAAATAGTAAAATAGTAAATAGATGTAGAGGTTTATGCACAATATTTTTCATCTGGAGTTTTATAGAAAGATGACAAAGTTATTTAAAAGAGTACAACAGTAAACATAATAAAAATAGTAAATATTTTACTATTTTTATTATGTTTACTGTTGTACTCTTTTAAATAACTTTGTCATCTTTCTATAAAACTCCAGATGAAAAATATTGTGCATACACCTCTACATCTATCCTGTTAATATTTCTTAAAATTTAGATTTCAAAACATATTTTTAAATTGTGAATGATGTTTTCATTTCCGTTTAGGTTATACGTTCTGTGGAATTTAAATATTATGACTATGGTTATAAGAACATAGACATATACAACATGGTAAGAAAAAGGATGATGATGATGATGATGATGATGATAGGGATTTGACAATTTTTTAAAATTGCTACTTAAATATTGTTGACTTCCTATAATTTACCCAACAGCTGTGAATATTCCCAAACTAAACACAAAATTAGTTGAAATGTGAATTAATCAAGTTTATATATGTAAACACATAGATCTTTGTATCCTTTTTGCGTGTGTGTGTGTATGTTTGTGTGCTGTCCATCTTCTGAAAACATAATCGTCTCCTGAGTCTCACAGAGGACACTTGTAACCTCAAGGTGGAGCTTCAAGTAGGCAGAGCCCAACTTCTCACTTTGACCGTACAGTTTCTCTAGGAGAAGCTGCCTCAGACTCTAGATTAACTCTTCCTTCCTGTATCTCAAAGCCAGTATAACTTTTCTTCTTCTTTTTCTTCCTGGCCTTGTTTGAATTCGAGAAAAGCTATGGAGTGTTCAGGTGCAGTGACCTAAAACAGTAAATGTGGATGCTTCATATCATCATAGAACTGGAGGAGGACAGCAAGCCCATAGCAAAAGCCATCCATGAAGGAAAAAGGGGTGGTAACTGCCTTTTCCACACACCAGTGGGCCTTCCTGGCTACTTCTCCTTAGTTACAGTACAGGAAGGGAAATTTAAGGTAGTTCCATCCAAACTCCAGTCAACAGACACCCAGAGTATTGAGAGCAGTAGATCCAGTTGCAACCTTACAACAAAACAGAAGTAATAGTGTATTTTAGAGTAGGACTATATAATCCCTGTGTTTGAATTGCATGCTCCAGTTCTTAGAAGGGTTTAATGGGGAGGTAGCCTAAGAAAGGGACGTGGTGGATCAGCGGGTACGATGCCAGGTTGTTGATCGGAAGATTGCAAGTTCGGCGGTTTGAATCCCTAGTCCCATGTAACGGAGTGAGCTCCCGCACTCGACCCAGCTCTTGCCAACCTAGCAATTTGAAAGCTTGCAAATGCAAGTAGATGAATAGGTACAACTTCGGTGGGTAGGTAACAGCGTTCCACATGCGTCATGCTGGCCACATGACCGTGGAAGCGTCTTCAGACAACGCTGACTCTTCAGCTAACAAACGAAGATGAGCACCGGCCCCTAGAGTCGGACACGACTGCACAAATGTGCAGGGGGAACTTTTACCTTTTTTTAGCCTAAGAAAGAGAATGGACTGGTAGAAAGTAATATATCTGATTAGGCCTCAGTTAGGCTTGGAACACAAAATCATCTATGGGTAGAACCTGTTTGATATAATCTAAGAGAGAGATCAGGTTGTGAGTCCCCCTCCCCTTGCCGGTGAGTAAGCTCAGAAATGCACATTCTCTGCTATGACTCTCCTCTTTTGGAACTTGCTCCCCGAAGTTGAAGATGGCTCCTTTAGCAGCAAAAAGTTTGGAAAGCTGTTAAAATGCAGCTTTTCTGTAGAGCCTCCAGGGACTGAGGAGCAGTGTTGGGTGAATTACTGTGGTTTCTTTTCCAGGGAATTGACAGTAAAATGCTAACATGATGAACGTTGAGCTACTGTGGAAATTTCTAACAATTGGCTTGAGAATTGTACTTCCATTATCTAATTTATTCTGTGTGCAGTATATTTATTGTAAACTGCCTAGAACAGGGTTTCTCAACCAGGGTTCCGTGGCACCCTAGGGTTCCACGAAAGATCACAAGGGGTTCCCTGGGAGATCACGATTTATTTAAAAATTATTTCAAATTCGGGTAGCTTCACATTAAAGAGGTAAGTTTCATTCTTTATTTTTAGTTTAAGAACATTGTTAATGCATATATGCAGGCCTACACATGAAACAAACATAATAATTTTGTAACTTCTGGCCTATCTCTGAGCCTGAATATGGAGGAGTTCCCCGAGGCCTGAAAAATATTTCAAGGGTTCCTCCAGGGTCAAAAGGTTGAGAAAGGCTGGCCAAGACAGAGGTAAGCCTTTGATAATCTATCAATCAATCAATCAATCTCACACAGACTGAAAGAAAAAAATAAGAATGCCATGTTTCTCTAGGACAGCCCTCAGGTCTTCCCTTGCAAATGATTTTGCAGTCTGGTTAATCTTCAATATCCTCAAAGAGAGCCAGATACTTTCCCATGGCTCAGTTAATACCAGCATAACATTTACTGTCTTACCAATCAAAGAGTATATTTGTAGCTCAGGGTTGACCTGTGAAGTCCTGTGAGCCTTGTTGTTTTCTTCCAGACGTTTCATTTACATACCATTCATAAGAGACAACAGAAAAGCCAAAAGACCAGAACACATCCTTGCCAGCAATTCATACCCTGATATGCAAAGATTAACACCAAGATTAGCACCAGAGGAACAATCAAACAGCACAATATACCCTAATCAAGGAACTATTAACTCAGTCAATCAACCATGCAGCAAACAACAGCCCAATCAAGGAACTCCTATCGGGGAGAACAACACCTCCACCAACACAGGCAGGACAAGCCATGGTATATAAACAGAGAGCAAGTTCCACTCCCTTTTTGCACTGAAGATGTTGCCTAGTCTGGCAATGAAACGTCTGCAAGAAAACAACAAGGCTCAGAGAGCACCAAAGACTTCACATTTACTGTCTTAATTGATGATCCCTCTCCTTCCTGTATAGTCTTTCAGACAGATGATGGTGTCTTAATTTTGGATGTTAGCTTTCCCTAAACCTCTGAAATTAAAACACCATCATCTGGCTGCAAGACTATACAGGAAGGAGATGGAAATCTATTAGCATTAATAGCTATTAGCTATTAAGAAAAACTACTTGTTAAATCCTCTTCGCATTGCTGCCCTCCCACTTTCTGGATGCCATTAGTTGGCAGTAAGTCACCTACCTATCATAGCCCCGCTGTGATTGGCAGATAATGTTGACGGATGACTACACTATGGGTATAACTAGCTGTCAAAATTCCATGAATCCATTAGAAACCTTTTCTGCGCAGTGGGGTTGATTCCCAAATCACTTTTTTTTCTCCTCTTTTCATCCACAGACAACACCTCCATTTTATGTAATAGAAGATGTTAGTGTGCCAGTAGCTGTGTGGAGTGGAGGAAAAGATATTTGTTCAACCAGAAGTAATATTGAATTATTGGTTACTCGAATCACTCATTTAGCTTTCTATAAGAATATTCCTGACTGGCAACATTTTGATCCTCTCTTGGGTCTGGATGCTCCACAATGCTTCTATCCCGATGTGCTTGAACTGATGGAGAAGTACAAGGATTAATATCAGGTTTGGAGTCTCTGGAAAAAACAACATCTCAGCCACTTGCCCGTATCCTGAAATCTTCGAATCTAGCTTTTTAAATTAAGTGAGGTTATTAGAAAACACAATTATACATACCCTTTGCATAATTTCCAACACTAAAGTAAACATTTAAGGCTTTCTATTATTTGTCTAGTGCACTGCTTTGCCTGATTGCTTATCTATACAGATATCCATGTAAATCAAAGGTTGTTGACTAGGTTAGCTGATATACTGTATATTGCAGTTATCTCTGTATATATAGGCAATAAATGATTCATTCTGCTGTACTCCATGTGGCTGAGCCAAACCATTTGTTATAGGAAAATAGTTTTATAGACTAGGTTTCTTTTCTTTCATTAGTCTAGTTAGATTGGGCAGTTTAAGCATGGATAATAACTGGAAGAAGGATGCTTTAGTCTGCTTTACTGAATTTTATTAAGAAAGGTAAACTATGGGTGTGCCAATACAGATGCTGGACAAGATAGGGTCTTTTTAAAATTCGAAGTCTCTGCATTTGATGCTTTGCTAATATTGTTATGCCTTGTATTCCATGACTATATAGTTTCATGATTAATTCTGACCCTTTTTGGATTATATTCCATAGTCTAATGCATAGCTTTCCAAACTGTGTGTTGCGACACTTTAGTGTGTCGCAACACACAGTTTAGTGTGTCGCAAGACAACCCGGAAGCGGCAGCGGGGGCGTGCATGGCAGCGGTGCGGGGGTGTGCATGGCGGCGGCGGTGACAGCAGTGGTGCAGCATCAGCGCTTCCACATTTTAGCGGAAAACACAAGGCCGCCGCTACCGTGCATGCTGCCGCGCGCCCCCTGTGCCGCCGCCATGCACACCCATGCCACCACCACTGTTGTTGTGTTGCCAACGGCAGCAGTTTGGAAAGCACTGGTCTAATGTTTTAATGTTTTCAACAGAATTGTTTTGTTTCTATTTCTGTACTGAGTGTTCTGTATCAATAAAACCAGACACATCCATGTGCAAGCGGGGGAGGGGATGTGTGGCAATGGGGAAATTACGGAAGTAGCATTGTACTGTTATACAGTAGACTCTCAGTTAACCGGAACTCAAGCAACCAGCACTCTCAAGCAGCCGGCAAAAGAATCTGTATCTCTCTGCTTCCATCTAGTGGGTAATGGGGTTTAATAGTAACTCAAGCAACCGGAAACTACAATTATCCAGCATCTACCAATCCCCATGGGTGCCAGTTAACAGAGAGTCTACTGTACATGCATTTGTACATGCATTTTGAAATCACCCACACATATGAAAGAGGTGGAGCTCATGTTGTGATGGCACAGGCTGCTATATCATCATTTTGACAAAAGTCTCCAATTCTGCAGATGCCTCTGAAGAAAACAGTTAAAAAGTCCCAGGCTTGGTCTTGGGCCCACTAGTTCTTGTCACTGGCTGTATTTTACCTCCTGGGTGCAGATTCAAACCTAGATGCATCCAAATGAGTGTCAGAAATATAGAGGACATCTTCATAAAACCCCTCCTCATGCGCTGAACCTTTTGCTTATAACCAAGAATTTTGAAGAAAGTGAAAGGGAATACCTCTGAAGAATAAGAAAATGTGGAAAGTGCTCTTTTTTTTAAGTGCTCCACAATTTTATAAAATAGAAGAGATATTTGTGTGAACAGCCGTATGAAGTGGAGGAAATGACACGGAGGACAAAAAAAATAAAGATACCCAGTTCTTCATGAAACACTTGGAGGTTTTTTTATTCCTGAATGGCAACATCTGGATTTTATCTCCAGCCTTCATGTTCCAAAATGGCTCTATCCTGAGGTGCTGCTTCTTATGCAGAACTGCAAATAAATTCTAAAGTGAAGTATAACAGTTCAGGTACTGAATTAGCAAGGGGAGACCCAGGTCCAAGGCCACCCTCAGCATGGAAGTTGACTGGGTGCCTCTGGGCCAGTCACGCTCTCTTATCCCACAGGATTGTTATTGTGAGAAAAATTGGAGGAGGGACTGCAATGTATTAGAAGGAAATGGCAAGACGTTTTAAATATAAGCTCAAGGACCTAATTCTTTTTCTGGAATAAACAGCAAAAGGGTAATTAGAACTTTTATTTTAGAAACTTACAAATGGACTAAGGGTCCAGATAAATTTGAAATAAGATTTTGTAATTAATTTTAAAGAATTCTTCCCGTGGAAAAATGCTTTCGTTTTAAATTCTTAGAAAAAATAAGATAAGACTTTAAAAATTGGACACTAGAGGGAACTAGAAGGATCTAAAGCAGGGCTTTCCAAAGTTTTCCCGCAGCGACACACCAACCGCCATTGTTTTGTCGCCGCGGGAAAACCCGGAAGTGCCGCCGTTGCGGCAGCGCGCAAAAACCCGGAAGCGCTGCTGCCGCTTTCGGGTTTTTGCGTGCCGCAGTTGGTGTGTCGCCGCAGGAAAACCGGGAAGCGCTGATGATGATCATCATCAGCGCTTCTGGGTTGTATGGCGACACACCAGACTGTGTGTGGTGACACACTTTTGTGTCGCGACACACAGTTTGGAAAGCTCTGATCTAAAGATTACAATTAAAGTAGAAGGACACTCAAACTTGACTTACTAATACAAAATGAAGCAGAATATTTTAACATCGGACATACTGAAGGATACTTTTGAACAATGGACCCAGAAGTTAATTTTTAGAGTGTCTGCCTCTATAGATAGACTGTGTTTAAAAGATGCTATGGAAAACGAACATGTTTTACCTGACATGATTGAGACTGATTTGAAAGTGGATTTAAAAATGACAAGACTACAAGAATAACATGCAAAAAGATTTTACACTGGACATACAAAAGAAACTGGATGATGTCTTAATAATTAAAAAGGATATACAAATAACAAACCAAGAGAATGACCTGGATAATTTTCCTATATTGGGTTTACAAAAGAGGCTTGTTAAAGCTTTGAAGAATTTGGTGAGAAGGGACAAAGAAAAAATGAAAAGAAATCAAGTTCTAGGACATTATTTTAAGGGACTAAAGTTCAAGATTGTTGGAAGTAAAAGGAAGGAATATAAAGTTGATCAAGATTAAAATAGATATGTTTTTTAATGGATTTGTTTATAGATAAGAGATGGGATATGGGAAGAGATCTTTAGTTGTATTTTAAGAGAAGGTGATAAGTTACTAAAATGTTTATACTTGTTGTGATGAAGGGGGAAGTCATTTCTTTATATACTTCTTTCCTTTTTCTTTATTATATTCTTATTTTTTTTTCTATTTTTCTTTCACTTTTTTCACTTTTTTTCGTTTCTTTATTATTTTTTTCGTTTGTATTAGTTTTTATTGTTGTAAATTGTAAAAGGAGAGTACAACACCCCCACCAACACAGGCAGGACAAGCCAGGGTATATAAACAGAGAGCAAGTCCCACTCCCTTTTCGCACTGAAGTTGTTGCCTAGCCTGGCAATGAAATGTCTGCAAGAAAACAACAAGGCTCAGAGAGCACCAAGGACTGCACAAAATTGTAATCGTTAATAAAATTACTATTAAAAAAAAGTCAAGATGGCGGTTGTACAGGACAATCAAAATCCCGCCCCTTTGTAAATGCATGCAAGGCCAATGCACGTACAATGAGGGCAAAGCTTAGATCATATTGCCATGGCTACCATTTTGAGCTTTTTTTAACAGCTCCTCTCCAATGCTGCTTTTTACAACTGAATCTAGGGAAAGGGACAGTCTATTGAATCCTGAGAATCTTGGTTCAGCTCTAACAATTTGGCATCATCTTTCTCTTAATACTCAACACTTTGCCCTGTGAGTCTTCCCAATGTTTAGAATCCCCAGTTGCACTGTCTCAGGGCATGTACGTTGACTTTGATATGAAAGGTATCCTTTTAAAAATCACCAAATAAAAGAATTAGACACTTTTGCTTCAACGAAGCGTGCATTTCTTTTGTTAAAGAAACATTCTGGAATGCCATTTTTGCTGCTGACTCACGAGATGATCCCCATCTTATGGGAAATTCTGAATTATTTCAACTAGTTCATCATACAATTCTTGACGTGTATCAAGCCCAAAGAGAAAATCATAATGCATCCAGTGAGGAATTACTTTATGGTAGAGCAGGTTCCTGAGAAGAGGGAGCAAAAGTTCAGTATCCTCTGGTGTTGAAATGAAATCTTTTCCACCACTCCAGATGATGGTTGGGATATACATGCTTCTTATGTCATACAAGGGAGGAGTTGTCTAAAGAGAAGAAAACAAAAACGTAAAAACTCATAATTACAACAGCTAAATATTTGCTATTATTATAATATTGTTCTACAATATCTAGTGGTTTGAATCATTCAGCTTTGCTACTTCCTAGAATCTAGGCATAGGATAGCTCTAAGGATGCTGACCTATCGCTTAGGTTGGTCCTTAGGATAGTGCCATTTTGCTGTCCATCTCATCCACCGTGGCTACCGCTATTCCCATATCATAACAGATCTTCTATTTTTGAGCAATCTACCTATGTGCCCTTCTACCCCTCCACCCCATTCACCCCTAACCCCATAAAAATCTGAAAAAAGTACCTATTCAAATAACTAGCAGAGTAAACTTTATTCGTTATCTCTAATTCTCTTAATTCAGTTTCTGCTAATTGACCCTAAAAGAACTTTTCCCTGTAGTTTAAGAAAGTCCTAATTTCTTGTGCCCTAGAAGGAACGTCCCTGGTCTCAATCAAATGTGGAAGAACTACTACACAGCTATTCATTCTTTTCTGAATTTCCCGGCAACTATGCCTGTGTCGATATAACTTGTGCTTGGTAGCACAGCACTTCATTGATACAAAGATGGATATTGCTGCTTTAATCAAAATAAAATCCAGATGAATCTAGGATGACATGCTAAACATAATGGTAACATGTTTAAAATGACAACAGATAGTTACTTTGTAACAGCATTATCTTCATTCTTATTTATCTGCAACATTTCTTTCATTAAAAAAAATATTTGTCTACCTGATTGTATTTCTCCATATTCTTAGAACCATAGTCAAATTCTTTCAGCTGCCCAGTTTCATACACCTGAAAAGGACAAGAGAAGAGAGTCTAAGCCCACTTTTGTAAATTATTGTTCTTTTAAATTTTAAAACTTTAATTTTAATGCAATTTTCTAAAGCTTCCTGTTAAAATAATCTATCTATATACAGTACTCCTTTAGAAGAAGCTAGAATAAAGGCACACAGAATAGAAAAAATAATTCTGGAACAGAACAACCTTCCATAGCCTGGTATTTTTGGATAGATTGGAATTATAAGTTCCCAAATAACCAGCCAACATGGCTAATGTATACTTTCCCAAGGGCAAAAGTTTCTTAAGCTGGTCACAAATTAAGATTGTTGCAGCCAATTTTAGCTTTGTATCTGCAAATGATTGTTGGGGCTCTAGCTATGCTCGATCCATTCATATCCCTCCATCCCTTGGTGAAGTATTGCTTGCACTCAACACCTCATTCACAACCTTGCCCTCCAAGAAAGCTGGGAGGCCTTCTGTGGTCAAGCGGCCAGGGATCATGAGCACAAAGGCAGGTAGAGAGCACCTCCTTTCTCCCCTAGACCACCGTCATCCAGCCTGGTCAGAAGAAGTCACCAGAACAAGGCAGTTAAGGAGGTTTTCAAGAGAGCAAGTCAGGCTGCCTGGCATGGGGGCTTTGCTTGTGTCCCCTGTTGGATGGCTGCAGGTGGTCTGGTAAGAATAGGGGAGGAGAAGAGAAAGCAGTTGTTGTTGTCACCACTAATGCTGCTGTATTCTGTTCCTTAAGCTTGCGGGAGCTGTGGCTGACCCCAACAGCCTGGTTGTCCAAGAGAGACAGAAGCGGTGGTGGTAGTTTCCCTGTTCAATCCAAGGGGAGGAGTAAGGTGAAGCCATAATGATGCTTTCATCATCCCAGCCCTGGGTTGGCAGCCACACTTTTCCACCTAAGACAGGAGCAAGTTGCCCCTGTGTGCCTTTCTTTAATCCTCCTCTAATTCTTTCTAGGGGCATGGTGGCTCAGCGGGTAAGACGCCAGGCTTGTGATTGGAAGATCACAAGTTCGGAGGCTCGAATCCCTAGCCCCGTGTGACAGAGTGAGCTCCCGCACTAGCCCTAGCTCTTGTGATCCTAGGAATTCGAAAGTATGCAAATGCAAGTAGATTAATAGGTACCACCTCGGTGGGAAGGTAACAGCATTCCGCATGCGTCATGCTGGCCACATGACCGTGGAAGTGTCTTCGGACAATGTGGCTCTTCGGCTAACAAACGAAGATGAGCACCGGCCCCTAGAGTCGGACACTACTGTACAAATGTGTGGGGGGAACCTTTACCTTTACCTTACTTAATTCTAGGTGAGGGAAAACTGGGAGAAGAAGCTTAGAATGATGTGTTTAGATTCACACTCCACATATTTCACACTTGGCTTTTGGTGGAACAAAGACATCTTCTGAAAGAGTCCCTCATCTTTAAAAGATGGGGGGGGGGAAGTAACAGAGGAGGTATCTCATGGCACTATCCCAAACAGCCTTCCCTCAACCTGGGCCCATGAAAGGTGACCAATGGGCCATCTTAATAAAAAAGATCCCCTTATGGCTTCCCATGGGAGGGGATGGCCACGTGTGCAGGATGCTCCTGCAAGGTAGAAGCTGGGAAGAGTCTCTTGGGGACACAACTGGAATGAAGGGGGCAGAAGGAATGGGCTGCAACACCTGTGGCTGGGGGACTTGCCAAAGGGAGGAGGGAGAAATCCTGAGCTCATACCACATACCACCGTAAGCTGCCAGTAAAAAAAGGCTTGGAAGCTTAAGCACAGACATTTGGGTGGGGTGGGCAGTGGGGAGTGGTACCTTCTTTGGAAACTGAAGCTTGCCTTTGAAAAACAGTCTATTGGCAACGAACTATCTTCTGGTCAGATTACGGTGTTAAGATGGTCCACCCTACTGTATGTACCTAATGGGTCCATGGGTTTTCATAGGGCCCTGGGAAACTCTCTTAGAAATCTTGTAAGCAGTTCCGCCATGTGTTTTGCCAATCTCTGGAATATGGAGATGGTGAATGCACCAGATGATATCACCCCCAAGCAGCCTCCTTCACAGATCCCGGAAAGCTCCTTAGAACACTGAGATGAAGCAAGTGAAGAGAGACCTAGAGCAAAGGATGCTGGAAACTAAAGTAAACTCATCATGACTGTGTATTTATGGTCATACCCTTATTGCTGAATAATGGTAGTGAAGCACTTGTACTTCTCCACATATTGCATCTAGGACTCACATTCAGCAGCTCTATTCAAGGTTACCCTGTACTTTAAGAAAAATAGGAGCCAAGATCCTCCATCAGGCTGCTGTATCATGTCTGTGAATTTGATCCCTCTCCCATCTGGCTCATTCATGCAGCTGGGAGGGGTGTATGCAGGTAGATTTGGGAGATGATTAATGCTTCATTTAAGGGAGAGGTGATGCCAACTCTCTTGAAGAATGCAATGGCATACCCCCATCTGAAGAAGCTATCTCTTAATCCAGCAACTGTAGACACCTATCAGCCAATTTCCAACCTTCCCTTTTGGGGAAGTTGTTGGAGAAAGGGGAAGGGGGAATTTGGATCTTTTGCCATCAGGATTTTGCTCTGGATGTAGGATGGATACCATATTGGTTGTCTTAGTAGATTACCTTTATCACGGTTATTACCTTAAATGGAGTGAGTTGTGGTTCTTGCAGAGCCCTTGGTGGCCTTCAGTACTACTGCCATGGTATACTTAAGGATCACCTGCAAGGGTAGAACTTGGAGGCACTGTTCTGCAGTTGTTCCACTCCTTTCTAAAGCAATTTGATTTGGTGGAGAAAAGCAGTCACACCCATGTCTGCCCCACTGTGGAGTTCCATTGGACTCATTTCTCTCTCTCGTGCTATTTATATCTCCATGAAGCCACTAGGGGCAGCCGTTGCCAGTTTGGAATATGGTATCTTCAATATGCTGATGATACTCAGTTGTGTATTACCAGGCCAAACCAGGGAGCCATCAACATCCTGGCCCAGTGAGTGGAGATTGTAAGAGCTTGGATGTGTCAAAGCAAGCATTTGCTCTTTATTGGTGATTGATCTGGCTTGATCCCAGCTCCAACCCTGGATATGAGACAGAGTCCTACTTTCCCACAGTAGTAAGTCCATGATTTGGGAATCCTTCTAGCTTGTGAGTCCTGCTAGAGTAGTAAGTGGAGACCACTACCAGAGGTCTGTTGTCCAGCATTGTCTGGTGTGCCAATTACACACTTTGATGGACTGGGATGTCCTGGAAATAATGATTCACTCCATTGTAACCTAGCAAACAGAATATGGAACATACTTTGCCTTTGAAGATGACTCAGAAGTTTCAACTAATCCAATTTGTATGCTCACTAGAGATGACAGAATTAGCAGGGTAACACCTGTGCTGTGGTGCTACATTGCCAACTAAATTGTTTCCAGATCCAAATCCATATGATCTTTGGGAGAAGTGTTCGTACTCAATGGAGGACAGTGGAGGTTTGACCACATGTTTTCTCAATGGATGCCCTGCCCTTCAGAACACCCTGCTCCCTGAGATAAGAAGCATTTGGATGCTTGTAGTTCTTGGGCTGCCCCAGTAGTTAGATTAGATTTGCTGATGGTTTTAATTGTTGTTGTTTCTCCTGTAAACTGCCCTAGTCCTTTTGGGAGTGTGGGTTCTATAAATGGTATACATAAGAAATGAATAAATGAATATTCAGGAAGGGTGATGGGGAGAATTAGATTTTCAGTTAACGGGAAACTGATACTTTAATTTGACTTGAAAAAATAATTATTCTGAAAACAGAGATCAAAGAGGACATTTGCTATCCCAAGGCAGTAAAATCCACATTTTTAATGAGGCACATTTCAGAATTTTTACCTGCTTCCAATGTAAGAGAGTTTTTGTCGATGTACATCCAAGTAAATGTGATACAAAGACATCCAGGCGACTCTGAGGAAGAATATTTAAAAAAAACATTTTCATTTAATTGATACATTTATGACACCCTCTGAAATAAGCTAGCTTCTTTTAAAATATACAATAAACATACCATATTTATGTTGTTTTCATTAATTCCACCAGCGGAGAATACAATATTGATGCAAGTTTTTCTCCATAAATCCATGTCACAAAACTTAGTAGCCAATATTCTTGTTCTGTTATTAGGTAGGATACAAATTTCTTTTCTACCTAATGCAGCCTGTAAATATAACAATCCAAATCAATTTTCAATGCATTTGACCTTGGTCCGTCCTTTCAAATTTGGATATTGTCAAGTTTGCTTTCAAAATGCTATGCTAAAATTATGTCTGTGAAAGTTCAAATGGTTTAGCATCCCATCCTGAGCATAAGTATCCCCTCTGCAGAAGACCAGTTCATACACTTTATGTACTTGCAAAAGACATTGGGACAATTTGTTCATCAAGAGCAAAGAGAAAAGCTCCACCCATGTTGTCATGGACTTGCCTGTTGAGGTGCTCTGTCTATACAGATCCCGAAGCAGCAACTAATTCCCTCTCCTAATCTGCCTTCTCCAGAAAACTACTAAAATGCTTCTTCCTCCATATGCTCTGTGAATGAGACTATAAAATCAGTAGCATCTGCATGAACCTACACTGAGGACAATATGGTGACCCATGAATGGTACTATCATCATGCAAATGCCACCATTACGTATTTGCCTCCTGATGTCTGTTGCAAGGACATAAGTAGCGTTGTTTGTGTGATGATGTCCTCCTACATGTTTCATCCATTCCACACATACCCCTCCCCTCACTTGCTTCCCCTGAAGGCACCCATGCCTAAAATTGTGGAGCAGTTTCTTCCCAGCCTTAGAATAGGAAGGGCAACAGTGAGCATGGGAATGTGAACAATGGTGGGGAAAGACCTGGCAGATCCTCAGACAATTTTCTGAGTGGTGAGTGATGAGGCATGGAGCTGGATCATGAGGTCATGTGAGTGCCAAACATCTCAGCTCTGCCATCATTCAGGGGTTGGTGTTGGAAGCTTTAAGCCCCAGTCCACTGGTGTTTCAGCTGTTGCCCTTGCGTAACATAGCAGCTAATAGTACAAACTTCTGAGATAGACTTGAAATACATGTGTGCTAAAATAAGCTATGGTGACTAAATAACAGATAATTTAAGATATAAATATTTAAACTGACCATAGAAGCTAAGCAATATTTTCATGTATTCATTTGATTTACTGTATATCCTAACTTTCCACGCATAAAAGGTTCTCATGCAACTAAGAGTAAGTAAAGTAAAAGCCAACAAATTAAAATCAGTTAAAAGGAACATTCAATACACTTCAATGATATAGATAGCATCCACCCTACTCAGTAATAAACCACATTATCATTATTATTATTATTATTATTATTATTATTATTATTATTATTATTATTTAGATTTATTACATCCATCCAGAATCTTTTGGGGTGGGGCAGCTATAATAAATAACAACAACAACAACAACAACAACAACAACAACAATACAAAGGCCTTCCTAACTAAAATGCCCTCTCCTGCCAAGGGAAGAATAACAAAAAGGTATCTAGCCTAGCTTCCCTTGGCAGGAGTTCCCAGCATATTTGTAAATTTTTACAAGATTGTAAACCTGTTGGGAAGAATCCAATACAAACATTAGTGTGATTAACTCCTATTGGGAGCCATTCCATTTGACATGCGATTTGTTATTGCCTTTTTAAGAAGGTATTAGCAGTAAAGAAACTAGCGTATTCATTCTTTGAAGACCACATCCTCAAAAGTAGTACATACCTTTATAAAAGCCTCATCTATATTGGTTAGCTTCTTATACCAAGGTTTGAAATAATTCACCAAATATACTGGACCAAGTGCAAAGAAGATTTTTATTTTCTCAGCTAAAATTTTTATTTTCTCAGAGCTGAAAATGCAATGAATCCCAAGAAAAAAGAAAATTAATGATTATTCAGAACCATTACTAGTCACAGTCTATTTATGATAATTACGCTATATTTGCTAAAGCAACATGTGTATTATATATCCACACAATCTGACAAAGATGCATCCCTGAATGAAAAAGAGCAAGAGGAAGAGCTAGAACTAGAACCGAAGCTATAACTAGAACCAGGACTAGAGCCAGAGCCAGACGCAGACCCAGACGCAGACACAGATGATGCAGACGCAGACACAGACCTGGAGCCCGAGCCTGAGCGAGAACTAGAACTAGAACTAGAGCCAGAGCGGGAGCCAGAGCCAGAGCCGGAAGTAGAACTAGAACGGGAACTGGAACTGGAACCAGAGCTAGAAAAAGAGGCAGAGGCAGAGGCAGAGGCAGAGCCGTAGCCGTAGCTAGAACCAGAAGCAGAACTGGAGCCAGAGCGGAAGCAGGAGCCGGAGCCAGAGCTCGAGCCAGAACTGGAACTGGAACTGGAACTGGAGCCGTAACCAGAAGCAGAAGTAGAAGTAGAACCAGAATTAGAACCAGAGCTAGAGCTGGAACCATAACCATAACCATGACCATAGCCGGAGCCACAGCTAGAACTAGAAGCAGAGCCAGAGCCAGAGCCAGAGCTAGAATCAGAACCAGAACCGAAACCGGAACTGGAAGCAGAGCTAGAACTAGAGCTAGAACCAGAACTAAAACCAGAACCAGAACTAAAACCAGTTTTAGTTGTTTTAGTTAGAGCTCTAGCTCTAGCTCTAGCTCTAGCTCTAGTTCAGCTTTAACAAAAAAAAAAATTAGTGTCTGCCCAGCTTGGACTGAACAGAGAATCCAGCTTAGTTTAAAATGGGAAGTTTTCTTTTATGGCCAGAGCAGCAGCAGAGAAATGGGAGGACAGGGAGCACCTAACACTGAAGTCTGAACAAGCACATTCACAAAACTGTAGCTTACTGTTAAGTCTAAATGATGTCTCTGCATTGACTGTTGTGAAACTCATAGAATCATGGAGTTGGAAGGGATATTGGGGTCTAGTCCCAATTTCCTTCTGGGTGCAATTCATGGTGCTGGTTATTACCTTTAAAGCCCTACATGGCATGGGGCCAGTAGGTTATTTGTGGGACCACCTCTCTTTGAGGTTATCTCCAGAACGGATAGGGTGGGCATGTTCCAGGTCCCTTCTTTGTGGGTCCTCGGAAGTGAGCCTTCCCCGTTGAAGCCCCTGCCCTATGGAAGCCCCCCAGAGACTTGACATCCCCCCACCCTTTTAACCATCAGGAAAGCATTTGAGACCAGGCTCTTTCCCCAAGCGTTGAGATACGGTGAGGTCAGAGTGGGATGAGAATGTAGTGAGTGGCATCAGGGAAGTGTGGTTGTGGTGCCAGGTTTTTCTGTTTTGGTGTTACTGGTTCTTATGTTTTTATTTATTGTGTTTTTATTGTTCTATGTGTCGTTTTAGTTTTGGATGGTCAGCTGATGTTAGCCCTACAGGGACAGTTCAATGAATACCAGCCCTAACTTTATTAAAAGGTTTCAGTAACAGAATCTTGCAAGTCTGAAAGTATTTCAGATACTGAAAGTATCTCCCGTTGGGGGAGTTGGGCGGTCATATAAATTTAAATAATAAATAAAATAAATAAAATAAATTTCTGCCCTCCTCATTTTACTCTCTGGGAATCCAAGGAGGGTCCCTTCTGAAATGTTTCCCATGCCCCTTTTCCTTCTGTGGGCTGAGATACCTTTTACCTGATGGTTCTCCGGTCTGTTCTTGTCTCCCAAGGTGATTCCCACATACCTTACAGCTGACCAGAGTTTGGCTAGAACCAGAACCAGAACCAGAGCTGGAGCTGGAGCTGGAGCTGGAGCTGGAGCTGGAGCTGGAGCTGGAGCTGGAGCCAGAACTGGAACTGGAGCACAGTGGCGGTGGCACGCGCAGCGGTGGCGGTGGCGGCATTAGCGGCAGTGGCACGCCATCAGCACTTCCAGGTTTTAGCTTGATACACGAGGCTGCCACAGCCACCGCGGTGCACGCCACCGCCGCTGTGCATGCCGCACCACCGCCATTGGTGTGTCGCCAACGGCAGGACTTTGGAAAACACTGCTCTAACACGTTGCTCTAACTCTTTGGAATCCAGCAAACTCGCAGCAGGGATAAATTTAGTTTCTCCAATCCATTTCTCTTAGTGCCAACTGTTTCTATTTGGACACTTTGGATACACCCATTCAGGTATTATCAAGGCATGTGTCTGCTTTCTCACTGTGGCAGTGTATCAGTCTGATGGAGAATAGGTTGATGACCCTAAGCAATATGAGATACCCTTGCAAATCCCTCCCTGTTTAGAAGTTGCTGAGAAATTGTTCTGCCTTTTTCCTGTCCCCATTTATTAGTTGATCTGGCTTTGCAATAATACACAGAGAGCATCAAAGGAAATCAAACTCATTTGTCAAGTGGTAACTCCCCAAAGAGAAAGCGGCATTGTACCTTATCTGTGTGGGTGTTAAAAGTGTAGTTTTTAAACAAAATGAAACAGAATATTTCCTACACACTAAGGCTCAGGGATCCATTTGCTAAAACTCAAGACCCTGTGTAGTTTGGCTCAGTGAAATTGTGGAGAATTCCAACTTGAGAAGAGAAGGGAAATTGGTTAGGTTATGTGTTGATGACTTTAAAAAAATAACTCTCACTCTCCATCACAGCTGTTTATCTCATAAATCTTTTCCTCATTTTCATATGAAAAGCTAAGATTGAACAATTGTATGTCTTTCTGAGAGGAACAAGCAAATTAGTACTACTGTATATAGATACTGTACTGCTACTCTTGCTTTTATTTAGTTTCAGGATATAAGACATTTTGCTTGGGAATGTGATGGTGGAGACTACATTTAATATTATTATGGTTGTTTGCACAGTCAGCCATATGTTTAGACTGGATTTGGCATTTTTGTCCCTCTACTGTATCAAGTCCTTCCCAAGGACCTGGGATAGGCAGATGTTGTTGTTTACCTGGGAAAAACCACCCTGTTGTTTAATAATATTAAAGGTGTTGTTGTTGTTGTTGTTGTTTTTGTTATTATTATTATATTAGGCTATGAAGGGCGGAAAAACTGGATACAAGCAGGGAAAGTGGAATGAGGTTGAAAGAGAAGGTGAATGTTCTAATTGCCAGAAGGGGTGAAACTGACAAAGTGGCTATTCATAAATCAGCTGTTAGGAATGTGTGAACAATCTGTGCTTTGTCAAAAGAGAAACATCAGTGAGGGAGTCTTTAGACTCCCAATGTCTGAGCTCTAGTTTATGGGCTGAAAGAAGGATAAGAGGGGGGACAGGAGGATGAGTTATGAAGTCTGGGATGCAAAGTCGGCAATGTACGTGTCTGATTAAGGTGTCCTTGACCAGGAGATAGTAACCTGAGTTTATTAGCATACTAAAAAACACACCCCATAGGTGGATATTTTAGAAAACATAGAACATGCTAAGAACTATTATGGGATAGGATGTAACATGTAAAGTAAAGGTAAAGGTAAAGGTTTCCCCTGCACAGTCATGTCCAACTCTAGGGGGCGGTGCTCATCTCTGTTTCTTAACCTAAGAGCCAGTGCTGTCCGAAGGTGCTTCCGCAGTCATGTGGCCGGCATGACGCACGTGGAACGCTGTTACCATCCCACCAAAGTGGTACCTATTTATCTACTTGCATTTGCATGCTTTCAACATGCAAATGTCGAACATATAACATGTAAAACCACTGCGCAAATGATAGATGGAGTAACCAATTAGAAGCTTTGATGGCTACATGATAGCTGTGAAAACAGTTGCAAAAGTGTATAAAAGCTGCTGTTTGCCTTTGTTCGGGGCTTCCCTGCCTTTAAAGGGAAGTCCTCCTTTCTTGTGGATCCACAATAAACGAGTCTTTGATGTGAATTCTCCGGTCTTGTGTGGTGATTGTGTCTGCCATGCTGGACTAACGGTCCTACTCCATTTTGGGGACAACAGCTGGAATCACATGTTATATAATGGCCAATGCATCTTCTCAATCAGTTTCTGTTTTTTCTTTCTACCAAACAATAGTTTTCAAGAAATATGCAATCTGCTCTTTCATCCTTTTATCTTCTTTTGAGGCTGTTCTTGTTCTTTGAGTTGCATATTCAAGATGGAAAGATGGAGTTGTGAGTACAGAAGTTTGGAAATATTAACAAGGAGTTGGGAAGGTTACAAACCCTTCCTCCAAATCACAGATTCTTTAGTGAAACTCATTCCTTTGCAACCCTATCATTAGTTGGAACGAAGCAGCTGCTTTAGGTAGTAGGGGAGCAAATCAGGCCCAACCCTCATCTTGAAATAGGTCAGTGGGGGGAAGTGGCCTGGGTCAACAGTGACTTCTCCTTCCCCATGATGCAGTAGGTTCACCTTGTGCTGCTCCTCAGTGAGATAATGGAGCTATTTGAAATTCAGAGATCCTGTGCATCCCTAAGTTGCATGCAGTTATAATGATGTGATGTGTGGGCTCCCCAGCATGTCATTTGAAACCCACAGAGCTCCCTGGAATGGTTGGCTTTCAATATAGAGGAGAGACTTGGAAAAAGTTTGAGGGTCAAAGCCAGCCCTTTGAGGCTTAAGTATTCATTTTGCTTCCTAAAAATCTTACCTCTCCCCCAGATTGGATCTCTTTTCACCATTTTGAAAGTCTTTAAGTGACCAAGTCTTAAGGTATCTATTTTCCTCTATTAACTCTCCCAAAGCAGTCTGGCTTGGCTACCCCCAGACCGGCCAAGAAGGTCCATCCCGATGCATATGTCTGAATAACGTGTCCTCATGAGAAACTCTGGGTAATTTTTCAGAGTAAATAGATAGTTACAAATGCTTCCATCAGAATGAAGCTGGTCCTGTTCAGCTGCTGAAGAGTTTGCTCCTGTTCCTCTTTTAAAATTTGACCCCTCCTTGCCTAAGTGTGATGCAGCAAGCCTGCTTTGGCTCCATGACCTCTTACAAGGCCCTCTCAGCTATTCTGCACAATGAGCAACCATAGTTAAACATAATATGGAGACAATTTTTTGGCTTGAAAAGCCAATGTATGGACAAACTATGAATATAATCTGTATGTTTTGGATCCTTCTGGGAGAGCAGATGTCCTAATGTGGTTCACAGTTGCCTCCCCCCTCTCCACTTTGTTTTTGGTTTTTGTTGAAAGTGTCATCCAGAAGTCATGCCTTGAATCATAATGGTTTATGACTTGCTTCAAAAGAGGATAAGAATAATTCTAACGCCTCTAGGCTCTTGTCTGAGAAAGAACTGGCTAAAATATCCAGAAGGACAGAAAATTGGCTGGTCATGTCTAATGCTGAAATGGATCTAAAATTGAGGATCTAACGGCTATAACATTTTGAAGACAAATACAAGCTAGCTCTGTGTTGACAATTTCCAGGGGGGGGGGCTAGGAAGAGGGTTGGTCATTCCCACCACTTTGATGGAAAAATAATTACTTTTGATTCTCATGGGTGGGATGTGATTTACATTTTCCTTTGCTATGAGATAGTCAAACCCTGCCTTGAATGGCCTCTCTTTCATTGGATGAGCCTCTGACCAGTGGCGTGCAACCTCCCTGGCTTCCCATGATTCCATTCACTCACTAGGGAGCACATCAAGGGGAACTCACCTGCTTTAGACCAGGATATATAGACAGCTGCACGAAGTAGGATAAATGTGTAACAGAAAATGGTACCAGAAGACCCCAGTGCTTGTATCCTCCACCACTTTAGATTATAAAGTGATCTAAAGACCACTCCTGAAAGATATTCTAGAGAAATTTTAAAGCCCACTGAGAATAAGCAGAAGGGCACTTGAAGGAAAATTTGCAAGACTCATTAGATATATGTTTAAATAGAAGAGAATATCTGTAGATCATGGTTGAACTGTGGAGTTCTTGGTGCTCTCTGAGCTTGGTGGTTATCCCAGATAAGTGATGGAGTCTTGAAGGTTAACAAAAGAACTCCAAGGAGCTAACAACAATCTTGCAGAGTAGAAGCATGAACCAGCAGGGATTAACACCAGACAAACAAGCAGAAAATACTACCCTAATCAAGGAACTACCAAGGAGAAAACTACACCCCCACCAACACTGGCAGGGCAAGCTACTCAATAAGTGATGGACAGGTGTCCCAGGTCTAAGAAGAGGGAGCTTTCCCATTAAAACACAAAATATAGAACATAGAAAAGCTAGAGCAGAGCTTTCCAAACTTTTCATGTTGGTGACACACTTTTTAGACATGCATCATTTCGCGACACACTCTTACAGCAGGGCACAAGGCAGGCACTAGGACCTGCATGAAATCACAGCAGGTTTGGAGGCAGCAAGACACAAGGCAGGCACTAGGACCTGCATGGAATCCTGTCAGGGCTCAGAGGCAGCAGCATCCGGACACACCCAGACACTGCAGCCGACACACTAACGTGTCCTGACACACAGTTTGGAAAGCTCTGAGCTAGAGCATAAAACTAAAGAAAAAAGAAAAAAACTATAAAAGTGCAAGCAGATAGAAAAAAGAAACGGAAAGTGACTTCCGACTTTCTCCAACACAGATATGATTAAGTTTACAAATACAATCTCTTACCATTGATTACATTTTAGTAACATTATTTCTATCAAAATAAACCATTTAATCACTAAAACCCAAAATCAAATCTTCATTTTTTCTAACACAAGCAAGTAATCCAAAAGTGGTTGCCAAGTAGAAATAAATCCAGAAACAGTGTTTTCTCTTATTAACGCTGTTAATTTAGCCATTTGAGCCAAGTCCATTAATTTAATAATCCAATCTTCTACTGTAGGTATTTGTGAATCTTTCCATCATTGTGCATATAAAAGTCTCGCTGCTGTAATCATATATAAAAGCAAAGTCCCATATTGTTTCTCAAGTTCCTTCTCCGTCAAACCCAAGAGGAACACTTCTGGTTTTAAGTCCACTTTAAGGATCTTTTGAATAATAGCACATATTTGATCCCAAAATTTTTTGGCCTTCTCACAGGTCCACCAAAGATGATAAAAAGTTCCTTCACCCTGTAAACATTTCCAATAAACATTCGTTACACCTTTATACATTTTTGACAACTTATCAGGGGTTAAATACCAGCGATACATCATTTTATAAAAATTCTCTTTTAAGTTGTAATTCAAATTTCAAACCTTTGTTCCACATACTTTCCCATTGCTCCAACATAATATTATATCCAAAGTTCTTAGTCCATTTAATCATACATTCTTTACCATGTTCATCTTCTAAATTCATCTGTAACAACAGTTTATACAACTTTGTAATAACATGTTGATCATTTGTACAGAGTTCCATTTCAAATCAAGTTGTTTCATTAGCAAATGTAAAGTTCTTTTTATCCACTTTAAAACATTCTAACGATTACATATATGTAAACCAGTGACATGTAAAACCTTCCAACTCTAACATTTCCCTTGTTTTAAGTTTCGGTTCACCCTCTTCAAAGTTTAGCAAATCTTTATAATTTAACCAACTTGTTCCTCCCACATTTTCTTGCCTAAAAAATGCTTCTTGAGGTGACAACCATAATAGTACATTAGGAGACAATCTTACCTTATATTTATTCCAGATTCTCAGTATGGCACTCCTAACAAAGTGATTCTTAAAATCCTTATTAACTTTAACTTTATCATATGACAGATAGGCATGCCACCCAAATCTCAGTTCATGTCCTTCAAGTTTTAATAATTTCCTGTTCTTCAAAGTTATCCATTCCTTCATCCAAAGCAAACAACAGGCATCAAAATACAATTTTAGATCAGGCAAACCCAAACCTCCTCGTTCTTTGGCCTCTTGTAAAAATTTATATTTAATTCTTGGTTACTTGCCTTGCCAAATGAACTTTGAAATATCTCTCTGCCATTGTTTAAATGGTAAGTCTGTCATCAAAATTGGTATAGCCTGGAAAAGAAACAGCATCCTAGGCAAAACATTCATCTTAATCACAGATATTCTCCCCATAAGTGACAATTGTAATTTTTCCCATCTTAACAAATTCTTTTTTACATCATTCCAAATTTTAACATAATTGTTCTGAAACAACTTACTATTCTTAGTTGATAAAATCACCCCAAATATCTAACCTTTTTTTCAATCTTAAAACCAGTCTTACCCATCAACGATTCTTGATTGGACAAGGTCATATTTTTAGTTAACATTTTTGTTTTTTGTTTATTTACTTTAAGACCTGCCAATGACCCAAATTCTTTCAGTTTCTTCATCAGCTGTTCCACAGTATCCAAAGGGTCCTGTAATATCAAAACTAAATCATCAGCAAAAGCCCTCAGTTCTTTTTTGATATTTAAGCCCTTTATTTGTTTGTCTCTTGTAATATCTCTATTAAAATCTTCCAGCACCAAAATAAAGAGCAAAGGTGACAAAGGGCATCCTTGTCTTGTTCATTTTTGTATATGACATGGTTCAGTCAACTCATCGTTCACAATAATATTTGCCTTTTGAGGTGTATAAATTGACCCTAAATGAGAAGTTGTCCAAAGTCCATAATTTCCAAGACTTTAAACATAAAAGTCCGGTTCAAATTATCAAATGCTTTCTCTGCATCTAAGAAGGTAAGAGCTGCCTGGCACTCATTATGATATTGTAGATATTCTATAATTTTCAAAACAACTCTTACATTATCTCTTTGATGGGATGTACGCTGGCTTATAGGGAAAAATCGAGGCTTGAGAATAAACCAGACAAGGAGTGCAGCGTTTAGGGCTAAAAGTGTTTACTTGTAAGGCATAAGGCAATAAATGCATATATAGTTAAGGCAATAAATGCAAATGTTACATTATTGCAATAAGGAAAAACAAAAACAAACTTATAAGCAGAGTTCCGTGTATTGATCCCAGGGCCAGAGCTCATGCCACGGCCTATACCCAAAGCCAGGCATAGCTCACTGCCCAGCCCTCAGAAGTAGAATACACGTAAAGAACTACATGGCTAAAGACACAAAAAGTCAAGAAGCATAGAACACCATTTTGCATGGTTAGATATTCAGTTCTTCCAGCTTTCTGATTGGCTGGAAGTTAGGTGTGACACACACCAGGCCTTTGTGTAGGCCATAGCACATAGCATTGTGTGGAAGTGCTGCATCTAAGCAAGCACGTGATTTCCCCCTCCCTGTTCTCCCAGGGCTTCCCACAAAGGCTTCAGGGGGAATTGTTCCCATGCGAAGTTCCCATTGCTTGTGTAGGCACTAGCCATAACAATGCACACGTGACAGTTGTTATCTTGCACCTGCACTTCACGTCACCATGAGAAGCCTTTGCTTTGTAAAGGATGCAATTTGTCAAAACACGTTTTCATATGGGAAATCTGACACCCCTCCCAAATTGCATCCGACACATAGCAAACAATGATGGAAGTTGTTCAAAGTTGTAAAATACATTTTTACAGAAACAAAACAAAACATGGTTAGTACATGTATTAATCACACTATTCAAGTTACAGTTTTTACAACCAATAGTCAACAAAACTGGAAATGGTTTAAAAACACTTGTTACACATATGTAATGTACAATATACACTTTATGCAATGTTTTATTCAGATACATACAAATACAACAAAAAATACAAATTATGCAGTAACAGAGACAGTACATAGAAAACAGCAAAATCGCCCATGTTCTGTCCCCTCCTTTGCAAAAAATGCAGCTGGCATAGATAAGAAAAACCGCAGGACTGTTTGCAACCCTTGTCAGCCTTGCATAGATTCTCAAACAGACTATCCACAGCTGTGTTCCAATGTTCTTGCCTCTCAAAAGGCAGGAGCAACACGTCTTGAAAAGACTGGGTTTTTTTCAGGTAACTTGACACACTGTCACCTGCTAAATCACAAATCTGTCAGGCTTCACACCCTGGAATAAGAGGACCCATGAGGAATGACCACTGTGCTTTCCCCATCACCGTCTTCTTTTCACTACCTGACTCCCTCTCCAGGCCCTGCACCTGCCCAGGTGACATTTCCACTCCTTCACCTGAGGGGCCCTTTTAACACACTAGGAGACTGGGGAACAGAAGAAACCTGAACTGGTTTTTGCCCATCTACTGAAGCATGGACAGTAGGTTTTACACTAGCAATGCAGCAACACTTCTGCAACCTTAGCATACAACCTTTCCCAACCAGTAGGCTGCTTAAAAATAAAGCACTTCTGGAGATTTGGATTTGACCATGGCCTAATGAAACAACAATAAGCCTTGGATTTTAATCAACAACCAACAACCTGAAGCACTGTGCTTTTGGTTGGTTCTTCCTTCGCTGTGACCTGGGGATGTGAACACATGCAAATGTTCCACAGACATGCAGGTACTTCAGTGAAGGGCACTTGCCATACCAAAGAAAAATAATGAACTTCTTTTTACAGTTGAATTCTACAACCTGTTAGTTAGAAACACACTGCAGTCACGGTAGCCTCTCCCCAGACATGGGATGGCACCTGAGCAACTAACATCAGGCTATTGTTAATGGCATTCACAACACCAACACTCAGCTAGAATTCCAACATTGGCAAGTCTTTGGGAGAATACTTTCCTACAAAGCCAATTCTAGAACACATGGCTCAGGAACTCTCCACTACAATCAGACTGGAACTGACCTACTAGATAACCATAGTTTCTTCCTACTATTGCTACATACACTTCAAAGTGAGCACAGACCTTCGCTTTAGACTTCAACAAGTAGCAACAACACAAAGTAGGTATGATCATCAACCAGAAGGAACATGAAACTCGCACCCCACCATTACTTGGGACATGGGGGCTAACTAGATCTCTATGAACCAACTGAAATGGTCTAGTTAACATACTGTCACTTTGCCTAGCAACAGATACAGTCCTGATATTAGATTGTTTACACACAGTTTACACACAACACAATCAAGAAACTTTTGCACATTTCCTGGGTTCTAACTCAGAATGCATTTGGATATCTGAGACACACTCTCCCATCCCGGGATACTCCAGTACTTTGTGAAAACTTTATGGATGCATTTATGATGTGGGGAAACATTAAACACACAATGTCCTGTCCACACAGTCTCCTTCTTAGGAAGCATCTCACACACTTGATTTTACAGGTTTTCTCTAACACACTCAGCCTCTAACACACTCAGGTTCATATTTCTCAATGAAACATCCAGCACCTTTGAACACACCAAGTACACTCAGACTTGACCAGGGCTGGAACACTGAGGAGAGAAAAACAAGTGTACACATACACATTTCACACACTTATCACAGAAATACCAGCTAAAATAACATGCTGAACTCAAGGCTGCAAGCCGAATTCAACAACCAAGTCTTACATACAGCAGCCGGCAGAGTAGACAATTTGGATTCGTTGTTTAGCTGACTTCTGGCTTCTGGCTTCCCCCCCCCTTCGTAAATCAGGCCTCTTGTGCACTGACAGCATCTGCTGGACGATACGGCAGGGAACAGCCTTCCAGTGATTTTCTGAGAAGAAGACTCACATCACTACAGCAAATGTAGATTCCATTCCAAGTTTCACTTCAGCTGGAACGCTCTGTTTGGAAATCTCAGGAACAACAGCAACAGATGGCTCCTGGAGGTGGCTTGTAAAATAATCCACAGTAAGGTCGCAGGGAGATAGCGTCTTTGCTTTCTCGACCAGTAGATCAAACCTGCTGCCCAAGCTTGACAAAATCACGCATGCTTTTTCATATTCCCAGAAAAACATGCCTTCTCCTTTCTCAAGTGCAGCAAACAAAGTCTTGAGCTTACCAAGGTGGGTCATCACAGTCTCACCGGTTGCAGCTTCAAACTATAAAGCTGTCTTAATAGTCCACCAAGGGCAACAGAGTTCTACTTTGTATTAAAGGCTCCAACAGCCTCTCAGCACTCATTACGCAGTCTTTGAGTGGCTGATATAATTCCATTCAGAGGATTTGATTCCCAAAAGCAAAAAAGCTATAAGCACGGGCCAAACATGAATGCACTTCTTCAGAGGGATCCTCTGGAGGTGGATTTGCCACATACTGCCACAAATCTTCTTGCAAAAAGAATGATTTCATCTCCACACACCAGGTCAGATAGTTGTGAAGTTCCCATTGCTTGTGTAGGCACTAGCCATAACAATGCACACGTGACAGTTGTTACCTTGCACCTGCACTTCACGTCACCATGAGAAGCCTTTGCTTTGTAAAGGATGAAATTTGCCAAAACACGTTTTCATATGGGAAATCTGACACTCTTAACTGTCTTCTGGGTAAGAACCCACATTGATCATGGTGAATAAATTCCTGTAAAAATTTCTTCATTCTTTCAGCCAATACTGAAGCAAATATTTTATAGTCATTGTTCAGCAACAAAATTGGTCTATAATTCTTAATTAAAGTAGGATCTTGTCCTTCTTTTGGTAGAATTTATTTATTTGATGTGTTCTATTGTTTTATTATGTCTTCTTGGTAATCAGTTTGCGGTAGAAATCCATTTTCTTTCTCTGATTTGTAATGCTGGTCAAAGACCATAATAAATAAAAGTTCAATTATATGATTTCCAGAGCAATTAGGAGAACAAACTGGTATGTTATTCTGTGGTCTTAAAATACTCATGGGAAACAAATAGTATAAGAAGGAATGCACATGATTTTAACAGAGATTTAGAAGGTTTACCTATGGTTACCTACGGTTAATTTAGCCATGATTTACTCAATTTTCTAGGTTGACATGCAATACTGAAGTATTTAAGCATAGTAGCCTAAAATGTGGTCCGCTAATTCATGGTTCAGTGTACTGTGTAAACAGAGCTACTATTTTTGGGGGGCTGTTGTAATGAGCAGCCTCAGGCAACTGTGCAGCAGGTTTTGCTTTCCTGGATCCCATTTTTTGTTTTCCTGAGTCAGCTTTAAGCTAATGCTCCAGACAGACTTAAGATGATCTAACTTATTATAAGTGTTGATGGTACTTGGACTTTTCCCCTACATAGATATACAGTCCTAATAAGAAAGAACTCAGGATAGAATATGAAAAAATTCTAAACACAGCATCAGTCCCCATTTCGGTGATATTTTGTATACAGCAAACCCTCCAAACAATGCTAGTTTTCTTCATGTTGCAACCAGTAGGGTTTTTTTTAAAAAAAAAAGTGGGGGGGATCTCCCTAAATTGTGGGCCAAACCATTGTGCACAATTGGTTTACCGTGAGAAACAGGCTGGACCCATACCTAACTGTATTTCAATAAATGTATTGCCATCAATAGGATTAAATTTAAATGTAGCTAATGGATCACCTGTTAATTTCAGGGGGTCTTTTATCAGTAAGACTGAGTCTAAATCCAAAACAACATGTAGGCCAAGCAAAAATCTTCTCACAAATGCTTGGGGGAAAAATTTTCTTGTTCCATAATGCAGGTTCACCTCAAGTAACATCAATCAGAACATATTTACTTGGAAGATTAATTTAAAGCTGAGTCAGGCAAAACACAACATTTAAGAAATTAAACTTGATGCAGATTTAGCTGAGGTCGTTCAGACTGTCTATGCAAATTTGTTCAGCTCAGCTTAGCTACTACATCATCATTTAGAATAGCATAAAATGCTAGATTACCATCTTACTTGTACTTTACTACATTCGGTTAAACTTCATGCAGCATCTGTTCCATACTCAAGATCTCTTGGACAATAAACTAACAGGTAAGCATTAGGCTTTTACAACTGAATTTAATTTACTCTTGTTACAAGGACAGGGCTGATTAATTATTCTGGCTGGGGATTATGGAATTTAAGTCATTTAGAGGGCTGGGTTTCAGAATGATAAATACCGAATACTTCCAAAAAATAGGACAGCCGAAACACCTCTCCCCCTTTTTCCACAATGCAAGTGTATGTGTTCATTGGGGTGTGTGTTATGTTTTCTACATTCTGATGTATTGAAGAGTTAGAAGAATATCAACCATAGGGGCCGTAACATTGTTATCAAAACTAAGGTCTTCTCTTTGGCTTCTTTTACATTTATTTTAATAACATTTTCTTAAATACCTTTAAATTATGTTTGTAATGTAAATAATTTTTAAAAAGAATAGATTGTTTTTTATTATTGTTATTCTTAGTGAGAATTGTAGACCAATTCATCTGAAAAGCATAAATCTAGGAAATACGAACAAACAAATAAATACGGCCAAATTGTTTTGGCTGTTAAGACAATACAGCCAGGCCTTTGGGGCATGTATTCTAACGCCAATCTATAAAGATTCCTGAAGATTTTCAGAGATTAAATTATAACTTTAAAACATAACTATTTTACACACAGGTGGGATGTGGCTGTTTCTGGTAATGGCATGCTTAATCCAGCAGACTACAAATTCAGAAGAATCTTTCAGCAGAAGACATTTGAATCCTCAAGGATCCATGACAATCGTAAGTGGTTTACATGAAACAAGTAGCTTAACCTCCTCCTCCTCCACTTCTGACCTACACATGTCAAGAGCATCACATGAACAACAGAAGAACAGAAAGTGTGCATCCAACCAGCACCATGCCTGTATCCATGTTGTTGCTTCATGTTGTGGTCATTTGATGGGCAATTTCTAAATAATTGTAGCAGTCACTGGGAGGGAAGCTACCACCTGCTCTTCTGCTGGGAAAGCCAAAGTTGAGCCTGGGGACAAAGCATCTTAACTCTTCACTGAGTGTGGGGAGGACCTCTGAGGTAGAAACCCATTTGTTCTGAAGCTCTACCATTCACAATGATGCTATTTCATTATAACACAACAGAGCCAGAAGGTGTTCAGCTCCACTGCCCAGTAGCGATGTCAGTACGTAATTACAAGGTGCAGAACTATGCTAGAGTAACACAGGTGAGCAGAGCACCCATTCCACCATGAGATTTTCTCAGGGTGAATCATTGCTGGGCAATGGCTTATCTCACAAATGTTGGCAGTTTGCCTTCAACCATCAGCAAATCATCAACAGATCAGCTACTACACCCACCAAATGCCAGCCATTTGTGCCAAGAGAGTTAACCTAATCAGCCTGTTTGTGGAGGATCTAACATGCAGAGCTGGCATGGCTTTCAACTGTTCTGTATTTATAATTTCTGCCTGTTCCATCCTGATTAGTTTTTCCAGAACTGCTATCTCACTAAATCTGAAGATGAAGCCACAAAGGTATATGAACTAGAAACCTATTTAACCTCCTGAACAGATGATATATCCCATAGGTTTACTCCTTAGATGTTCAGCAAGAATTTATTATTTCATTTGCAGGCTGAAATCATCCAATACTGGGGATATCCCAGTGAAGAGTATGAAGTTCTGACTGATGATGGCTATTACCTTCAGGTAAACAGAATTCCTCATGGAAAACACTGTCTGGAGAATGCAGGTAGGTCCGTAATTAACATTTCCACACTTGGATTGCTTACATACTGTACTGTATATACTGTATAGTCATTCATGTGGTCATGAAAATCTCACTGTGCCTCATGGGGAGGGAAGTATAAATGTGCTCCTGTTTTCAGTTTTGACTGGAAAAGAGCTTCTGCAGGATTGTTTTTTAAGCCATAGATGGTTGGCTTGTATACTATATTACCTTTCTACAAATAATTGTGCGGCTATTACTAGTGTACAATGATGGGTGGTTCAGTGCAGGATTCCTTTGAACTTGTAGAACCAAAGAAGTGATAGGTTTCACTGTAGTGTGAGCTCCGCCTCCGGTGGGCTATATCCATGTCCCTTCTGGCTCCTGCAGGTTCCTGGTGGAGCATGTGTGGCTGGATTCAGGAGATAGTTAATGTTTCTCTGAGGGAGAGAGTTATGCCACTTGCCCTGAAAGAAGCTTGGTGACCTCCCTTTTAAAGGGGCCATTCCTTAATCCAGCAGTACTTGATACATTTTACTTAGCTCCAACCTTAGCCTAGTCTCTAACTTTAGGGAAAGTTGTTAAGAAAGTGATAGGGAGTCTGTTTCAGAGGATCCTAGGGGAAGTGAATTATCTTCACTACTTTCAATCTTGGTCATGGGACAGAAGAAGCATTGATCATTCTAATGAATGGGATGGGAGCAGTGCATCCTCCTGGTCCTTTTAGATTCCTTGGTAGCAATTAATACAACCAACCATGGTATCTTCCTGAACTAGTGCCAAGGACTAGGAGTAGTAAGCATTACTTGATGGTTATTCTGCTCCTACTTGAGTGGGTAGTTCCAGGTGGAAGTAGTCATGAGAGGAGAGTGTGGGATTGTACTGGTTTATGGGGTCCAGGGGCAGAGTAAACCAAACAGAGTGCAGCGTGTAAGGCTAACAATATTTTATTGTAGCATAAGGTAATAATGGATATGAGTTACATTATTGCAAAAAGGAAAAACAACAAAACATAAGCAGATTTCCATCAGCAGATGTGAAGAAAACCATGGCCAGGTACAAAAGGCCAGGCATAGTTACAGTTCAGGAACAGAGTACATGGCAACATGACATACAGAAGTCAAGAAGCATAGACCCATAGTTCACAGCTGAGATATACACTTGTTTCAGCATTCTGATTGGAAGAAAACATGGGTCATTGGTTACATACACTTACTGTTGGAACTAAAGTCTGTTGCACATGATATAAATTGCCACGAGATGGTTGATTTGATAATCAAGACATGTAAGATAGGGAAAATTTTTATTTTGCATATTGCTTGTACATGGCCAATTTATGCTGTTATCACACGACTAAAATAATCTTCTAATATTCCTCCTGCATTCAGTCATATGCTACAAAAAGAGAAGCAGAATTAAAGTCAAATAATGTGCTGATTCCCATGTTGTGAATCTTTGAACTGTAAGTGACAGTTTCTCACAAAGAAACCTTAAGTTTGTGGACCAAAAGGAAAACTAGAAATGTTGTGATCAGCCTGGCTGTGCTTTGCTCTTCTGTTCAGCTTATTAAGTTGCACCAGGAAGTTAACAAGTTCCCTTCTGTGAATAATTCAAAGCTATATTATCCCTTAAGGGCCTGCAACCAGGGTCCAGCTATACATTCCTGTTGCAATTTCCAATGTCTAAAATGACTCACTGTAAACCACCATCATCATCACCAATACCTGGTAGACATGTTTCTGAGCAAATCTACTTTGGAATTTGCTTTTAATGGGGAAAATTACAGCCTCTGTGTGGTAGTGAGGGATTGAAGTATTGCTGAGGCCTTGATCGGTGGACCTTGATCTGGTGCTTCAATCCTAATATCCAGAGATAGTAACATAGGCGAATAAAATCACAGGTGTGTTTTGTATGTATTTTTGTGTTACAGTTTTCATGAAATGGCCATATATGATATACCAGCAACAATAAACTTCATCCTACAGGAAACGAAACAAGACTCTTTATATTATATTGGCCATTCCCAGGGAGCATCATTAGGTAAGTTAAGAATATGGTCTTGGCATAATTTTATAAGAAAACTGTTTTTCTCTGTCTCTACCAAGCAAGGATCCAGCACTCCTTTTTCAACTGGGATGAGCAAACGCAAGAAAATGACTATGTACTTTTGTTTGTTTTTGCCCACATCATCTTACACCCTGCATTCTACATCTCTGTTGCGAAGCCTTCAAAACCTTTCATGGTTAAGAGCCATTAACTGATGTCCTTTTGTGGATGGCTGTCAATGATTTAAAAATGCCAATTCAGCCAATACAGAGTGGGCCTTGATTTATTTATTTATTTGTAAAATTTATATCACCGCCCATCTCCCTCCACTGGAGGGACTCTGGGCGGTTTACAATAAAATAGTAAAAACAAAAACAAAAAATATGCATAAAATCTAAAATAAAAATTATAAAACAAGATTAGAATCCAGAGGCAAAGGTAGTAAAATGATCTTACTTAATCTAATGTAAAAGAGGAGCTCTCTAGGGTTTCATGGAGGTGCACCATTTAGCCTTCATGCAGCAAAGCACCTTGCAGAGGTCGGGTCGCTTTGCTTCTGCTGAAGACGATCAGCTTCAAATGGCCGCTTCACTTTCTGAACATTTGCTGAAGCCAATGGTGGCAAGTGTAACACAGCAGCCGGTTTTCAGTTTGAAGAGCTAGCTCCCATCAGGTACCTAAGAAAGAATCTCTCCTTTGGGGCTTTGCAATTTGCAGCATTATAAGCTTGCTGGCAAGTATTGTCGAAGGCTTTCACGGCCGGAGTTTGATGGCTGTTGTGGGTCTTCCGGGCTGTGTGGCCGTGTTCTGGAAGTTGTTGTCCAGAATGTTATCGCTTCTGTCTGTGCTCCTTCCCTCTGAAGATGCCGGCCACAGATGCTGGCGAAACATTAGGAACCACAACTTCCAGAAGACGGCCACACAGCCCGGAAGACCCACAACAGCCATTGCTGGCAAGTCTTTCACCAGCAGAGGGGGTTCTATACGTTCTATGTCCTCTATTTCTGGAGCATGACAAATACAGTACATGTACATTCATGGTAAGGAATTTGGTTAAACCTTCCATATTTAACCATTGTATCTAGCTGCTCAAATCTCACTTGAGTAAATACCCTCCTGAGATGCTTGGGCATTTCTCTATTTAAATATTGTGTCCAGGGACACTTGGACAAGAAACAGAGAGGCCACAACTCCTAATATAATTTGTTAGTTGTCCAGTTGAAGAGATCTCTAATTGAGATTTAGTCTGGTCAATCAAACACAATTTGGAGAGTTAATTCCATAGAGTTAATTCTCTGCCAGTAATTATATGTTCCAATTGTAGCAGCTGGGTCCTTTTGTCCACACCCAAAATTCTATTCAGCGGCTGTGATTGTGTTTCCCCAAAATTCAACTCCAGAGCATAGGCTTAACTTTAGCCGTATACACCTAAATAATTAGGGCTGAGGAACCTGAATAATTTACTAGTTTTAAGAATGAATTCATATGTGCCCCCACTCTGAATGAGCTCCTTTGATGATGAGGGAGCCAAGACCAAGTCTCGGAGAAGACTACTCCTAAATAAGGAAGTGTGTTAACCTGCTTTGTTAACTCTCCATGTAATAGCCATCTGTGGCTTTTATGCGTTTTTCCAAATTCCACAATCTTTGAGTTTCATTTCTTAATAATGAGATCGTTATCATGACAGTTGGAGCCAAGCCTTCTTAACAACCAATGCAACACAACTTGCAATTTCCTCCATACTATTCCTCTGTTAATTTTGTCAAATGCTGCACTAAGACCTATAAAGTCAGCAAACAATTGCTTTCCTTTGCTGAGATATTTGGTACACGTAGTCCTCACTTAATGACCACAGTTGGGACCAGCAACTCCGTTGCTAAGGGACACAGTTGGAAAGAAAGATACCACATTACTGTGATGGATTTTAGGAACCTGAATAATTTACTGATTTTAAGAATGAATTCAAATGTCCCCCCACTCTGAATGAGCAACTTTGTTGATGAGGGAGTCAAGACCAAATCTCAGAGAAGACTACTCCTAAATAAGGAAATGTGTTAACTTGCTCTATTAACTCTACATGTAAAATAGCCACCCACAATCTTTGAGTTTCATTTATTAATAATGAGAACATTATCAGGACAGTTGGAGCCAAGCCTTCTTAACAACCTATGCAACCGAACTTCCAAATATGATAATAAAATTCTGTCATAAGCATATAGCAAAGTGTTGCAATGCGTGCTGAGTCCCTTAGGCACATGGACTTCAAGATCCTTTGTCAGTCCTGATAAGTCATTGATGTATAGATTAAACAGCAGGGCTGTAAGTATCAACCCCTGTCTTACTCCTTTGTAAGTGTTGAAGTTATTTGTCATGGCTCTGTTGACTCCAAACTGGACTCTTTAGCAGGTATTTGTGTAAATGACTTTTATCAGTGCAGTCTGGGTTCCATAATGAGGACTGTTAATTTCTTCCATACTATTTCTCTGTTAATTTTGTCAAATGCTTCACTAAGACCTATAAAGTCAGCAAACAATTGCCTCCCTTTGCTGAGATATTTAGTACAGGTAGTCCTCACTTAACAACCACAATTGGGACTGGCAACTCCGTTGCTAAATGACACGGTCAGTAAGTGAGACATCACATGACCATGATGGATTTATGATGTCACTTTTCCCCATAGTCATTAAGTGAACTACCACAATCGTTAAGCAAGACATCACATGACCACAACTTGCGATTTCACTGCTGGCTTCTCCATTGACTCTGCTTGTCAGAAGCCAGTTGTGAGGTGAGCAAATGGTGTTCACGTGACCGTGGGATGCTGCGATGGTCATCAGTGCCTGCTGGTTGCGAAGAACCCGAATCTCGATCACGTGACCACAGGTACACTGCAATGGTAGTATGTCTAGTGGTTAAGGCACCAGGCTAGAAATCAGAAGTCTCTGAGTTCTAGTCCCGCCTTAGGCATGAAAGCCGGCTGGGTGACCTTGGGCCAGTCACTCTCTCTCAGCCCAACTCACCTCACAGGGTTCCTGTTGTCGGGAAAATTGAGGAGGAAGGATTATTAGGTGTGTTCACCGCCTTGAGTTACATATTTATAAAAATAATAAAGGCGGAATAGAAAATAAATAAAATAAAATAAAATAAATAAGTACGAGGACCAATAGTAAACTTACCTTTTCAGCCCTGTTGTAACTTCAAACAGTTGCTAAACAGGGTAGTCGTTAAGCAAGGACTACCTGTAATTAGATGCTTCAAGACAAAGCAATTATTAATATTACATCAACCCTGTCTAAAGCCAGATTCTTCTTCTGCTGGAATGTACTTTTCACTCACCCAGTTCTCAGCTCTGCTCAAGAGGAATCTGGCATATATATTTAGCCACAATATCTATTAGACTGATGGGTTTGTAATTGCTAGGGACTTTTTAATTCCCTTTTTTATATATCGGAACTATAGTTGCCACCTTCCACCCAACTGGCATATGGCAGGTGTTATTTATATGCGTGAATAAACCCACCAAGAGAGGAGCCCACCAGTCAGAGTATCTTTTCAATAGCTCAGGTGGTAGAAATATAGGGTGCCTACTTAAATCATATTAGATCTAGTATCATTAGTCGTATTTTGTTTGATCCATTTAGGTTTATTAGGAATTTGGTATTTCCAAAGTAAAGGTTTAATTCTATTCTCATAATGCCTATTTCTTGTACGATGCTGGTTTTTCTCCAGGTGAATAAGGGAGAATCTCCCCATACTACTCCGTTAAGACCTTTTATTTACAAAAAAGAAGAATCATCTTCTATAATGTCAGGATAAAATCTTGTCAATGTTCAGTAACCAAGACTATTTTTAGAATGGTCATAGGGAAGAACAGTATGGCCTTGATACAAGATGCAGTAGCGGCTACAGGAATACTCCGAGTACAGCTTATGAAAATGCTGATTGAGGGTATTATGAAGGAGGTATCCTGAATATAACCTCTGGGGGCATACAGGTATAAGCATTATTTTGGTTGTGGCAGTGTTCAGCTCTTCCATCCTGTAGCGATTAGTGTAACTGCTTTGGAAAACTAAACATTTGCTAGTATAAGTTATGTGTGTATGTGTAGGTCTTCCACACCTGCACATAGTCAGGCACATTCACACACAGAAATCTGATTTTGATTATAATTTACAGTTTCTTGGTATCTTTTATTTATAGTTAGCAAATGTAGATAGCCCTCACACCTCCATCCTGAAGCTGGAGCCTCTGGCCAAAGAACACAGCAGATGGACAGTTAGCAGGAAAAATGCTGAAATAATTTTCTGTGCTGCTCATCTTCTATAAATGTGCTTAGGTTGCTCTCTATGGATGTAGAACTGGTGGAATCAATTGGTGATGCCTTTCTGAGCAAAAAGGGGCCTATTCAAGTGTACTTCATTCAGCCGATTGAACATTCATGTTCTTCCCAGTATTTCTCCCCTTTATCAAGTATGTCAGGTAGAGGCATTAAATTAAAAGGGGGAGTGAGGGAGATAGAAAGGGAGAAATGCCTTAAGATTTCACATGGGAAGGGCAGCAGAGTTTGTGTTTACTTGTAACTGAGGAACAATTCTTTCTCCTTTTCGTTAAAAAATGCCCCCTGTGTCAGCACTAGGTTCTCTCCCTACAGTTCTATAGTCAGTGTGCTGCATGATCACAGGAACATTCGAAGCAGGACTGCCAAGAAAGGAGGCCATATGTGACGTGGTCTGTCAGCCATCTCATTCATTTAGTAAATTAACCACCTCTTAACCCCAGTCTGTGAATTTCTAAAGAAATTCTTTTGCCCCTGGTATTGGGGCACCGGGGGTGGGGGAAGAATTTCTCAAAAGGAACGATAAGATTCAGGCCAGCAGTAAAAGTAAGCAGAAGTTAAAATAATAGCAATCATGCAATCCTACAGTTTAAACCCTTTCCTTCCTTCTTTTCTTTATGCAGGATTCATTGCTTTTTCGATCCTGCCCTACCTCTCTGACAGAGTAAAGCTCTTTATAGGCCTCACACCTGCCTACTCCCTGGAGGGTGCTAGTGGGATATCCGGTGTATTTGGAATAATTCCTGAAAGACTCATAAGAGTGGGTATTTATTCATTCATTCATTTGCTTTACTTGTATTTATTTATTTGTTTATTTAATTTCTATAGCCGCCCATCTCAACAAGTGACTCTGTGTGGCTTACAATAATAAAAACCATAAAACAGTTAAAATAATTAAAACAATTAAACAGTACAAAATAGATATATATGGTCACCAAATAAACAATGCATAGATGTTAGTATAGCCAAGAAATGGGGTCATTAACACACTCAGGGCTCTAGGCCCAGGCACATAACCACGTGTTCATGGCCTTATGGAAGGCCAACAGGGTCGGGGACATCCTGATCTCTGAAGGGAGAATATTCCAGAGGGCAGGCACCACTGCAGAGAAGGCACGCCCTCTAGTCCCTGCCAACCAACAATCCTTGGCTGACGGGACCCATAGCATGTCCAACCTACCAGACCGAATTGGATGGGTACGAACAACTGGGAGAAGATGGTCCCATAGGTAACCCGGTCCCAAGCCATGAAGGGCTTTATAGTGACAACCAGCACCTTGAATTGCACCTGGAAGCACACCAGCAACCAATGCAGGTCACGTAGTAGTGGTGTTACATGTGTCGAATATCTGACACCATTTACTACCTGTGCAGCCACATTCTGTATCAGTTGAAGCTTCCAAATGCTCTTCAAGGGCAGCCTCATGTAGAGCACATTGCAGTAATCCAATTACTGCCACTGACCGTTCCGGGAAAGCCGAAAAACCCACCGAAAACCCACCGAAAACCCCCTAAAAATTCACCTTTGGGGTTTGGAGAGGTGATGGTGTCGGTGGTGAGTGGCTTTCTCCGAGGGGAGTACAGGGGCGAGACTGTGTGTCCGGGTCGGAGCTCCGTGAATCCGCATAAGGAAAGGAGCCCGGTGAATTGCCGAAGACGCCATAGCCCTTTGAGGTCTGTTGCGGGCCGAAGTCTTGGGGTTCGAGCTGGGCCGGAGCTGGGCCGGCGGAGCTGGTGAAGGCCGGGAGCCCACCGAAGACCAGAAACTGTAGGAGGCTGCCGGACGCGGCTGGAGGCTGGAGACTGGAGGCTGTTGTTTGTCGAGCTGGGCTGGCAGAGCTTGCAGAACTTACAGGGCTGAAGTTTGACGGAGGCTGCCGAGGGGCTCTGTTTGCGATCACTGGAGGCAGAGACCTTCGGGGTTCGGACTAGGCCGGTGGAGTTGGCGGGGCCTAGTAGAGCCAGTGTGGTACAGAGAGATCCCAGCTGTTGCAACAGAGTCCTCAGACGAGTCACCCCCCCCCCCCCCGCAGACAAGCTGGACTTTTCTTGGGCCGATTCTAGAGAGGGTTCGGAAGCCTTGATGTTAGAACTGGCTGGAGTTGGGGGCGAACCCTGCGGCCCTGGAAGGTGCAGATGGGGCGGAGGCTGGAGTCCAGGAGACCAGGACATACAAAAAATAACAACACGGACTAACCCCTATGAAGACCTGGACAGTGTCCCATCTAATATAAGGTGGCAGAGGGTTTATAGGGGTCCCTTAGTATGAATGTGGACCCCCCCACTGGCTGAGAGACGAGGTGGGGGGAGCCAAGATTGTATGGTTTTGTAAGAGTGAGGTGGGGTAGGAGTGATTGCTGGTGAGTGTTGGTACCTCTCCCTGACCAGTGAGAGAAGTCGAGGGAGAGGTACAGAGCGTGACTGGGGGTGGTGCGGGATCCTTACAGTGCCGAGAGCGTGAGCTGGTGCACTGGGGGGTCTTGTCACTACCCGATTTGCTGTGAGATTGGATGATGGATGAATGGGATAAGGGACCCTTGATTAAGCCTAAGAATTCCGGAGGCCAGGGAGTGGAGGCTACTAGGTCAGAGTCGGGAATCTCTGGGGGCTGGGGGGTGGGCCATTTGATTCAGGTGGTGACGGGCAGGGGACAGTATGACGGGAACCGGAGGGCGAGCCATTATCAGGGAAGGCGCCCACGGTGTTTGTTACCGGTGGCACGTTCCGGCCCCCCGTGTTCATACCCAGGCCCTGGTAAGCAGATCCTCGTGGGCTCCGGTCTCCGACTGTTGCTGCTGAATGCCAGGTCGGTGAATAACAAGGCCCCCCTTATAAGTGATTTAATCACAGAGGAGGGGGCTGACCTGGTGTGTATTACCGAGACCTGGCTGGGCCCAGAGGGGGGAGTAGCCCTCTCGGAAATGTGCCCAGCTGGGTTTCGGGTATGGCATCAGCCGAGACACCGGGGTAGGGGAGGAGGGGTGGCAGTTGTTATCAGAGAGTCCCTTGTGGCCTTCAGGGGCGCTGCTCCACAAGTGACTGGGTGTGAGACCCTGTTTTTCAAGTTGGGTTCACGAGAACAGTTCGGAGTGTTGCTGCTGTACCAGCCTCCCTGCTGCGTAGCAACCTCCCTGCCTGAGCTGCTCGAGGCTGTCTCGGGGTTGGCGGTGGAGTTCCCCAGACTTATGGTTCTGGGGGACTTCAATCTGCCATCCCTGGGGCGGTCCTCAGAGGCGGCCCGGGAGTTCATGGCTACCATGGCAGCTATGGGCCTGTCTCAGATTATTCGTGACCCGACTCGTAACAGTGGTCTCACCCCGGACTTAGTTTTCTTGTCCGAGCAGTGGCAATGTGATCTGAGGGGAGAGTTACATCTTTCCCCATTGTCATGGTCAGACCATGCCCTGGTGACCCTGAGACTCTCCTGTGCTGCCCCACTCCGCAGGGAGGCGGGACCTACTCGATTGGTCCACCCTCAGCGACTGATGGACCCAGTGAGGTTTCAGAAGGAGCTGGGGGTTATTCCCGAGGACTTGCTTCACGGTCCAGTGGAGGTCCTGGCCGCAGCCTGGAATAGGGAAGCGGCCAGAGCTCTGGATAAGATCGCGCCTGTGCGACCTCTCCGGCCCTGTTCGGCCCGTCACTCGCTGTGATTTACGGATGAGTTGAGGGCTTTGAAGAGGGTTAAGAGACGTCTAGAGTGCCGCTAGAGAAAGACGAAGACTGAATCTGACCAAACACAATCTAGAGCCGCAGTTAAGGCCTACCTTGTGGCGGTAAGAGCGGCGAAACGTGAATATTTCTCTGCTCTTATTGCGTCCGCAGAATGCCGCCCGACAGCCCTGTTTAAGATTAGAAGATCGCTTTTGGGTCAGGAGCAAGGGGAGACCCATTTACAGGGCCGATCGGAAGAGTTTTCTGAGCATCTGCAGGACAAAATCGCTCAGATTCATTCCAAGTTGGACTCCAAGCGTGAGACAAGATCTGGGGAGATGCCAGAGGCCCGTACTTGCCATGTTATCTGGGAGCAGTTTGATCCTGTTGGGCCTGATGAAGTAGACAGGATCCTCTGGACTGTAAACGCCACCACATGCCAACTTGACCCATGTCCCTCCTGGATGGTAAAATCAGCTAGTGAGGTGACATGTGGCTGGGTCAAGGCGATTATAAATTCGTCCTTGAGTGAGGGGGTGTTCCCGGCTGCCTTTAAGGAGGCGCTGGTGCATCCCCTCCTCAAGAAACCATCCCTGGACCCTTCCATCCTGGGCAATTTTCGCCCAGTCTCCCACCTTCCCTTTTTGGGAAAGGTGGTTGAGAAGGTGGTGGCGTTGCAACTCCAGAGGATTCTGGAGGAAACGGATTATCTGGACCCCTTTCAGTCAGGTTTCAGGCCGGGATATGGGACAGAGACCGCATTGGTCGCGCTTATGGATGATCTCTGACGAGAGCGGGATGGAGGGAGTGCGTCCATCCTTGCTCTCTTAGATCTCTCAGCGGCTTTCGATACCATCGACCACGGTATACTTTTGGGACGGCTCGAGGAGTTGGGGGCGGGCAGCGTGGTTTTGCGCTGGTTCACCTCCTTCCTCCAGGGCCGTTCCCAGTCAGTGTTGATAGGGGAGGAGAGAGCTGACCCGAGACCCCTGACTTGTGGGGTGCCTCAGGGGTCGGTTCTCTCTCCTCTCCTATTCAACATCTACATCAAGCCGCTGGCCGAGATCATCCGTCACCACGGGATGAGGTATCACTAATATGCCGATGATACCCAGTTA